>OX595848.1:5928816-7128816 GCA_951392215.1 Epirrita christyi | reverse complement strand
TTAATGTGTTTTTTTGTGTGTTATTTCAATTAAATATATTTTTTTGTATCTACCGGTAAGTCTAACATAACATATTAACATACATAACGTAAACATTTGTCCCGCAGCGGGAATCGAACCCGCTTACTAGTAGGACTGGAGTTGGTATGGATAGAGGTGGCTCAAGACCGTTGGTCGTGGCGTTATAATTATGCGGGAGGCCCTTCTTTTATGAGAAGACTTCTACAAGTTGATGATGATGATATTGAGGTAGTATCTCATCATCATTAACCTGTAATAAAAAAAATAAACAATAGGCGTTTAAACTTACAGTTCGATCAAGAATGTACCTAGAAATAAAATTATTTAGAAGATTTAGCTATGTAGCTTCCTTTCTTGGATGAAAAATACTTAACTATAGCATTGCTGCTGTGATCTGTGTTATTTGCGCATGTCGACAGTTTCCTCAAGATTTTTTTTAAATTGTTGTACTAGAGACAAAAAGGTTGATGACACCTGAGATATCTATAGATATCCGTAGATAGCGATTGTATAGATGGAGAGGCTGCTAAGTGATGCCAATTAGCCGGTAGTGCGCCCTCTGCTGACACCGACCGGCAGTTAGGCAGTTTCACCGTTACTTGGACGCTTTTACGTTTTCTTTCTTGGTTTATGGAACCTTATAGGGACTTGTCTAAGCATGGCTTTTGTTGGGAACAGTTGCAGATGGCTTATTTATGAAAAGCCCGAGAACTAATAATTTTAGGAAGTATTGGTAGGTACAGACAGCAAGCTAATATATGTATATCCTCGCGTCACAGATGAAACAATAATTACTACGTCTCACATGTCTAACTTACTTTTTTATCGCATTATGAGACATTTTTTTTTCAGTTACATAATTGGGCAGCTGCATCCACCTGAGTACTTAACACCAATACTGCGGTCACCAATCTATTTGCCAAGCGTGTTGATTATGGCAAATCCCCCCCATTAAATCCTATGGGGAGGCATCATCCATATGTGGACGTCTAAAGGCTTCATGATGATAAATACGTAAATATAGCTTAGTTTTGTTTTTATTTTTATCTCTTTGACATAATATGTATTTCTTAATTTTGATTTCAATGCGCATCCCAAAAATTCTTAAAATTGTTTATTATTAGGTAGGTACTATTATAATGACATGGTAATGGATGTATCGACCAAGTACCTACTTATGGGAACTAAATTATTTATGTCATATGTATGTCATGATGTATGACTGAGTATGTTGGACGTGTGAATTATGACCATCTATGTATGTAAAATTACCATATTCAAAACAAATAAATTATCTTCATCTTTATCTTTATCTTTAGTTAGTGCTTATTACAATTATGAAAAAAAAGTACAGAAAATATGAATCGTTTTGTTTTTGCATCTTTTAACAAAAAAAAAAAAAATTCGTCATCTTTTTTAAATTATTATATTTCAGATCACTAGGTTTTTGTAACTATTGAAAACATATTAAATGGACCTAACTCTAGATTTATTTAAGTGTACCAAAGTATGCTCTGTGCTCACACAATATACTAAGACCACTGTTCACCAACACACATAAAAATGGTTAAACGACTGTTTAGCTTAACCAATTCTTTTTGGCAGATGCTTTCATACATTATCTGTCACCTTGATCAATGGTTACGATAAACACCTATTTATTTCTTTGTGAACATGGGCCTCAGTCGCATGAAGAAAAATCTACAAGCATGCAACAAGCATTATCCACATTAAAGAACCCAAGACTCCACATTCAACCAAGTTTTAATTTCCCAACCGTAAATTAACCATCTTATCGGTGTTCAATTACCGTAAGATGACCCCATGTTCTAGTATGGGTCTACTCTATTAACAGATAACATTGATAAACGCAGTAAGAATCTCTCACGACTTCGACAATCAGCTGATAGAGCTGCCGTAAATTGTTTAAATTCGAATTTAAACATGTTATTTAATTTTATTTAAGCTTATTTAGCGGCATGTTATTTCAAAAACCTCTCTAAATAGTCTACCTAATGTAATTTTACTTTATATTTTACTTTCAAAGCATGGGACGAATCTGGCCTTCGTCCTATATGCTTTGTAGGTACATGTCAAAGGAAATATGTGGATAGAAGCCGATCAATACCGTCCGTCATGATATATTTCTACATTAGAGATCTATGCCCATTAGTGAACGTCAATAGCTGCTGATGATGATGAAACATAGCCTTTTTGAGCTGGTTTCTGTTCTAAATTGTTCATGTTTTGTCTATCGCATTTTACTTACCTACAGCCAATAACGGATTTACTTTTTTTAATTTTACTATACGACTGTCACTAGATAACTAAAACTATATATAATACACGAGTTTATAGATCTTGAGTTATAGCTATAGTAATTTCACGGTTTCTTCAAAAGCAAATAAGTAATCTTCATACAACAAAAACGCCCAACTCCTGTTAAAAAAGGCATTTATTTGAGTACAGGTTGAAAACGTCTATGACTTTGTTCGCGGGAGCTTTTTCCATGCAAACCCCGTTAAACCCCCTTAGAGGTGCTTTGTCATATTCAAAACTCAATGTGGTGTATAAATATATTTAATATGAATATTGTAGTAGTTGGTTTTTACTCAGGTAAAAATCAAATCTACTAGGGATTACCTACTATTTTGCTTCAGGCGCTTACTCGGTCACTGATAGGTCGGTAACTGATAATAAAATGACAATGATAATTCTAATACACAACAGACAAAAACATAATTTGTTCTAGGTAAGCAGAAACATGTTATTAGAAATGGTATGTGTTATCAGAATGTAATATAGAAGATCGTTGGCTCTAAGTATATATATTATCATTTGGAATTAATCAAAAAAAAAATTTGGAATGACAAAAGATCGAACCAACTTAAGTAAACATCTTTTTTAACATGTTATTGAACACTCATTGATTTACATATGTGATTTAAAAACGCCACAAAATACTGACTTCTCCACACATTTCCATAAAAACCCTAGAAAGAGCGGCGTTCCCAAATGGGTCCATTAAAACACTAATACCCATTTGTAGCCACCCCTACAATATTACCCCGAAGATATTAACAGTCACATGATGACCGTTTCACTTAGTTTTTAAACGGAACTTTTATGGAAAAAAGTAAGTAGACGCTTCCATTTGCGACGCTTAATGGAGTGATTTTTTTACTGTAAAAAGAAATTTATTAGCTGTTTACTCTTGTTCTAATGTATTTTTGGGCTTTTAAAATATTGGCTTCCAGTTTTGATTGAATTTTGTTCGCCAGGGTTTTATTTGTTTTTGGAAATAGTCAAATGGTATTTATATCTTCGGATTTTTCTGACCTAATGTTTCCGTCTCTCAAATTGCTCAAATTAGTCTTCATCTTCCCAGTTCCTTTGTAGGTCTAAATATAGCGTTATCGATGTTTATAATATGAATTCGATTGTTATTCTACCTAGCAAGAATACCATCATAACTTGTAGGGCAACAACATTATTAGTTACTAATTCACCTTAGAATTTTTGGTGAATCAGAGAACAATTGCACCACAATTGGATCATCAAATAGGCAATTTTCCTTCTGGGCGGCGCTCTCACGACAATAGGGCATTGTGTTGTGGGCGGTATCCATTGTGCCCCTCGACCAATCAGAGCGCCGTATTCAACAATAGCGCACCGAATATTCAACAACTATTCTCTATTCTGTATGCGTCATGTCTATTGTTGGATTGGCGTGCGTTTGTGGAAAAGTGTGGCGCCGGCGTAATTGCAGTTTTCTTTTATTGGTGGGCGTCTTTATTACTATGGTTTTATACCATAGTAACAACTAGAACTGTTTTGCTGATACCTTTTCCATTCGTTGCTGTTGCGGGGAACTAGATACACCACCATACTTAATCCTGCTGCCAAGCGGTAGTGCTCAATTGCTGTGTTACGGTTTGAGGGTATGAATGGTGTTAAAATTACAGGCACATGAGACTTTTCATCTTCATGTTTCACGGTGATGGCCACAGTACAATGTCACGTAGAGCGCGATCTAGGTGTGTTGACCTAAGAGGTATCGCATTTGCTATGGGCTGGGGTTAGGTACCGCTTAAAATAAGACAAGCCAGAAAAAAAAATTATGGACAAGACAAGAAAGTTGTTAGTTAAAATGTGGATTAAAAGCATAGTTTTTTTCAATTTTAGATGTCATATTTCAACCAAAAAAACGTCTTAATTACGACGGAATAAACTTAGTACACCTCTAGCCGCCGTGTCGTGGTGTGTCCGGCCTAAGAATAGACCCCTCCTTCTCCTCCCGTGGATGTAGTTAAAGTCTTACTAAGGGATTACAACAGGGAATGGGCAGCATCCGCCTGAGTACTCAACACCAGACTGCGATCACCAATCAAAAGGTAAACATCTTGTCTATGCTGTGCCACAAGCTCTAATGCATTTTATTTAAGTGTTCAGATATCAAGTTATTTAATTTGCCTTATCCCATTATTGACATAAAAATCCTTTATATTCCCGTCTTTATATCTCTGAAAAGGCTTTTAGCATAACAAATCATTCAAGACTCACAAAGCGACCTATCTGTCTCAAAAGACAGAATAAAAGACGAACAAAACATGTATAAAAGCAAGACTAAACATTCCCAAGACGTTGCCTTGGGATGGGGGGGTCGCTCCTGGTAAGGGAAAAGGGGGCAACCTCACAATACCAACCCAGCCAAAACGCAAGCAAAATACAACCTTATCTCTATAGAGAATAAGATGACAACAGTGGAGTTTCACCTGAAAGTTTTATCATTGTCCATTTACAAAGGACCCATGAAAATACATTGCGATACTCTCGTTTCTTCCTATTTTGGAGTTGGGAGAGAGGTGCGGGGGATCAAGTTACACTGGCTAATTTATCTTTGTGTGTTAGACTCGTTTAGTCGGAATGGAAACCAAACGTTGATGTTAAAGTTATAATTAAATGTAGGTTATTATCGACTGAAGTAAAATTAAAATAACTATATTGGTAAATGTATAATTATGTTCATATATCTATCATTACAGCTAATTAGGTAAGGTTGTTTAATGATACAAAAATAATTGTAGAGTCAATACAAAAATAATACAAACAAACAGTGGAATCAAACCTGCTATATCTTGTTTTAAAACAACTCGCGGACCGCACAAAGGTTAGATAGTTAATGACACTTATGATAGTAGTGTCGCTTTGTTGAATTTCTAAGCTAATTAATGGTTTGTGAAAATGGGCATTAGCGTTGTCCTACACTTGTCATCCCTGATCAGCACTGCGCCCATAGTAATACGTAAATTGTGTAAAGTAATGCTGCCAAATACAATCGCACGCGTGTTGTTAGTGACATTCCCATACAAAACAAAACATTAATATTATGGACGCGGTGCTGTTCTGAGCTTACATGTGTAGTCCAACCCTTACAATCCTTACAAATTAACTTCTTATCTATTTGTGCTTGACGTCACAATAATGGGAACCCACAAATAACATATTAACATCCTTAACCCAAACTAACGCGTTAACGTTACGTTCTTAATCAGTTTTCCAAGTGAGTCTCACTGAAACGCAAACGGGCAAGTCAAGTGTATTGTAGAGTTAATTAAGGATTGCAATAGGCATGGGAGAGACCGGATGCTGGGACAGGTGTCGCTGACTGACCGCCCCTGTACCAAGGAGTTGTGAAAAGACTGGCCCTGTACCAAGGGGGTAAACGATAGTATCGTTATTCTCGCGACACATCGAAGATTTTTCATAATGTAACAGATTTTAAGCCGTATTTGTGTGAGTTTCGTGCAGTGAATATTTTGCAAAATTTCATTCCCCGTTTTGGTTATTAGTAGGTACTGTATTACCTATTATAGTAAGCCGTGATGGGTGGTTATTTGCTATGACCTAAGAGATTCCTTGTCAATAACGTGTGACGTCACCCGTGTGTGTCGTCGTGTGTGTCGATTCAGCGATGATTCCACGCAGATATCGTAACGAGCCTGCCTTATATTACGTTTGGTCATAGCAAATAAGGGGGCTGATCTTGGCCTAAGAATATGACTCCTCTAACTCCTCTTTAGGGTGTCATAATAGCCGACTAAGGGATTACGCCAGGGGATGGACAGCAGCATCTACCAGAGTACTTAACACCAATACTGCGATCACCAATCCGCCTGCCAAGCGTGATGATTATGGCAAATCCCCCCGTTGCACGCTCTTGGTTATATGCATATATGCTATGCATGCTATGGAGGAAGCCTGACCCAGCAGTGGATGTTTACCGGCTGATAACGACCTATATTAGTACCAGTACCAAAACAGAACTACTAAGTATCTAGCCTGTAGAATCTATCCATACCTATCCTTACAGGCATGCATTAGCGCAAACCCATTTAAAAAAGCTGCTTTGCATTAAATAACATTTTGTATATGTTATGTTTCAACCATTGGTAGCTCTACGTTACCAATGAGAAAAGTTCCAACAATTTGTAATCTATTTTTATGTAGTTAATAATACAAGAATGGAATAGAAATAATAGATTAGATAATCATCATCATCATCAACAACACAACAACTGATTTTGGAAAGTTACATGACTAAAATTCAATTATATCTTATGAAACTCTTGCCAAGAAAATTCATGAATATGAGTAAATTTTAAAAATCTTTTTGATCAAAACCATGTGAATAAAACAAAAAAAAAGTAGCTCAGCGAACAGACAAAAACCGTCGCATCGTTGGACACAGGACGAGCCCGGGGTGGTGGTGGGACCATAAAGTAAAAAGTGGAACGAAGAACGTAGGAAAGAGCAGCGGGCCTTTGTGTGCCACCCTCTTATTGTAGCGTTTGCAGAAACAGGGAGTGTGAAAGTAAAGTGTTAATAGTGAAGTGAAATAAAACGAATAACGTAGTAAAGAGCAGCGGGCCTATGTATGCCACCCTCCTAATGTAGCATTGACAGAACCATGGAGATGAAAGTAAAGTGATATGAAGTGAAGAAAAGTGTAGTGAAATACAACGAAGAACGTAGTAAGGAGCAGCGGGCCTTTATGCCACTCTCCAAATGAAATGTTAGCAGAAACAAAGATGTGAAAGTAAAGTGAGATACGCGAGGAAAAGTAACGTTAAAAAAATAGAGTCCTTTACTGATACAAATTTTCTTTATAGAAACATTTCTGTGTCTGCATAACATAACACCCAACAGTCACATATGTATTAAGTTATGATCCCACACTAGGATTCCCTGTGTCATGGGTATCAGGAACTAAGAGTACAATGGTACCATAACACCCAGACCCGGAACAAATATTTGCAGATCATACAAACATTTGTCCCCGCAAGTTGAATCGAATCCGCAACCTCTCGCATCTCAGCCGGCTACTCACCCGTCGCACCACAGAGGTCGTCCAGAGGTGGCATAAGTTTAAAAATTACTAGAATTAATATTATGTTATCATCATCATTAGCCAAAATTTCGAATAAAGAAAGTAAGTGGGTCTTTTATGGGGAATTCTGTACGGTTCTATAATAAACTTCCAGAAGGTGCATTTAAACTTCCTATTCGAAGATTTAAATCCTACATAAAGATGAATCTAATTAAGAAAGCGTATTACACTCTTGATGACTATATTAATGATAAAGCCGCGTGGCCTGATGTCGCTCTGCCCCTCGACTGCTAAAATGGAAATTTGCAATATCTGTACTTACCTATTTACATGTTTGTATTAGATTATTGTTTATAAGTATAACAAGCGTAGCGTGTGCTGTCTTGCATATTTTTGCTGATGTTTATTTACTTTTGACTACCTTCCTAAGGTTTTTAAGTTCTCATTTACTATGTATCAGCAACTCCTTGCTCCGAGGCACCAGACAGGCGCTTCTCACCTAGTGGTAAGACGGACCATTTATGTAAGCCAAGCCGAGTTTGTTGCCTGATTCTTCTAGGCTTGGTCGCGTTGGAACAGGAGTAATTTAATTTTATATAAGACGATTCAAAATGATCCTTGTGATTTCAATGAATAAAGTTCTTTTTGACTTTGACTTTGACTTTGAGACTTTTGAGGTCCACTGCTAGACGAGGCCTCTCCAATTCAATTAAAAGCTAACATTTTCCATAATCACTACGTCTGGCAGGTGGATTGGTGATCGCAGTAGTGGTGCTGCATATATTTAATAAAATATTATTATAATAAAATATTTTATGTGCAAGCATATTATGTATTTTACAACTTTGTCATAATCTTCACATTTTCGCATGCCAAATGTTTAGTGTAGTGTTGTAAATATTTTGTATGCCTAATTTGCTGTCGGTACACAGCTAGATACAAGTTTGTAAAGCTCGTCTGTGGGGGAGGTGAAATTAAGAGACACTTTGTGTAGATTCATAAAGGAATGTGTATCTATATGTATAATACTACTATGTATTACGTTTCATCTTGTATAAAAGAAGAAAGTACCTACTTTATTTGTTTAGTTATCTTCGATTTAAAACATTATCATCATTATCAGCCACCCCGGAAAACCGCAAACCGGCAAAAACCAAACAAAAGCAAATCCTATGCAGTAGAGGAAACCCTCCTCTCGATGGACTAAAGACATCATAAAGGTCGCAGCAAGTCAGTGAATGGAGGCGGCTCAAGACCGTTCGTCGTGGCATACTAGGGGGGAGGCCTATGTCCAGCAGAGGACTTCTAAAGGCTGATTGATGATGATGACTCAGGTGGATGCTGCTGCCCATTCTGCTGGAAAGTCTCGTCAAGCAGTGGACGTCAAAAGGCTGTTACGATATTAAAGCCGCATCCCATTTAACATGTACAATTGTACTACATGTAAGTTTTTTTTTTTACAATTATAGACCCTTTTTTGACCACGATCTCACCTATTGGTAAGTGATGATGCAGCTGACGATGGAGCACGAAGTCTAGAAGGCATCTAAATAGGAATGAATAGAGATATAGAGATATCTATGATATAGAGTGAATATGTATTCACTCTTGCCTTGAAAAGACCCAAATTATAGTTTTTAGGAAAGACAGACGACGACAGCGAATTCCAGTCCTTATCAGTTCGCATAATAAATGTGGAACCGAAACGCTTAGTACGAATAGAAGGTATACTAATGAGGTAAGGATGGTACTGAGCTGTGCGCCTGCTCGTCCTATGATGAAAATGAGATGGTGGGATCAGATCATATAGTTTCTGGGCACATTCTCCGAAATGCAACCTATAGAAAATGGAAAGGCTAGCAACATTACGGCGGTGCTCGAGACTCTGGATCTTAGTCTCCGCCATATGTTAATGCCCTTTAAGCCTGAAAGCTCTGCGTTCAATCGAGTCTGAGGCAGCTAGCTGGTGTTTGGCCGAGCCGTCCCAAACATGGCAGCAATACTCCATACCAGATTGGACTTGTGCTTTGTATAAGTTGAGAAGCTGTCCCGGTGTGAAGTGACTGTTGGGTGTTAAAAAAAATGTATAGGTACTACAAATATAAAGATTCCTTGCTACAAAACGGCTCAATTAGAACAGGCGACACAAAATCCAAAATTGAAAATGATAGATATTGCTGACCCACATGAAGCGATGTGCCAGAACAGTTTAGTGCTGTACATCATAATAACATTGGCAACTGCACTTAGCGTCGACATAATCTATTGTTATTAATAGGTGAAGTGATATGTAGTAAAAGGAAAGTTAGCAGATAAATTTCTGGTACAATAAATATTAGATAAAAGTAGCTCGGCATTCAACCCCTCACAATCTTCGACCACAGTGAGCCGTGAGGATGGTTTGGCCCGTTCATTTTCGCAAGCTGATCGGACCCATGAAAATATTAGATGATCAAACGAACTTCTTAAGTGAAGTTCGATCACTATTATATGAGTCACTTCATTCGAAGGTAACAGGTAGTAATGATGTAGGTGAGAAATTCTTCGAGAAGTTGATTATCTGAAAATAGATTCTAAAAGAGTTTTTGGATCTACAGCCTGTTTAAAGGGTTCCGTAATTGATTTTGGCCAAAAAAGACAATTAAAAAAGCTTTAAGCGATAACTAGGCAGGTATAATGTATGTGACATGAATGATGAAAAAAATATGGAGCAGGTAGAGCCATTACACAAAACAGACGTTTCTTTAAGACTACATTTTCTTAAATTACCTGCAACTGTGTGGAACTATTTGAGATAACATTTTATCGAACGTGGCGTCTAATATTCAATTACTTCTGTAAATCCGCCGTTTACTATATACAAATTTAGAACAAAACTGCGCTTATGAATGAAACAAAAGTGTTCCGAATGACCGCAACTCGTGCGAGAGCGCATCCAGAAATACGACAATAAATTATAGTTCACATCTGAGTATTTAGCTACCTGTACGAGTTGGATATGGCATCTCAGATGGTATCTCTAATTAATGACTTATAGACGAAACTTTGTAATATTATGTATAAGATGGTCAAAATATTACGTACGGCCTGCCCTCCTGAAAGTCACTCTTTGACTAACATTTGAAAAATAACTTTTCATTTAAAAAACCGACTTCCGCCATAAAATTCGACTAAATACCTAGTTGAAAAAAAAATGATGAAAGAACCATAGTGGTGAAAAGTTATGACTTATGGTACTTTCTGAATGCAAATGCTTGGTTTGTTGCTGAAAATATCAAAATCGCCATAATGTATATACCTAAATGCCTACAATATTTGAGGAGTTCCCTCAATTCCTCATGGATTCCATCATCAGAACTGGATTCTGAAAAAATGGACCCAATCTGGAAGTATATTATGTAATCAAATAAAAAAAAAAAACAAATCGGTTCATAAACGCCGGAGATATAAGGTAACAAACATAAAAAAAAATACAACCGAATTGAGAACCTCCTCCTTATTGTGAAGTCGGTTAATAAAATGAACATCAATTTCTTAAAATTATCACTTAGAATTGTCAATTGATGGTCATTTTACTTGTCAAACGTTAGTCACTGAGTGACTTTCATGAAAGTAGTAAGTACACCAACACTTCGTCATATTTGTAAGGTTTTGTGGTTCTATCGGTGTTATGAAGGGTGTCTTCTTACATTTTTATAGAGGGTTGTGATATCTTTGAATTGGGAAATGAGGTTTGTAGTGTTGTAAGTCATTGAAGTCTCTGTTTAAGAATAGAACTCCTCCAACTCCTCCTGTGGTGGTCGTAAAAGGTGACTAAGGGATTACGCTATGGGATGGACAGCAGCATCTACCTGAGTACTTTTCAACAAACTGCAAAAACCAATCCGCCTGCCAAACGTGGTGATTATGACAAATCCCCCCATAGCAATGGGGGAGGCCTCATCCAGCAGTGGATGTCTACCGGCTGATGAAGAGTGAGAGAAGAGATATTGTTTAACCGTGGTGTGTCCTGAGTATAAACCCCTCTGTCTCCTCCCATTGATGTCGTAAAAGCCGACTAATGGGTTACCCCAGGGGATGGACAACAGCATCTACCTGAGTGCAATCACCAATCCGCCTGCCAAGCGTGGTGATTATGGCAAATCCACCCATTACATTCTCAATGGGGAGGTGCATTAGGAGGCATCTTCCAACAATGGACATCTAATAGCTGATGATGGTGATGATGACTTTATATCAGAGGTTGTAAATTAAATTCAGAAGCGTTTTATGATTCCTAAAACTGAAACTTATCAGATAACAATTTATAACCCCGATAACTCAAGTGCCATCTCCCAAATAATCTTAAACGCATGTAAAATAAATAACGCTTTTACGGTATAATAAAAAATGTATAACGAAAAAAATATATGGGATAATAAATCTAAAACACAATAATAATAATAAATAAACAGTGGCCAAAATACAAATGTCATTAGCAACCGACACCACAGTTTAGTGGCATAGTGAATGTTGTATTATCTGTGGTTTTAGTGACCCAGCTGTGGACTAATTGGTCGTAAATTATTATAATTTGCTTAACTGCCTACCCCGAGTCGGTTAAGTGCCGCTAAATATGATTATTAGACGGGTTAGATAGGAAAAATTGCTTGTAATACATTTTAAGATTTCCGTGTTTACTATTATACCTTCTTCTTAAGTGGGGTTATGTACTTCAATCGTGGAATTGTTTTCTTTTGAACAAGTTTTTAACCAACTTCAGAAAAAAGAGGAGGTTCTCAATTCGGTTATATTTTTATTTAACTTGACCTGTTAGTATGTACTATATTAGATAAAGACAAATCTTGAAACTGAATTTTGAACCAGTTTCACCCAACTGATTGCGCTAAAAACTTTCGTACCTCTCAAGTTGAGATATCAATTTCATATTATGGTGACGGCGAGCTGATCTGATGATGGAAACGGAAGGTGGCCAACGGAACTCCTCAAATAATTAATAGAAGCCTGGTAGTGTTTTGGCTCATTGATCATATTTTGATCAGCTCAAGGTTCCGTTCACTAATTTAATAAAAGCTTGTTTTGAAAAGATAAATTTTTCAACAAAAACTTAGTAATCTACAAGTACTGTTGGAATATTCTGTTTATTGTTGAATTTTAGATTGGAAATTCATCCAATTCAAATCCATTTCCAACATCCTTTTCAATTGGCGTCAGATTTTTTTTTGTGTAACATTTAAAAAACACCTAATTTTGAATAGTTTTCTTTTCATCAAAAAAACTATTTTGTTTGCCGTGCCGTGGTAAAAGCCTTACTAAAAGATTACACCAGGGGATGGGCAGCAGCATCCATCTGAGTACTTATCACCAACTGTGATCTAATCCACCTTCTAAGCATGGTGATTATGTCAAATACCCCCATTGTTATCAATATGAGGCCTCGTCTAGCAGTGGACGTAAACAGGGTGATGGTGATGATGATGACTGGTTTGACTTCAGCCATTAACTTTGTATTCTATTCTTACAACCAAATAAATAACTGCAAATCCTTATTGCAATCCATCATTAAACCACTCCTACATCAAATATAGAATCACCATTAAATTTACCCTAGAATTTTCATCCATATAGAATAATGCTGTCATTAAAATTAATGCCCTAAGCTGATATGAGATCTGACTTTGACATTGGCATCCGTTTTATGTCTGACTTATGGTCGGCAAAGTCAATTGTGTGAGCTAAATCTGGTTTGAAATAAGGCAAGGATATTAATGACTGTGGTGATGCTGAAGCGAAGCGAAGAATGACAATGCTACTGTTTGGGTTCGGTGCACACTAAGCGGACAAACCACAGCGGACAAAAACTATGTGGCTCTAACAGCACCATACAAGTTACACTTGCCGTGGTGTGTCCGACCTAAGAAGAGACCTCATCGCCTACCATGGATGCCGTAAAAGCCGATTAAGGGATTACACCAGGGGATAGGCTGCAGCATCTTCTTGAGGAGATATTCACCACCTTCACCTCTTCAATTCATCCCAGCGTATTTTATGGTAAGGCCTCGTCTAGCAGTGGACTTCTAAAGGCTGCTTATTATGATGACATGACAGATCGGTAAAGCAACTAAAAAATTCATGAACTGCAAGCGGCCAATAGCGTCGTACACTAAGCGGATGATAAGCGGACTGAAACAATGAGATTATGGCAGATCATCAAGTCATTTGCATCATCTGCATCAGCAAAGCAACTGTCAACACATGGGATAAAATAAAAGCGGCCGCTTTGTGTATGACAAAGCCGTTTTCTAATATTTGATGTGCTTAGATCATCATTATCATCACCATTAGTAGCCTTCATACGTTCACAACTGGACGAAACCTCCCCCATAAAATACAATAGGGTATTGCCATAATTACCACAGCTTGGCAGGCGTATTGGTGATCGCAGCATTCATGTTGAGTACTCAGGTGAATGCTGCTGCCCATCCCCTGGTGTAGTCCCTTAGTTGGCTTATATGACATCCGCGGGAGGAGATGGAGGGGTATATTCTTAGGCTGGACTCATCACGACATGGCACGATCTTATTAAGGCTGCTTAATTTAATGTGTATCTTTGAAAGAACATGATTGGACTTAAAACTGATTTGACACATGTTTACTTTTGACAACTGATTAGACGTGTTTTGGAAATATATGGTTGATAAAACAAGTATAATGGTTTGTCTTTTTTAATTTTAATAATGCATTTTGATATTTCTGCTTTTGCTACTATAAGTGTAAGTACAGCCTTAGCTATGGATATAAAAGCTTAGTTCAAGGTAGTACAAGTGGCTTTATTAAATTAAACAAGACACGAATTGTTGTTTTTCGCTGACAGCTTGTCAGTGTTAAGAGGGTTTTATGCGTTTGTTATTTGTTTGAGAAAATAGTCTTGTCTCCTAATTATAATGAGAATGTTCGTACCCCCTCTGTCACAGAGCTTCATAAAGTAACCCAAGTATAATTTACTTTAGAATATCAAAACATAGGAAAACTGCCATCGCTTTGCTAGAAAATGACTTGACCGAGGACTTTACGACTTTATACATATTATTTGAAATAATCCATCAATTTTGACATTGGCAAAATTGGGTTACCTAATACTCACAGGCTATAATAAAAAAAAAAAAAAAAAAACTTTTCATTTAAAAAACCGACTTCCGCCATAGTACTCGACTAAATATTTGGATGAAAAAAAAATGATGAAAGAACCATAGTGGTGAAAGGATTATGATGCTTTTTGAATGCAAATGCTTGGTTTGTTGCTGAAAATATCAAAATTGCCATATGTATGCCTACAATATTTGAGGAGTTCCCTCAATTCTTCATGGATTCCATCATCAGAACTGGATTCTGAAAAAAATGGGACCAATCTGGATATCTATTCAAATAAAAAAATAATTTTCCAAATCGGTTCATAAATGCCGGAGTTATGCGGTAACAAACATTAAAAAAAAAATGTATAATATACAACCGAATTGAGAACCTCCTCCTTTTTTGAGAAGTCGGTTAAAAAACTTGAGTGGTCTAAGTTTAGGGCATATTACTATTTATTGTACATGAGGTATGAACGTTTTCTCTAGCAAACAAATGACAAAAAGTTCAAATGAAGCAGTAAGGTTGTAGATAGATAAATTGTTAGAAAAGTTTATTGATATCCACACAGATATATATAAAAAAGTCGCCTGAGGGATTGCACCAGGATATGGGTATCAGCATCTACCTGAGTACTCTACACCTATACTGCGATCACCAATCCGCCTGCCAAGCGTGGTTATTATCGCAAATCCTCTTATTCTATCAGGCTTCATCCAGCAGGGAAGTCTACGCTGATAAAGATATAAAAAAAAGAGGTAATACAATGAGCGGCCTTATCGCTTGTAATGCTTTTTGAAAATGGTAATTACTTGTGAAAACGGAAACATTCTACAGGAACCTTTGTGAAAGTAACATAAACACAGTAAAAGTACAGCATGAAAATACCGGGAATTGTCAGTAGCTCAACTCCATTGTAAGGACACTCAAGAAACATTAACCGTCGACATCCGCGTTTATTGCTAGACGCATCTCCATTTTATAGGGTTGTCAATGAACCGAAACATAAACTTATAAAGCTCTATGTTACGCAGCTGGCTATGGAAAGAGCTATGCTAGGAATTCCACTATGTGATAGAAACTGAAATGAGGAAATCCGTAAAAACCAAGATCACCGATATAGCTCTCAGAAGTAGCAAAAAAATCAAAGAAAAAGGCTCGCAGATCTGACAATCGTTGGGAATAATGGTTTTCGAGTGGCTACCACAAACTGGACGACGCATAAGAGAAAGCCCTCTTGATGGACTAAAGTCATCATAAACGTTGGTGATTGCAGGCGGCTCAAGGCCGTTCGTCGTGGCATTCTAGGGGGGAGGTCTATGCCTAGCAGTGGACTTTTACAGGTTGATGATAAAAAAAAAACTGCAGTAGGTAAGTTAGTATATTTTTTTACGAAGCTACTTCTTATCAGGAACATTATTTTCCTCTAGTGAGACAACCCTGGCTTTCTCAGAATGAACAAATGCAATAACAATGCAGTCTTGTTTGTACGTACAGACAATTTTATTAGTAACTCTGTATCTGAGAGGTTCTTTCATAGTAGAACGACAGAGATTTGAACTCTATTGATGTCTTTAGGGAATATTGATGTTTGAACCCGATCATCATCATCATCATCATCACCCTGTAGAAGTCAACTGCTGCACATAGGCTTCCACCTTAGAATGCCATGACGAATGGTCCTTTGCCGCCTCCATCCACCGACTAGTGACCCGATTAGTTACTGCTCAGTAAATTGACAATAATCATCATCATTATCAGCATGTAGAAGTCCACTGCTAGACAGGCCTGAATATCGTTTATTGTATACATTTCGGGAATCGGTGAATTTTCACGATGTAAAAACCTATTAAATCAGTGAGTGAGTAGGGACAGAGAGCTGATTCTGAGTTTTGACAAGCAAATTACACGGTCGTCTGGTGTAGTGTAACACGAATTTTTGTATGGAAAATGAGGATCACAGAATGTACACTAGGGACGCTCATCGGTGTTGCCATACAAAAATTCACATTACACTACACTACACCAGACTTTACAAAAAACTTGGAATCACCTCTCTGAAGTGATGATGATTGCTCATTCAGTGTGTCTTCATATTCCCCTATTTCAATTTAACTGTTATTTTGATACATGAAAGAGATAATTTCAATATCAAGTGGAATAGTTACATTGTAAATTGTACGGCCGCACTTGCATGCGTGATATCCATTCTTAAGCGAGCACATCTGAGAATAGACAACAATAATTCATAAATGTTATGCGAGCTCAAGCTTCGATAATACCAAACTCCGATTGAGCTGAATTGGACCCTTATATTTCCTTGATTTTAATTTCTATCTTATTAGATTTTATAGCATTTTCTTGTTCTTCTTTATTAGTCTTACTGCTGGTTACTTCTTGGTTCTATCGTTTGTAACTATGATGAAAAGAACTGCTTTAATTTTAGCGATGTCAAATCTGGATTAGCTTCATAGAAATTTGTATCCATGGTAACAGAAGAGGAAGCAAGTGTGCGGTCCATTAGTTTAACTGGATAAAGTATTTAAGTTCACTGTGTGCAAAGAATTCAAACAAAGCATTCTACAGTCTGGACAATAATAAGCGGAAACGATGCAAGAGCATCGGGAAGCGTTTTCGCTGTTATATTAATGTTATTGCTGTTATATATCATGTTATATTGTTTAGTGTGACGCTCAAAGATTCAAGTGTGCGGCCCATTAGTTGGGCTGAAGAATACATTATACCAAAATATCAATCTAACAAAACTCAACTCGTGGCTTTGCTTGAAGCGTACAGCAAAGCCACATGCAGTCCGAGAAATAAATAACGAAAACGGTGTAAGCGCAGCGGTCATCGCATTTGCTTCGATATTTTCAGCGTGACAGGCAAGTTGGCAAAAATGCGACCTGTAGTAACACTTAAATAACACAATCACCTCCACTGCTGGACGAAGCCTTCCAATGAAATACAAATGGGGTGGAATTGCCATAGTAACCACGCTTGGCAGGCGGATTGGTGATTGCATTATTCATTTTGAGTACTCAGATGATAGGAGGTGGCATTAAGTGGGTGGTTATAAGGGTAAAGGGCTGGCTTATGTCCAGCAGTGGACTTCTACAGGCTGATGATGATGATTATGATGATGATGACTCAGGTGATGCTGCTGCCCATCCCGTGGGGTAATCTCTCAGTCATTGTTTATGACATCCACGAGAGGAGATGGAGGGGTTTATTCATAAGCCAGACACGCCACGGCAAATATAATAATAATATTATAAATTTCAATATAATGTAATAACACAATACAATATGCCAATTCACCAAAACCGCAGTGTAGAGTTCAAACAATAAAAGAGAGAGAATCAATAAAGGAATTCCTGTGATCGGCCTTTTTCTAGATTTAAGTAAAGCTTTTGACTTCGTCCACCATGATAAACTGTTAAATAAACTTGACAAGTATGGAATACGCGGCACAGTAAATGAATGGTTCGCTAGCTATTTACAGAATCGTTATCAGTGCACAGAAATAAGCCACCTGAATGGAAAAATGAAAAAATGTAAAGTTTATTCGCAATATAGGTTAAACCGCTACGGCGTCCCCCAAGGAAGTATTCTGGGGCCTACTTTGTTTTTACTTTATATTAATGATTTACCTTCAATAACGCAGCATGAGACAATCCTTTTCGCAGATGACACAAGCATTATATTTAAGTGTATTAATCATGATAATTTTGAGATTGACATAAATAATACTTTAATTGACATTAAGAATTGGCTAGATGATAATAATTTGACTGTAAATGTTCAAAAAACTAATTTAATTCAATTTAAGACATTCATTAGTAGGCGACTTAACTTAAAAAATATAAATTTCAATGGACATCCAATTCAAAGCGTAACTAGCGCAAAGTTTCTTGGCATGGTAATTGATGAAAACTGTGCTTGGAAATTACACATTAAATCCGTTTGTGGTAGACTTAATAGGTTTGTTTATGCTCTGAGGAGAATCCGGGAAATCTCTTCTCAGGAAACCGCCCTGAATGCGTATCACGGTTATGTATCATCAGTGTTACAATACGGACTTTTATTTTGGGGCAACTCCACGGACGTTGAACTGGCTTTTAGGGTACAAAAAAAGTGTATAAGAGCGTTATGTCAGGCAGATTTTCTGGACTCATGTAAGCCACTGTTTAATAAACTGAGGGTTTTACCATTAACGTGTATGTATATTAAACAAGCTGTTATATTTGTCAAACAGTTTCCAGAGTTTTTCCCTCAAAATCGTTCACGGCGTGCCGTGCAGTTAAGGCATACGACTGACAGTAAACTTCAACTGCCACATTGCAGGTTGGCATTATTTAGGAAAAACGCCTATGTAATGGCGATTCAAATATTTAATTTTCTACCGGAAGATTTGAAAGATATACCCCTCAACAGATTTAAGGTGAAAATACATAACTGGCTTTTGTCAAAGTGTTTTTACTCCATGCATGAGTATTTTAATTATAAAAATAGCATTTAATAATAATTTAATGAATTAATTTTTTGGTTTTCTTTCTCTCAGAATTTTATGAATTGGTTTTTATTGACATTGTGTTTATTTTATGTGCCACCTATTTGGTCGATTTATAATTATTTGACCTTTTTTGTTTCTGACTCGCATGTAATATATTTAGCCTCCATATTTAGCTTGTAAGGACTGCTTAAATTTTGCACGCTTGACGGCAGAATGTACTGGAAACTATTATTATATTTATCATCTATGTTTTATACTGTACCTACATTCTAAGCAAATAAATAATTCATTCATTCATTCATTCATTCATTCATTCATTCATTCATTCATTCATTCAAACAAAGCACCGTGCAGGCAGTCATGGCAATAATAAGCGGAAACGATGCCAGCGCACCAGCAGCGCGTTTGCTTCGATATTTTCTGCGCGACAGGCGAGAAGGCAAGTGTGCGACCCATTAGTTACATTTAGAAAATACAATACAATATGCCAATCCACTAAAACTGCAGCGCAGAGTTCAAACAAAGCACCGGCCAGTCGTGGCAATAATAAGCGGAAACGATGCCAGCGCACCGGGCGGCGCACTCGCCACTATGTTATTATTATCCAGCGTGACAGTCGAGGAGTCAAGTGTGCGGCCCATTAGTTGAACTAAATAAAGATAATAGAATACAATGCGACAATTGGGTATGCCTGTAGCTATTTGATCATTTATAGCTGATCGACCGATCAGCTTATTCAAGTAAGTCTGTGTTTCGATCTGACATAATATATTTTTGGACATACAAATAAAACATAAATAACAATGACACATAAAAAATGGGGTTAAAGGGAGTTGTATTGTTAAAAAAAGTTTATCCCCAGCCTAACGCATTCGCTGCTGAAAACGCACAGTTCGTGTTTTTCGTTTTTGGGTGACTAAATTTAACTTTTTTTTCTGCGATATTTTCTTTAGGCGAATTTACATAAACAAATAACAAAAGTTTTGTTTTTGCCATGTACGTAACCCTAAAAATCTCTAAGAAGACTGATTAAGTACTACTTAGGACCTTAATTAGAATAATTATCACTATATCAGCGCTTTACAAATAAATAACAAAATGCATTGCTAAAAAAATTCACGAAAAAACAAAACCTATCTGAAAAATTGGAATCTTTTACAAATATTAATCGCTTACGAATCATGCCTCGATTTATCACGCCTCAATAACATTTCTTCAGCTGTAATGGCGTGCGTTTTGGCGCGAAATGTCACTGTTTCCGGCGCGGGCACTCGCGCGCACAATCGGTGCATCCGGTGTGCTTGCGCATCGTTAGGGTATAAGCAAACTTAACTTACATGCCACAGTTTTTTGTTAAATTAATAAATTAATTTTTCAGAAAGAATAATTCAATTAAATAATATAAAACATGCCAGTAGATAACTAAAAAAAACCCCAAATAATCTAAAGCCCGTTGCAAAAGATCTAAAGATAACTCAAACGATCCAATCACTACTAGAAACCACCCGAAATCTCAGAGCCGTCAGCATACCAAAGAGTTAGAATAAAAAATAAGAAAAACGGGGTTCTATGGGTCATGCTAATTTCCCTGGTGTGCCTTAGGCCTAAGTACATTTCTTGTAGCACCGCGTTCCATCTTATTTTATTTGTTTCCTCCTCAGTCGACGTGTCTTTTGTCACTTTGCTTTATTAATAGCAGAATGTCATAAGCATGAAATACCTGTTTGTTATTTTGGAAAACATAAATATTTCTGATCACTACAATAAATAAATAATTATTTCAATTAATACTCGCAGCTACACTTCCGCGGAACATCTTCTAATTTGTCATTAGAGTCCGAACGGTTGTTTTTATTTAGATGACGTATGTACCTCTTTTAAGATTGTTTTAGATGACATAGACTTTTACAGGTTGTCGACATACACTCTTTACGGGTTATCTTAGATGATATAAACTCTTTACAGGCTGTCTTAGATGACATACACTCTTTACAGGTTGTATTAGATAACATGTCATATACGTACTCATTACATGTTATCTTAGATGATATACACTCTTTACAGGTTGTCTTAGATGATATACACTCTTTACAGGTTCTCTTAGATGACATACACTCTTTACAGGTTGTCTTAGATGATATAAACTCCTTAAATGTTGTCTTAGATGACATACTCTTTAAAGGTTGGTTTAGATGACATATTATGTACTTCTTTACAGTTTGTTTTACATGATATACACTCTTATGAAGCCTCTCCACTCATTATGCTTCCTTGACTGACCTGGCTATCGGGATCGATGATCCTCCCGCCCTAGTTTCCTAAGAAGCCACCAAAATACGACAGCCATTAAGTAAAGGTGAATATGACTTTCATAACTTTGCGTCTCGGCGATTGACTTATCATCATCATCATTAGCCATTATGTCTTCTGTTGGAAGATGATGATAATGGATTATACATATACATGGCATTGATTTCATATCTGATATTATTTATATCTCTGGTTATTCAAAAACTTTAAAACAATGAATCTTGTCATTCCAAACATTACTTTGATGAATATAGGCAGCAAATTGTTTCCCATTCATCGTACGATAACAACTTGTTGAGCAACTACCCTTGTAACTATCGCTTGCAAGACAAATGTTTGCGCGTCACCCCTATTCTCTGGGGTTGCATTGTTGCTTAGGGTTGCTACACCCTGAAATGTGACTGATAAGTTTAAAGTTGTAACAGAGAATTGTAAAATTGTATTCGAATCATGTTGCTTGTAGATCTATTAAAACTGTTACTAGTGAAACAATACTGAATCTATTATTATTATAATAATTATTTTATTCAACTCTGAATACCGAATCTCTTGTATCCGTGGTACGTAGCCAATCAGATTACAAATTACACAAGTACTTACTTTGGAAATAAAATGAAACAGTTTCTACGTTCAGATTAGTTTTAATTTCAGCGTGGTGTGATAGTTACATTATTTTATGTAAAACCATTTGAGAATACTCTGCTTCAGCTACTTTCTAAATTATTAAAAACTAATTTGTTATAGTAAGTACAAACTGTGCCTTTTTTATAGTAATCTGAAAAACTGTATACCTAGGTAGGTATTTATACTTATTCCTTATATATTTATCCTCACATATTATTATATATCTCTACATCTCTATCTCAAAATCCCTACAAATATTATAAAAGTGAAACGTTACTAATTGTTTGTCATACTTTTAAGCGTAAACAACTGGGTTGATTTTGATAAAATTTAAAAATATTTTGATCATAACCTTTGTTAAACAAGGAAAACATTTTATGCTATTTATTTCTCTTGAGAGAATAACGTGGGTAAATGAAAATTGAAATATAAGACTATGGGGAAACGCTTGTATTTAATTAAAAGATACAATCTAAAATTAATAAGAGTGAAACTGTACATAAACAAACACTAGACAATCGAGTAAGTAACCCTGAACAGAAAACCAAGCCAATATGAACCGACAGCCCTATTAAAACAAACGGTAGTGCCCATCAACTAGATAGGCCCACTTGTTGCTCCCCCAACAATGAATTTATATCAATTTAAAGCCAACTCACTTTACGGACCCGTAGCACGCAATCTAGTACTTAGAACCTGCATGCAACCTGCTTTACCTGTAACAAAAGGCAAGTGTTAGTTATGTAATATAGTAGGATGTGTAGGTACATAGGTTATTGCTTTTTATTTAAATAAACATTGAAAATAGTAGAAATAGAATTCAAATTAATAACGAAGTTGACGTCGAATGACGTTTGATACGTAATTTAAGACTCGTATTCTAGAACAGAGGCCTTACTATGAGCTCTTATAGCGATTCAATTTATTCAGAACAAAATATAGATTCCGTGATGTCCGCAGCCATATTTAAAGGCACAGTAGCAGAAGGGCAATTAAAGTTATTCAATGATGACGATGTCAACGGCGAAGTTATTGAACTGAATCGCTATGATGCTATACGAGGTCATGGTAACCCCCTGAACTCAAAAATAATCAAGACCAAGGAGATTTTTTGACAGATTTCAATGCATGCGAAGATTGTGTAATTGAGATGAGATTGTATTGAGACTGGAATGTTTTTAAAAAAAAAATTGTGCTTCTCATGGGTCACATGCCAGTTCAGTCATTAAATTAAATAAAAAAAAGACATTTACATGGATTCATTTCAGCGTTAGAGAAATAGAACAATGTAGAAAATATGAAGGT
Source organism: Epirrita christyi (assembly GCA_951392215.1). Classification (NCBI taxonomy): domain Eukaryota; kingdom Metazoa; phylum Arthropoda; class Insecta; order Lepidoptera; family Geometridae; genus Epirrita; species Epirrita christyi. The sequence continues at coordinate 7,105,519 of OX595848.1, read as the reverse complement.
TCATGTGTCAATTTTCAGTAGCCTAGTGAAACGAACTCAAATCTGAGAGAGATCTGTAGTTCACGAGTGCTAGAGTTAGTTTGATTTATCAATACGGACCTAGGTTCCTTTCTGGTGGTCCACCTTCTCATCAATTTTAAATCAATAAACCCACTAAAATACGTAAGCCTGTTTTACGACTACAACTTGAACAAGAAGACAACAAGCGATTGAGATGTTACAAACGCCTACGCATTGTATTGTATGCAAGAAACCTATGCAGGGTCACAGATAATGCAATAGTCGAAAACAATCTTCAGAGTAAGTAAACCATACAACGCACCTATACCTGAACTATAGCATGAACCCTGAGAGCGGTTGTGAACTGTATGTAATGAATCACGTTCTAATACCCTAAGCATGGGCAACAATAATTACTGATGGAAGTCGTACTCAGAAAAGGAAGACAACAACAGAGCTATAAAAACTGGGTAGATAAGAGGTATAAGCTAAAGTGAAAATGAGCAGGACGTCTTGGATATGAATGGAGACTCATGTTAGACCTAGCCATGGGTTGAGTGTAGTAGTAATCAGATCAGTTAGAACGCAAGCAAAATCCTGCCCAAACGAAATCAAAGGCAATAATAAAATCCTGCCCAAACGAAATCGAAGGCAATTCTCGTAATTAATTGACATTAAATTCACAATAATAATCTCATCTAAGTAATCTTTCGATTAATCATCAACCTTTCTGTAGCTCAGGAAGGCATTCGTTAGAGCGAGAAAGATAACATATGCATGCGAAAATTAAGTATAGCTACTGCGTCTACGCACGCAGTGACAGACGTGACAGTTGACTGAGATGAGATTAGATTGTGAATTGAATATTTAATAATACGAGAATCGGGACTCAGAAATGAATAGATACTGCGTTTGACACTTGACACAAAATTAATTAAACTCTCTTTGGTATTCCTTCTCTCGCTTATTGCTACTCTGAAAGTACAACTTACGAATTCGATATGTTCGAATCGATTTATAGCCTGTATGACCATCGACATTTGCGGAAAGTTTGTTTCGTGTGTAGCATTAGTGATATAGGCGTCGGGTAAATCAAAATATGAAGAAATGAGCAACGCTATAATGGACTGCGATGTACATACAAAGAAAAACTATACTAAATTAATAAAAAAAAAAGTTATTAACTTATTTACTGACTAATACCTACCTATGTATGTACGTATGTGTATCGAGCCTCAAACATAGATTTTTTGACAGTATACATATACTGTCACTGAATTTGTTTGAGTCTCAGTTCATGCTTGAGCATAGTAGTACAGGCAAATTAGCAAAAAGTGTGGACCTAAATCATGTAGTCGTGGATTCTTATGGAAACGTTAGATGACACGAAAAAAAGCTTATCCTAGGTTTGCACCGTTTCTGGCGCTCACGGAAGGCTTTTAAATATTAGGTACAAACTTAAAAAGGCCGTAAATTTTAAAATAGAAAGAAATTACTTGATGCAAGTTAAATTACGTATAGAGAGACTGTCTTAGTGCATTATGATTTTAATAAAAACCACGTGCATGTACGGAACACAGTGTTGAACAAATGCATTTTCCGTAAATAAATACCAGTATAAAACTTCCGGCGGATGTAGTACTAATTAAATGAATAAGTTTAAGTCAATTTCCAGAACTACATTAATTTTCCCCGAAGTAGAGCGACAATAAAATATGGAAAAGTGCCTTCCGTGAGACGCACCAAGGTGCAAGCCTGGTAATGTATTTCGATCATTTTTCTGATAATTCTATCAATTTGCACCGACTGCCATAATTTTCCCGGAGCCGCAATACCCAAAAAAAGATTTTATTGTATATGTTCTTTTTTGTATGTTCCGTATGTCGGATTTAAAAAATACTAGGTGCAAATGTAGATCATAACGGTTCAAAGTCTATGCCAAATTGCACCGACTACTTCCATTTCCCCCATTAAGTTACGGATATTATAAGGTTTTTCACCCTATTTCACCCTCTTCCGGAGGGTGAAATTACTGATGCTTATTATTAGAGGTGATTTTTAAGCCATACAAAACAATTAGAAAAGTTTTCATGACTACATCTAATTAGTTCCACACTTGTGCAAAAAATCACCTAATTTGACTGTACTATAAGTTCTGAAATACGGGCATTAGTGTGAATAGTGAATATAAATTCCCGTAAGCTCACACTTAAATCCATTCATAAACCTTCCAAGATTTAATAGTTGTAACACTCGTTGTTACTTATGTAGTCTGTGGTAACACGGCAATTGTCGTGTCACTAGTGTCAGCGTTGCGATCGGCTTCGAAGGGTTTTATGAGGATCGTGCGCCAATATTATTGTGTACGAATAAAATTTGCATAGACAGTTGGACAACTACTGAAACGCGCTTTATATGGTACACACACACGTACAAGCTAAATTATGCAAATACAGGCTGATTTAACATGGATCAAACAAATCAAAATGGTAAAATACGTTGTGAAATATAAAATGAAAGTTCATCGGAATCACCGCTTTACGTGTGTTCTACGATTTTTATTTGTTTAGAATTTGTGGGTATTTTTGTTCAACAATTTTTATTTATCATAAAGAAGATCACTTTCCTTGAAAATTTGTTAAAACAGCGAACAAAAATAGCCGCAATTTCTAAACAAAAGAAAATCATAGAACAAACATAGGGGCTATTTGGATGTGCCAAAAAAAAATAGATTAAAGTCCTTAGTTTAATCATTTTGTTTTTTTTGATCTATTGTTACTGAATAATACAGTATAATTAATTCTATACAAAAAATAAGCAACTCCGTGTATATAGGGTATATATTATACTACAGTATGGTGGGCTCTCTGAAATGTATGCTACCATAATGTTAACCAGCAGTCGAAAGCAACCTAATACTTTATAATATAAAAGCCTCCATCTGCAAATACTTGATTGTTTATTTTTATTGAATTCCAATCTTGATTGAATTCATTATTTTTAATTATTTTTATAAGTATTGCTTAAACTTATCTTAATTTCTGTACGTTATTTTTATTTTTTTTTGTCACACACACATATATAAGAGCATATACATTTTAAATGGAAAAAGATTGAGAAAGTAGTTACATCTAACCAAGGCACAAGTTTCTTAACTTAGTTTGGTTGGGTTTTTAATTGCTGTTATGTACCTATTAAGTGAAATAAATAAATAAATTAGAAAATTTGAAATTTGATCTTTCTGTGCTCGTCAAAGGTTATTTTAAGTTTGACAGATAAACGTTTGATATTTTGATTTGAATACATCCAATTTTACTTCGATGACTTCATTATTAGGAAAGTCGGGCCTGAGATTGAGTCAGCAAAAATACAGACCAAAATTGGTCGATATCACTTCTCGTTATTCAGTGTCATCAGTGGCACTAATGTACCTATAAAACGTTCTGTATGTATCTGTTATAGTGAAACCATTTACCCCCTTATTCATAATCTTTTTTTAAACCTATTTTGTGTAGAATGTAGAGATGCACAGTTGAATTACTGTTAATTTTATTACTTTTCTGTGGTTCTAATACGTGATAATATAATTGTCGATGTCGATGCTTGTTTACGGTATCGCATCATGCCTGAGCTTATTCTTGTTTATGCTGTAAATATACTTGAACTGATTTATTTAATGATTTACTGGTTTTCTTGTCGATGGTGGTTTTATCGGCTGTTCTTGGAATGGTGAACTCAAAACAGTTTGAGACAGGCGTTGGAATGGTAGAAAATAGAAGATTCCCCATTCGGCGAAGCTTATATCAAGTGTGATGTTTATTGTTTATTACCTTTATTTAAGGGTTCTGTACCCAAAGGGTGCAAACGCAACCCAAAAGTACTTACTATCTTTAACCAAACCAAAACAAATTTGGCTTGATTATATATTAGGAAATGAAGGTTCTCGAATGGAGACCACAAACCGGACGACGCGGTAGAGGAAGGCCCTTCCCATGAAGAACTAAAGACATTATAAACGTGGTCCGAAGTCGGTGGATGGAGGCGGCTCAAGACCATTGGTCGTGGCATTCTAAGGGGGAGGTTAATTAGCAGCGAACTCCCACCATGATGATGGCATGATCTACAGTTAGAAACATACACATGCGTCATGAAACTTTCATAGCGTATAACAAAACCCGACACCTGCCGTGAGAATTACAAGCTATGGTTACATTTGCGGGTGTAAATTACAAGTTACGACTTACAATAGGTTCATAAAATGAAACACGCGTAAAACCATGTATGGTAATGGTTGTTTGCTTTATGTGTCTGTTTGTTTACCGCAAGGAATTTTAACAGTGTTATATTTTAGAAAAAGTTTGGGTAAGATTTTTTTAAGTTTTCTTACTTTTACGTTGTACTTGAAAACTTAACATTCCACGACACGGAAAACGAAAAAAAAACTTTGCTAAAGACGAAAATTGCAATTAAACGAATGACACTCTCTAGTCGCTAGTTTTTGCACCACCGTCTTTTATCGTTCTCATCAATTCCAGTCCATCCCAACGTTATCTGGAAGAGATCCTTCTCAGTGATAAGACCACCCATTGTAATTTATTACGTATAATTTTTAATGTGGTGTGTAATAAATGGTTTTCTATCTATTTATCTAGTCTCATAAGAAAAATGTAGGGCTTTTTCTAAGGCTTTGTTAAATTAAGGGCAAAACTATTCGCTAGTTATTTTGATTATAAAACAAAATAATTCTCTAATTTAAATTTTAACAAAGATACAAATTTAAATCCAAGGAGATTGTTATAATATATGACAGATATAATATATCATTAAACTGATTGTTCTAACCCCAGTGAATATCTGAATGAAATGCACTTTCATTGATGGCGAGCCAGAAATACGCGCCAGAGCTTAGATCTCGGCTACTGACTGTAGACTTAAGAACGTTGTAGACATACCTACGATTTTTAATTCATCAGCCGGTAGACGATACCGTGCGTACCTTGGTGCACGATAATCCGTGCTTACTAAGCTGTTTGACCGCACCGCACTTGAAATGATGAAGGGCACAGTACCGCGCGCATTAATCATACCTAATTGTATTATTTATATTATTATTATTTTGTTGTGACAATTATTATTGTACTTGATTAACTTTTATATAATACTAAAATAAGGTTATAATATAATCATTGTATTTTTAGGTTACCAATATAATTATATAGGTAGGCCTCATGGTACAATATCGTAATATTATTTAATATTATTTTTAATAATTTATATAAATTGATTAATTTGAATGACTGACCAACTTGTGGATGTAAATAAGTACTTAATTTTTTTTTATATGTATTAATTTATCATTGTGTACCTACCTAGGAACTATTACCAAAATACTTTATAATGTACTGTTCAATATGACAGTAATAATAATCTGTTATAAATAAATAAACTGTAAACTATCGTACCCACCATAGACGTATAATGAATATTATGAATAAATGACTATTGACTATTGACTATTTATTTATTTATTTATTTATAATCAGATGCTCACAAAACTTACAGCCGAAGCCAAAACGTTCTACAAGCTAAATTAGTTGACTTAAAAAACAAATACACATATATATAAATTTAGGTAGTTCTGTGCGAAAAATATCTACCTCTTGCACTTGGGTAGTCATTGTGTTGAGTAATGTGAGTGCTATTAGAAATTGCAAGATGGAATGTAACACGATCCATTAAAGTACCAGTATTTTATGTAAGTTTCTTCGTGTTTGAATAATTACTGAATAATAGTGCCTATTTTACAGCCAATCATTTCCAGTTGGTAAACTTTTCAATTTATTTTGCCAGCTCTAAATCATTCTTAGCTCTGCAGACCAGAGATGAAGAGCAATGATTATCCAGGGGCATTTCCTATCGTCTTATTATTCTTGTAACAACAATACGGACCGACAATGATCATTATTTTATATGCATACGAAATTAGCCGCGGAATCCGTTCCTGACTCATACTGGGGAGCGTGTATGTATTATTTTGGTTTTCATTCAAGATTTTGTATGAATGTAATTTTTTTACAGTATCGTCAATTTAACAAATAGCTTGTATACGTGCGTTTCTATGAATAAACGTGATTAAAATTCACACAGGTTTTATGGAAATAAATTGAACAACAAACAATACCATCTCTTTCTAGGGTTCCGTATCATAACAGCAACCGGATAATCACTTCAAAAATTAAATAAATTAATTGTTTTTCACTTAACTTTGTATAAAAATACTTATAAAAACATTAGAAAAAGATAAAAAATACTTAAAATATTGTTATCCCCTACTATTGTATTATTTCAAACAGTGACAGGATTAATTTTAAGCAATGCTTTATTTTAAATAACGTTTCTGAGTCAGGAGAATATACATTAATATTATTTAATTTAAAATAAACAAGGTGCTCTTAAGGGAAGGTTACCGGTAGGGCGCTTACGCTGTTTTGGACGCGAACGAAGTTTGCTTGTATTTTGGCTATAAATTCATAGAACTCCATTAAATTGTGTACACATGACAAGTGAGGTGAGTCAGTTTCATAAAATTAGTTTATTTTTAATTTATGAATTTGGTAACCATATAATTTTATAAGAAACTAACGCACCACGCACCACGCTTTATGGAGTTTGAAGAAATAGCTAAATTAGATGGAAAGCACTTACCGTAGCCTATGGACGCCTGCAACACCAGAGGCATCACACGCGCGCTGCCGACCCTGAGACATAAAGATGAAAAGTCTCATGTGCCTGTAATTTCACCGGCAACCGTACCCTTCAAACCGAAACAGCAATGCGAGCACCACTGCTTGGCGGCAGAAATAGTACGGTGGTAGTACTTCCCCGGACGAACTCTCTCACAAGAAGTTCTACTACTAGCAAAAATTATTTTCTTAGCTACCGGTGATCTCTTTTTAATGTAGGATGATTATGGACTGAGGTACTAAGGAGCCAGGACACTAGACTTAGACAACTACCCTGTTCATTGTTTCGGAGAAAGTTAAAAACTTTACTGACAAATAAATGTTACTACACAATAGATGCATTTATAAGCGAAAAAAACATAACAAATTCTTAATTTATAACACTCGAATTTATTAACATTGTTACATGACCTATTCATTTGTATCTGACATTTAAATAATTAATTATGTACTTGTAGAGGTTACTTATTATTATTACTGTAATTTTTTATTATGAATGAATTGTTATAAAAAAATATTGCATGCCCTAGGCAGAATACATTGATACTAATAATAATATTTGTCATTTTTTCTAACATGTATCTCAAGCAATAAATACACTTTGACTTTGACTTTGACAGGTTAGGTTGCTAGATTAACAAATGCGGTGTAAAGGTTAGAAATTTATAAATAACACACGACACACGAACAGCATAAGTTCAAAGTGAAATGTCCTTTCACATCTACGAGTATAATGGATTGACCTCTCTAAGCCAATTAGCCACCTTTCTCATCAGCTCCTCAATGGCTTTGTATTTTCATGTACAAACTTATCTTATTGCTTCAAGCTTTCCGGTGGACAATTGCCAAGAAGCAAGCTGAAGACCTCCCCTCTCTGTTCCACCTCCAGTTTCTACATATGTTTGTCCTGTTCTATAGTCGAGGGAATTTCTCTGAATGAATGGACGGTTTCATCGTTTTGCAATGCCATTGGATCTGAAGCCAACGAGTGAGTGGATATAATTTTGTCAGTCTTTGGGTATGTGATAATGAGGGCATATATCATTACTTATTTCATTGTTGTTTTCAGAATTTATGGTATATTAAACATGGTCTCGGTATGCGGAGAATTCTGATGTGGCTTTAACTTATATTACAATGAAGCAAGTACTGAATTATTTCGTTACTTTCACTTGGTTCACGCTGAAGCATTATTTTTTTGGCTCTATAATACAATCATCATCATTCTATAAAAGTCCACTGCTGGACATAGGTCACCTCGTTAGAACGTTTATAATGTCTTTAGTCCATCAAGTAGAGGGCCTTCCTCTACCGCGTCGTCCGGTTTGTGGTCGCCACTCGAGAACCTTTATTCCCCAACAGTTGTCAGTTCTGCGTTCTTCATCACCAATATACAATACAATACAACATATTGTGCATAATTATATATTTATAAGTTTAATTCATTTAATTATCTCTAGATGTTTTTCAACAATCATTAGATAGATCAACCGTTTATTTGTATTTTTAAATGTTGTATAAACCTACTTGTATTAATTTTATATAAGTCTTTCTATAAAATAAATATATTAATTTATAAGTACAAAGGACACAATATTCGTTTTTTTTTACGCCAAGCTTTATTTTGTCAGTGGGGGGTTTCCCAGTTTTATTAATATCCTTGAAACAATTTTTTTTTTACTTTTTTCAAGATAGCTTTACATAACAGTTTTTTCTTTTAACACCTTTTCTACTTCTTTATCTGAGAACAAAGTGTTCACAACAATGTTGTTTCATTAAGCGCATTGCATAACACATTTTAGGACTCAATCAATCAAGATTTAACTGACTTTTCTATGGAATTTAAAATTGGATTTCTGTTAACAATACACGGATTAACGCTCGTACTTTTGTCTGACATTGTACTTTAGTACCATCATCAACATTTCCTAGTCTTGCTTCATCTCAATGTTCCTCATTCATTGCTTGATTTGTATCGAAACTATAAAAAGGTTTTTTTATCCAAAGCGTCAGTGGTAGTTGTGTTTTCTTATTTGTCGTTTTATTTGTAGCTATGTAGTACAAGGTATTGTACTTTACACTGACGATAGATAGTTTCAATGGTTTAGGCTTATGGGTTATTTATGGGATTTTGGAAGTAGCGGAACGTTTTGTTGTTAAACCTGTTACGTTGAACAATTTTGATGACAGTTTGATAATTTAAATTGAAACTTAATCTTTTTTGGGTTTTTCGTAAGATACCTGGCAGAGGTGGGATTAAACACTCATACTACGTTTTAGATAGAAAACGTTGTTACTAGAACTTAAATTTTTAATAATAATATGAAAAGATTTTTCTATAAGAACAATAATATTTTCCCGACTTTATAACAAAAGTATTTTCCAATAAAAAACCTTTCTCCCTTCACATAAACATTCACAACTAAATAATTCATACTGACCCATCGAATCAGCAACAATAAACATAAAAAAAAACATGGGTTTTTTACCATAGGATTGGGTTTTCGACAAAAATTTCACGTCGTAATGAGAGTAGTCCATTCATATTTAATTGGCGAGACCGCGGGCCGTGGCGCATAGTTTATGGCCCTTGTGGGCCGAGGGGTGATTTTACATTTTTTTTCAAATGCCCGATCGGTTCAAGTGGTATTGTAGAGGACAGTGTGTGTCAGCGGTTGAAACTTGTGGATACGTTCAGCACAATTATTTGAATTTTATTCTGAGTTCTAAAGGCCGTGAGTGATACACATGTGGCGGCATACCAGATTCTGGCAAGCTGGCAAGCTAAATACTGGCATTTTCGCAGTAACGTCGCAGGAAGTTGGTGGATGGAAGCGGGTCAAGACCGTTCGTCGTGGCATTCTAGAAGGGCAGTCTAGCAGTGGACTTCTGAAGGCTAACGATGATGATGATGATGACTATGTTCTCAATAGGTCCAGTTTTAATAAAAGTATTGAAAAATATATCTAATGAGAGTAATAATTCTCAATAGAACCACAACCAATATGGTAAAATAATTAATATTATGCACGTAATGTCTTATCCACATTAGTCCAACTGCACCAGTAAAGCCGCGGTAGCCCATCGCAAAAAAATACGAAAATAATATCGAAAAGCTATAAAGTGAGCAGTACCGCTATAAAACACAGACAAACAGACATGAGCGAAGCAAGTGCTTGTAACTTACGGGAGCATGAGCCGTATAAAGCGGGTTACCGCTCATTCACCGGCACTTGCTTCCATCCTTATCTTGACCCAATAGTTCTCTCCACCCTAAGGTTGTCTGGAAGAAATCGATATAAGCGATAAGACCACCCATTGTGCGTTTCTTTTTTTAAGTTTCTGTGTGTTAGAACTGTTGTCTTGCGAGAGTGCACTTTGATATTGTGCCTTAGTTTGTACAGTCAGCGAACTAAGTAGATTAAAAAATATTTAATACGTAACTTACGGACGGTTGTCGTAATCGTTACGATGGTTGCTGCAAAGCCGACTAGGATCTCTGGGACATATCAAATTTATTATACTCACACTACACTTGATAAATGAAACCAACGTCATTTTCATAATGTGTATTTTAGTAACAAGAACAAAACATGTGACAAATTAAACAGTTTAGTTTGAAATGCGAAATATATGTATTAATAAGGTTTTGAAATATAACTTTAAACTCTAATAAAATACTTTTCATAATTGTTTTAATTTGTATGATCAGTAAACTGCTGGAAACAGGATAATAATCAACTTTTGTTGCTGACTGTACTGGTAGCGCTGGTAGACACGCGTCGGTCATCTGCTTTCTATGTAAATGTGGCCTATTGTGGCCTCTTTATGTGCATCGTAATATTTTACTACTCTTCGCTCTTAGGCATTTTTTTCTTATTGCCTTGTTCCGTTATATTTTCATACTTTTTTATTATCTGGATATGACTATTGACTACCGAGTAGAAAACGGAATGACTGACGTTGAGCGAGAGTAGAATTGAGTAGGTATATACTAGAAATGGGAAAGATCACTCGTTCTGTCAAGTAAAAAAAAAACATACAGTCAAATAAAGAACCTTCTCCTTTTTTTAAAATCGTTTAAAGATGGTAAATTTTTGCATTTTTTATTAATTTCTTCTGAAATTTCAATTAATTAAAAAAAAAAAAAGTTGCCTGGAAGATATCACTCTCAGCGATAAGGCCGCTCATTGTAATGCTCATTTTATTAAATCCTGTTATGTATTCCTGGTGTACAATAAAGTGTTAATCTATCTATCTATCAAAAAATTATAAAATATTTGTTTAATAACTAGCTCTGTCATTTAAAGATTATTTTTGAATTATCTAGTTTGCCCCTCAAAAACCCCCTGAAATCAGAATTCATTGATTTGCGCTATACGTCATAGTCCTAGGGTCATCTAACTCTATATATCACGACATCTACATGAGGAGACGGAGGGGTCTATTTTTAGACCGGAACCACCAGGGCACACAGTTTTTAATAGTACACTTATCTATTTACTACATAGTTTTTTTTGAATCCTTAATCAACGTTATCTACCTAAAAACACCTTAGGCTTAGACCATTTTATAAATTCGGACACAGCGTTTCGATTTCAACCTTATTGCCTTAAGAACAAAAGTTTTATTTTTAAAATCAAGGTCATTATAAACTTGGTTCATTTGTATAAGGGGTGTCATAATTGCAGAGTGAGACAAAGTCGCTTCAAAGGCATTGTGGGTGATACAGAATGTTGTATAGTCTTTACGGACACTTAAGCTTTTGAGTTGACGTCAACCACACTTTTGTCGTCGTAATTATGGCGACGCGCCTCTCAATGGGACACCCTGTACAATGCATCTTGAAAAAAATAAAAATTAATGAGGAGTTTTCCTTTCAAAAATATGTCAATTGGAATATTTTTGATACAACGTGAATAACTTTGTCATGTGACTAATTATTATTGTGATAATAATGTCAGTCCATTTAAATGCAAATAATATAACGACGTTATTTTATGATCTGTAATTATTTTGACAGTTGACATAATGAGGACATGACAATTACTTAGCGGTTTTTAAATAAAGTACATAAAACCTTGTTGTTTTCAAAATTAAAGAGCTTTTTAAATAGACTCTTTCATGTAGTTCTTATTATTGTAATCCAATTTGTTCCGACATACGACTCATAGATTTATCATCATCATCGTCATTAGCCTATAAAAGTCCACTACTAAACATAGGCCTTTTCCAGAACATGCCACGACTAACGGTCTCGGCCAACCTCCATCCACCGACTTCGTGCAACCTTTATAATGACTTTGAGTTCATTGAGAAGGGGCTTTCCTACACTGCATCGTTAAATTATCACTCTGTAAATAAAATTGGACTAAATACAAATGAATACCATAATATAATGAATATAATAATTGGTCTATTATCGGTCTTCAGTTTACGAAACTGAAGACCTACAATGACGGTATCATTTCGTCAAAGCCGGAGATTTTATGAGAGCTCGAGAAGTTCTATGGACAATTTTGTACACCTCATCGCAAAGTCCGGCTCCTAGAACGACTAGCGATGCAAGAGCCCGGTTGACCCACCACTACACCGTGGATATCTGTCAGCCCGAAAACCGCTCGATACAGAACCGAAAACCGCTCGGAAATAAAGGTTCTCGAGTATCAACCACAAACGACGACGCAATGTAGAAGATCGTTGCATACGATCCATCGATAGCTTCACAGTAACTGATCCAGCTCGCTATTAGAAAAAAAACATCATTTAGACGCTGGTTGCATTACCACGCCTATGAGCAATGAGCCAAATAAGAAAAAGCGTTGAGACAGATAAAAGATAGCGTTGAGATAGATAATAGATAGCGTTGAGACAGATAAGAGGCACAATAATTCCCACATCACTACGATCAGAATCTTAATTTTAACCCCATCTAGTGTAACGCACCCCCTTAATTGGGTGTACAAAACCAAAGTCGGAGTTGAATAAAAGTGAATGATTAATGCGATACCACATTAGGTTGCCACCCTGGGCTGAGGGTAGGAAGATGGGGGTGGGTGAGGCTGTGAGATAAGCGGAAACCAAACTGGAGATGGGATATAATAATATAGTGAAACAAGAAAAAACAAACAGCCATTTTGAAAATTTACATAACATAACAACCAACATTCACATGATACATAGTCTGATTCCACACTAGTTCCACTGTGTCGTTTTGTATCAGGAACTACGAGTACCATTATACCATAACAACCAGATCCAGAACAAAATGTTTGCAGATCATGCCAACATTTATTCCGCAGCGGGACTCGAATCCGCGACCTCTTGCTTCTCTGCCGGCTACACGCCCGCCGCGCCATTGAGGTCGTCAAAAACTGATGAACAACTTCTATAGACTTCTTCAATTGTGTTTTTCTCGGTGGTCGTGGTGGACGAAAACGGTCCTTTTAGTTACGGATTATGGAGTATTTTATTTTAACGTATTAATAATGAAATAGTGGGGGCTTTCAGTTTTAAATCAGACGCACTCTACAAGGTGTTTGTATGGAAAGTAGATAGATAGATAGATAGATTAACACTTTATTGATCACCACAGAAACAATAAACAAGTAATATTACATAATTATCACTAGAAACGGGATATTTACCATGATTTTTGAGCATTATTGATTCCCGATATTTCGGCACAGTTTCATGCGCCATAATCACGGGTAAACTGAAGTCTTTGCGAGTAGATTTTTATTGTTATAGGTATATACAATAATAATAAAAATAACAATAATCTATAACAATAAAAATCTACTCGCAAAGACTTCAGTTTACCCGTGATCATGGCGCATGAAACTGTGCCAAAATATCGGGAATCAATAATGCTCAAAAATCATGGTAAATATCCCGTTTCTAGTGATAATTATGTTAATAACCATGATAGTTTCAAAATTTATAAGTAATATTACTAAAGAAAGGCAATACAATGGGCCTTATCGCTGAAAGCGATCTCTTCCAGGCAACCTTTGGATGGAACGAAATGAGCAACGCTATAATAGACGGTGTACCTACAAAGCAAAACTAAAAAGTATTATAAGCTAATTAAAATATATAAGAAGTTATGAACAATATTGACTAATACCTACCTAAGCATAATCCTAATACTTATATATTCACATAATAAACTAATACATAATGTATACGAAGTTAACTGTAACAATGAAAGAATACCAATAATTACATAATATGCTTAAATAACGCTAGGTAGAGATGCGACTAAAAGGTAGTGCTGTTTAACTTTAAAGTATGACAGATACCAAAGTCAGAGTTTTAACAAACAATTAACAAGGACATAGTGTTGTGTTACACGGATTTTTGTATAGAATGTGAGGAGCACAGTGTTCGCTACAAAATCCGTGCTACACCACACGTCCGTGTCAATTCTTAGCAAAAAACTAATATGCAAAGATGCAGAGATAAATAGACGTTACTTAGCACGTGCTAATTCTTAGCATTACCCCCGTCACTCTAACACGCGTGTTTTAATGTTAGTGTAACAGTGACAGAAATAGTTCTAAGCAATAATACGTGCTGAGTAATCTCTTTTTATCTCGGCTTTAGACTCAGCCTCCAGGCCGTTCTTTAGTTTATGGCCCCACGTCATTAATATGTCAATCGATTTCAGAATGTGGGCCTGTGTGTTCCTGGTGACATCCTTTGTAGCTAAATACGTATATATCAACATAAAGGAACGTATACGTATGTAAAATTGTTATGGTACAGTCAGCAACACTATTTTATCAACCAGAACTCTTACTATCGAATAGGTTACACTAACAGTTCTGGAGAGTACTTGTAGAAAATGAGTGAAACACCTAAAAATACAGTTTATTGCCTCTAGGGCCAATGTCAATGTAGTTTTTGACCAAAATTCTATACTAGTAGTCGCGCCCGCGACTTCATCTTCAAATAATTTTTGATAGTACCTACTTAAAATACACAATAAAAAGTTAAAGTAGGTACAGTCACATACATAGTGTGACTGTTGGGTGTTATATTATGATAAGTTAAAGTTTAGACACAATAAAAACTTTTCACGTTTCAGTTTTATTTAACGTTTGATTTTCATTCAAACATTATTTAACTTTATAAATACAAATATTATTTAGTATAACTAATAACTACACACAAAATTATAAACAACATTGGTTTTAATTAAACATTTGAGCTATCATAAGAAACGTTCTAAAAATAGCTCAACTGATCCAGATCACTTAATTTTATTACATTTAACACTATATTTTAAGCTCTGGTACACGAAGAGAGGTTAATATATCACACACGAGTTTTAGTCAAATATCACAGGGAAGACTTAAAATATTTTAATGCTAATATTTTAAAACAAAATCTAAAAATAAATCTATTTAATCTGTGAAAATAGAAGATTGAAACAACGTCGTGAACACTTTGTCATAGAATGTCATAACTGGATTTACTCGCAATGCATTTCTTTGAATTATACGTTTTCTACGTGACTTTTGGAGAATTTCTTATTATATTAATATTTTAACATTTAATTTGTGATGTTACAATAATACACAGCTTCAATTTGTCTTACGGAATTTTTATTTCTATCACAACACAATATACATCTCGTTAAACATTTCGGTTCAAATCTATATTTTTACTGGTAAATTGTTAAAAAAATCTAGAAGACCTTTAACCTTTATAAGTTTTATCCGATTATAAATATCTACAAAATTTGATTTTAAAGCAAACCGAAGCCAGATGGGAGAAAAAACATAGTGTTTTTATTAATGAACATGTAAAAGTAGGATCTTCATAATGTTATAATGTAGATATAGTTGTATAAGACTTATGAAGCTTGTTTAATTTTTTATAAAAAAATATTGTCCGTCGAAGTGTGATGTGCCATATCTCGATGAGGAGACAAAGGGCGGTAATAGCAACACAAATTACAGCTTTAATCCGAAATGACAATGTTAAATGCAAGTTTTTCTATAATAATTAATAATAACCATAATAGTTATTTATTTCAGGCTACATGGAAAATGTACAATAAATTATACCTAAACAATAAGCCCATAGAAATATATACCTGAATAAGAAAAAAGGAAAAGTAATATAAATCCGAGTAAATCGGACTGAAGTTAGGTCAAAGGCGCTTACAGAGATACTTTAAATTCAGTCGTTGACAACCAATAATACAGTATCCAATAAACTATATCTAATTGCTGTCGATGCGGAGTATGCGAACAATAAATTGTCCTAAGATCAAGTACACACGATCCGGTTTCGCAAATAATCGTGCGGTTTTGCTGAGTAGACTTTGTTGCAAGTACATCGATGGTTTTTACTATGAAAATATTGTGGAATGACAGTAAACAGGTAATGGGTGATGTAAAATTGCATGTCGAATTGTAATTGAGTAATTGATGGTACTTTTTATTCAATTTGTGTCAAATGTCAGCGTGGTCATTTCATAATTATAAACTCGCCCTAATGGTGACGTCACTAATCGTGACGTAGTTACATGAAGGATATAAATGACGAGTTTATACTGCAAAAAAAAAACAAAAACCGACTTCTTTCAAATAGCACTGAATAAATTTCGATAAAAATTATATGGAACTACCTCTGAAGTATGACTTACCAAACAAAAAAGAATCATCAAAATCAAGTCATAAATGGCGGAGTAATCACATAACAAACATACAAAAAAACATACAGTCAAATTGAGAACCTTTTTTTGAAGTCTGTTAAATATAAAATGTATTAGGCGGATGACAAATTGACCCTACATTTTTGTGATGACGAAAAACAACTAACCGGCACCGGCGGCTTGAAGTTGTTTCTATAGGTACAAACTTCAACACCCCTTGAGGAGTGAATTTCGAAAATTCCTTTATTTTAGCACCCGTAGACCACAAAAGGGCCCTTAAAATTTAAGCTTTCTAGAACTGTTTTAGGCTGTGTTTTGATAGTAAGACATTGAGTGAGTGATTCAATCAGTCAGGCATGCAACGATTTGATACAATGTATATTGATTTTGCTTAATTGTACGCTTCGTTACCGCACCGCACCGTCTGTTTCTGCTCTTATAAAAGTCACGATAGTCTTTGCGACTGTATATAAATATTGTGGACGTTTATTTCAAGTTTTATTACACTGTTAAGGTCATGTCACGAGCTGACTATTGGGTCCAACAGTCCTTGTGGAAGATTTAAAATGGCATTGTTTACGGGTAAGTCACGAAAACGATTTACCTTTTAGATCTAATTAGTCGCGTTTGTTTTATTTATTATAGTAAACCTTACTTGGACATAAAGAGATTTCTCATCATCATCATCAGCCTATAGAAGTTCTCTACTGGACAGAGGCCTTCCGGCCTCCAGGCTACCTCCATCCACTGACTTCCAACGACCTTTATGTCTTTGGTCCTGCGTTATCAGGTTCTTGATCGCCACCGAGAACCGCCCCGACGGTTGTCAGTTCTGCTATAGGTACATTGCCACTTCAACTTGCTAATTCTGAGAGCTATGTCGGCTATCTACTTCTATCTCCTCATAGAAGATTTCTACTTTACATAAAATTGTAGGACAGATGATTATATTGATCTCCTATAAATAATTTTGCATTAATAATGGACGAACTTATAGCAAAACTATTTTTTTTTTTAAAATAAGATAAAATCTTATATCAGTGAGTCATTATCAGCAGTCAAATGTCCGCTACTGAACAAGGTAACCCATATTAAAAGCTTGGCAGATGGATTGGTGATTGCAGCATTGGTGTAGAGTACTCAGGTGGATGCTGCAGCCCACCCCCTAGTGTAATCCCTTAGTCAAATTTTACGACATCCACGAGAGGAGATTAACATAACATAACACCCAATAGTCATGATCCCACACTTGGGTTCCCTGTGTCGTGGGTATCAGGAACTAGGAGTACCATGGTACCATAACACCCAGACCTAGAACAAATATTTACAGATCATACAAACATTTGTAACAGCGGGAATCGAACTTGCAACCTTTCGCATCTTAGCCGGCTACTTGTCCGCTGCACCACAGAGGTATTTTTTGGAGGTTTAGAGATTGGTTGAGGGGTCTCTTCTTAGACCTGACACACAATGGCATAAAAAAAATGAGTGGATACTAATAAATCTAAACACCAGTAAATTATATTAATAATTACTTAAGCAAGTCATTGCCTTGTGTGATTCCCACCAGTAATTCAATTTAGCTTTTGAAATTCAATAACCAATCTGTAATAAATCTCTTTTCTATACAAAATTCCTTAGAACCACCAACCACTGGACCAAACAATTAAACAAGTCACAATCCGCAATCCGCATGTCCAACGCAATCAATTGTCCACGAGACCATTATAAATTCTGCACTAAACGCGTCTAATTAACCCTAAAGAGACGTTGGGCACGGCTGGGGACGTAAATCTTCCAGGAACACCGGGAATGCCTGTCCTTAATTGTGCACTGGCTTAGTACGATTGTTGGGTAAAAAACAATAATTGTGACTTTCCTCATGCTTGTGGAAATATTTTTTAGAAATATGAAGATGGAATTTGGAGGCTTTGTTGAGAATGTAGACAATAAGACTTAGCAGGAATGAATAAAAGAAACAGTAACATTACTTCTAAAACGACCACAATTTTGTAACAATTTAAATAAATGTTAAAGTTATGATATTTGTAACACAAACACAACAAAAATAGGGAAATTGACTTTGTGGCCCACCAAGTTGAGGCCCAAATTCTTGATACGACACTGTGACCCACATGTAAAACATTCTGGCACTGTCTCGTTTGTAGTACTTAACTTAGCAGATACAGAATAGATAATAATTGTATAGTATATTTTGGGGAAGGGATCAGTAAAATACATTCACACCTGTTTCCTAGAGGGTTAGGCAGAGACCACGGATTTCCATTCGCTACGATCCTGACATACCTTTTTTGCTTCATTCATTCTTACATTCATCATATATTTGCGTCGGTTTAGTGAACTTTTGACCTGGCCTTTCCCCAAAGCGTCTCCGATTTGGTCAGAATAAGTACGCCGAGTAAAATACATAAGCAAAACTTTTAAAATTTCAAGTTGCTCTAGGAATCATCGGCACCTTGTTCAAAACCTTTCGTTCAAACAGACTTTGTTCCACTTTTAACCAATTTGAAACGCAAACGATGACGCGGCAGCAGCGACTCATCAATCAATTGTTTACTTATTTGCACAAGCAAGAAAAGGGTTAAGAGCTGAAAGTTACGAAAGTTATCTTTAAATGAATTCTAAGTTTTGGCGACTCATGCTCTGACAATTGCTTTTGGAGTTGGTTTGTGAGTTAGAAACTTTTTAAGAGAACAGGTGATTGTTGTAAGAAATAATTTTCAATAAAACAATAATTTAGAACCGCAATTTTTGCAAAATTATATAAGTTAATGTATTGTGGTGTGTCCGGTCTAAGAATACACCCCTCCATCTCCCCCCATGGATGTAATAAAAGCCGTACTAAGGGATTACACCAGAGAATGAGCAGCAGCATCCATCCGAGTACTTAGCACCAATACTGCTATCACCAACCTGCCAAGCGTGGTAAAAGTCCCCTCATTGCAAACAATGGGGGAAGCCTCATCCAACATTGGACGTCTAATAGGCTGGTGATGATGATGATGAAACCGAAAACAGTTTTTAATTGCATCGTGGTAATTGGTTTTAGAGTTGTATTTAAACTTTTATCTGCTATTATCTAAATTAAATTATAGTTTTTATGACAACTAATAATAATTAACGAGAACATTCGTTGATAATCTTAGAACTTAGATAACAGTAGCGTTTTGAATGTCATAAATATACGAAAAAATCCACTTAACTTTATGACCAGAGACATTGTATCTTCTCTATGGGTGGGCCGATTGTCTATTTTTGTCATGGTAGACAAAACTAACATCGTACCATAAATAACTAGTTTTCGGACAATTAATAATGGAAGCTTTCTTGGGCTATCATTAGATTTTATGGTTATTTTAGACTCGGTGTTTTTGGGAGGCTGTGTGAAATCGCTTTTGTTGGATTTATCGTTATCAGTTTACAATACTTCAATAAACAATTTTATGTATTTTATTTTTATTGTGGCCATCTCATTGTATCTTATGGAATATGATGGGAATATGTTATACCTTTTAATATTTTATGGTAACCGAAAACCCAATCAATATTGACGTTGCATGGCCTCAAACTGACTTAACGTGATTTCCTGAAACAAATATGGCTTCATGAAACAAATATGTAATATTTTCTATATTTTATTCACATTAAAATTAAAATAAGCAATATTGTTTTTGCGTTTCGCTCATTCCGATTGGTTTTTTGTGGGTCACTTTTACGTTAGGTCAGTTATTGTTGGCGAAATAGAGTGTTAATGGATGAGTTTGCTGACTATTTTTAAACCAAGTTCTCCTCGTTTGGCATAGTTTTCATGAGTTGATTATGCAATAGGAACTTACCATTGAACTTTGCTTTTATCATGTTTTATTAGGCCCCTGTTTCCGTCATTTCATTCATCAATACACAAAATAATAGTGTATCTTGGAAGCACGCGCGAAGACGTATTGTGTGTCCAATTAGTAGATCAGCCAGTGAGTGTTATTTTTAAAAATACATAAAAACACTCTGTTACCATTTGTCACTGCGTGCCCTGTATTTATCAAGATGTCGTTCGGCTACTATTAGGGTCGGATGTTTGGGGAGATGTGGTGAAATGCACAAGGATTGTACTAAAAACTACAATGAAAGACCGTGGTGTGGTGGCCTAGTAGCCGGCTGAGACGCAAGAGGTGCGCTTTCAATTTCCGCCGCCGGACAAATGTTTACATGATCTACAAATATTTGTTCCGGTCTAGGTGTTGTGTTACCATGGTACTCTTAATTCCTGATACCCACGACACAAGGAATCCTAGATGTGACTGACTCTTGGGTGGTTTTTAAGGATTTTCAAAGTAGCTACAAAACACATCAGATCATCGATACGAATACATTTTCGCAAGTTGTTCGTGCTGACCCCACTGAAGAGAATACTAAAAACATTAATTAATTTCAGCTACAGTGACTTTGTACTTTATGATACATTGTCGCGTTGCGTTGGCATCTCGTATGGTTGGTTCATCACCACGCCAACAGCAGTTTGTCGTCAACTCGTCATACTTATGACAGTGCTTCAAGTGTTTGTAGATCACAAGTTAATTTTTATAAGTTCATCGCATCTTACAGCAAATCATTTAGAATCAAGTTACAAACTCAAAACAAATTCATCATCATCATCATCATCAACAACAGTCTGTTGACGTCAACTGCTGGACGAGGCCTCTTGTACACAATTTCATAATGCCATAATTTGTCATAATCACTAGCACGCTTGGCAGGCGGGTTGGTGATCGCAGTATTGGTGTTAAGTATACGTGGATAGGTACTGCTGCCTTTCCCTAAGTATGGCTTTTACTATATCCATGTGAGAATACGGAGGGGTATGTTCTTAGACTGTAGACACCACGGCCACGATGCCTTGCTGTAGATAACCGCCGTAAGCAGCATTATTTTCATAATGGGAAGTTTTCAGAGAGGCAATTAAAAAGAAAAAAATAGTTCTTAAAATTCCGATAGATGGCGGCGACTCGCCATGGTTGTCTTCTAAAGATTTTGCAAAGGCACCACAGAGAACAAATTCTCAGAGAAATTTATTTGTTACTTAACTTACTTAACTTCTTACGCTTTTGTTCTACAAACAACACAAAACTTTATTATAGATACTTCACCAACGAACAGCATGAGCAAGTGAAGTCAGTGACACTGACAGTTGGTGGCTGACCGACAAAATTTAGACAACCTTATCTGGACTGCGCCATCTGTGAATGGATTTAGAACTAACTTTTTCTTTCAGCTGTCAGAAAACTCCCCATTGAGTCAGTAGCATATATGGGATAGCCGTAAGTATATAATACAATAGAAATATAAAAAAGTTTGAATCATGTTTACAAATTAAAAATAAATAAATCTTCATTATTATCACTCATTGAATTATTTTAAGAATGCAACTGCGTTATTTTCTAGGGATTTAAAAACGTCCCTGTGAGCACGGGAGCCATAGAAATAAACACGGCTTACATTCCTATAAACAAGATTGTTGATTTCCTAGGGTTGGCAACACAGCAAAAATACGTAGTACCTATAGTATAATTATTATACAAACCTGCAACACCATAAGATTAATAATAAAATTGGTCCTTGAATGATGCTTGAGGAGTTTGCCAGCACGTTTCTGTGTGAATCCGATATTACTTTTGTTAGATGACTAGGTGACTCACTCGTGACTTCCGCGCGCAGTCAGAAACCTTACCCAGCGCGCGCTCAGCGTCTTACAATCGATTCATTGCTATGGGCATAATGGTTAAGGAACGTTTATGGGACAAAAAACAAACAAAGAAACATTTATTTTATATAGAAGACTATAATATGACTTGGTGAAATTCGTACCACCTCAAATAACACCATCTATTGAGAGTTATCCGAAGTGGCAATTCAAACCACCGAATTGAGGTTGATTATTGAGGCGAAGAAAATAAAAACATGTAATCGGTCTAGCTATTCTCGAGATTTTGCGATACTAATGCACGGCAATTGATTTTTAGATATATAGATGAATAGAAAGATGTTAGTTGACAGTTAATAAACAAGCGGGCATAGGCAAATCGACTAATTTTTTTAATTTATTAGATCCAGGCCTATATTCTTAATGAGAAGAGAAGACTCCAGTTAGCCAGTCCTAGTAATGCATCACACTTTTTCATCTTTGCCTTTTATTCAGTAAAAAACTGGAATTTTTAACTAAAGTATTTTCGTTTTTTTTCCTGGATTAAAGTCCAAGTCACCGATTGCCTGACATCCCTATTGCTACACCATAGATTGATGGTGATGCGCACGCGCAACCGCCCGCTATTAGTGACGGTTTATGGAAAAATAGGGACAAAAAGCTTATTTTAGGACATTGTGTTTTTAATAATTTCACTAATTAAAAACACGATGTGGTGACGCTTCTTTCAGTTATCTTTTTGGTCTTCATACTATTTTGTTTTTTATTTACTTTAAGTTTAGCGACAGACAGTCGGCGTCGAACTGGCCATATAAAGAAGGCGGCGTTTGTCAGCCAGGTCCTAGCCAGCGATAGCTTCCCACGGGCCTGGCTTGAGGGTCTGGCCGCACGCCAGGCGAAAGGAAGGGTAGAACCCATGAAAAGTAGATAGTTCATACATACTTCTTCTAAAAATGGTTGTACCTGAGCAACACAAGTTTCAGGGATGGTCTATCCCTGAAACAAGTTTTGGAAATTTCTGAATGGCTGTAACTTTTGAACGAATCTACTGATTAGGTGCCACCCGGCCCCATTCAGCTCAGTCCAACCCTGCAGACAACCATAGACAGATTCTGCTGTGCCAATTTTAATAGAATTCTTTGGATATTTCTAAACTCTTATAGTATAAATATTGACGTCATAAAAAACTAAAATTAACATAAAAATAAGTATTGTTGAAGTAATATGAAATTAAAATATTAATAGAACTTTTTCCACTACACGCTGCCAACAACAAGGAAATTAAAACTCATAATAGTATATCAGACAGGAATGAAAATGATGCAGTATTTAAATCGCTAACTATTCACATTATCTAATATCTTTATTTCCACGGACGAGTGCGCGGGCCGTATATTAACACGAAATAAATAACAGTAAACATTACAGAAGTTTCATTCTATAGACGTCACTATAACAGACACTGTATGAATCTATATAGCTATTAGTTTTATTCCGATGTTACGTCAATTTATCGTCTAGCCGTGTTAGTCTCGGCCTAAGAATAGGACTTATCCAACTCCTGATAATGTCGTAAAAAGCGACTGAGAGATTACGCAAGGGGATGGGCAGCAGCATCCACCTGAGTAATTTACACCAAACCGTGATCGCCAAGCGTAATGATTATGGCGAATTCTCCATTGCACGCTACGCATGCTATGGGGGAGGCTTTATTCAGCAGTGGATGACTACCACAGCTGATGTCAAAGTCAAAGTCAAAGACAAAGACAAAGTCAAAAAGAACTTTATTCATTGAAATCACAAGGATCATTTTGAATCGTCTTATATAAAATTATATTACTCCTGTTCCAACGCGACCAAGCCTAGAAGAATCAGGCAACAAACTCGGCTTGGCTTACATAAATGGTCCGTCTTACCACTAGGTGAGAAGCGCCTGTGTGGTGATGAAGAAGAAGAATAGTATAACAGACTAGGTTGAAAATGATGCATTATTTAAATCGCTAACTATTCACATTATCTAAATCTTTATTTCCACGAGTGCGCGGGCCGTATATTAACACGAAATAAATAACACAAAACATTACAGAAGTTTCATTCTGTAAACGTCACTAATAACAGACACTGTAGGAAATCATGTTAAGTATCTATAAAGCTATTATTTAAAAAAAAATTAGATGATAAAGGGCCGAAGTCCCAGTTTTACAGCAACCATCGTTATACAATGATAATTTGTTGACTGATTCTTCTAGGCTTGGTCGCGCTGGAACAGGAGTAATTTAAGTTTATGTAAGACGATTCAAAATGATCCTTGTGATTTCAATGAGTAAAAATCATTTTGATATGATTTGATTACGATGATAGACTGTGTAATTCGCGTAAAGTCTAAAAAAACGTAAAACCTGTATAAAATGTGTTGATTGACTATTATGTTAAATTGGTCTCTTGTTTATACTTTTATTAATACTTAATTAAAAAAATGTATACAGTACCCAATTTCCTGAATTGACAAGTCATAGCACTTAATTTAGTACTTATTATTTCGAAATAATCTTGTTAATGTGTTACCTCTGTGCAAATAAATTATGCTATTCTGTTCTTATGCCTACTTGCATGGAACCGTCTCTACGTGAGTCGGACTACGGACCAGTTTTTTAAGCTTTGCCCCATTTTCTCTCTGCCCAACGAACCTTACACTTTTTTATCAAAATTCACAAAATAAACTTTAAAATGCTTCTGCGCAACATTTTGACAAGATATCCCTGGACTTATGCTGTTATATGATTTCCGTTAGGCACAGCTGGCTTAAACCAGTCCTTGACAACTCTTCTTAATTAACACATTTGCAGTACATTAATAACTATTTTCTCGCGTCATCATTCATGGTCTATGACAGCTCGCCCACTTGTGGGCTATTTGTGTTGTAATTGTAACAGCATTGCTAATTGCACGGGCCTATAATTTATACCTCCTTCTTTTTTGAGGAAGTGTGTTAGGCAGGTGGACCACTGCCTCACACAAACAGCCAGCACGGTGGTGGTGGACAAATGGTGTTCGCTTAGAAGCGATTTTATTTCTACAGTCGTAATACAATTAGCCGTGTTGTATCCGGCCAAAGAATAGACCCCTCCTTCTCCTCCCATGGATGTAGTCAAAGCCTTACTAGAGATTACACCAGGGGATTGGCAGCAGCATCCTTTGTGGTGTACAATAATGTGATTTCTATCTTCTATTTATATATCTAACTGATGCAGTTAAGAGAAGGACGCCCTTTAGCACGCGAACGAAGCTTACTTCAAAATATATTAGTTACAGATCATGTACAAAATTTCATGTAGTAAGATGAAATAATAGCCAAAATAGAAGCAAACTTCGTTCGTGTACAAAAGGGCGTAAGCGCCCTAGTGGTAACCTCCTCTTAAGCTCCCTTTTTTATCATCACATACGTACACATACACAATACACACACACACACACACCACACTTGATGGTCACTCCTGTGATACCCAGACTCCTAAGAGACTGGTGGTAGCAGGAGAGCCAACACACACATTCACACCTTTCAAATAAATACAACACACCACACTCATTTTCACTTTCACATACTCTTAAAATTGTTGACAGCGATTAGTTTAATTGATAATTGTATTTTTTTTTTGTTTTGTTAAATTTTAAATTTTAGTGCCTATTTTTAGCAACCATAATATATTATGGCTATGAAAGAGCGAGGTCCAGTATTTTTATACTTATATAAGAGATGCCTCAACCTTTAATTTTTGGCTACAGAAATAAAAAACATTTTCATTTCATTTTCATTTTTCATTTTCAAGCTCACTAAAAAGTGTATGTATAAAATTATAATGACACAATTGCCATTTTCACATAATTATATTACGTCACATTTTCGTCACCTGACCACAAGACGAGTGTAGTGGAAGACCACGCCTCTACTAACAGTAAAAATTAAGCAACAATTCAAAGCTGGCCCAGATATCAAGTGTTTGTCTTCACGTTTTATTATTATCTCTGTTTGACGTATATTTTTCAACAGTCTTCAATATTTTCGAGCGGCTATTTTGGTGCGACCGCCTCCTTCGTTTGCGCAAAGAGTAAAACATTCTCTTAGGGAAATTGTTTTATAAACGTTGTCAAGTCTCTTTCCGCCATTTTTGAAAAGAGATGTAATTTTGGTGGCATTTTAACCAATGCAGCGTATTATGGAAGCACAAGACGTAGTGAAATGAAATAGAAGTGTGTTGCGTGACTTTTGAAAGGAGTAGAAATTGACCGCCAAAGTTTAAGTAAAACTGCCACCTTTTTACTAAAACATGACTTGACTAAGGGCCTTATTCATTATCATTTTTTAAACCTATTTTAGTTAAAATATGTTTTGTCTTGTTTTGACTTATGACATTTTACATCAGAGAGAAGAAGACAAAAGCTATTTAACTAAAATAGGTTTAAAAAATTATTATGAATATTTGAAAGAGTGTAGCGTTACAAATTGCAAATTGAATGTAAAAGTAAGTAGGTACATGAAATTGGCAAATGCAAAAATAGCGAGAAGCCAAATGAAAAAAAAAATTACATGATTCATGTAATAACGTATTTTAGTCATCATTTCATCTGCTCGAGGACTCTGATTCAACCTAAGAAACCATGCAAATCATCATCATCATCATTACCAGCCTTTTTACGTGCACTGCTGAACGAGGCCTCTCCCATTAAATACAATGTTTGGATTTGCCATAATCATGTTTGAATTTGCCACGCTTGGCAGGCCGATGCCAATGCAAGCAGGATGCTGCTGTTCGTCCTCTGCCTTATACATATATGCAAGCATTATATAAGGCACTAAAAATGGAATAGAGTGGATGGGAATGGTTGTTCCCTGGATGGACAACAATCTACTTAACGAGTTTTAAGTGAGTCTCCGTATTTATTATGATTATGGATATACGCTATTTATGAGAGTCTAGCGATAATTCGGTGATATTATACACAATTATAATATATTGTGTATGATATCACCGAATTATTGCTAAAAAAATATATCAGCAATACTTACTAATCTTGCTCTTCTCAAGACATTTAGATTCGTGCCTACATGCCTTATCTGTACTGTCAGTAATCTATGTTTTCTCACGTCAGTCACAATAGTTCTGTGGCTATTCTACAGCTCTTTATTATCACTGGCCCATTGTTTATTAAAACAATAACCCCACGTTTATAGCCACGACATTTTTAACAATTATTTACGACAAACCTGTCATCACGCTGGCATTAGATAAAAAAAACAAAATTTACTACAGAATAGCAACTAAAACGTGACCACATAGCGTTGTAAATTAACTATTTAGAAGTATGTCTGGATTTGTATTAATATATAATATATTTTATATATATATTTTTTGCTATATTTAAGAGCGGACATAGATAAATATCACAAAAGAATTTGATGTAAAACTTAATAAAACGCTAGAGTATATTGTATGTTATTATAAAAGTGACAAAAAAAACATAAAGTATTTCTTTTATTTTTCACGCAGTCGTGCTAAATAGTTTGTGGTTGCGTAGATATAATAAACCTTAACATATGTACGAACTACAAGCACCATAAATTCAAATATTTATATATTTAAATGTTTTGCAGATTAACAAAAAGTATCTTGATACTAATACATTATGTTGTCATGTGTGCCAAACTAATTCTACCATTGAAGGCAAGCAGGTATAAAACTAAACCACTTTCTTCTATTGAAGACTACTTTTTTATCCAGCTAGGTTTGATTAGGTCCTCTACTATAACTTACATTAATATAAGTAGATAGTTTAGTAACTTAATAAGGAGATATTTATACAGACTTACTTTTCATTCAATATTAACTACTCATTTTTTGATCTCCTTATGCTCTTCTCATATAGCTAATGTACAAATAACTGACACTTAAAAATTCAAAATTTGCAAATGAATTATCCAAGCTTAAGATCACAATAAAAACTACAAACTACGGACTATTAAACCCACTTTATAGATTGTAAAAATCCGCAAAATAGACATGCAGATATTTAGACGAGGACAAGTGACATGTATAAAAAACCAAAAGTCATTTCTTGTATTTAACCCCGTTGTTTTGACGTATACTCTATTCTGGTATTCGAAGAATCGCTTACAAATCAGCACCTGTCACTTTCGTTAACAAATCCCGAAATATCAGAGCCATTGTTTTAAAACTAGAAACAATTCAATCTTCGCTTTAAAAAAATCTCTCGCTTTCTGAGCGTCTTTTTAATGGAGCGTTCGTATTTTTTTAGATAACTGTCAATGTTACTCATTCAAATTTAGATTTTAGTGGACTTAGCAATAAAGTTGAAATTTACTTTTGATAGTTTGTAGTTGAGATGTAGCATTCGAAATTTACTTTTGAAACATTGTTGTAACGATGACAATAGAGTTGGAAGCGTTGACAACTGGAAGCTTAGCGAAGCCGTAGAAAATAGTATTGTCTCAAAATGAGTGACAAATTAGTGTTCCTGTTGTTTTGTTTTTAATTTTTCTTGGCGCATTGTTCTCACGTTATGACTAAACTTTTTCTTTCTTTAATCCTTTATTCATTGCCAGTGCTAATATAAATTTGATTTACGGAATATTATTTCTCGCGTATAATTTGTACGTCGCGTTTGCTAATGTGACTTTTAATTTCATTATTTACTGCTTTTGTTTTTCAACTGATTTTATTGGTCAGCGGTAAGGACGGTTTTGGCCACAATTTTTCATGAAGTCAAAATATTTGTGTATTTCTGGCTTAGGCTTTTCATAAATTCATAACTCTGTAAAACTGTGAGAATATTAAACTAATGACTTTTATATTCGGTGGTGATTGGCTGTTTTATAATTAAATTTAACACGAAAACTCTTTTGATTTCCTAAATTAAGTAAATAGCTCAAAAAAAAACATTATTCACATCAATGTCGACAAACATCGGTGAATGTTCTAAGAAAGAATGTTTTTCTTTCACAGACAATGACCAAACGTTTTCTCAGTAGAGGTGTCAAAAGTTTTGGTGGTTTAATCCCTCAGATTATTGTATCAAGGCAACTGTCATGCGTTTACTGTGACAAGTGCCAAATACGTGACTACTGTGTTTACATTGGGACATCACTAGATAGTTGTGATAAATTTAAGAACCTGATGATTATGAAAAGATACTTTACAGGCTGACGTATAGAGATGAGTTTCCCATGGTGGCTAGAAATTCATCAACAAAGTGGCGTAATAATTTGAAAAAAAAAATTGTTCAAAATGTAGACAATTTATAAAGAAGGAAGTAAAACTATAGTAAGTATAGTGGGTACGTATTTTTAAACAATAAATTACATTGAAAAAAAAATTGCGTTATCGTAATGAAAAAATTAGCCAAGCGCGAGTCAAACTCGTATATACATTGAGAGTTCTGTAAAGGCCACCAAAATTGTAAAAGTTAAATATCTAAAACTAGGATAATATGTACTAGAAAATAGGTAAAATAGAAAAAAAGTAGTAATAGGAGTCGACTCCAAAACTTATTTTTTAAACTTGAAATACAATCTTCGTCTCAGAGCCATTGTGAATTTAAATTCCTATTTTGTTTCGTTTCGCATAGTAAGAAGATTCTGACATACAGATAGTCAGACGGTTGGACAGCGTTGCCATAAAAATAGGGTTCCGTTTGGACCCTTTCAAACCCTAAAAATTTCCAGATACCGTACGTCACAAAACACGAATTCTTACACAAAAACGCACAATATCAATCCTCATCTATGACCAATTAATATGGGAATGAGAGCAATATTTTCTGTTCGTATTGTTGAAGTCAAAAAATGTTCCAAATTTTTTATTTTTGGCATGTCTTTGTAGCAATAAATCTGTGGTAATGTGACGCACTGATTTGTGGAGAGGTGAATAATAGATTAAGATATTTCAATGATACCGTGCAGTTTAAAAGACCATCTACACACATCAGAGACGGGGCCGGCCAGGGAAAAGTCCGGTACTGTGAAATTTAACTTAATTTGTAAGAAGGTCATCTTATCGATATTCATAAAAAACCACGGAGCGTCAGCCTTTGACGCAGATGTGTATAGACGAATGTCGATATTCAGCTCTATTTCCATACATTTTAGGTTCAATATCACAGTGCGGATATTTCCTTATTTTCCGGCCCGGCCCTGTCCCGGTTGTATGTGGGTAGTTCTGTTTGTGGTGAAAATTATTTTCTGAGTCACTGAATTTCTAGCATTGATTTATAACTTATTTTTATAATGTGAAAATATTCATTGTGGCATATTGCATTTTTATTTGAAAGAAATCTACAAATTGTCTTAGGCTCACTTTCACCAACCAACTACGGGAAGACTGGCTATTTCACCGACGTCAAGTTTCCCGCAAAATTAGAATTCATTTGTGAAAATGGACATTAGAAAAGGAGTAGTGAAAACTAACGAGTGAAAAATAAAACAACAATAATTTTCACAGTCAGGCGCAGATTCTCGTAATATTTTACATTAAATACGATTAATCATCAACCTTTCTGTCGCTACGAAAACCGTTCGTTAGAGTGAGAAAGATGTATGTGAAAATTCATGATCATCATCATCAGCCTGTATAAGTCCAATGCTGGACATTAGGCCTCCTCCCTAGAATGCCATGACCAACGGTCTCGAGTCGCCTACGAATGGTATTAAGCCACTTCAACGCGAAGAATAGTTATTGAGAAGTAATATTTAGTTATTACTTATTGCATTCATTATTTTCACAAACAAAAGAACGATTTTATCTTGATTGAAGAAATATACAAAGTTACTTCTAATTTTCGGCTATTTTCGTGTTCACGGTTTTGTTACCATCAATGATATATTTAACCCAAAACTGCCTACGTCTATTCACGCCTAAAATATACAAATGAAATAGTTGAATTCTCAAATGTTATCTCTGTTTTGCATTTTTCACGCATAACAGAAGTATCATCCAATAAACTATTATGTTAACTGTGGCATTCCAAGCATTCCCCATTCATCTCACACAGTGTTTTGAGCTGCACATATTTTAATATACTTAATTTATTTTTTACGAATAACATTTAACACTAGTTTAAATTAGAATAAGCTTAATTTGGCTATTTATAATTGTAGAACATTGTGGAGATTTTAATAGGTCTTTTAGATAAGAAGATAGCAATCAAATAAGGCTACGATTTTAGTTTGAACGGTACCGAATTCATAAATTATAGAATGGTCCAAATTTTTCGTATACCTACGTAATGATGTCTTGAATTACGCCTATTTTGTGTAGTCTCGTGGTTTGAGTAAATTATTTTTAACGGTAACGTTAAAAAGAACGTTGGTAACGTTTACCTTTTCATAATTTATTTAAATATTCGATTTAAGCCATAGGTGAAAAATAAGTATTTCTTCTGCAAAAATATCAAAAACAATACCCCCCAATTGCGGGAAGCCATCAATAACCCCCCCTCATCCCTTTCCGACAAATTACTCGAGGGCTGTCAAGTATGACGCAATTATTGGCGCGATCCATCATCCCTGACGCACAACACAACTAAATAATTTACGGGTTAAACATTTCACTGGGGTAGAAACGTTTCATTGAGGGAACATTTCATTTTGAGGGTTAAAACAACGTGAAGGCTTAAAGGTTTCAAAAGACAAGTGCTTGGGGTCTTAGATTTGTTTTTGTTGCTATAAAATAATTATCAAACCCCGTTCATACAAAAATAAAACCGTTTCTAATAATTTTTAAGTTATCCGTTCATCATCATCAGCCTTTAGACGTCCGTAGTTGAATGAAATGAGGGGAATTGCCATATTGGGATCGGCAGGTAGATCGGAAATCGCAGTATTGGTGTTGAAGATTCAGGTTGATGCTGCTGCCTGTACCCTGGAGTGATCCCTAAGATGACTATTACGAAATCCATGGGAAGAGACCCGTGAATATATCCGTTACTGTTACCGTTACATCAAAGTAAAAAAAAAAAAATTATTTAAAAATAAAATTTAAAGTTGTTTTGTGTAAGATAACATTCTTATTATTCTCTTTAGAAAATAATTTCCATCTCGAAATAATAATATGTTTCCATTAACATCTGTCTCAAACACTCCAACACCAAACCAACTTGATTACCAACTAAACCCAACATTGAAAATCCGAAAAACAAATTATCCGACCTCACAAAGGCTTTTCTAATAACAGCGCGAACAAAACGCCCCCTGCCGCACAAGAGCGTAATCTCCATTCAGTCGGTGGCAATCCGTCAAGAGATGGCGCCACAATAGGGGATTAGCGGGCGGTATTACGGCACCTTTGTGGTTTGCTCGGGTTATGATCGAGAGCCCGAATATTAGGGATTATTACAGCTCCCCTTCTTCGACTGGATTCCGTGGGGTGGATGCAGTTTCATTTTGTTTTGACGGCTACTGATAGTAAGTAGGTATAGATTCTTGTAGGGTAGCTTCACAATGTACTTTATATTTATAAAATTCAACATCTGTAGGCACCACTTATAGCTAAAACCGCTCTGTCCACTTACCTATATCCATTGGATGGCTCCATTGACGGTACACTTTTCCTTAACTTCAAGTGAATATTCAAATTATTAGGTGGATGTAAAAATAGCAAAAAATATATACTAAATTACTAAGTATAAGTATATTCAAACACAGTAAACGAAATGAACTCGGACCGTTTTTTGAGATTTCACGTGTAAATACGGTTTTTCGAATTGAAACACAGACGAGTGTGTGAGCTACACTGTACCTAGTGGTATTATTAGGGGTGTGATAATGCCCAGATTACAATTAATTGTATTGGAATAGTCAAAAAACTAATAACATATTTGCCTACTTACATTATTTTGAAATGATTTTGTACGTACTAATAAATTATTATTTTTCTGATTCATGGTTGATCTTTGTTCAAACTTTGATATGGGTTATATTGCAAAAACATCTGTGTGGCATTAATGTGGATTGATATCCGTAGGATTACTCGTGTTTTTTTTACTACCTTAAAACTCCGTATTCATGAAAAATATAAACTTGTAAACGAGCTTAAAGAAGGCTAAGTGCCAAAAAAAGTGACAAAAACATTAAAAAAAACACAATAAAGCCACAAACACACGTGTTATGTAAATAAATATCAATGTTCTCTCTTGCAACTGACAAAATTATATTATTTATTGCATATCATAACTGGAGAATTTTGTTTATAATATTATCACGAAGAGAACGTTATAAAAGTATTATTTATTATTTCAGTAAGAACAACAATCGTATTTAATACACTAATAAAACGTGTCAGCGGCGGAATAATTGGGGCGGAAAATTATTATAATAATATAAATAGTTTAGAGGCAGGATATAATTTTATGTCGTGTAGTATGGAAGCAGACCACGGTCGTAATTCATAATTCTGTGAGGCGGCGACCGATGCACTTTGATACTTGCATCTGTTTTAATGTTAACTGTCAAATTAGAAAATAATAGGTAACGTAAATCATTTAGGGTTAAGTTCTCCTTTGCGGTATTGTGAATGACTTTTTATAAAACCTGAAATTAAATTAGTATCTTCGTCAGTGGTTGTAAAAAATAATAATAATTTTGTAGTATTATTTCAGTGATTGAAACAGAAAGTATAAGAAACATAGCCTATATAAGAAACATTATACTTAAACTTGAATAACCTGGAATGTTATCCTAGTTACAAAAATAATTATTTGAATATTTTTTAAATAAATAATGATAGTTAAGATGTGCATGCATGTCAATAAAAACATTTCTAAAACGCTAAAACCATTTCATGTTAGTATGTGTTTTTCTTTTATTTTGTAAAAAAATTGCCGTGTTGTGTATGGCCTAGGAATAGACCCCTCCATGTCCTATATAGATGATGTAAAAGCCGAAAAAGAGATATCACCAGGGGATGTAAGGGGATGTATCAAAACAAGCCATATTTGTTGCCCTGATTCTTCTAGGCTTGGTCGCGTTTGAACAGGAGTAATTTTAGTTTATAAGACGATTCAAAATGATCATTGTGATTTCAATGAATTTGACTTTGACTATGGCTTTGATGGGCAGCAGCATTCACCTGAGTACTCAACACCAATATCGATATCATCAATCCGTCTGCCAAGCGTAGTGATTATGGTAAGTCATGGCATTCAATGGGGGAGGCCTCGTTCAACAGTGGACGTCTGATGGCTGATGAACAACTTAGTAAACATTGACGACCTCTGTGTCGCGGCGCGTGAAGTTTCGCCTGGGACGCAGGAGGTTGCGGGTTCGATTCTCGCCTCGGAAAAAATATTTGTACGATCTGCAGGTATTTGTTCAGGGTGTTCTGGGTATTTTTCTATGTATAATAAAAAAAACTATCTATGTAATATATTGTATTTAAGTATATCTGTTATCTAGTACCCATAACACAAGCTCTGCTTAGCTTGGGGCTAGATAATGTTGTGTGAAATGTCTCCAGCATTTATTTATTTTTTTATTTAGTTCATGACAATCCAAGTTTTTGTTTCACGACTAAAAAGCTTTTCCAAACTTAATATTAATCTGCTATTTTAAGCTTTATTATTGCACAAGTATCAAACCCCACAGTCACAGTACACACGGACAAAGATTATTGTATTCAATGTCTAAAATAAAAACTCTTGTTTATATCAAGACCCCCAAATCTACAAAAAAAAAAAGACAGTGCAATAATTTTATAGTTTTATTGGTTCAAGAGAATATCAAGAAAAGGCGGGAATACACCACGATTTATTGTATTTTTTATATTATGTTTCCGTCTAACATAAATTATATCTAAATAAAAATACTTAGAACGATACTTTTTGATCTCATTCTCTGTGGTTTGTTATTTTTTATTGAAATGTATTCTTTTTAATTACATAAAAGTTTAGTAGAACATCTGAATTCAGCAAACTAATGTCTAATCAACAACAGGAAACAGGTTTCTAATAAATTTAAATTAGCTGTGACAAAAGGAAACGAATAAAATAAAATTGATACTTAGAACTGGGTGGTGAGATTATTGTCGCTTGTGAAATCTAGTGATGGTTATTTCTGCGAGAGGTGACGCCCTACTGACGGGGTATGAAGAGAGCTAAGCTCGATGTTTCACTACGTAATAACACATTCAGTCTCAAAGATCCGTAGAAGAACCAAGATCACCGAAATATCTCTCAGAATTAGCAGGTTGAAGTGGCAATGGGCAGGTCATATAACTCGCAGAACTGAGGGCGTATTACGAGTTTTACATTGCAAAAACCGGAATGCAAAACGTGAGCATTCAACGTTACTTACGTAGTAACTATTTACTAATCTGTACTGTTTCTACCGACGGCGCGGCACAGAATGATGAATAGTTACTACGTAAGTCACGTTGAATGCTCACATTTCGCATTCCGGTTTTTGCAATGCAAAACTCGTAATACGCCCACAGATAACCGCTATGGTATAAAGGTTCTCGAGTGGCGACCACAACCTGGACTATGCAGTAGCAGGCCTCCTCTCGATAGACTAAAGACATCAACGTTACAGGAAATCGGTGAATGGAGACGGCTCAAGACCGTACGTCATTGCATTCTATGGGGCAGGCCTCTTTTCGTTCAGGTGGACTTCTAGAGGATGATAATGATGATGATAACTGATGGTCTAGTGTGGGACTTTTAACGCCTACGCTGGTCTTCCGTTAGATCCTCTTTAAAACTCCTCTAGAGAACAGCAGACGTGAACCATTTAGCGTGGCAATACATGCCAGCTTCCGTCTAGTAGTTTGGATCTGTTGAGCAATCTTTGGATAGCCACGGAGAAACCTATTATCAGCTATACGGATGGCACATTTAGATCAATCAGTTTATGGGAAAGTCTGAAACTATAAGACATACGAAGATCTCTTCTTAGGAACCATGTCATCGATTTTAGTAACAAGAAAAACTGCATTCATACATTTTACAAAAATTTGTACCCAGCTCGGTAATCGCACCCGGAGGTTTTAAAAAATAAAACTAACACTATTTATTAGATATCGATTGTGTAGGTCTTAAGTAGTAAATATTACTAAACAACATGATGTCTAAAATGAATAAAATGCATTGTTTTCATAGCCTTTAATTTATTTAAGTAAGTTTTCGAAATTACCACCATTTTTTTTATATACTATCTATAATAACAATACCGTGTCATAGTAAGAACAACCTCTTACATTTCATAAGTTAACATACATACCAATAAGAGGTAGTTTAATTTTCTGTTTCATTAATTTTTTTTCGGGGTTCGATTCCCGCTGCGGGACAAATGTTTGAATAATCTGCAATTATTTGCTCCGGGTCTG
This sequence comes from Epirrita christyi, assembly GCA_951392215.1. NCBI lineage: Eukaryota > Metazoa > Arthropoda > Insecta > Lepidoptera > Geometridae > Epirrita > Epirrita christyi. Next base: position 7,069,000 of record OX595848.1, on the reverse strand, counting down.
GGTGTTGTGTTACCATGGTACTCGTAGTTCCTGATACCAATGACACAGGTAATCCTAGTGTAGGAGCGGGAGTATGTATCCGACTGTTGGGTGTTATGTTATAAGTTGGCTAATACAGGGCTTTGCTAATTCTTTATTCGAAGCTGATATACAGCTTTTGATACCTTTCATAATTGTCGAGCCAATCAAGAAGTTGTACAAGTTAATCAGTTGTCTGCACTGTTTACTACAGCTCTGCGGATTACATCGGCAATCCAATCAAACTTGTACAGTTTTCACGAGCGTTGCTAGGATTACAGACTTTGTTTGTAGGAGATTACTGTAGAGAGGCAAAATATACCATAGGGATGGATCCAATCGTGCTCCATTACTTGTAATACTATTATGTGTAAACTATAACCAGTACTTTGTGACACCTAAAATTTATTTGATTGTAGCCCCTGATAAGCGATTATCAATGCTAATAAAAAAATGTAATAGATTTCACACAACCTCACGTTTTAGAATAACAGCATGGCACAGCTGTCAAACGATAGGTCCGCCACGATCGTCATCTATTGAAAGTAATCTGAAGAGGCAATTAATTTCCATACAAAATTACCAATTTCGATTTTTCAGCTGTTCTTTTGGGTTTTCCCAATTTTTTTAAATCACCCATATAATATATAAGATGAACAAAAAAAAACCCATTCAAATTGGTCAAGCCATAGTTGATTTTTATACATAAATATAGATTGATGTGTAAATTCGGAGATGAGTCACCAAAAACTATGGGAATTAAAGTATATAAGCACACAAAATGAATGTTTCCAAGATCTAACGCAAAAGACGAATACGTTGCTATATATGTGAAAAATATTTGAGCGTGATTTCAATAAAAACATAGGCCTTCTAAATATAATGCCACGACGAACGATCCTGAGCCACCTCAATCTACCGACTCCCAGCGATCTTTATAAAATCCTTGGTCCATCAACAGAGGTGGGAAGGGTTTCTTCCTAAACTGCCGAGTGTGAATTCTATCGATGTTTATTGGTATTAAATTTTGTGCCTATGGTTCGTACCTGTTGTCATTATCTGCGGTCTCTGCAATATTTTTCCTCTGAGTTGTAGATTATTCTGGATGAGATTATGGGGTATGACGGTCTTGTAATGAATGTGGAACAATGTTAGGAGGTATTAAGTAGGGTTAGTTTTACGACAGCTATGTATGTTCCATAAAATTGTGCTTTGTATTTCAAGATTAGATTAAGATTTTTACCCAACCAAAGGTTGGTTGTGTGAAAATCATAATCTACTTAGGTTGTCATACTACCAAATACCGTGTTCCAAATTGAAACTACGAAATACCGTCTCCCAAAGTGAATCTACCTAATCCCGTAAAATAATAATAACAAAAATATTTTTTAATAATATAATAATTGAATAATATTTTTTTGTACTTATAATTTTTTCTAGGAGTAGTTAACATATCCCAATAGATCGATGACATTTTAAAGATTGCTGAAAGTCTGTGGATGGAGGCAGCTTAGGGTCATTTGTCATGACATTCTATGGATGAGGCCTATGTCCAGCAGTGGACTACTAATGCTACAGGCCAATAAGATTACTCTAAAAAATTATCCAACATTGGTTCTGGTACTTGCTTGCCCATTCCCAATGTTAATATAATATTTAAATAATAGTTCCGCATTTTCAAACTTTGTACGGAACACTAAAATCCTTGGCATAAATTATCCACAAATAAAAACAAAGATAATTTTAAACAAACCCCAAGTAATAAAACCCGTAAAATAACACTCCCAAGTTTCAAACCTGCGTCTCGCGGGAATAACCCCTTATTATAAAAATAAAGTTCATAAAATTCAAATTAGCGACAACCCCTAGTCTTCAGGGGCCATTTAAATTTATAAATAACCCTTCAGGAAAAAAACATAACAAAAACACCCCAACAATTAACAAATAGGGACCATTTTAGGGTTAATTTTAACCTCTTCCTGCTTTGTAACTCAAGATTTTGTTTTTTAAATTACTTTTAATATAATTGTCGTAGTAATGTTTTTTAGGATCAATAAAATAATAACACATGACGAATGGCGAACGTCTTGGCCACCATTAGGTTTCCTAAAATGTGAATTCACATCGATGGACCAAAGACATTTTAAACATCCAGATCAATCCGGATGCCAAGCGTAGTGATTATGGCTACCCCCCTACCACCCCCTAATATGGTAAACACGCATAATAGATGACCCCCGTACCTATAATTCTACTCTTATAATCTACGTGATAGTTATATTTTTATGTTATTTAATAATCAAGACGTATGAATTTTTATTTATATAATCATCATCATCATCATCATCATCATCATCAGGCTGTAGAATTTCACTGCTGGACATAGGCCTCCCCCTTAGAATGCCACGACGAACGGTCTTGAGCTGCCTCCATACACCGACTCCCCGCGACGTTTATAATGTCTTTAGTCCATCGAGTGGAGGGCCTACCTCTACCGGTTTATATAATACAAACCTCAATAAAATAACTTTTCATTTAAAAAACCGACTTCCGCCATTGTTTTCGAGTAAATATTTGGATGAATAAAATTTATGAAAGAACCATAGTGATGAAAGGATTATGATATTTTCTGAATGCAAATGCTTGGTTTGTTGCTGGAAATATCAAAATCGCCATATGTATGCCTACAATATTTAAGGAGTTCCCTGAATTCCTCATGGATTCCATCATCAGAACTAGATTCTGATAAAAAATGGAACCAATCTGGAAGTATATAGTGGTCCAAATTGGTTCATAAACGCCGGAGATATGAGGTAAAAAACATACAAAAAAAAATACAACCGAATTGAGAACCTCCTCCTTTTTGTGAAGTCGGTTAAAAAACACTTATAATTTAGGGCTTTCAACACTCACCCTTTACCAAAAACTTTTTACGGAGCATCTGTTCGTCATCTCTATTTTAGGACATCCGACGTTGTCTCAATTATCTTGCATTTTTGTCCTAATGACCAAACAAAGTTGTATTTCAATCATAAGGTGCATTTCTAACATGAGTTTTTGTTGTAATTACGTTTATAATTGAGTAATTTATTGAAGCCTAACAAGCTTTATTAACCCTTTAAGGCTGGATAATTTGGACCACACCTAAATTAAGAACTCATATTTTACTAAAATGTGGTTTAACATTGATATTAAATATCAACTTAAATTGTTGAAAATCACATCACTTTTACACAAAATCGCCAAACTTTAGTAATTATAAGTTACGAATTGTTCAATATAAAATAGACGAACAAATATATAGTAACAATTTCACTCCTCTCCAACGAAAACTCTGAAAGAATTCGACACGTGCTTCGCCTCTCAACGAAGCATCCTCAGAGTTTACGTTGGAGAAGAGCGGAATTGTTACTATATATTTGTTCGTCTATTTTATACTGTAGAATGGATTTTCGCAAAGTCACGCTTGAATCAATTAATTACGAATTGTTTTTTTTATTAATGGACGGTACTGGCACGTGGCCCATCTGACGTTAAGCGGTAACCTCAGACTAGGTATAACCAATGCATTACCTAACCTAAGAGGTATAATACCTCTTAGGTTACGTCTACCTAGGTCGCGTATTATATGGCATTGCGCCCATCATCCTAAGACATAAATTTATTTATAAGTTGTTTTCTGCCGACCAAGTTTTTTTTTGCTCTGTAGTTAGGTTTGTAACGCGGTGCAAAAAAAAGAAAATAAAAAGTTGAATATTTATTTTAAATAAATAATAGAAATTTGCAATAAGTAAATGTCGGATGAAACAATAATTGAAATAATATCAAATAGGTTAAACCTATATAATAAAACCTATATAAATACCTAATGTGATGAACATTTTGTGAGTTGAATTGAACCGATATCCACTCTGACCTATATCCGAAATGGATATTATTTCTTCGTAAAAGATAAAAGCCACACTGAATGAACTATCTTGAAAAGTCAGATGAACTCTTGAAACTTTATATGCAAAGAGTTCTTGGTCTAAATCCTGAACTAAGTAGGGGTTTGGGTTGGAGCTAGGTCAATAACCGATATTTAAGTTTCTACCTATTTTATAAGTTTTTTGTTGAAAAATGTATTTTAAAAATAAAATCCAAACACTGTCAGACATTCATTATCGAGGAGTTCCTTTTCCACCTTCCGTCTCCATAATCAGATCAGCTCGCCATCACCATGATATTGTATCATAATATAATATCTAGATTATTATCTAAACTTGACATGGATAAAAAATTCAGAAACCAAAAAACGGACGACGCAGTAGAAGGTCCTCCACTCGATGGACTTAATCTCGTTGTAATTTTAAATTTATTAACATTTTCAGCAGGTAAACTATTTTTGTTTTTGTTTATATAGCCCATGTTGCCTCTGACTTACTTTTCGCAATGTTAATAAAATAATTGTTTTGAGATTTCTGGGTCAATAATATGCAAGTCTTCGCATTATTTAAAAAAAATAGTGTAAGAAATTATAAACATCGCAGAAAGTCGGTGGGTGGAGGCGACTTAAGACCATTTGTAGAGGTATTCTAGGGGAAAGGCCTATGCCCAGCAGTGGAGTTCTACAGACTGATGATGATGACAGTAGCTTTTTCAACCACACTCCAACATCAACGGGTTAAATAAAAACCATAAAACGAAATCCAATACCAAAAAAACACGATTGTAACTTTTGTCCGTCTGTAAATAGTCATCGAAATAAAATAACTCACGCCATTCACATGTCAAAAGGGAACGGTGACAAAATGGAGCAAAATATGGTTATTGTCATTTATGTTGTATGACAGCTACCGTTGTATGAACCAGAAATAGATGCTGAAAGAGTTGAACAGCTGGGAAGTTGTGCTAGTAAGTTGGGGACACAGTGAGAGCAAGTGTGTTGAGTTGTGTCCGGTCTGGCCTCAGAATAGACATAACACCCAACAGACACCATACGTAGTCTTGATCCCACACTAAGATTCCCTGTGTCGTGGGTATCGTGTACGATGGTACCATAACACCCAGAACCGGAACAAATATTTGCAGATTGTACAAACATTTGTCCCGTAGATTAGTTTCTGGACGTAGATTTTGTAAAAGTTGATTCGAAAGTTGAAGGGCAGTAGAGGATGGGCAGCACAGCATCCAAAAACAAGGCATGCTGATGCTTGAGGATCCATAAACACAAAAAAAACGAATAACCTAATACTTTTAAGCCGCTTGTTTGTGATAGTCACTTGTTCAAACGTCACAAAATAAAACAGTGTCACAATTTTATTGTATCTTTAATGGTTTAGCGTGGTGGGCCCACATCCTAAGTTTTGAGTTCCTCTGCAAATATGGTTTGCTTTTATGACAATACTTTAATGGCTTTTGTGGATGACTGGCTTTATTTTAATGTTAAGTGAATTGTGTTTTGTTCTTCCTCTTTTTGTAACAAAAACTTTACCGTACAACACTAAGTAAGTATGACTTTCGCACTTACAGGTAGGTGGTTACATTACTATTGAACTTAAAAGATAATCCGTGGATAACGTCGTGGGTTGTACATTAACTCATATTTATTTAAACAATGTCATTTAAGTAATATCCTTATGTATTAACTGCCTGTTTTTCCCAAAAAAGTAAAGTAAAAAAAAGTAATAAAAATAGTTAAGTAGAAACAAGGCAAGTATTGATTGTTTCTTTGTTTTTTTCCAGTTGCATTTCCAAATAAACGTTTTCATTTTATATTAAATATTATCATATTATTTAAATTAAGTAACTATTTTCTAAACATTTGGAAAAAGTTTCTTATCCTAGAACTTAAAAAAATCTTTAATCCTTTTCTTGGTTGCTAGCAATCTTATGTTACACGTAGCTCCATCTAACGGTAGTTGCCTAAACTCTCTCTCGAAACAACATGAAGAAAGAGTAATTCTTGAAAAAGTTGGTGTCATTCTTTATGACATCTCATCATCAGATAGACCATAGACATTATAAGCGGCAGTCGGTGGATGGAGGCAACTTCAGACCGGTCGTCGTAGCATTCTATGGGGGAGGTCTATGCCCAGCTGTGGACTTCTAGAGGGTGATAATGATGATGTTGCATTAGCAACTAGCGGAACGTCCAATAAGTTTAACAACCTATGGCAACACGTAGGTAGACGCTTCTCTATGGAGCCTAAGGTTGTATAACAATCATGGAGCTGGCATATCGGGCGGTAGCCGCGGTGGGCCCAAGTCCCATCTGATCCGGCTAACGAGACCGAACAATGTCTCTATTAGGTAGCTTATTCTACGTTTGAACCAGAACACTGAAAACTTTGGAGTAGCTAAATTACTTTATTCATTAAAAACTTTAATTTTACTTGAATTGTTAGTATGTAGTCAAAAAAAACGAAAACGCTACGCGTATGTGATCGATACGGCTAGCACAGGCTGTCTAACGTTAGTTATGATAGCATAAGTCGCTAGCGAGACGATAGTATAATGTCAAATATTAACCAATCAATTCAAAGATTTCAAGCTACCCTGATGTCATTGGCCAATGTTAGGCCAATGGCCATTTAATTTTGCGGTTGTCTCGCAATCGTTTTGATAACGTTAGTCAGCCTGTACAAATAGTGTGCAAATTTTGCATAATATCTGTCAAGTTCTGATGACAATATAATATTATACTGACAGCGAGCTGACCTGCTGATGGACAACAGAACTTCTCGATCATTAATAGAAGGTATAGTGATGACAGTGTTTGGTCTCACTTTGATCAACTCACGGTTCCAATCATTAATTACAAAGCTTGTTTTGAAAAATATATTGGAAAAAAGCTTATTTTAAAGCTTATAACATAACATAACAAAACAACCCAACAGTCACATACATAGTCCTGACCCCACATTAGGATTCCCTATGGGTATCAAGGAGCTACGAGTACCATGGTACAACAACACTCTGGGTGTGTGACACCCACTGATTCAGGAAATTGCAATTAAATAAAGCTCACACAAATATAATGTCATTTACGACTACTCTATACCATCCTATGTCCGTTCGAACCCGTAGCGATCCCCTTACCGCACTATGCAAATAAAGTTAGTAGCAAAAACAAAGAGGAACACGGTAATTACACTTGGTGGAAAATTAACTGACATAGATACGGAGAACATGCACCAGGGCCATGCACGGTGCGGACGTAATGAGTCGAGATATCGATGTTTTAGTGCACGCTAGTGTACAGTGCGCCTTGTAGGTGCGCGCGGGAGCAGCCACACACCATGTTGGGAAGAGTACCTCGTAAATTATGTCATTTCAATTTGGGCCTCATACTTTAACAGTCTTCAGAATATATCTTACACACGAAATAGGTAATTCATTATCATCATCATCAGCCTGTAAATTTAACCTGCTAGACATAGCCCCCCCCCCCCCCCATAGAATGCCACAACGAACGATCTTAATCTGCCTCCATCAACGAACTTCTTGCGTCCTTTATAATGTCTTTAATCGATCCATTTTAGGTAAAGGAAGGCCCTCCACTCGGTGGATTAAAGACATAATAAACGTCACGAAGTCGGTGGATGGCGGCGGCTGGAGACCGTGCGTCGTGGAATTCTAAGGCCTATGTCCAGCAGTGGACTTCTACAGGCTGATAATGATGTTGATGACGATGAATTCTGTACCGTGGTGTGTCCGGCCTAAGGATAGACGCTTTCGTCTCCTCTTGCAGATGTCTTGGAAGCCGAGTAAGGGATTACTTCAGGGGTTAGCAGCCAAACAAGCAACCACCTGAGTTGAGTACTCAACACCAATCTGCCTGCTGAGAGTGACTGCTATGAGAAATCCCTCCATCGCATTTTATAGGTCAGGCTTCATACAGCAGTGTCCATCTAACTGATGTTGATGATGATAACTGTATAACTCAATGAATTAGCTGCTATCTAGTGTAAGTTAGGTCACTAAAGAGGTTAATTTTATGCAGGCTTTATTCACATCATCATAATATGTTTACGTCCACTGCTAGACGAGTATTAAAAATATAGTTAAAAAGTATAGTACGAATAAATTATAATGTGCCAAGGACGTACCAAACCATCATGTAAACGCATCCTTAAATGACGCGTACTGTGCTTTTAGTGCTCGCTAGTGTACCATTACTCTATTCAGTTTATGTTTATGATGCACGAATATGATGACTTGAAGTGTATTGATTTATTAAGCACGAGTTTCGTGATAGAGTAAGATGTTAGAGACATCTTACAGAGGTAATTAATTGAGATTTAATTAAATAATTTATATTCAGGCTTAATTTTAATAACTAAGTACCTATAACGACACGTAGTTGCTAACTATTGACCGCATAGACAGGTTTAAAGTCGCGCAGCGGGCTATGGAGAGAGTGGACCAGTGGACTTCTAGAGGCTGGTGATGATGATGATGATTGAGATTTTAGTAATTGAATAACTCTTCACCACAGCCTTACACGTCCACTGTACGAAACCTCCCCCATAAAAAACAATGGATGGAATTGCTATAATCACCACGCTTGGCAGGCGGATTTGTGATCGTACAGTATTCAAGTTAAAGTTATTTATTGGTAACAAAAAACAGGTAACACGTCATTTTATCTAGGTATCTACCTAGGTAGTACATTGTACACTAAAAATAAATTATAATTATAATTCATATTCAATTAAAATTGTACATACTGGGCCCCAATTCTACTAAACAAATTTTTGACACTTTTGGTATAGCACAAAAATGTCAAAGTGACCATTTTGAGAACACAATTTGTTGAGTAGAATTGGGGCCAAGGTATATATAATATCAATGGAATCAATTTAAATTCATGCTGAGTACTCAGGTGGAGCATTCACCTGAGTACTCAACATGAATACTGCGTGAATGCTGCCTGTACCCTGGTGTAATCCCTCAGTTGGTTTTTACGACATAAAATCAAATCAATCCATCATCGATTAATCATCCATGGGAGGAGTTCGAGTAGTCCTATTCATAGAAACGACAACGCACTAAAAAAATTAAAAAAAAAGTGTAAAATACACCCCAAAATCGTAGCTAAATAAGACTTGTCTATTTTAGGTGGCCATTTATAAAATAAAGAAATGCGATCTTTTCTGCATGTGGCTCACCCCACGAACGGCACATAAATCTGCAAGAAAAGGGTTGTAAATCGAGAACCCCTCGAAACCAGTGATGTACTGGCGCCAGCTTCAATTGAACCCTCATCCAAAATATCATCATCATCATCAGCCTGTAGAAGTCCACTGCTAGACTCAGGCCTCGTTCACACAATGCGACAATGAACGGTCTTGAGCCACCTCCATCCACCGACATCCTGTTACCTTTAAAATGTCGTCGGTCAATCGAGACACCCTACACTTCATCGTCCGGTTCGTGGTCGCCACTCGAGAACAATTATTCCTAAACGGTTGTTGGTTCTGCGAGCTATATGGCATGCCCATTGCCACTTTAACTTGATAATTCTCTTGATCTCGGTTCTTCTATGAAACTTCTCATTTTCTATAGCCAACAGAATTTAACCGGCCTGATATTGGACACTGTGGTAGACCGTTATTTTTAACGGTTGTATTTTTTTTTTTTTTTTTTTTATGTTTGTTAGCGCATTTCTCCGGCCTTTATGAACCGATTTGCAAAATTCTTTTTTTATTTGAATAGATATACTTCCAGATTGGTCCCATTTTTTTCAGAATCCAGTTCTGATGATGGAATCCATGAGGAATTGAGGGAACTCCTTAAATATTGTAGGCATACATATGGTGATTTTGATATTTTCAGCAATAAACTAAGCATTTGCATTCAGAAAGTATCATAACCCTTTCACCACTGTGGTTTTTTCATCATTTTTGTTTTCATCCAAATATTTAGTCGAATACTATGGCGGAAGTCGGTTTTTTAACCGACTTCCCAAAAAGAAGGAGGTTCTCAATTCGGCTGTATTTTTAAATGAAAAGTTATACATATTATACAGTCTAGCTCTTCTTTGCAGCGGGCGAGTAGCTGGTGAGTAGTAAGAGGTTGCGGGTTCGATTCTCGTTGCGGAATAATTATTGGACGGTCTGAAAATATTTGTTCCGGGCCTGGATGTTGTGTGGTACCATGGTACTCAGTTCCCTGTGTCGTGGGTATATCAATGTTTATTTTTTGAGTAGTTACTGATAGATCCTATGTCGCTTAGATCCTTGGCTGATTCTTCAGAGAGAGATACTCCTAGATAGCAAGATCTGATACCTGGCTGCTGGTTTTGTTTGGAATGGCTACAGATGGGTTTGCATTAGATTGCCACGTAGTTAATCAGATCAAATACTTTTTTAGAGCCATTGTTGAAATTGGTTCACTGCATAATAAGAACAGTTTTGTTTTGTTCAGTACCTAGCGCAAGATTGTGAAGCCAATGTGTTTTGGGAGGTCAAACAAAACTGGCCATCGACTTATAAATACGAATGAAAATTTCAAGGAGCTCTCCAGGAATGTTTTGGGATCCCTTTCTAGTCCACTTTGTAAATTGATATTGGTTTTTGGTGTCATCTATCTTTTGAAGATTGTTAATTTTTAATTTAGCATTTTTATTTCGTTATGTTATTGCATAACATTGGCATGTCAAAAATAGGTTATTATTATAATGATCAGACAAGTAAATAATGTAAAATAAAAAATAAAAAACACAACACAACAATACTTACACAAAAAATACAACATAAAAATACCTACAAAATATTGTTTTTGTTGACTAGTTACCTAGCTACCTAAATAAAGCATATTATGCAAATAAGAAAATGAACACGCCATGTATTTGTTAGTATGGTAAAATGGATGACATTCAAGAAATATTTTTGCCTATCATATTTTTTATCATAATAATAGGGGTTGCAGCAATTGTCCAACAGGCTAATGATGATGATGATGATGATGAATCATGATCTGGGGGCTTAGTACAGGTTTTGATAGTTTACGAAACTATATGAAGTTTCGTTTCCTTCCATACATTTACTTGCAGTGCCCCTAGCGAAAACGAGAAGAAAACTAAGGACGCTGTCAGTACATATATTGGATGGAAACGAAACTTCATATAGTTTCAAAAACTATCAAAACCCGTACTAAGCCCCCAGATCATGATTCATCATCATCATCATCAGTCTGTTGGACAATTGCTGCAAACTGCTGAACGAGGCCTCCTCCATTGAATACAATAAATACATACCTACATAGGGAGGGCCTAGTGTGGGATTGCGACTACATAATATGTGACTGTTGGGTGTTATATTATGTTATGTTATGTTGGCCCAACTGCCAGTTCCTACATACTGAGTTCCGCGGTTATTTAATTGTATATAACTTAAAAATAAAAAAGACCCATATAAAGCAGTGAGTTAGAACTTAGAACATAGATAGAACTACATAGAATGCGTAAAAAACAAACAACTCTATCCAATCGCTTTCACTATTTCCCAAGCCACTTTTTTCACTTTTTAGAGTTCCGCAGGTGAAAACATGGCGTGCCATTAAGGTATTGACGCGGGTGAGTCCGGCCTACGGAACCCGCAATAATTCACAAAGGCCTACTACCAATACTGAAGTGGAGTGTTGATCATAGAGTAATGGACAGATAAGACGGTGTGCGTAGTGCTCTTGACATGAACGGCTTTGTTGGGATAAGTGCTCGTTATGTTTTGAATGTGTTTTCTCCGATTGTTTCTGACGATATATCTTTAAAATTCTCAATCAATTTAGTGAAAAAGTTACATCATGCTTTAGGTATTTTAATACTTTTATCTACCTGACTTCTCGAAAATGATCTCATTCTGTCTGTATTTTACACAATATCTCTGGGATATCTAAATTAATATAGATATTTTTAATTAACTGCACACTTTTATGGGGTATCTAATTCTAACCTGTAGTTTTTTTATTTATTTTATTTGAGGTATGGCCCGCATGGCCTTGGAGTGTTTGGCCTAAGAATATACCTCTTCGTCTACTCCTGCGGATGGGCAGCAGCATCCACTACACACAAAAGTACACAACACCAATACTGAGATCACCAATCCACCTGCCAAGTGTGGTGATTATGGCAATTACCACCACTTTATTTAATGGGGAAGGCATTGTCCAGCAGCGGAAGTCTAAATGGCTGATGATGATGATGGCCCACCTGATGTTAAGCGCTAACCCTGTGCCTATAACAATGATTATTTATTATATATTTATACTAGTTGCGCCCCGCGGTTTCACTCGCGTGAATAATGATGGAAATTGATGATGATGATGATGATGAAAAGTAGCCTATGTGTTAATCCAGGGCGTAAAGTATCTCCATTCTAAATTTCACTCAAATCCATTCAGTAGTTTTTACGTGAAAGAGTAACAAACATCCATACTCACAAACTTTCGCGTTTATAATATTAGTAGGATTTTATTTATTTATTTAATTACCTCACACGACCACAGTTATACAAATAAGTTATTCAACTTTTTGTAAGTCTTTGGTACAACTTTAAAATGATTACGACCTTTCTGTACATTACATACTTACTCTATGAACTTCAAAAGCACCGCCAGGCATAACTCAAAGTGTACAATATACAGAGATAGCTACTTTATTGGCGCTAAGGGATGTTAGCAATACAAGCTATAAGAAGTCGTTTAGAAGCTACCTCTCTATTAGAAGATTGAAATTCAGCGTAGCATTCATGGTATAGTACTTATTTAATCGTTTGAAGAAAAACTTTAGTTTTCGCAATAATTGTTGGTCTGTGGTGTGTTCAGCCTAAAATAAGACTCCTCCATCTTGTCCCATGGATGACGTAATAGTTGACTGAAGGGTTACCTACATCACGAGATGGACAGCAGCATCCATCTAAGTACTTAACACCTAATGTTATTCTTAGCAGTAGAACTTCTTGTGAAAGAGTTCGTCCGGGGAAGTACTACCATCATAATTATCACTAGAAACGGGATATTTACCATGATTTTTGAGTTTTGTTGATTACCGATATTTCGGCACAGTTTCATGCGCCATGATCACGGGTAAACTGAAGTCTTTGCGAGTAGATTTTTATTGTTATAGGTAGCCGTAACGATCTACCCTCTTTCTCACTCTTTTATTACGAACACCCCTACCATCAGTTTCATTGTCACACTTAACTACATCTCGACACACCACACTAATGGTATCCGGACGAGCAACTGGTACCACACAATTTTTCCGATTGCTACACATTCTCACCACAGGATTCCAGACTCCAGACAATTGAAAACCATCTTCTCTATTGAAATATCGGGAATCAACAAAACTCAAAAATAATGGTAAATATCCCGTTTCTAGTGATAATTATGTTAATAACCATGATAGTTTCAAAAGTTATACTACCATCATACCTATTTCTGCCGCCAAGCAGTAGTGTTCGCATTGCTGTGTTTCGGTTTGAAGGGTACAGTTGCTGGTGAAATTACAGGCACATGAGACTTTTCATCTTTACATCTCAGGGGTCGGCAGCGTGCGTGTGATGCCTCTGGTGTTGCAGGCGTCCATAGGCTACGGTAACTGCTTTCCATCTGGTTGGCCGTAAGGTTGTTTGCTTGCAAAGTAATAAAAAAAAACAAAAAAAAAGGTAAACTGCGAGTGAGTCTCACGCTTTGAGGGTTCCAATCCTCAAGTTATTTCAAAATATTAGTATTTTGTTACCTATTCACAAATTTTGGAGTTTAAAACCTTCTTAACACATTTCATAATTTTCAAGTACGATAGATAGTTTTAATAAATGTTATTTAGAAGCAACGTATTGTTTGATAGGTTTTGATTGCATTAAAAGCGATAAAAATTTGAATTTTCTACCATTATTTTGTAAACGTTGCATAATTTGTAACCAATTCTGATCTTTCTATTATTTTATGTAAATTAATAGCTTGACCAATCAGCAATTCTAGAAATAAACTATGTAATTTAATATGACCAGTAGGCGTCAATATCATCAACTCCCTATGACCAATAAATAAAGACGAAATAATGTGTAAGAAAAAATGAATTTTCCCCATCAGTTCTATGAGACCATACAGGCCGTTAGTTCCATAATTTAAAATATACATTATACCTTAAGGTTCCCCCGTAGACCTCATCATAAACATAACGTAACATAACAATATAAATAGTATATTAATATGTTTTTAATTTACTTACTTTTTTTATAGGTACTTAATAGTATACAAATATTTATGCAGATCATGCAAACATTTGTCCCGCATCGTTAATCGAACCCGCATCATCTCACTCGGCAACTAGCTCATCGAACTTTTCGGCTGAAATTGTTTCGCATTGTTTTGGGCCTGGGCGTTGTGGTACTCGTAGTTCCTTGATACCCACGACACTGGGAATCCTAGTGTAGGATCTGCCCCCTAATTACAATAACTAATGGTAATGGGGAACGCAAAAATTGGTAACATTTTAGTAGCCTTTATCGCTATCAAAATTTTATGAAACTTGAATAGGGGAAACTTTTTGACCTAAATACTCCTCCATTCAAGTTTCAAAAGATTTGGACAGCACTAAAGCTGACAAAATGATCCCCATTGTTGCGTTCCCCATTGCCATTTGCTACTGTAATGGGAAGTTTTCAGGGAGGCAATTAAAAAGAAAAAATAGTTCTTAAAATTCCGGTAGATGGCGGTGACTCGATATGGTTGTGTCTTCTGAAGATTTTGCAAAATCACCACAGATAACAAATTCTCTTTGTTTATCTTTTTTTCCTCCAAGTTTCGCGTTGCGATTCCGAAGCTTGTTTTTCAAGTCTACTATAGACCGGTCTACTTGGTCCGGCTTCAACAATAACAACAAAAAATTATAACAATAGCGTAACACTAACTAGTATATCAGAATTTCAACAAAAACTTTACGTAGATACCTATTTACTTCACCAACAAACATCATGAACGAGTGAAGTCAATGACACTGCCAGTTGGTGGCTGACCGACAAAATTTATGCAACCATATCTGGACTGCGCCATCTATGCATGGATTTAGAACTATTTTCTTTTTGCTGTTAGAAAACTTACCATTGGGGGGTGGGACTGTGTATATTGGTGGTATGTTATGTTATGATAAGGTGTACGTGAGAACCTTAAAGCTTTAAGCCACTGCGAGAATTAATCTGATACTTTTTGAAATAAACTGCCGTTACGATAGTTAAGAACGCCTATTATCATACAGATTAGGTGATTCCCATAATAGGGTGATAAATACGATTTGTGAATGGATTAAGGGATCACCGAGTATAGCCAAGTCTTACTACTATACTTCTTCGTGTTATGGATTATTTCTTAGTACCCATACTACCCATGTTTTAAGTTAGCTGTCTGCCCCCCAATTATGGGGAATGCAATGGGGAACGCAGCAGCGAGCTCAGACGCGTTTCAGGCAGAATTGCTAAGGAATAACTAATAATAAATCCCAGAAATTCTAGAAATATTTTAAGTCTTAAATTAACATAATAGACTAATAAATGTTTTTGAAAAAATTGAAAAAGATCTTAATATTGATAAAAATATTATTTAACTAATAAACATTCAGCAACCAAACACATAAATCTGGATTCGAATAATTAAGATATCCGGCATGAGACCATAAAATTAAATACATATAATTTGTTAGGATTTTAACATACATATTTATATTAAAAACATGTCCTGATTAAAAGGAATTATTGAACAACAATATGTCTAATTATCGAGGTCTGAATTTCCGGAACCCATCACTTAATAATGTTATTTCATATTAAATATTCAACTTGTGAAAGTAAAATCAATGCATTTTTCAAATGTACGTCCGTCTGCTATGTTAAGATATACGTTAACCTGCTATTTTGCAGTTAGGTTGAAAAAACATATTGAAGAGTAGTGTAGTCTTTTGCTAAATGATTTGGCTAAACATCCTGAAAAACAGAAAGAGAGAAAGAAGAAATAAAATATATTTATTTGTCCCAAAAAAACACATAGGTAACATGACGACGACGACCTCTGTGGCGCAGCGGGCAAGTACCCGGCTGAGATGCGAGAGGTTGTGGGTTCGATTCCCGCTGCGGGACATAATATGTTTGTATAATTTGCAAATATTTGTTAGGGTACCATGGTACTTGTAGTTCCCGATACCCACGACACAGGAAATCCTAGTGTGAGACTAGGACTACGTATGTGACTGTTGGCTGTTATGTTATGACATAGGTAAGTATTAAAAAAAAGATAAGTAGGTTGGTACAAAAAACAAAAGATAGTATATACAAAAAAAACAGGATACATGTTATTATCCTCAAATTGAACCTTTTGGCCTCAAATAGAAAAGTAGAGGGCCCCAAATATCACCCTATATGTTGAATCGTATTTTTTTTTGTAGGTATTTATTTGGTGACACATGGATTGTGCATAACTTGTCAATTTTAAGTATTTTTAGATTTTACAATTTGTAATGTAGTGTAACGTTACCAAGTTAACTCTCCAAGTAATCAAAGTCTCAGTCAAGTCATGTTTTAGTAAAGCGGTGGCAGTTTTACTAAAACTTTGGTGGACAATTTCCGCCCTATTGCAAAGTCACTCAAACTTCTTTTTCACTTCATTAAACTTGTTCTTTTGTAATAAGCTACGTTGGTTTAAATGCCACCAAAAAACACGACGTAACTCAAAAAACACTAGAAAATAAAATTAAATAAAAGTAGATGATGTCTCTTTTCGAAAAAGGCGGGAGATTTATGCCAAAGGTATACTCGCGAACCAACCCAGGAACACTTTTTTTGAACACATTTTTATGAAGTAGGTACTTTCACTTCGGGCCGGTATACAAGACTCCTTAACGAACTAGTACTTTAGGAAACGTAAGTACCTACTAGTTCTTTTCTTTGATTCAAAAGAAAAGACTGCCGTTCCTCTACTAAAAGAGACTCTTAGTAATCACTTTAGCCTAGAATGAAATAATCGACGATGACCTGACAATTAAACTCGAAGATCAAACAGCATGAAGAAGACAGCATGTAAAAAGTCGATACATGAAAAGTTCACCCTTGACTTTCAAATTGCATTCCAAGCTATTAATCCAGCGCCAAAAGAAAACAAACGGAAATTTATATAGAAAACAGATTGCCGGTACCGGTACGAAGTCGCGTACAATGTATTGCGCGGATTCGATGCAGGTAAAGGCATATTTACCTCACTTTTGTTATGTAGCGAGTTAAGTTGCCAGTTATGTGAAATTAATATAGCAAGCCAACAACAACAGATTTAACTTTACAACGTATATAAAACAAAGTTAGTGAAATAAATTTTCAATGAACTTTTAAATAATTATTCAAATAAAAGTATGAAACCAAGATAATTATTTTGCTGAATTTTTTTGGGGAATCAAAAATGTAAACTGACTCCAACAGTGCTTCCTATCCACACAAGTTTAAATGTACAAAGATGCGGGAGATGCGTGATCTGGGGTTGTATGTTTTCTATATTTTGATAATCAATTTACTGTTTAACACGTTCATTGCTGACAAGAAAATACTAGATATTGTATTGTTTTTTTTTATTTGTTGTTTCTGTCTTCGGTCGATTTTTTTCTTTCACGCGGTGCTACTCAGACGGTTGTGTTTGACGCGGCGCCGTACTACAGAAGAGCTTACACACACGTGTATGTTTTAAATTAAAAGAACCCGTATTTACACGCGAGATTGCGTAAAAAGTCCGCACTGAAAGTGCCTTGCAAATTACTGTCCAAACGATGATGACTGAACTTGCCAGATTCGTATTGCAAGTGTAAATCAGCCTTGAACTCGGAAGAAAAAATCGGCGGTGGAACCCTGCTTTATACGTTAATGTGCTTATAGGCCGGTTTCATACTCATAAATTTATTGAGCTAAAACATGATTATGCAAATGGTTACCGTATTTTCGACATATTTCTCTCTTTCTCACGAAGGTCGCTCGGCGACGTTTGGTCTGAGCATGAAGTCATTGACCTGGTATAGTGGCTAGTGCAAGGTGTGTACAGATTGGCGAATGCTCAGCGAACGTGCGCACATAATGCAAGTTGCTCTTACTAACACAAATTTTAAATTTTGATGTTATCCTTAATTCTTTTATCAGTTTTCTATCTGTAAGGTGTATATTATGAATTAGAATAATTATACCTGTAGTTTTGGCTTGCTGGACGCGTTGGTTTATGCAGTATACTGTACGTGCAGTTAACAGTTGAATTTATATGAATAAATAAATAAACAGTAGCTTTTAGTTAGAGGCCCCGTGGTCATGTGAGGCAAAGTAATTCGGACGAATTTTAAGCTTTCTCTGAATTATTTTGAATTTATTCTTATACAGGATAATACAACTCAGTGACAACATATACAAGAAATGTAATTTGAGTGTTAGAAAATCAATTGGGACTTATAGCAGCAAAATGTGGAGGTTCTCGGTTGAGTTAATAGAGGCTTGGTTAAATTACAACGTGAACAGTAACTGTTTTAATAATCCCCGTAATCATTAGGGTACTGATTTTTACACAAAAACTCCGCACATACTTGCTTACTTTGTAAGCTCTTGGGTACAGAACATTCAGCAAAACCACACGGTATACATGATTTTGTTCGCTCGTTTTACGTTCGCCAGTGTGTGCAGCGCCTAACATGCTACCTATCTCCAAACGGTGGTCAGGTGTGTAGCGAATCGGTGTCACTGTCATTAATAGAAAACTATTTTTTATGATGTTTTTTGTGAGACGTCTGGTCACCACGAAATAGAATAATGGAGAATAGATAAGTTAGGAGTGGAACTTTTTGTAAGAGTTTATTGAAAGCTTTTAATACAGTCTTGATCTGTGGACTCTTGATTAATAAAAATAAGAATATGATTTTAGAAATCATCGTCATCATCATCAGCTCAATTTGATGTACTTGTTTTTTTTTACAATTTTTTTACTAGAAAGAGAACGAATGCGAACCAGTCACGTTAGGTAAATAATTACTGAAATTCATTATGATGCTATGTATAGCTTTTTTAATCCACTTAATAAAACTCAAACCACACTATGGATGACAGCAATTATTTAAAACATCTATAGATTTTATTTTAATCATCTATATATATATATATATCGAAGAGATATAAAAAACAGAGTTTGAAAAGTTTCCAAGAAAAGTCTCTACCACATTTCAGACAAATTAAAAAAGGCTTTGCCGTTTTTTGTTTGCAAAGGAACCACCAAATAGTGGAAGCCAAAGGAAAAGGTAAAAACGTATCGGGAACCAATCTTTCACCATTTGCTAATTACTCTCTTTGTGGAGTAATGCCCAGCTGGTATTGGTTATTCGGTGTTTTGTATGGGAAAAAGTTTTAACAGGACACACTGGTTGGGATAAAATTGGTAGGGTGCATAGGTACATTTATACCATGTTTGATATTTTTAAATTCTTGGATCATCATCATCACCCAACAGACGTCCACTGTTGGATGAAGCCTTATACGACCTCTGTGACGCGGCGGATGAGTAGCCGAGTAGTTACTGAGAGATCCCTTGGTTATGATCCTGTGGGCTTTGGAGTTACTAATAGATCCCTTAAATTTTTAGGCAGTTTTCGAATTACTAATAGATCCTGTGACGAACTTGCTTTTAAAATAGTACAGTCAGCGAAAATTTAAGGAGTAACTATATTGGAATATCTTTCATAGGAAAAAGTTGTTTTGGCTCAATATTTGTTAATTAAATTTCTTGAATGAAAAATCTCGAATTATATTTCTTGAATTAAATCCGGCTGGGATGCGAGAGGTTGCGGGTTCGATTCCTCTGCGGGACAAATGTTTGTATGATCTGCAAATATTTATTCCGGATCTGGGTGTTATGGTACAATGATACTCGTAGTTCTTGATACCTACGACACAGGGAATCAAGTGTGGCATCAAGACTGCGTATGTGACTGTTGGGTGTTATGTTATGTATGTATGTTATGTTATGTATACAGTACCTGTAAAACCAAATAAATATTGTATTAGATCGTCTTCACTTTGTAAATGTCAGCATTACCTCTGAGAAAACACGCAAAAACATTATTATCAAGAAAAACATCTAACCAGCTCAATCAACCAGTCATCCTTTTGAGATTCACCGTGCAAATACTGATCGCTCCTTACAAATGGTGCAATCGATTCTCAAAGTTGGATAATTTAAGAATGTCCGTTGAAAAACGCACCGCGCGAGACAAAGGCACCGCGCGGCGAAATTTCGCAGATTACCCCGGCATCCGATAAACCAATAGTATGCTGTCGCGGTTGTGCGAATTGGCCTTTTTTATTTTATTGTTGTAGATTTTGTAACTTACTTTTAGGTATAATTACACAGTTCTGTAACCGTTGGTTTTATCTGAAGGTACTAAATTTTTACACGGTAGGTAATTATGGTACATTGTAATAAAAAAATCGCCCAACTGATATTACTAATTAATACAGAACCAGACAGCAGTATTAGGAAGGTCCACTTTTTATGGACGAAAAGCATTTTAAAGGTAGCAGGAAGTCAATAGATAGAGGCGGCTCAACACCGTTCAATAGCATTATATTGGGGTAGCTTAGGTCCATCAGTGGTGATGATAAATTTCAATATCCTTGAGATGACAAATACATATAACATCCCCACGCGGAGAAATAAGGATCATCATCATCACCAGTCAATGATGAACTATGACAAACAGTCTTGAGCCGCTTCCATTTACCGATATTCTGCAACCGTTATAGTAACTTTGTGTAAAATCAACCCATATAACTGTTTATTTCGTATCCTTCAATGAATTTACTTTAACATCTTTAGAGTAATGCAAAAAAACTAAATATCTAACGTTATCATTAGACTCACAATTTTGATACACATTAAAGATACCCTTAAATAATTATAATAAATAGGTATCTATCTAGACACAAATAATTCTAAAAAAAGGTTTCTCCGTCTTTCAATCATAAATTCACCTGATAATCTTATCACACGCAACAGATGGCGTTCTAATTAATAAAGAGGCCAATACTCACCGACGTCAGTGCCCGCGACATAGTGTCAAGATGAAAGAGCCCGCCGACCGATTGTCCCGCATTGTATCGTCACTCGTTAGCCGGCATTATCGTACGGAGATTTATTTTAACGATTACCGGTGGGAGTAAGGTGTTGGCGGAAGCGGGCCTCTTAAACAGCCGCTTTAGGGAAGCGAGATTGAAACAAAATCGCTCAACTGACGTAATGTGTATTAGCATTCTAAATTACAGAATTATGAGGTAAGTGGAAGTACCCTAGAGGCTTGGTTTTTCATTTTCATGAATTTCATCCAAAAATTAGAAATTTATTTCATTCATCATTGATTTCATCAGTGGGTCATTTTCACGATCCGCGCTACACTCTCTCCGCGTCCCCCCTTCCTCGCACTCTAAACACATTCACGTACACATTTTATGATATTCACCGTCATATTTTGATGGCTCGAGTTAGAAGATTTGCAGTGGCAGATTTGCAGTCTTGGCCGCTCTAGGCCCCAGGCATGTGCCGCCCCTTTCTCAGCTCCCATCATATAGACTAGGTACATACCTAATGAATCATTCGCTTAATGAATGGGGGGGGGGGGGGGGGATCTTCAGGGCGTCCCTGACTTTTCCTAAACAGTTTTTCATATTTCCCTGGCGAACTATCTGTACCTTATTAAGAGGTGTGAACAGTCGAAAATTTTATGATTTTAGTAACAAGACTGCCGAAAAAGAGTTACAATCAAGATAGTGGCGACTTGGCGAGCAGAGCAAGCCACGAAAATATTGTATTTAAGGTGCGTGAGCAGCCAAGGTTTTCTTAATTTTAGTAGCAAAGATTAGCCGAAATATAACTGAAATTGATGCAAAGGCGAGCGGAGCGAGCCGCGAAAATTTCGTTTTTCTAAAGTGAAAACAGCCTCAAAAAAGCCTAAACTCGTCTGCACTTAAGCGTAGCAAAATCATTAATTAAATCATCTCAATCCAATTTTCTTAAAAAGTTTGATTTATTTCTTGCAGTGATGTGAATGAATCGATCCATAGCTGAAGGGTGTGATGTGATCAGTGATTTTTTTGTCACGATTTGCCGCCCCTAATATCTGGCCCAGGCCTACTGGGCCTTAAGGCAAATCCACCACTGTTTTTAAGCAAATATTATTATAAGGTCACCTTTATATTTGGTATAAATTTTAAGTTGATTCTTATAACCGTTTCTGCGAAAAAGGGTCAGACAGACAGACAGACGGACAACGAAGTGATCCTTTAAGGGCCCCCTTTCCCCAGAACTATTTTTTTTATTTTTTTACGGATCCCTATAAATTAGGCATGTACGTCTATTAGACTGGCAAGACCCACGAACACATACAGACCCATTACCCGCTCCATCTTATCACTTAAGTATAAAAACATAACTTCAACGATTAACGCTTATAGTCCCAGTCATTAAGTCACAATTGGACTGCACCTTTTCATTTATAGAGCCAGGCATTGTTTTATATGAACAATAGTTGCTCTCCAAACTCACCTTTCCTAATTTGATGGGATAATAAATAGCGGAGACCAAATGGAGAGATCTGATAAATTCTAATAGACAAGGAACGGATGTTGGTTAAGTTGAATAAAGATATGGTTAAACTTGCAAACTCGTTGGTATATTTTTTGCTGACTGTCCTAAGTAAACCATGGTGGCCATTGGTGCGTTCTCGCACAATGCCGACGCATGCACTATAGACTACCCGCACGCACATTTAGTCAGTAGTATTTTTCTCTAGTGACTACAGTATGGGGTTCTTCAAAAAGGTCGTTCATATGCTAACCACTTTCCATAGGTGGGTATATGCTTGTTTGCTTACGCAGTAGTATAAAAAAAGAGCTTCTTGTGCTTGTCATTAAAGGGCTGATACCGATGGCTTGCCAGCACCTGGTATACCGCCATGCTATGCCTTTGCTTGCTAACATTGCTAGTTCACTCCATACGAATGAAAGTTTCCATCTAACTTAGATAATATAAATTAATTCAAGTCAATTAATTTTTCGTATCTAGAAACTATTATCTAGAGTTTATCAGTTTTCCATTTTTATGTATAGAATCAAACTAGCACGGGTTATAAGATATCCATACAAATCGCTAAAGTTAGTGGGATTTTGAATCCATACAATTTCATAAGAAACTAGGTACAAACTGACAAACCACGGGCAGATATTAATGTATATGGATTATGATTACAAATTACGATTTTTATGGAGTTGGTTGATATTATATTTAAAATGCCGTGGTTAATGCTAACGTTAAAGAACTCCCTTTTCCGCATTAGAACCCTTAAAATGTCGTGGTTTGTCCGGCCTAAGAATAAATCCCTCCTCCTCCTCTCATGGATGTCGTAAAAGCTGAATAAGGAACTACACCAGGGGATGGGCAGCAGCATCCTTCTGAGTACTTAACACCAATACTGCGATCACCAATCCATCTGCCAAGCGTGGTGATTATGGCATTCTCCCCATTTGCCCGACAGTGTACTGTATTGTAATTGGGAGGCTGGTCCGCGTCAAACTTAAACAATGCCTGATGCTGGCGAGACAGTTTCTAGAAACACCACAAAATCATGGAATCTTAATCACAGCTCATAGAAGGAAAAAATAAAACTGCTTGCTATCTTTCAGCATGGCAAATACTAGCTTACGAGTTACTAGCAGCATCTCGTTACACTTGCTAGAAGCTCGCACTTGCCAGTAACTGGCATGCTTTTGTGCGAGCTACAGGCATTTGTATCACGGGCTTTATCCATACAAAACAAAGGACGGTAACAGTTACCAGCCTTCTATACAGTTGCTTGAAACTAAAAACAGACATCACATTAATCTAACTGACTCAACCTCTCAACGTGAGATGTGGGGTCAGTTAGATCGTCATCGTCAGTTAGAACCGTTGTTTTATAGATAGCTCTAGAAAACAACAGGTTTGTTTCTCTGCTGTGAACTATGCCACATTTCTTTAAGTAGATAAGTAACTCACCGAAAAACAATAACTATATGATCCACGATTACTGAAAACATGATATTTTAACATAAGTTGTGTTATGATATGTAATGTTATATTCGCATTTTCTCCCAAAAATTTGAACATGACTCGTTTTGCTCAAAGCGAGTTTGCATGATAATAACGTACCAACTGCCCATACCATTAATTATATTATATTATACTTAAAATAAGTAACTTTTAGATTTTCTCTAGTAGAACACAGTAATATAAAATATTTATTGTTTTTTACTGTGTTTTACTAAAGAAAATTGTTTTAGTTACTTACCACATCGAAATGAAAAACTAACGAATCCGATCGGAAACGTTTCTGACGATTTAGAATCGCCCTGATGAACTTAACTGAATTGATTCGCAAAACCCCTATACAGCTGCAACTAAAACATTTACTTACAATACCTAAGCAAATTGACTAATTTCTTTAGAGTCGGCTTAGTTTGAAATGAAAAGATTATGAAATATATGCCGATAGTGATAAACTTAGCACTAAATCGGTTTAAACGCAGTATTTATTTTATTAATTCGACCTTTACCCCAAAAAATCTAATCTTATTCTATTCCAACATAAACTAGCGATCTTTATAATCAAAGGTGTGATTCCTAAATAGTTTTAACACCTTATTAATAATATGTTATTTGGCCCCAGGCATCGCACGTGTGGCGGAGATCCGTTCAAAAGTTTTATGATATAAGAAAATTGAAATTAGTAAGTTACGGTAGGCCAGTGGCAATAAAGATTAGTTTTTATTACTGTTTGTGCCTCTGGTAGAAAGTTGCAGCCAAATGTAGAGCCTCTTTCACAACTTAGCTCATTTAGAGGCACACTATTGAAATTATCTAAATCAACTATAAAATACTCGTAGATATGACGTTGCATGAAATAGATACACTTATAATGAACCAATTTAAAAAAAAGAGTCCATCAGGACATGCAACGCATTTGCAATACCCCTAAGGCCCAAATATCTAACGATACCGAGACAATTGTAAGCGTCATATAGTAAACAATCAACTTACAAAGATTTTAAGGCACCCTTATGTCATTGGCCAATATTTAACATTGGCGATCGTCTCGCTAGTGTCTCGATAACTAGTGTTACAGATGTCAATAGGCATCAGTAACTTTACCATAAGGCAGGCCACAAGACTGTTCGTCGACCGTTAAAAACCAACACAAAAAAACTTTTCAATTACAAGTTTTAAAATGATTATTATTTTATTTATTGTTATATGAATGTCAAGCAGTCATAAATTGTAATAGTGAGTAACAAACTTAAGAAACAATGTAACGTAATTGTATGACCCACAAGGTCATAATTACACAGATCATAAATTATTATAATAGTTAATAGATAAATCAGGTGAAAATATATATAGGTACTTAATACTTAATAATACTAAGTTAATATTTTTATGTCAAAAGTCAGAAGTTGTCAGGATAAAAAAGTAAAAAGTGTGACAAAGTAGTAAACTTTTTGTAAAACTTTTAACAGTAACTAAATTAAAACACAATGCAACGAACCCGAGCAATATACCCATAACTTATCACCAGTTAAAACCATTATCATGCAATAAAATTAAATAGCTCAATTAACCCACAAACAGGTTAATTAAGTGCAATGAGTACTTTTTCGGCACCGATAATACAGAATAAAGCTATCGGCATTGTCTTTTAACCGATAAAAATATCCATGAAAATATTCATACCTTTTAAGTCCCGATACCGGTACTTAGTGTATTCACTGTACCTAAGAAAATGTGCGTACTTTGATGAGGTACTTATTAAAACAGGTACTTAAGATATTGTAAAAACAAAAAGTGGAACGTTAGTAAAGTGGCGTGAAACTTTGATTGCATGAATGATTTGTTTAGTGTAGTTTTGGTTTATTGACATTCGTAGCTAAACTAATTATATTTATGATTTATGAGATGATATCAATTTAAAAATATGTGTTAGGTCTCCTGATTTCCGCAAAGCAGTGTTCGCTATCTCAAGAAGTGTTGATAAGCTGTAATCAGCAAAAAACACAATAAAATTTGAATTTATAATTTTAAAATTTGCCTTCTGTATAAACTCTTCATCAATTTCTGCCACTGTCATTTTTGCATTTTTAACCGACTTCCCAAAAAGGAGGAGGTTCTCAATTCGGTTGTATTTTTTTTTTATGTTTGTTACCACATATCTCCGGCGTTTATGAACCGATTTGGAAAATTCTTTTTTTTATTTGTATAGATCTACTTCCAGATTGGTCCTATTTTTTTCAGAATCCAGTTCTGATGATGGGATCCATGAGGAATTGAGGGAACTCTTCAAATATTGTAGGCATACATATAGCGATTTTGATATTTTCAGCAACAAAACCAGCATTTGCATTTAAAAAGTACCATAATCCTTTCACCACTATGGTTCTTTCATAAATTTTTTTCATCCAAATATTTAGTCGAATACAATGGCGGAAGTCTGTTTTTTAAATGAAAAGCTATACGAAGCTTAATTTTTCAATGATGGAACTTTTCAAAAATCTATTTCCGCTTTGATCGCCCTTCCGGTTACCGGCAATAACCCTTCTTCCGGTTTTCAAAAGCTATTATTTTCCAAAACGAAGGGTTGAAAAACAATATCGTTAACTTTGTAACAGTAGGTTGTATAATATAAAATCTATCGAGTTTAGTTTTTGAGATGAATTATTATGTATTGAAGTTTTCGCGTTGCAGTTCAGTAATTAATTAATTAGACTAAACTGCAATATTAAACATTTTAAAGAAGAAATAAAACAACTTACAGCACATTTTATTAATTTATGGAAATCGTACTAACTTCAAAACTAAGAGGGTCAGAAATATTACAAAATATTAAACACTATTAAAACAGTAAAAAACTTTGATGATATTATCCAAAAATCAATTAGATACAAATATTGTCTACGGGATCCACAATAATTAGAAGAAAAAATCAATTAAAACATTTTGATAGCATCTTAAATGATTTTAATCGGTTAAAAGACGTTAATTTGACCAATTCAAGTACAATATTAAACATATTTACATCTAAAACGTTCACCACCCGTTGTCCCAACGCGAGACGCGAGAATTTAGACAAATTACTAAAAAAACTGCTTTTGAACCAACTAAAATTGAACCTCCCGTTTAGATACGAAAACATATTATCAAAGTGAAAAGCACTGTGAATATTACGGCTCAAGACATAGTGGTAACTTCTCTGATATTTATACAAATTAAATAAATATAATCGATAGGGGGTCCGAAATCAAATAATTTTCTGATAGTTTACAAAGCTAACGAAAGCTGTACTTAGTTATAATTTGTGTTAACGTAAATATGAAATATGTCTTAAATAATATAACAAAAATATAAATAACAGAAATATATCTTTGGCAGTCATAAGAAATTATTTATGGATATAAATGGGCGAGAAATAGAAATATCTACACTTAACTTTATAATATAGGTATCCATATATGGTCGAGAACCTTAATTACCCAACGGTTGTCAGTTCTGCGAGCTATATGATCTGCCTATTACCACTTCAACTTGCTAATTCTGAGAATTATGTCGGTTATTTTGGTTCTTCTATGGTTTCCTCATTTCGGATTATATAACGCAGTGGAGTGTAGCTCTCTCTATAACCCACTGCGCAATTCTGAGCCTAACCTCACGGCAAATAGTAAGGAACCACGTCTCAGTGCCGTATAAGTCATCACTGGCGACACTGAACACGCACTGATTATACTCGTCTTGAGGCTCTGTGGTATCTGTGACGAAAGATGACGTAGTTTCCCAAGCGCTGCCCATCCGGGTTGGATTCGTCGGTTGACCTCTTTGTCGAAGTTGGACCTTCCTAGTGGAATCGTTAATAAAATTAAGAAGTCAAATAAGTGATTAAAATATTTGCGTTCCAAAATTAGAAAAGTATAAGAATACAGAATACGTATTAGTACCTAATACTAAAGAGTAAACTATGACCTCATAAACTGAAAACGATCCTTCTTTGGATGTATAATAAAACAGAGTTAATCTCATGGTAATAAGGTCCATTTTGTAATGGCTTTTGCATAAATTTATGTAAATTAATCGTAAATATATTTTATGAACTGTTGTCGAAGCGATATTTATTATTACCTATTTTATTGTTGGAGTTTCTACAAAGAATTATAATGGTCATTTGTTTTATAATTTTGAAGCATCTGACACTATTTATATAGGTCATAAATGTCTGCTGGGAAATGAAATATTGTGATTTTTACCGTTTTGCCTAACGACCTTCGGGTTATAAATTCTGTAAGTGATTGTGGAAGGCAAAATGTTTTATTGGGAGAAGGTAAGAGATTTATCGTAAAGTTTTGAAGAAAAGCTTTACTGTTGAACACAATATTCGTATTACCTACCTACCTAATACTTGTGGGAAATTGTCACATAATGTCAATTAGATACTTCAATCTACCAAAAAAAATTTTTTTTTTTTTACTTTAAATTGATTTTAGATGAACTAGTGAAAACATCAATTCAATCAATCGTAAATCAACCTTTCAGTCGCTAAGGAAGGCGTTCGTTAGAGCGAGAAAGATAACGTATGCATGCGACTATTAAGTAAGTACTTGGACTAGGACTGTGACGTAACTGTGGACTGAGATGAGATTAAACTCAACCTCTGTGGTGTGGTGAGCGAGTAGCCGGCTGAAATGCAAGAGGTTGCGGGTTTGATTCCCACTGCGGTACAAATGTTAGTATAATCTGCAAATATTTGTTCCAAGTCTGGGTGTTATGGTACAATGGTACTCGTAGTTACTGATACCCACGACACAGGGAATCCTAGTGCGGGATCAGGGCTACGTAGGTATGTGACTGTTGTGTGTTATGCTATGCGTGCGAAGCCGGGGTGGGTTGCTAGTGCTTTTTAAATACCTAGTCGTATCATTGTAAGCTCCTTGTTAAACGGTTTTCTCATAAAACTAATAAATATTGACAACCTGTATGCTGTAAATTACTATGGGGCTTTATTAAGCCGTTAAAATTTGCGTTTATATAGTTTATCGGCTACTTTCTTTACAGTAATGTTACGGTTCCTATAGTGGTTAGTTAGCAATATTGGAAAAGTCTCAGCTATTACCAAAGAGCCAAGAAATATTTCTTAAATTACCTACCCAGTAAAAGGTTTTATTATTTATGCATAAAAGTTCTCGAGTGGCGATCACAAACCGGACGACGCGGTACAGGAAGGTCCTCCACTCGATGGATTAAAGATATTATAAACGTTACGGTAAGTCAGTGGATGGAGGCGGCTCAATAACGTTTGTCGTGGCATTCTAAGGGCCTATGTCCTGCAGTGGACTTCTACAGGCTGATGATAATGATGATTGTGAAGAAAAATATCTATTTTTAACAAAAAACTTTATAATATATAATAAAGCTACGATCGTCTCGACTCATCATTATTCAAAAGTCACAAGACGCAACGAGCATCGTGACAAATGGTCACATAATCTTTATCGAAGCTATAAAAAAAAAACAATTTCTCCGGTCACTTGTATTGCCCCTGAGGTCACATTCTATGCATCAATGCATTTATACATAAACAAATATTTGGCAGTGGCCGAGTCACCTCTATAATAAGGCGGATAGAGTTTAATTTGGTTACAGATAAATCGTTTGTTTGAGATGTCACAAAGACTTCTCGCATCGCCAATGCGGGAGCAATAAACCTTATGTCCATATAGCTAAGGTTGAATTTGGAAGAGAAGAGTGTATATGATTTTGTGATTCAGTTATGGACAGACAGAAGGGCGCGGAATGAGTTTGTGAATATTTCAAAATGCAATCTTGCGTTGCCCACTAAAGTTCCTATTGTTCCCGATACTCGTAGTTTGTGGGAAAGTTGCTCTACTTGGATAAAATCCCAAATCTTTTAAAACCTTAGGACGTATAACATTTGAAAGGTGGCAGGAAGTCGCTGGATGGAAGTAGTTCAAGACATTTATTGCGGCATTCTGTGGGGGAGGCTTGCATCCACGCGGCTACAGGCTGATGATGATGATAATTTAAATCAACTTTTTGTTTATTTCTACGAAAACTGTTTTTACTTACGACACTTAGGTCTTGTTGTTTATTTGAAGGTTATGGATAAGGATGAAGGATTCCCAACGAGTAACAACCAAACGAGTAATACTGTTACTCGTTGAGTTTTATTCCCATCGAGTAACGCTATGGTCTGGGTGTTACTCGTTGGATCCCCCATAAAATACAATGGGGGAATTGCCATAATCACCATGCTTGGTAAGGGCATTGGTGATCAAGTATTCATGTTGAGTACTTAGGTGGATACTGCTGCCGATCCCCTGGCTAAGGGTTGCCCTTAGTCAGCTTTTACGATATCCACGGGAGGAGACGGAGACGCATATTCTTCTCTTCTTATTCCGGATACACCACGGCAAAACATACAACATTTTATAAGCGTAATATGTAAGTATTATACATAATATGTTCTAGTAGATACCTATTATTCAACGAAACGTAAGCAGGAGAATAGTAAAATACGTGGTGTATAGTCGTAATTTTTCTTAAATGATACCTATTTAAGAGAGTATATAGGTAGGACAATTAACTTACATATGGCTACATTATTTACTAGTTGCGCCCCGCGGTTTCACCCGCGTGAATAATGATGAAAATTGAACCATCAATTTTCATCATTATTCACGTGAATCACCACCATCACCAGATGATGATGATGAAAAGTAGCCTATGTGTTAATCCAGGGCGTAAAGTATCTCCATTCCAAATTTCACTCAAATCCATTCAGTAGTTTTTACGTGAAAGAGTAACAAACATCCATACTCACAAACTTTCGCGTTTATAATATTAGTAGGATTTAGCTGACCAGCAGAAACAACACCAATTAATAAAACATACCAATGCCACAATACAAAAACCATATAAACATACTCAAAAGATAGTTATGTATACAAATGTACCCAAAGAACCAGATCCAGTTTTGTACTGTACTTTGTACCTGAGCTAAACTTGTCAATTAGAAGTCGTGTTTATTCAAACATGATTTTCTAGATCTGGAAGTAGCTCTGGATCAAATCAGGCCTTTAACAAATCTTGATTTATGTCTATGCATATAGAGCGGACAAATAGCAACGGACAAAACTATTCTAACGGTGTTTGTGCAATACCTCTTCAATCGGAAAAAAATACCTTAGAAATCGTAGGAACATGATTTTTTTCCAACTTTTATAACGTTATCTAATATTATCCAATAAGTAGGTATAATATTTATACTAGTAATATAATCATCAGCTTTTAGACATCCACTGTTAGACGAAGCCTCCCCATGAAATACAACGGGGGGAATTACCATAATCACCACGCTTGGCAGGCGGATTGGTGATCGCAGTATTCATGTTAAGTACTCAGATGGATGCTGCTGTCCATCCCCTGGTATAATCCTTTAGTCCTCCTATATCCTGGTATAAGTGTACGGCCTGAGAATAGCCCCACCGTCTCCTGTGGATGCAGTAAAAGACAATGAAGTTTGTACACCATGGAATGGGCTGCAACATCCACCTGAGTACACAACACCAATACTGCGATCACCAATCCACCTGCCAAGCGTGGTGATAACGGCAATTCTCTCCAAATATTCTATGAGAGAGACTTTGTCCAGTAATGGACCTATAAAAGCTGCAGATGATGATGATGATATTACTTAGCAAAACAAGCTTAGTACCCATAGCTTAAATTAAGCATACAGTACGCTACAGTCCGTTTGCTAGACAGAGTTTTAGAATAAATCTAGATTTAAACGCAATGATTGGTGTGGAATCAAATTTGGAATGAATAATGTTTAAATTGAAGTGTTTATACATTTATCAGCATTTTAATGTATACTACGCGTGAGTCATGTTTGAAGTATGCTTGGGTAATTAAATGACTACTATGTGACAGTTCTTTTTTGTAAAGCGTAAAGAGACCTACTTTTAAATGGTCAACAACCTCTACAGCAAAAACTGTGTTTGAACAGTCATACTAATCAACATTTTTTTAATGTTTATGTTATTTAGATGTAAATATACATTATAAACCCAAACAAATAAACTAAATAAACTTTATTTAACGAAAGAATAATACAACTAATAGAAGTATAACACAAAATTAAAAAAATCAAATGAAATAGAATAAAGACCAAACGCAACCAAAAACTAAAGAGCAAAAGAGAGTCTAAACGCAAACTATCTAAAGAGTTAATATTACTAAAAGAATATAAGTTTTATTATTTTAAAGTAGAGCAACATGCAAGCCTACGCAGCCTCCCAAGTCAACAACTTGTCACTGCGCCTGCGTTGCGTTTGTGGCTCGCTAAAAACAAACAACAATAGAGACTCTCCATACAATATCCTTTGTCAACCTTTTTATCAGCCGACAGAACAGGGAAGTCGGTGGAAACTACGCGGAAGTACAATGATTTTTCTTGTAGTTGAAATTCGTTTAGTATTCCAACAAGATCTAGACTGGCGTTAATATTTTGAAATTAATAGAACAGAAACTATTTATGAAACAATAATATAATCTAAGAAAAATCAAAGATAGATTAACAAGAGATTATGCAAATCACTGAGCTGATTTCTATTAGCCTGTCACATTGTATGCTCACACGTTCAGCCTTGACACGGTATCACAATATACTCGCAATCATGACTTACTTATTCATTACATTACTAGAATCATTATCATTACAATTAGTCCGTTCACATTCACGATTCTTTGTTTGTGTTACAATAATCACGAATGCTTTGATTTTGATGTGTTTTAACATTAAACTGTTACACATTTAATATGAACTGGTACATTTGTGTAAGTGAATCCCCCTATTATATTCTAGATTCTTGTTTTCAGCCTTGTATGTTTCCACTATTTTGATAGTTAGACCAACTTGCGATCAGAAAAAGTATTTATAGCTCCATAAACTTAAATAATTGCGCTTCTTGATCCAGCTTTACAAGGCATTATATATTATGATAAAGAAAGCGAAAAGTTCGGTCAACCATTACTAAAGATAAAATAACTTTTTTGATAAAATACGAGACTAACGGATATAACTACGGAGCTTTTAGAAATGCTAATACACAAACAATCGAGGTTGACTTCCCAAATGACGTAAAACAAGTTAAATTATTAGTTTGAACGTGGGAATCAACCATTATACGAGTTTTGAACATTTGTCAATGGCTCTATCACTACCAGTAAGATAGTTTTATCAATAAACTTAAATATAAAGTAAATATAAATAAATTTTGAAGTGTAAGTACAAATTACTTTGATAATACCTTTGGAATACAGTTTATGAGTAGTTTTGGTGATGTAGTTTATTACAATTTCAATAAAGCAGAGAAGATAAGCTTAAATAAAATTCACACGAAACCTGACAAAGTTAATATAACTACAGAATTTAATACAAAAGATCTTGATGAAGATCTATAACCAAATTGATCTTGTTGTGCTAAACATAATGCCATACAATGTTTACAAGAATGATATCGAAGACAAATATAAGGAGAAAAATGTATTTGGGTATTTGGTAGACTCCGCTAGCGATAGGGTTAGTTGTTGTAAAGTAAGAGAGAAAAAGGAACGAAGAATAAGCAGGACTGGTATTTAGTCTGATAATACCCTAAATATATATGCAGAAAGAGTCACGAACAGAAAAATTCAAGATCCTAAACTTTACGTACCTACCATAATAATTGAAATTACAATTCATTTTTGAATCGTCTAATAAACTAGGTGAATTTACACCTTTTCCTGTATATTATTGTACACTTATTTAGCATTAGTCTAAGATTATCCTAATCACGAAACTTGCTTATGCCATATTGAATGTTAATAATAATTTAAATCCAAATACTATTTCAACTCAACGGTTTCCTCTACACTTGGATCTGGCGCAAGCATTCAAGCTTTGCAAGTGGACGCAAGTGCACATTGTTACATTTACTTTCATCTTTAACGTCTTATCCACCACTTCTTGATCAACAACTATAAGCTTTACTGCTGTTGGGCTTAGGCCAGTTTTGGTTTGATCGAGTGTTTGGGTTTTAGGTTTGGTTTGTTCAAAATGTAGACCATTGTTGCGAAAAATTGATTTACGTATTACATCTGTTGAAGTACAAACGTTACGATTTAATGTTACATTATTGTTGTACCGTGTAGTCGATGTATTGAGCACAGGTGTTATACGCTTAGAAAGTTGACCGGCTGGTATTTTATTATTTTGTTCCAACTAGTAAAACCAACTGTCCACTAAATAGTCTGTATCGTCGAAATTGTAAGCTGCTTGCATAAAATGGTGCCTTGCCCCTTCTATTGACGAAATAGCAACGGGTTTTGTGAGATTGTGTAGTCTGCACGCTATATTTTGAAGCGTCTATTCAGTGACACTTTAGTGGACAAAGGCATTTAGTTTTGTTTAAAGGAAGTGCTTACGACATTTAAAATTATTTATGTGTGAAGCGATATTGCTTGAAATTTCTCGTTTGTTAAATTTATTGATATTTTAATTACATTTATAGAAGGAGGACATAGCCATTAATTTGTTTATTGCTTTATTGTCATAAAATATAATATTCTAGAATTATTAATAATTACATTTTGATATATTTGCGTAATTTATAACATCTAGTTACCAAAAAAGAAATGATATTACTGTTTCTGTTTTAAATGATCTGGCTAGGTGGGGCAATAACTTACGAAAAGCGGTGGGACATAGGGAGAGGTTTACGTCCAGCAGTGGACTAATTTGGCCTGATGATGATGAAAATAAATATATGTAGATCGATGATAAGTCTAGACTTGGAACTAGTTTAACAGGAAGTCACTACCCACATAAGAGTACTTAATGTTTCACAAATACAGAAAATATCAATATTTACTTAGTTGGTTATCTGCAACTCTTAGAACAGAGTAAATTTATTTTGTAAATTGGAATTAAGTTAAATCCAGTACGTGAGCGTCTTGAAATTTATTTGATAGGAAGCTTAGCAATATTATATTAACGTTTCTATCAGATTTCCATCAAAATAAAAACTTATGTCAATGTACGTAAAAAAGTGTAGAAAGTAGGTTTACGATCTAAGCTAGGAGTTAATTGTATAATTATTATACAATCTTTTATTAAGTTAATATTATAAACAACGGAGTAGGTACATTTTTTTTTAATTCTTTTATTATGGAAACACAGGTAAGCGCTCGTCTTCTTCTTCTCTTCTTCTTCTTAGTCGTACACTCTTGACATAGTAGTCGTGGTTATGTAGGTCTTGCTTGAGTTGCGGCTCTTACGATGCGTCGTATAGAACGTCTATTATCAATAAATTATAAAATCCGTGTATTTGTACAACACACGCTTGTGAAGTTGCTTGTTACATTTGTAGACTAGGCCCTCCGGTATAATCCCTAAGTTGGTTTTTACACCATCCACTGGAGGAGACAGAGGAGTTTATGCGTAGGCCGGACACCACGGTTCCTATACTTATAATCATCGTAAAACAATTAATCATCCCGGTAGATTGATCCTACTTTTAATTTATTCACGAGTTATAAAACTACAATCGATCAGTTCGGCGCCTCTGTGCATGATCGATAGGTTGTCGCATCTCTCGAAAATTGACTGGGGTAATTAATCGAATGCCTGGCAGCCCATTGGTGATCGATCTGAACGTGTCGTGGGTTCAAATCCAGAGGAAGGCAGGTGACTTTCTGTGCGCAAGTTTTTCGTGTACATTTCTAACGTCTGTTAAACTGAGAAAGAAAACTTCATTAGCAAGCTTACATTGTCCGTAGAATCAAATAAACCAGACTTGCCTTTTGTCTGTCTTCTTTAGAACCACGCATAGTAGAGAGTTCTGAGTTTATTTAACTCTAGAGTAGATGGCGCTACTAGTAGATTAGAACGCACTATCGGTTTTACTCCTTAGTTGGAGAACTCTTCTTTGACCCCGTTGGGATGTATTTGTTTAATTTTTTGTTATTTGCTTAGAGTTAATGCCAAAACAACACACTAATCTTTGAAATTTTCAACTACCGTGGCTACCTACCACTTACGGTTACCAAGATACGACGCCGTATAATATATTACCAACTTACTGGGTATAGCGACGACGCGCACCATGCAAACGTTTAACCTGGTAGCGGATAATATAGATTTTTCCATGTTTCTTTGAACGAGTTCGTAAAGGCCACTTTGTTTGTGTTAAGTTAGTCTTAGCTAAGTTTTTTGAAGGATATTATAATTAATGGGCAACGCTATTGTATTAGGATTACCCTGTAAAAATTGTTGTAAATAATCATCAATGCGATGATGATTTGATGCTTTTTGACTTTGACTTTGAAAAAGCATTAAGCTTAACGCTTAGGTTTGTAGATATAGTTCAAGAAGGTTCGCTAACTATGATGGAGCATGTTTATTGTAAGAAGCTATAGATTTATCGATATTGATTTTCAAACACGCTGAACGCGTATCTACTTCACGATCGCCCACACCTCTCAATCAAGAAAGTGGACGTTCCGTTGCGCAAGAGCAAAACAATCGAGAGTTGCGAACCTATTAGATAACTTGTTTTTTGTTTAATCAACGCAGAGTTAGGAGTTTATAGAATAGTTTTCTTTCAAAATAATAATTTCTCGTTAGATTTATGTTAAATCCATAATGCAGAACACAGTCCGTTTCACTCTATCTTGTATCAGCACAGCAGTGCAAATGGTAAGGGCGAAATATATAATACCTACAATATAGCTCGCCAGAGTTTTCTTTTCTATCAAAAAAGTTTGCGCTCGTTACCTGAAACAATACAAAATCATAGTTAGATAAATATTATTCAGATATGTAACGCAAATGTCGTTGTTATGACAAAAGTCCAAGTTCGGCATCGTCATTGTCATCAGTTGTTAGACGTCTACTGTTAGCACGAGGCCTTCCCAATGGGTGTGGTTTGCCATAATCACCAAGCTTTGCAGGATTGGTGATCGCAGTATTGGTGTTGAGTAATCAGGTGGTTGATACCGCCCATCTCCTGGTGTAATCCCTTAGTCGGCTTTAATAAAATCCACGGGTGGTAATGGAGAAGTATATTCTTAGGCCGGAAACACGAGGACACCAAAAAAAATATATAGCTAAGTACATACATTTTCAGAAAATTTCATAGGAATTCTCTTGACAAGTTAGTCTGATAAGTACCGAAATATTTTTCCTGTTCATGTCTATGAGATTGCTAGTTCTACATTCAAATCAGAAAGTGTACTGAGCCAATCTATTGCAATCTTCCTAATTGATTGTTATGATTACAATATTTATTGGTCCAGCATTAGATGTTCCATGTATCGCAACTCATTCTGACAATCAACTAAATGATATTATCAGTTCATCTCCAAATAGTGTTGTGCTTGGTTAAGTGAAGCCAAGGTTCGAAGAGTGTAGAAAAGATACAATAATTTTGCAATAATACGAATGGGATGCTGTACCTTAGATCTTATACCTAGCTGTTAATTTTGGAATGGAGTCGGAGAGTTTGAGCTGGCCGATGGGTTTGCATTCTCTCACTTAGAAATAGAATATAAATAGAAAAAGTTTATTTGGAACAAGACATAGATGTTCCATGTGGCTCTAGTTTCCTAATAATTTAAAAAATAAAAGCAAAATCTTGAAAAAAAATTATAGATACAATTGAATATGAATTATTAAAGCTTTTAGATTTTTTAAATAATGAAACCAAAATAATTTAGTGTGAGTTGAAACGTAATTCAGAAGGACAGTTTGTGAGATTTGACAACAATATACAAAAGGAGGAGTATGCTAGCAACGCGAGTTTTGTCCATTGCTTAAACAATTAGAAGCAGATATCGTTATCATAAAATACATTTATAGCTACGACCAAAACTAGCAGTACTAGCATGTTCCTTCGTTTTTTTGGCGTGAGTCTACGACTCCAAACACACCACATTCCACCAACCAAAGTATAAAGATCTAAATCACAGGAGAGGTAACTGCTCGCAAATAATAGGCAGTGTGACAATGGTTTAATTATTATTATATTATTATTTTAACCTTCCTCAATAATGTTCTCGATGGGTTCAGTTAGTAAGGTAAGAAATTTATATTTATTAATTTTTTCTCTTACATAAATAAAGCTTAATGTTAAACACAAAACATTTTTTTTGCTGTCTATACCTAGATACTGACATAAAAATATTTACTGTTTATACATAATATAGATTTTTCATATGCCTTATTTCTTTTTACATCATCGTAGGTTCTATATAGAACTAATAAATCTATCATCGCGCAGTTAGAACAAATAGCAGGTCCATCGCAATCAGGCAGTTCTTCATAATGATTGACATGTGATGGATCTATTCATCTCCACCTTATTAATGATCAACCAATAATGAAGCTGGATGAAGATCTTACCTTTGCACTACTTAATCAATTGTACCAGACCGACGCGGTAGAGGAAGGCCCTCCACTCGATGCACTAAACACATTATAAACGTCGGAGGAAGTCGGTCGATGGAGGTGGCTCAAAACCGTTCGTCGTGGCATTCTAGGGGGGAGGGCTATGTTCAGCAGTGGACTTCTATAGGCTGATGATGATGATGACCATCAAATAAAAGGGTACAGAGTAAAAGAGCACGTAAAACTTCCGCGAGAAGAAATTAGACGCAAAGTATTGTTCTATTAAGCTTACTGACCGCATCTATTAAGACCCAAATAGGCTATTACGTCCACTCATCATAAAAATTTAAGGTATTGTTGGAAAGACTAAACTATATTTACCTAACTAACATAATACACTTAATTGCTCACAAAGATACTATAACAACTGGATCCGCAATCACTCAAGGCCCATCCCATCATTCTACGCTTACAAAAACTACAATTAATGCTAAAAAAACCCGTGACCACTACAATACACCAACGTTTAAAATACAAACACTTGTATCCACGCCCAAATTCTAACAAGTACCTACACTTGACATTTGCAAAAGTAACCATTAATTGTAGTACAACTGACCTGAGTAGGTACTCATGAAAAGTGTCGAGAGTCTTGACACGAGAATAATATCGAGAAGACAAAATATTTCATACTCAGATAAACATAAGAATGTTTAAAGTAGGTGCTAGGTATTTGCTGGCCATGATTGTAAAGGCTGACCATATAGCTCGCAGAACTGATAACAGTTGGGGAATAAGTTGTCCAGTGGCGACCACAAGCTGGATGGCGTAGTAGAGAAAGGCTCTCCTGTGCTCAAGATATTATAAAGGTTGCAGGAAGTCGTTGATGGAAGCAGATCGTTCGTCGTTGCATTCTAGGGGGAGGCTTATGCCAAGTAGTGGACTCCTAAAGGCTATTATGATGATGATTATTGTCTTTGTGTAGAGCGGACAAAATCTTTCAATTTAATTTAACCTGGCTTGTCGAAAGTATGTAATGCACTAGTAGTTGGAACTTTAGTCGTCTTTAGTGTAGTAGTTTTTTGTTTTACTTTCTTAAGCCATCAATTTTATTTTTTGTTAAGTAAATGACAGTTCAACTGGCATGTTACCCGTTAAGCAGTTACCCCTGATACAAAGATGAAAGGTCTCATGTAGTATCACCAAAATTTAAATGTCTGCTACAATTCTAAATGACCCAAAGGCTCAAGACGTGGTCAATACATTTTAGGAATAACGGACTATGTAACTCTAGTTTCATCACAATGCAAAGATTTCCACTCAACAAAAAACTCAGACGCACCTCAATATTCAATAAACACGCCAAGTTAGTAAACTTAGAACTTGACAATGTAGTAAGTACTTAACAATCGGTCTCAATTACGAAACGAAATGAGCATACATCGTGCGTACTAACTATTGTGGGGGCGGTGAAGTAGAAAGTTTTGGAGAAGGTATATTCTTTGGAGCTTAAATTATATCTGAATACTAAAGCTGCGAAGAGACATACCTGTAAAATGGATAAGTAACTCATGAATTTGGTATAATATGCTAGATGGTACCCAGCAGATACTTGCAAGGAGAGTTTTTCATTTTCGCTGTAAAAAACAGTAGTTTCAACTGGCTTGATAGATGGCACTGACTCCACATCGGCTATTGAAAACTTTTGTAGTTTGTCAAAGTCACAATGTTACGAAGTCAATTTCATTTGACAGTTCATTAAGTGTGCAGCGCCACCTATTTTCAATGCTGAAAGCATGATTTGAGATGACCGTGATAACTTCTCAGTGAACTGCTATGCCTTGTCGTTGCATACTGCTAACTGGCTTACTGAAATAGCATACCGGTAGCTGTGACACATGTTCAGATGTGACTTTGGCAAACCACGTGAACCTTTTCCCCCTTCCGCGCTACTTTCACCTCACATTGAGGGAAAAAATCAAATCCCGTGAATTTCACTTGCATGCCTTTTGATGTACACACTATATACGTTCCAGTAGCTGCTGTCTGCAAAACACAAGCAGATGTATTCCCGACTTAAAAGTTCTTACTAGAAGTTTTTTATGTTCTCTTGGCAATACGCTCTATCCCCATAGTTATTTATAACAACAGGCAGCGGTCTTTACCGTACAGGTTGGTGCTATACGTATACCTACTGATTGATGATCTGTTCGTACACCCAATACATATACGGAGGCTATTCTGCCCGAGAACTTGAACAATAATCTGTATCGGATGCAAGGAACAATAATGTATGATAAGCCGATTTTCACATTGAATATTGAATTTAAATAAATGCAGATTATTGTTCAAGATTTCATGAGTAACTTACGTAAATATAGCGATATTAATGAAGCAGCAGCCGTCTTCAATTAAATTTCCAGCTGATTTGAAACATTTTGACACAACACCTAAAATTTTCTTCTTCGCCCTCTCTCTTTCCCATTACTTGGGGTCAGCTTTCCAAATCATGGAGTGGCATGTATTTTGCTAGTTCGTGTCGTCCATGGTAAGGCATTTTCATGCTATTCTGGACACTTGTCAACCTTTTGATTTGAAGTCTTCCTCTTCCCCTCTTCTTAATGGCAATATAAAGGCACTTCTGCAAAACGTGGTCTTCTGGTCTACGCATAACATGCCCGTACCATCTCAGCCTTGATTCCGGTATTTTATCACTTATTGGGGCAACTTTGAGACTTCCTCGTATATGTACTCCTTCCGTCTTAATTTTTCTACTCTTACTCTCATACTCTGTCTATTAGTGTAACTCCTCCTGCCCATCGCAGCATTCGCATTTCTGTTGTATGGTGTTTTTGTTCATGAT
The DNA here is from genome assembly GCA_951392215.1 of Epirrita christyi. Lineage (NCBI taxonomy): Eukaryota > Metazoa > Arthropoda > Insecta > Lepidoptera > Geometridae > Epirrita > Epirrita christyi. Next base: position 7,027,559 of record OX595848.1, on the reverse strand, counting down.
TATTTTTTGATGCCCATCCTTCAATGCCAACAGCAATGCTGTTCTTACTGTTGTTTTTTTGTTGTGCCTAAAATTGTACAACACAGTTCTTGAATCTTTGCGTTCAATCAAAAACTGGAGTCACATCCATGTTACTTCCTACAACAGCACCAAACCCATGCTCATCGACAAACACAACTGAGGACGCTAATCAAACAAGAAAACTCGGTGTGTGTCCATCGTTACGGTGGTCCACAATTGTGTACCACACTGTACACACATCTATTGTCCATAGGCAAGTCTGTGTCACTCTAAATCGGCGTACAGTGAAAATAAGTTTTAAACGAGTTAACTTAAGATGCAATATGGCTGGGATGCTAACAATTACAATTCCGAATTCAAAGATGTATAACGGAGATGACCGTTTAATTTTGTCATTGTACAGAATTGAGCTGTTACGCGCTGACTATAAGTTTTGATATTGCTTGCGAGCGTAGCATAGATTTCATTGTGTATGTAATAGTTAGAGTGCATCTTCTGTAACTATATTAGAAGCTACTATTATATCTCCCTTAACCATACTGTTCCAACATCTATTGTCCACAGTTTTGTCTACTTTTGTTTAAGCAACTTTCACAATTAACTTGCGTACGCGAAATGCTGTCAAGAGACTTGCTTTCGTCTCTTTGACTACTTGAAATTAATTACAGATTGGTGTTGTCTATATTCGATTGTCCAAATAGACAAAGCACTTATAATTGTAGACAGTAAGTAGCAAATAAAAGCTTGTGAAGAAATTGGGTCAGATGGTCAGTGATGTGTACTAAATCAATTTGATGGAGATTCAATAAATGATAACTTCTTGTAAATTGGTGAAATTAAAGAAGTGAAGAATGAGCGAAGAAATTTAACTAATCAAAAATAAACAATTACCGACAGTACTCACGATTCAAGGTTGAAGAACAAATAAGTGGAAATCCTTTATCTATAACCCAACTGTTGCTTAACTAAGCTGAACTATTAAGAGGGAATTAATTATTATCTTCTTTGGCAAATGATGGCTAATATTCTACTGGTATATTAATTCAAGAATTATCTTTAACGATGATTTTTAAAAAACAAAACCCTTTTGAAACTCACGAAGTTTTGACGCAACGTTTGCTCTCTCTACCAGTTAGTTCAAAGTATATATTGCTTTAATCAAAAAATACTTAAATACAAAAAAAAAGGAAAATTCTGTAAAGTACAATATTATTTGCATATTAAAAACAAGACGGTTTCGACATAAGGTATTATTATTATGTCTTTTATAGTACTTTCAATGGCTGACGATAAGAAGAGAAAATGTTAATGGCTTGGCAACACTAGTACTTGTTGGTCAGCACAACCAAACCATAGATTATCATCTCGAGAAGTTTATATACGTACTGCAATTGTATATCTCTAATGCAGGAAGAGAGAGACGACAGAGACGATGAAAAATTTGCAATGTTTATTCAGCGTATTCATCTTTTTAACCATGAAATAGCCCGAATTGCCAATGAATCAGTAGTTAACACTGATTACATTCACAGCTCAATCCTTTATTATCATTGTACATCTAAAATAACCATGAGGTCAGATAATCCACTCGTTCAAAAATAAACAAGTCAATGAGCACTCAACGTTTTGAATGCAGAGGTCAAAAACTATTGTCTGACCGCTGGATGATAAAAAATGTGCTTCATCGCCAGTTTAGGTAGACACCTGATATTCAGGTGAGTGCCTGCTGGGAAGCTGTGTTGAATGACAGCAGGTGGCAGCTTAGTAGTGTACAGTTCTTTGAAGGATTAATTCTGTATGCCACCAAAATGTGTAATTACAACCTATACTAGCCAACGATCGACAAACATAATAATTCATTCGCATTTTCTCGCAGCTCCACTGGCGTGGCGAACACAGGAATAAACTGGACCCTTACAGACAGACCCTTTTTTTCAGGAATGGCTTGAGGGATCAATTTTAAATGTATACCAAATATAAAATGTTGTGGCTTTAAAGTGCCGTAAAAAAAAAGTTTCTAACTTGATGCAATAAAGAAAAATGCCAATTAGTGTCTTATTTTTGTATTAAAACAGCGAAAATGAAAAACTTCTAGGGTACTTCCAGTAACCTGACAATTCTGAAATTTGGAATAATAAGAGTATTTGTGCCACAAATAAAGGAAAAAGTCTAAAATTGAGGAATTTCGACTTTTTTACCCCTAAAAAGGGATGGTAAAATTTGTAGAAATAAGTGGCTGAAACTTAAAAAGGGCTATGACGATTCCGATGAACCTTACGGATCGGAAGCCTCCGAATCCGCGAGTCTCACTTACACTTATCAGTTTTTAGTCTATAATGGTCTCTCTCTACCCTAGGGACTATTTCATTACTACGCGCTAAAGTGACGTGCAATGAAATAGGGCCACTTAGAAAAACCACAATACCTCTCAAACTATGCAAGATATCGAATGGAAATAAAAATCAAGTTAAATATATTTCAAACGGCATTAAATAGAAAACATTTGTAAAAATATCATTTATAAAAAAAATTGTTAATTACTTGTCAGTTTATAGTTGTTACACTTGAATGATCCCAGTCTGTATGCTCCTCGATAGTCTGAACACCTTATTATTGTTCTGTTCAAATCCGTATAGCGCGTAATTTGATTAATTATTGTACGTTTTTACACTTACCTACTTGTGAACAAAAAATAGATTTGATGTAAATCTATTAGCGGTATTTCTACGGTATTTTATTTTCAATTAATTAATGTTGATAATTCAATAAGATTTTTTGCTTACCAATTGGTAGACATTTAACAAGAATGTATTTTATTTGTAGTTCCTGATACCTACGACACAGGGAATCCTATTGTGGGATTAAGACTATGTATGTAACTGTGGGTGTTATGTTATACTTATTTGTTTAGAAGTCAAACTACTTTTTTCGGTTCACTTTAATCAGTCAAAAGTAAACACTTACCCCGTTACTCATAATCAGTTGTTAAAATAGTTTTTGTTCTGTTCTCTCTGACGTAAAATGACATACGCCAAAACAAGACATAAACTATTTCAGCTATTACGCTGCTATAAAGCTTGCTATAGGTTTAAAAATTGATTATGAATAAGAATGAACCGTATTCCACTGAGGTGGAAAAAAATAAAAACCAGAACATTCATGCAATTCTAAAATAGAATAATTCTGACAAAATTTGCAGCTTTTTCGTAAAAATAATTCAGCATCATCATGACCAGTCTGTACACGTCCACAGCTATTCGAGGTCCCCATTGTTTTTTTTTTACAAAAGGTATACAGAACTGATTAGCACAGTAGTGTGCCTTCAATAAACCGACACGTGACATGCGACAAAAAAATTACATTCTTTCCCATTTCTTTACATGACGTATGCACAAATTGTTCTCTTTCTTTTATGACTGCGATAGAAGTTATCTTGTTGTCTATTGGTTACTTTGTCTACGTTTAAACCTATGGTGTTTCAAAGGCTAGGTTCTACAAATAGACAAAACATAATTCTGCGTCCTTCAGTAAATTCCCACAATCCAATCGCTCCCAAATAAGAACAAAGCCGCTAGTTATACTGGCGTGGTGAAATTTTAAAACCTGTGTCAGAGGTTAAGCATTATCTTATGTTAATGTATAGTCTGCCGGTGTAAATCAATTATGTGCGTTGACCCGTAGGGGTCGGACGTAGAGCAAGGAACGCTTCAAGTAGTGCTTTGATAGAGGCGAAGGATGCAGTTATCTATGCAGTAATGTAGCACACGGTCATGTAACTGATATCGGTTTATCCTAGGCATAAGGTTACTCGAACAAAATACTAACTTTAAAGAAGGCTTTTTCTGATTATTTTAATTGATTTCAAACTTTGTGAATTTAGTTTCTAATTTAGTCATATAGCATTCTTGTTTCTTTCTAATTATAGGAACATAACAAGAGTAAAACACAGAAAATGTAAACCTTTGTGAAGTTATTAGGTAATTATTCTGAAAAGTATTTTATGTGTTTTCAATCAAAACGTTACTTAAAATAGATAGATAGAATAACTCTGTATTGCGCAAAACAAAAGTTCTAAAACAAGAATTAACGAATAAACAAAAGAAATATTGAATGGATGGTCTTATCGATTAAAGTGAAATTTATTCCAGTCAACCTCAGGATGAAAAGGGCTGTATGGAAGGATGGCATATTATATAGAAAGTTAATACGTTTAATTTTTTTTAAATAATTTTTTAGTCATACAGCACTAGAATGGGCTATGCTTGCCACTGCCATGGTTCAGATGCATCAACGAGGGTTTGGATTTTAGAGACCCTGCGGTATTTTTATTTAATTGACACGTTATAATTAGGTACTTTCTTTCTACCTACATATAATACAGTATAATTTAGTTTTGGCTCAGCGTTATTTCAGAAGAGTATACTCAAGCCACGTTTATATATACGGGTATTGTTTTTGCAAATTAGCGCTATCTTGATCTCACGAGCAAGTTCTACAGTTTGAGAGCTGTCAAAATTGTGAGTCTGGCTGATTCTTCGCTGTCTAATTATGAAGGTAGAAAGGTCATTATTCGTTTTGTTAAGCAACTGATGCATTATAAGATTTGAAAGGTCTTGGTAAAAGAATATTCAGTTAGACATCTCACGAAGTGCTTTTGTGTAAATGGTGCATTAGATTAGACCCTATCACTATCACCCGATGCCTTGTAAAAGAGATCTAATGTTTTAGGGTTCCAAGTCTCTTAAGGTCTGTTCTATCATCTCGTCCAGACCGTCTGTTTGTTCGTCCCAATCTGCCACAGTGTCACAAAATGCATGACATTTGGTGTAGGAGAATATGAGTTTTAGTTTATCAATATTTTTTTTGGATAAGCAGTCAAGCATTTTCATTTTTATCATGTAAACGGGTTTGTTTTTTATTTGCGTTCCCACTCTTGTGCTATAGATAGATAGATAGATAGATAAGGTCTTTATTCACATCTGCAGACACACGCATACAAATTACAACAATATACAGAGTGCACAAGTAGAAATAAACAATAAAATGCAGTTTACTAATATAAACAAACAATTATACATACTAAAACCAAGTAAAATGTCTGTGTGTGCTGCAGTATGTCAAAAAGGCCATGGCTCAGCGTGATATTTTGCTTAAGAAGCAAAAACACTGATTTTCAGCCATAACCCATTGAGAGCAAGCAGAACGAGTTTCAATTTAATGTGTAATGTGTACCTAGCTACTAAATGTTTGTGTATGTGTAGTAATAATGGAGTCCCTATAATATTGGAGTTTGCTACATTCCTAGTAGGTGACGTAATGATAGCACGTGTAAATGCGAAGTGATAACAGATGATACGTAGTATCTCTTAGTGGTCTATGAACAGATGATAGTTTTATTTTATTTTCGGCAAACGAAGTGCTTAGGAATACCTTCAATTTGTTTGCTATGCCGTTAAAAATGTCTTAATACACAAGGCCGTATTTCTTAACTGCGTGGTCCAACATGCAATTAATCCGTTATTTTTTTTCAAATTTCTTTGGCTACTGTCACTATGACTAAGGAAGTATAAATTATGTATACTATAGCCACCTGGGTAAAGTGCAATAGTTCGAAAAACAGAAATTCAAGGATTTTATTAGCTACGGCTAGATCATAATCTTTAAATAAATGCAGATGCAGAAGTCCGTTAATAACATAACATAACACCCAACAGTAACATACGTAGTCTTGATCCCACACTAGGATTCCCTGTGTCGTGGGTATCACGAGTACCATGGTACCATAAAACCCAGACTCGGAACAAATATTTGTAGATAATACAAACATTTGTCCCGCAGCGGGAATCGAACCCGCAACCTCTTGCATCTCAGCCGGCTTACTCGCTTGCCACGCCACAGAGGTCATCACAGAGATCGTGATACGGACAATGTAGCGTAACAAGGATTTTTGTACGTAAAATGAGATTTACAATGTGTACGCTTGGGACGCTCATCGGTGGACACAAAAATCCGTGTAACACTACACCAAACGTCCGTGTTAATTTCGTTAAAACAACTTTCCAAAAATTTACGTTAAAAATACAAGAATTAGATCCAAAATACCTCGATGCACTAAAGACGATTTAAGCGTCGCAAGAAATCGGTGGATTGAGGTGGCTTAAGATCGTGCGTCGTCGCATTAAGCAGAAGGCTTATGCCCAGAAATGGACTTCTACAGGCTGATGACGATGATGATGATCCAAAATACTAAACAAGCGCCTAAACAGTTGAACAATTACACCAAAACCGTGACGTCTTACTTACTGCTCACGCCTTAACAATAAAATGATGACTGAGCAATCTTCGGTTGATAATCTAATTGTCAGATTGTATTCAGATTGTGTTGGAACTGGTCAAGTAGCGTTCGAGAATAAAAGTGAATAATATTTAGGAAGTCATCATTATCAGCCTGTCCACTGATAGATATAAGCCTCTCCCATAGAATGCAACGACGAACAATTCTGAGCCACCTCCGTCCACTGACTTTCTGCAACCTTTATAATATCCTTGATCTCCCAATGGTTGTCAGTTGTGTGAGCTCACCTGCTCATTGCCACTTAAACTTGTTATTTCTGAGGGATATATCGGTGATCTTGGTTCTTTTACGGATTTCATATTCTTCTTTTCAAAAAGACGAAGAATTCCGAGGCGCATTACTTTCTTAGCATACCACATTTTCCTATGGATAGAAAAACACTTATAAGTGTCTAGTCAAGTTCATAATAGCTTCTAATTCTATCTACCTACATAATAACACAGTAATTATCCGTTGAACAGGAAACAACGCGAACTATGTTATTAACACACTTTAACACCTACAGGTTGAAGATAAAAAGTAATTGTATTTTTGTTTTGCATGTTCAACCTTTTTGAAGATTGGAAAGCCTTTTATTTTTAACTTTTTTTTCATGAAACTTGTGGCATATTGAAACTGGTACAATATTTACACGAAATCACTATTAGTATTTACCACCATACGAATGTTTTTAAGGTTTAGTTACCTGAATAATAAAATAGAAATGCTTATGCATTCCTTCTATTGATTTATGCTACCCTTATTAATTCTTAGAACTAATAGTCCCATTTTTAAGCGAAATATTTAGGAAAATTAGAAACTTGTATTAATACAAGTTTCTAATTTTCCTAATTAATTGGAGTTAACTCCAATTGAGTAGTTACTGATAGAACCGGTAGCTATGATCCAGTAAACTTTGATTGCGATGAGATAGTTGCGTCTGCGCATCGTCCCACCCCGTCCGCAATGCGTCCTCGACTTATTTCTCTTCTGTCTAGCCTGAGCCAAAGAGATTTATCTGCTGTCGGTCTTAAACTAAAGAGGGATTACTACAATTTAAAAACGAATGACGTCTTGCTAACAAAACAAAATACATTGTCAATAATGTATTATTTAGCAGCAAACTTTCCGGACTTATAATTTTGCCATTAGTATACTCGCGTTGGTAAAATACAATTTGAACTTAGTTGTGTTGTGATAAAGTGGAGTTTTCAATGCTTGTAACTGACTATGTGTGAACCCATAATATTTTTTGTCTAAACCCTTTGTTATATCTTATTTTTATTTGAAACTCGTTAACGCTCGTTTAATATGTTGTTATAGGTTATTGAACTGTTTACAATGTCATCTTTTGTTGGTAACAACTTGAAATCACTTTGTTGTTGGTAAAAGTGTCTGTCAATGTTTTGGAGTACCAAAACTCAATTTTTACAGTAAGTTACGATAAAGATTTTTAACTTTATATTTTTTGTGGTATTAATTGGCTAATCTGATTTGTTGTGATTAAATGTCAAAGTCAGATGTAATTTATTTTTGACTGGAATAATAACTATCTTGACACGTCATGTTTTTCTATCATTTCCATAGTATTCAAACAGAATTATCCATGGAGGATATCCTCAGATGTTCTTCAGATCCATCAGAAGATTCTAAAAAGGAGTAATCAGAGGTAAGTGTTCCCGATACTTATACCGAGGACATTTTAAAGGTAGCAGAAAGTTGGTGAATGAAAGCAGCTCAAGACTGTGCGTCGTAGAGTTCTATAGGGTAGGCCTATGTCCAGCAGTTGACTTCTATAGAATAATGATGATGATTAAGATACCTTTACAGGTTATATAATTATAACACATGTCCAATAGACAGTTTTCCATATAAAAACTATATACGAACTAGTAAATGGGTTAGTGCTATTGGAGATAAGTGTCCTGTATTTATTAGGTGTCCCCTAGTTAGTTTACTGCGTGGTAGTCTTGTAAGTCATAAAAACGACCAAAAGTGATTCACGCTAGAAGATGGGCCCAACATCCATCTGAGTACATAACATCAATACTGGGATCATCAATTCGCCTTCCGAACGTGGTGATTATGGCAAAACCCTCCTATTCTATATAGAAAGGCCTCGAACTGTGGACATTTACCAGCTGATGATGAAGTTAGTAGATGAAAATAAGCAACAGTCTCCCAGCTGTGGGAAAATCAAGATGATGATGGTCATCCATTATTTGCATTTTTAATACCGCTCTCTATCCAATATAACCACTTTCTATTGTCTGGTTAAGACGGTTCCCATTACTCGACCGAATTTAAGAGCCCACTTTACTGTGTGTTATGTTGGAACGCGTGTGTATTTCAATTTGTTGGCATAGTCATGTTTGATTTCACACTCTTGCCATGCTGTTTACTGACGGCTTAAGTCATAAGCGTCTGAATTATTTAATTTATCACCAATAGTAAAATGGAAAGTGTTTTGTCCCAACTGATCACTGGTGGTGTCTGATGGTGGTCAAATGGTCCAAAGCGGTCAATGGCCTCATTCAACATGATCTGGTAAGTAGCAGATGAAACATGTATTGTGAAAAAAAATCGTAGCTTCGTAGCACATTTCGTAGCATTTCATTCTCTCTTTATGAATATTTTTGATATTTAGAGCTGATGTCTTAAAATTGCATCTTTTAAGGGTCATGTTCCTTAGCTTCATATTTTTTTTATACTACTATTTCGAGCCTACAAGCATACGTCCACCTGATCGAAAGTAGTTACCGTAGCCTATGGACGCCTGCAACTCCAGAGGCATCACACGCGCGTTGCGGGCCCTGAGACATAAAGAGGAAAAGCCCTGATGATCTCATCTGTGCCTGAAATTTCACCAGCATCCGTACCCTTCAAACCGAAACACAGCAATGCAAGCACTACTGCTTGGTGGCAGAAATAGGTACGGTGGTAGTACTTTCCCGGACGAACTCTTTCACAAGAAGTTCTACTAATAATTTGTTTAGGTACTGTGAAATGACGTCCAGATTTAATTCGCCTTATGAAAGGTGACTCAGCATTAATCGTACAGAAAATAAGATTTAAAAGGTTCCTAGGGTCCTAGTGTGAGACTTTATATGTTTGTGAATTTTTATGATCTGCAAATATTTGATCCGGGTCTAGGTAATAGTAGTACTATATACTAATAGTTCCTGATACCCACGACACAGAGAAACTCCTACTGGACTTTGCATGTGACAGTTGGGTATTATTGTTATTATGTGTTGTTTTTGTAAAATATCGCTATCATCTAACAACTTCGCTCACCCCTCAACTTGACAGGTGCCCAGTGGTTCCGTACATCAATCATCGGAGTGAAACAATCGCCGAGGTCAGTTATTTTACGTCGATGACAGATTGTCCGTACACTATGAATTATTGGATGTATTCGTGCTACGGTGTTTTACCGTGTCACGGTTCGTATTACTGTTTTTATTAGCTATATTGAAGCTACTATTATTATTGTTTTTGTTTAATGACGGAACAAGCTGATGGCCCATCTGATGTTAAGCGGTAATCACTGTCTTCTTCATCAGCTGGAACATCCACTGCTGGATTGAGGAATCCCCTATATATACATATATCCCCCATATCGTGCAATAGGGGGATTTTCCATAATTACCTCGCTTGGAAGGTGGAATGGGGATCACAGTAAGTACTCAGGTGGATGCTATAATCTCTATCTATAACAATGCTTTACCAGGCCACGTCCAACCGCACTTTGTGATATTGCACTGTCCCTGTCATCCTGAGACATAAATCTCAAGTCTCGTGGGCCTGTAATTTCACCGGCATCTATACCCTTCACACCAGAACACAGCAGTGCTGAAATTACTGCTAAATAGATTATAATATCGCCAGAGATAGGATACGGTGGTAATACTTTTCAGAACAAACTATTTCACAAAAAAGCTCTATTGCTAACGATTATAGTGTAATATAATTGAAATTATCGTAGCTTGGTATCATTTTTGAAAAATTAAGACTATACACCACATACTGTTACGTAGATTTGCCGTAGTGCGTCCGGACTGACAATAGACCCCTTCCTCTCTTGTGGATATTATTAAATGTAAGGTCAGCATTCATCTTAGTACTTAATACCAATACTTTGATCACCAACCTGTCTGGTGTGGTGATATACCTAGCAAATCCTCCTATTGGATTCTGGGAAGGCTTCATCATCAGTGGCTGATGATAATGATAGGTTTTCAGTCTTTTAGATTAATCTAAACTGCGCTGTGGACTATTAATCGGTCCATCGAGGATCGATGGCAATGTTAACGGTTGTGAGATGATGGAGGTAGCTCGCTCGTCATGCATGATATTCTATGAGGCCTATGGACAAAAATGTGATTTGTTCCCGTTACGTCCGGTACCTACCACTGCGTTGATTTTTAACCGACTTCCCAAAAAAGGAGGAGGTTCTCAATACGATTGTATTTTTTTGTTTTTTTTTATGTTTGTTACCTCATATCTCTGGCGTTTATGAACTGATTTGGAAAATTATTTATTGAATAAATATACTTTCCAGATTGTTCCCATTTTTTTCAGAATCCAGTTCTGATGATGGAATCCATGAGGAATTTAGGGAACTCCTCAAATATTGTAGGCATACATATGGCGATTTTGATATTTTCAGCAACAAACCAAGCATTTGCATTCAAAAAGTATAATAATCCTTTCACCACTATGGTTCTTTCATCATTTTTTTTCATCCAAATATTTAGTCGAATACAATGGTGGAAGTTGGTTTTTTTAAATGAAAAGTTATATAGCCACAAGATACAGTCTTCAAGATAAGTTATGTTAGATTTTTTTTTCACAGGCATTTTTACTAAAACTTTGGTACAATTTCCACCCCTTTGAAAAGTCACGCAATTTTATACTTCAATTAAATTTCACCTGTTCTTGATAGCACCAGCATCATTGATGTTTTTTTCGAATTTTATAGTTAATAATATTATGTTTGATTCTGATTTCATAAACGTGAAATTTGAGTATTTGTATCAAATTGAGTCATCGATGAAGATAAAGATAGATTTATTTGCTTGAACATAATATGATATAATCATCAACATCATCATCATCAGCCAGTAGAAGTCCACTGCTGGACCTTCCCCTCTAGAATGCCACGACTAATGGTCTTGAACCGCCTCCATTATTCCTTTTGTGATATATTAAAAGGTCTAAAATAACTATAAGAAGGGTAAGTTTCCATTAGATGTTCTACCTCATTTATAACATGTAAATTTTTAAAAACAAAGGAATGTCAAAATTAAATAAAAAAAGGCATTGTTGTTTGTTTAATAGAATTGCACTCCAGTCGTGGATCGGTTTATATAATTTATTTTTATAATTTTTAATTTTAAAATGCTAACGACTTGATTTAACTAAATTATTATGTGAAAATTGTTAGCGTTATTTTTAATGTCATGTACCTATCATGTTACTGAAATTTGATACTGATTTTGTCGAGAATTAATTTTAATTTAATAGTTTCATAATTATGTGTTGTATTTTTGATACATAAAGTTTGCATAAATAGAATTTAGACAATAATCAAAGGAGATTTCTAGGTCAGTGAAAATGTATGTAAAATTTCACAAAGAAAATAACTAGTATATTGTAGGGACGACTAAAACCTATTAAAAATCAATTCAAATAGAAATCGCTATTATGTAGATAAGTTGTAAAAATAAACCGGATGTAACCGTAATGACCTTACTAATTCTCAACGAGAGGTCAAGGCCGGAAAAAGAAATTTGAATATAAAATATAACAACCCAAAACTTGTATGGGAAGTATCGAGAAATTTCATACATAAATTCTTAGCTTAGCATAAAATTTATTATTATGCTTAATGCAAATGATGATCACCGACGCATTTAACGCAAAAACGCCGTGTATGAAAAAGGTTTATGACAGTTTTAATACTATCTTTTATTTTAATGACAGTTTTGTAACATATCTCAAACAAAATGAGTTTAACAAAGTTTTAATGTATCCATTTTGAATCACTGATTTTATGTTGAAATATTTTTATTGATACCATCTTACTTAATGCTGTTTTGTTAAAAACTACATATTTAGTATGTAATAAATATTTTTTGTTAATGTTAATGTTAAAAAGATTAACAACTTCATATAGTTTACCAAAAATCTACGGGATTTAATTGAGTCATTAATAACACACAAATCAATTTTCAGCAAAAACTTTAAAATACAATATATCTTTTTCCATCTGGATCTATAGTACAGTAATATTAATGGATTATAAGGGCCAGAAAAACAATTAACTTCATCTTCTTGTTTAAAATTCGTATTTAATAAAAAGAAACACAATACATTAAACACAGTACATTATCAAGTTTTGCATGGATAAAAATATGGTAAAGAAAATTGTTTGTTTTACAAAGTATAATTTTTTTTTCACAAAATCACTGTTCTTTCTAGAATCACTACATCAACGGTTGCCGTTCACATGGGCTAATCACCCGATCCGGTCATGTATGCGTAGTCATTCTACTTTCTACATAATTTTTACAAGTCCGGTCTGTACTACGTTATCTATATAATGCCGTGGCCAGACTATTATGCGAAGATTCTTATCGAGTTGTCACGATATAAATTTGTATTTGGTCATTCGTGTGATCATTCGAGACAAATTTTTGTATGACCTGACCTTTGGGGACCTGACACGGCTGACACAGGGAATCCTAGTGTGGGATCAAGACTACGTATGTGACTGTTGGGTGTTATGCAACATAATATAACAACCCAACAGTCACATACATAGTCCTGACCCGACAATAGGATTTCCTGTGTCGTGGGTATCAAGGAACTACGAATACCATGGTACTACAACACTTAGACCCGGGGCAAATATTTGCAGATCATACAAACATTTTTCCCACAACGGGAATCGAATCCGCAACCTCTTGCATCACAGCTGACTGCTCGCCCGCCGCACCACAGAGGTTGCCATGTTTATGTTATGTTATTGTATCTTTATTAGCGTAACCAAATCGCAAACCGCGCGTGCGGTATCGGACGATCATTCGCGCTTAGTAAGATGGAGGAAGTGGTTGCGCTATATTTATTACATTCGGTGAACAATTATTAACAAAAATAACTCTTAGGAAATACATGAAAATATCAAAAATGAGAAGGAAAAGAGATGATGGATGACATTATTCCACTAATAAACGACACGTTAACGTTAAAGTTGGAAACGAGGCGTTGATCTCCCGCCAAAAAAAAAAAAACTAATCTCGAAGTGAAGCCACGCAAGCCTTGGGTGTCTGGCCTAATAATAGCCCCCTCCTTCTCCTCCCGTGGATGTAAGTAGTAAGAGCATTACTGAGGGGTTACGCGATTGCACGAATATTCGCCGAATTCCGCTAATGTGGCCGCAGCTTAAGAGTGCTTGTAGTAAAGTAACTGTGATCCTATACATATACTTGCTGTTCGTCTTCTCTTTCTAATTAACTGTAGAGTAGGAGTCAAGAGTTTTGTGACGATGCCTAGATTTTTTGAACTACGTCAATTAACTTTTTTGATTACTCTTAGTCGAAGCTTCCAACTAACTTAAACGTTCATAAACTGGTTTTTTTTTTCAATTTCCATCTTAAAGGTCATTAAAATGGTTTATTACATTTCGCCTTTTCTTTTCGCTTTTGACTCCAGTGGAAATGGGTGGTGTGGGAGAGATTAGTCATGATCACTACACGCTTGTCTGGCGGATTTTTTTTTATGTTACTACGTAAGCAAACAAGCATACGGCTCACCTGATGGAAAGCAGTAACCGTAGCCTGTGGACGCCTGCAACATCAGAGACATCACACGCGCGTTGCCGACTCTTTAAGAACTTTAAAACGCCCTTTTTGAAAAACCCCATACTGTAGTCACTAGAGAAAATTTGGAATTGGTACAGTATCGGTGCTAAGTACTCCGATAGATGCTGCTATAGGAGGGGCATCGTCCAGCGCTGGATATCTACCGGCAGATGAAGAAAATTAAACATGAGCGGTTACTTTGAGTATGAACTTAAAAAAATAACAGTGTAAGCTCTGCCAAAGATTAAGTAAAAATTTGGGTCAGATTCCTATATCACGCAAGCATTTTTGTAGTTAATTTTGCTGTCATGGTAACACGTGTCCTACAGGCGACGGAAAGGAAGAGGAAGACCTGAGAAAAGATGGAAGAGAGTGGAAGAAAAAGACGTACTGTGCCGACCCCAAATAAATTGGGATAAGGACAAGACAATGATGATGGTAACATGTGTCATTATTTTGCCTATTAATAATTACAACTTTTTATATAATGAAAACGTTGATACCACAATGATTTTCATTATTTATAATAATATATGTAGCACGTTATCTATCTATCATCATCATCATCAGCTTTAAGGCATCTATTACTGGACGAGGCATCCCCATAAATTACAATCGCTATAACCACCACGCTTGGCAGGCGGATTTATGACTGCTGTATTCGTGCTGAGTACTCAGGCGGATGCTGCTGCCCAACCCCTGGTGTAATCCCTTAGTCAGCTTTAGCAAAATCCACAGAAGATGAAGGGGTCTATTCTTAGGCACCCACGGCCTACCCATCCACATTTTCTTATTAAAGTTTGACTAACTTCTACAGCTCTGATTTTTCTCATTTCACGAAACCATCAGAGCAGTAGAGCAACATTCACCACACATCTTTGTCTAATGCCACTAGAGATGTTCTGAAACGTGCCCGTACCTGGAAACAGCAAGAGGGAGGCCATTTTGAAAATTTTTTGCGATAGTTTTATTAACGTAGGTACCGGATTACTTACAATTTGTATGAGAAAACATTAAAATTTAACTAACTTCTGCTGCTCAGGTTTTTTTCTTCCGATACAATGAAACAATCCTTACATGAAACTGAGTCGATACGACTAAAAAAAATTTTTGATCAAAACTACTCATTTTTATGGAGAACTCACGCTTGACCAAAAAAATTACTATGCCAAAATCATTTTCATACAAAATGAGCAAATTGTTCTAAAGACAGTTTTCCCGTATCTCTTATGGATTCGGATATCCCCCTACTTTCCCATTTAAAAAAACACCCTGTATACATAAACGACCATAGAGATAATATTTTTTCAGAGAAGAAGAATGCCCAAAATTAGAATAGGAATTGCTACTAATAAACATTAATACCCTACAGATACCTGAACTATAAAATATTAATCAATGATTCAATTTAATTGAATCATTCCAGCTAATAGTGCTTTCTAGAACCGACAGCAAAGTCATTAGATGAAATGATTGAAAAATTACTGTTTTATTGATAAATCAGTTTGTTTTGCCGGCGTCTTTTGAGAACTTGTGTTTAAACTGACAGATAACTCATCTTGATAGAGTCTACTGATTCTCAGTCAAATAAGAAATCTTTAACGTATCTACGAGGTCACTGTGAGAGTTAAGATTCTCATTTATGAATAATCTAAAATTACGAATGTTTTTTAAAAAACAATTAAACTTGAACTTGCAAGTTTTATCGAAACTAGGTACGTCTTTTTGTATGATCTGCAAATATGGGTGGGTGTTATGGTACTATCGTCAATACCCCATGTACATTTTATACAGTCCATTCCATTTAAAGGTTGTCTGGTAGAAATCGCTAGTTAGTTCGTTTTAGATTTTGTTTGTGAATTTTTTTCTTGTTTTTGTAGGTTATGGTGTGCAATAATGTATTTTATATCATCTATCTATCTATACATAGTTCATAGTTCAGTCTCAGAGTCTCACACTAAGGAATCTTATTATGGGGTTAGAACTGTGTTTATGACAATTGAGTGTTATGTTATTTATGTTATATTATGTCACTTTATCATCATCATCAACCAGTAGACATCCACTGCTGGATGAGGCCTGCTAGATTTGCCGTAACCACCTCGCTTGGCAAGCGGATTGGTGATCATAGTTTTGGTGTTACTAAGTACTATAGATAGATAGAAAATTATTTATTGCACAACTTAAAAATACTGTACATAAGCGAACTTATGCTAGATAGCATTCTCTTCCAGCTATTCTTTGTGAATATAGAACAATTTCTATAGTGGCTGTTGCTGCCTAACCCCTGGTGTAATCCCGTAGTCGGCTTTTACATCATCCACGGGAGGAGACGGAGGGGTATATCTAAGGCAGAAGGCTTGCCATGTTACTTAATAGTTTAAAAAATAAATATCGTTGTCTTCGACCATTTTGATGTTTTTAACCGACTTCAAAAAAAGAGGAGGTTCTCAATTCAGTTATATTTTTTTATTAATCAATATCACCTCGTTATAATTACAAAATTTCAGAAACTACTAAGTGATAAACTATCGATTCCCAGATTTTATCTACGGACAAATCATCGTGTGTGTATTCCACGGTGAGAACCTAACGCACCTGTACAGTGGTTCTGCCGGTTATAGAGATGGGGTGAAGTTGATTTATCGATATCGATGAGAATTGCTGCGGGATAATTTAATCTCGTGACAAGAATCCATCGAGCGAAAAAAAGATGCTGGAGTAAAATCAGACTTCGAATGAAGTTATTTTCTTTATAGGTTAATTCGTGCTATTTAGTCAAATATTAGCGGCAAAGAAGAAGGATTGGTAAATTGATTCATCTTTAATCTGTTGAGCTATCTTTAGATTGTTTATAACGTTCAAAAGATAGATCAACTTTTTAATTTATATTTTGAAATCATCTGTTTCCTATGTATTCAGTTGTATTAAACGGAAATGTGAACAATTTTTCGTGTTATGTTCATATAAATTATATATATAGTATAGTCTGATTTTAACTGCAACTGATACAAAATATTACCATCATCAGCCTGTAGAAGTCCACTGTTGGAATTAATAAATGGGAAAAACACGACGACTGGTCTTGAGCCGCTTCTATCCACCGACTTCATGGGACCTTTAAATATTTAAATATATTATGTATATACAAAATAAAGGTAAACTTCTTTAGTGAACACTGATCCAGATAACCCAAAAAGAGAAAAAGTTTTCTCAGTAGAACCAATTGGATCTTGATCACTAGATCTACAGAGAGTAAACGAATAGAACGTACTTCACGGTGACTAAGTCTAACTAAGCCTCACTTTGAAATTGTCCCTGTCTCTCTCTAATTCGCGTGTTTTAACATGTGTGTGAGTGACAGGGACAGCTCTTTCGTAAATCGTACTTTGACTAACATGTAAGTACGTTCTATTTATCTGGACCTCAGTAAAATATTTTGTTTCTACTAGCTGAAATGGAAAATTGATTTCAAATTTTACACCTATTTGAACTTAGCAGGAAAACTCATCGATAAAACCACTGACACTGCAAGATTAGTCTGCGCATCGATACAATCTATCGATAAGTCTCATGTCTAGATCTCCCACAGAGCTGTCTTGGCCGGTATCTCAGGTTCGAGTCACGATGAATCACGCACTAATAGCAGGTAAAATCATTCGCTAATCCGCTTCAAACAACGGCCTTTATGCTTCAATTCTTAATTTAAATGATTTTTGTTTACTTGATAATTATCATTTCTTGCAGATTTTATCGATAAAATCTATCGATAGATCCCATGTCTAGATCTCACGCAGAGCTGTCCCGGTCCATCGCAGGTTCGAGTCACGTCATAAATCACGCACTAATAGCCGGTAAACTCATTCGCTAATCCGCATCGAACGAATGCTGTGGACGTGCGTGCACGCAGCGGCACTATCTAACATTCTAAGTTTAATGATTTCTGTAAATAACTTTTTAGATTTTTGGAAGTCTGGTTTATTGCAAAACTACTTGCAACACAAACTTACTCACTACTTTAATTTGCTTTTGTTGATAAACATTTCTGTATGAAATTATGTTTTTTTATCATACATACTGATTTAAAATACGGTATATAATATCTTAAAACCTAAGTTAGGTTTGTCTAGACACTAGATTATCAATTAAACGTAACAAAACACGAGCAATATCAATAGCCAATGTCATGGATTACTTTAAATCTTTTTTGATTTGTCATGGATGTTATTCAGTAGAAAGCTGTTAGATTCGAACACAGTAGCTCAATCTTCTTGACACTTAGGCCTCCTCAAGTGGATGGTTTTGTATGTTCGGAATGTATAGATTTTATGTGAATTTGGTTTTTCTTAAAGTTTTTCCTGGACAGAATTTTTCCACTTTTGTTTTACTTGAAAATTTTCCGCCTTTGTGACTTGGGGAATGTTTACTTTTGTTATTTTTATTTTGTCCTTGGCCTTCATTTACGTTTTTTTACTATTTGCTATTGTTTTCTACTCGATCTTGTATGTTGTGTTCTGATACAAGTACTCAAAGGCTTATTACTCTTTTATTTTATTTTAGTATGTTTCTGCTTTGTCGTTGTCTTCTTCGACGTAGTTTTCCTGTTCGATGTTTGTGATTTTGATAGTGTTCTTTTCCTCTTCTAGTAGGTTCTCTTTAACAATAAATGGTAACGGGCTGCCTTGTCTTGTTTCTTCTAGATGCTGGATATTAATTTCAGGATTCATATAGTGACTTATTTATATTGCTTAGATATATATAGAATTATCTGTAGAAAGATTAATGATAAAGAATTTTATTGGTATGTCTCTAGAGAATTTTCATTCGAGATTATTCATTCTAGATTGATGTCCGCGTTGTCTACATAATAATTAACTTCCACTAGACTGACTGTATGAAAGAAATCGATGGTGAATTTACTCTTAAAACATTAGATTTAATTGACTTGTGACGAGTTTACCCTATAATCAATGACGAAATTACAATATGACGAAATACCCTTATCCCGTTAAAACCAGGATTTGTGGGTTTTAAAAACACAACGTGACGATCGTTGTATACAACGTGATATACAAGGTAATGTCGAGTCCCGATCTAAGTCTAACATAAACCTGAAAAGTATTCACATAATGTGTATATGTAAGCAAATATTGTTTCAATAAAAGCTGCGCATTGCCTCATACGAACAGCGTTATTTCTAAGTGCGTAAACGCAATTGACACTATCTTTAAGTAAGACAGAGCTAGATAAAGGCCGTCCCACACAAGAGTGCAACCGGTTCGGTTTGTAAAGTATAATGAAAAATACCGCTCGATTCGCAATGTTTATTTCCATTGACATGTGACGGATTTGAAGGGAATGGAATAACGGATGACGTTTTGTATTGAATTAAAGTTTTTGTATAAACTAGGAGAAACGGTATTTACTTACTACAGCATTCAAAGTTCATTCATAGAGATCAAATAAACAGCTAACTGATTTATATACACAAATGTCACAATTTTTCAGCCATTACAAATTTTGATCGAATAAACATCTAGTCAAAAATTACTTACCACCTATTTTGTCGATTTTTTACAAACTTCATTTAACTTCACTTTTTAGTTATCTAGTATGTTATACAAATCTTGCTACTAACATTTTGACCAGTTCTACTTGCCTGATTGAGCTGAAATTTTGCATACTTGTTAAGTTCCAATGACAATACAATATTATGGTAACAGTGGGTTGGTCTGATAGTGGACAACGGAACTCCTTTATAAAAATAGTAGACCAGTCGTGTTTAGGCTCATTTTGATCAGCTGACAGAGTTCTGATTATTGAATTTCATCATCACCATCAGACGCAAGTTAATTTCATAAAAACTTGTTTTAAAACATAATTTTGTCAATATAACATATATTTAATGACGTATAGAAGTAGACAATGGGCACGCGCCCATTGGTCGTTTAAATTATAAGCAAAGAATAACTCCCTTTAATAATTGACGGTTGTAAAACCGCGGCTCCGCTTGTGGACTATCATTACTGGGCTGGTTTTATTTGTAGGTTCGATCGAACACCTTTACTGCACTGATTGGAGAAAGTTATATTGTTTTAAAGATGGCTCTTTTTAAATCTTTAAAGAACCAAAGTGTAGTATTAGGCGGCGAAGGTAATTTTAGATTTAACCGACTTAAAAAAATGGAGGTGATCAATTCGACCATGATCATTCGATGTTTGTTGCGCGATTACTCCGCCAACTATGAATTGATTTTAAAGATAATTTTTTGATTGGTAAGTCATACTTCAGAGGTCCCATATTAATTTTACCGAAATTAATTCAGCGCTTTTTGAAAGAAGTTGGTTTTTGTTTTTTTTATAAAAAGATGTACCTTTACGGTCACTTAAAGTCAAAGTCAAAGTCAAAAAAAAGTCAAAGTCAAAAAGAACTTTATTCATTGAAATCACAAGGATCATTTTGAATCGTCTTATATAAAATTAAATTACTCCTGTTCCAACGCGACCAAGCCTAGAAGAATCAGGCAACAAACTCGGCTTGGCTTACATAAATGGTCCGTCTTACCACTAGGTGAGAAGCGCCTGTGTGGTGCCTCGGAGCAAGGAGTTGCTGATACATAGTAAATGAGAACTTAAAAACCTTAGGAAGGTAGTCAAAAGTAAATAAACATCAGCAAAAATATGCAAGACAGCACACGCTACGCTTGTTATACTTATAAATAATAATCTAATACAAACATGTAAATAGGTAAGTACAGATATTGCAAATTTCCATTTTAGCAGTCGAGGGGCAGAGCGACATCAGGCCACGCGGCTTTATCATTAATATAGTCATCAAAAGTGTAATACGCTTTCTTAATTAGATTCATCTTTATGTAGGATTTAAATCTTCGAATAGGAAGTTTAAATGCACCTTCTGGAAGTTTATTGTAGAACCGTACAGAATTCCCCATAAAAGATCCACTTACTTTCTTTAATCGAAATTTTGGTATATTTAGTTTGTGTTTATTTCTCGTGTTAATACCATGCACGTCACTTTTTATCATAAAACTATCCAAGTGTTTATGTGTATGTAATAATATTTCATAGATATATTGCGATATTACTGTAAGAATATTGATTTCTTTGAAACGCTCCCTCAAGGAGTCACGCGACTTCATTTTATAAATGGCACGTATTGCCCGTTTTTGTAAGACAAAAATAGCTTGGATATCTGCTGCTTTACCCCACAGTATGATACCATATGACATAACACTATGGAAGTAGCTAAAATAAACAAGCCTAGCTGTAGCTTCATCAGTAAGCTGCCTTATTATACGAACTGCATATGCAGCGGAACTAAGTCTACCAGCAAGAGCCACAATTTGTGGTGCCCACTGCAACCCTGCATCAATATTAAGCCCTAAGAAAATGGTAGACTTGACAAGATCAAGTGTCTCCCCATTTATTTTAATATTAGTTGGATAATGTTTTACATTAGGCAATGTGAATTTGATGCATTTCGTTTTTTTAGCATTAAGCAAAAGATTATTAACTGTGAACCACTCAAGAACACGCGATAGTGAATCATTTACATCATCGTAATTAGATTTAGATCTATCAACTTTGAAAATCAAAGAAGTATCGTCAGCAAATAGAACTATGTCACATATGTCTTTCACAAAAAAAGGGAGATCGTTAATGTAAACTAGGAATAAAAAAGGGCCTAGTATTGAACCCTGTGGCACCCCCATGACAATAGTCGATCCTGAAGACCTTTCACCACCAACATCAACTTTTTGGACCCTATTGGATAAGTAAGAATTTACAAGATTAATTGCCTGATTTTGTATGCCATAATGTTTTAACTTGGAAATTAAAGTATCATGCCTCACGCAGTCAAAAGCTTTGGACAGGTCGCAGAAAACTCCGATCGCGTCCTGAGAGTTCTCCCATGCTTCAAATATGTGTTCTAAGAGCATGGTACCAGCATCGGCTGTCGAACGACCCTTAGTAAATCCAAATTGATGACTATGAAGAAGTCCGTGGAGGTTAAAGTGTGACAATAACTGAGTAAGAATAAGTTTCTCGAAGATTTTACTTAACGCAGGCAATATAGAAATTGGCCTATAATTACCTGGATCTTTTTCGTTACCAGACTTGAACAAAGGAATTAATTTACTATGTTTCATAAGATCAGGAAAGACTCCCTCGTCAACACATCCATTGAAAATGTAGGCCATACACGGCGCAATATCAATAATTATAACACCTAACACCTTTGTAGATATTCCCCAAAGGTCTTCAGTATTTTTAATATTAAGTGACTTAAATGTCTTAACAATATCATTGGCATTAACGTATCTGAAACTAAACCCGACCTCACACTTATCAACACTTAATTCCAATAAAGTAGATGCTCCAGAGGCAGTTGATTTTAAAGATTGAGTCACAAAATTAGGTATACTAGAGAAAAAACTATCAAAGGCATTTGCGACCTCAGTATTATTTGATAATGTTGTATTGTTTACGTTTAAATTAATTTGTTTACTACGAGGTTTAGCTTTACCTGTTTCATTATTTATTAATTTCCAAGTTGTCTTAATTTTATTTGCTGATTTTTCTATTTTATTTCTCAAATGCAATGATTTTGCTGCATGACAAACTTTTTTGAAGGTCTTGGAATAGTTCTTTATGTACAAGATAAACGATGGATCGTGCAACATTGATTCTCTAGCCGCATAGAGTTCATATAATTTATTCCTACTTCTATAAATACCGGTTGTAGCCCAATCAGCTAACCCGACATTAGCTCTAGCTTTACATTTTTTTAACTTAAATATCTCACTATGTTCCTCACATATCAACTTAAACAAACTAGTAAAAAGGTCATTCGGATCATCTACGCACGGTACAAGGGGCATTTTGAGTTCAATACTGCCCTGGAACTTCTTAATGCGACTTTCTGTGATAGGCCGATAAGTGAATTCCTTAGGTTCATCTACAAAATTACAAGTAAATATAGCACTGTGACCATAGTGATCTGAGGTGAAATGTTTAATTACTGATTTATTAATTGGAACACTACTGCAATAAATATTATCTAAACAGGTGGATGTTGTTAGTGTCACCCTTGTAGGTTCTTCGAAGAGGTGATATAAATTAAAGCATTTAAATAAATTAAGCAGCCTCTCAGATAGAGGATTAACCGGAATATCTATATTGAAATCTCCGCAGACTATTAGCATTTTATTACGAACAAAAGTTTTAAGCAATGCTTCTTCCATAGTGGATTCAAATAATGCGAAGTCTGCGTCAGGGGGACGGTAAACGCTTACAATGATATGCCGCTCTAGCTCAACACAAGATAGCTCAATAGTCCTCTCAATAGTGAGATTTGCAACATCTTTACGTTCCTTGCATTTTAAAGTATTTCGAACAACAATTAAGGAACCCCCACGTATGGCGTTCTTGCGTTTGTATGAACTTACAATATTATAATTCTCATAATAAGGGAGTAACTCAAATTGTAACATCCAGTGTTCAGTTACACACATAATATCAACATTAAAACGGATTAAAAATAATTCTAATTCTAAGATTTTGCTGGGAAGGCCTTGCACGTTTTGATGTACTACATTTAACGTGCCCGGCTGTCTCATTGTCGAACTCGTCAGTTTAAATGACTGTCAGCTACTCCTACTTGTTTGCCCTCATTAGTACTACTACTAACTACGGGCTTGTCGGTGAACTGCGTTATAGTACTTATAACGGGATCAAAAATATTAAATGCTAACAATTTAGCAATTATTAATTTACTATGTCTACTCAGGTACACAGTATCTCTTGTCAAAACAAAATTACTAATAAAATTATTAGTATCAAAATACAAAACGTCTCTATGACGACATGTCAAATTATGTTATATTATGTTAAATACATAACATAACATATATATGATATATACATATATCAATGAACGATATCATAGTCTTATTTTGGTTCATTGACATTCGCAGCTAAATTAATGATACTTAGGAGATAATAATAATATAAATTTAAACATTTTAATTGTGTGTTTGGCCTCCTGGTTCGCGCAAAATTAGTGTTCGCTATCTCACAGAAGTTTTAGCGAGCATTAATGAGCTAAAAACACAATAAAATTTGTATTTCGCGCCACTTTGCTAAAGTTCCACCTTAAGATGCACCAGTTATCTATTAAGGTTAAATAAGTCTTGACTCAATCAAAGTAGCCAATTTCTGAGTTTATTGTAGTTGTTTGCGATTATCCATAGTCCATAAATAGTTTAGTCAGCAATTGAGTTCACTGATTGAACTCCGTCTTGATTGTGCATTGTTAGTTATTTGAATTGCTTCAATTTTCAATTCAAATACAGTTTGATTGGTATATGGAAAAGTTAATAAATGTATGAAAGTTTACTTTCTACATTTATTTAGGGTCCCGTAAGCACACCAAATCGTAAAATCCGGAACCATATAAATAAAACTAATATAAATTTATTTCAGGCTAGATGAGAAATGTGCCTACCGAAAATTGTTCATAAAAATGTACATAGAAATAATATTGAGTATATTATTAACAATAATATAAAATCGTTACGTGGCTGACTGACTCAATGCACAGCCTAATCCGTAAGTCCTAGAGACCCTAACTTTGTAGGGTAAATTCCTATTGTGGCCTAGAGGTGCCCTAAAAAACGAATTTCAGTGTTGAAGATAAATTTTTAAAAACTCCACTCCAACTAAGTTGCGCCCCACAGTATTTCATTAACTAAGAAGTATGGTAGCACTGCGTGTATTGTTGTATCTTTAAAACGTAACTCTGAACAACTCCGTAAATATGCAATTTACGGCCTCCGGGTCTTAAGTAAATTTGAAAATAGAACGAGGTTCATTACTTTCAGAATTATGTTAGAACAATGAAATACAATCTACATTAAAAATACTTTTTCTGTTTATAAATGGAACAGGACACAGACCGGTTTTGAAAATTCAATTTATTTTTAATTTCCTCGCATTTGTGATGAAAAGTTAAGTCATATTCGCCGGTGCAAAATATTTTACACTTATACCTTCAAACTCTTTATCATCTTCAATTGATCGCTTATGGTCCTTGCATAACAATATAAGTACTATTTATCATCTTACTTTAAGGTCAGTGCCAATAAAAAAGAGACGTGGTGACAATGTTCTGAGAATTGGCAACATATGGGTTCTATAAGCTCCTAAAAGCTCATTTAACTTCTCTTCGTGTTAAGAATTGTAAGTGTGACACAAGGTACACTTACTTAAGACTAAATTATTTTCAAAGATCATAAACTTTAGAAGAGACGTCTCTGTATTATAATCTTTGATCCCGTTGGTCAAAAACTCGCACAGTGCACATCTTACGACAAAAATACCTCTCAGTTAGTAGGTAGATGTCTTTTGAATTATCTTGAAACCTAAACATTAAATTCAAAGCCCCCATAAAAGCAATTTTACTATTCAAAATAATTGTTCTTGTACAAAGTAATTAATTCGAACAGCAAACTGTAAGTGCCAATCCGCTACTAACAGTTATAGGAAAGTAAAAGGGAACTATATTCTTATAATCTTTCCGTATTTTACTCCTAGTGGAAAAGTTCATCTTGGGAATTACTACTAACATAACTATTTCTGCCACAAAACAATAATACGAGCAATTGCTGTCTTCCGGTTTAATCTGCGAAAATGTAGGTAGGTGAGTCTTTACAACTTAATATCTCAGGTAGTGCAATACCACGTAGGACACCTAAGAGGTATTGCACTTGTAATGAGCAAGAGTTACTAATTTATATCAAGAGGGCCTCCAGCCAGTTCATGTTTATCTAGGACGCACCCCAAGTGGCAATGCACTGATCCCCCTGAGACATCAATTTATAAAGCCCATGTATTTCATCAGCAACCTTTAAACCTTAACACAGTAATGCTCATACTACTGCTTGGCAGCAGAAATAGGTATGGTGGTAGTCCTTTTCCAGAAGAACTCTCACTAAGAATTCTACTATAACTATTTTTAGTTTTACACGATAGTATCCACAGATGTGTGAAACCCTGCTACACTATGCTTTATTTTTGTTTTCGATTCACTCTTCTCCATTTGTATTTTAATTTTATTAAAACCTCGATCGAAGTTCGATTTTCTCTGCCTCAATTGAGCTTTTTTGTATAAGTAACAGTAAACATCACATTCTTTTATTATAATAATCATTATATGACGTAGCTGTTAATCGCTAAATCAAACATCCTAATAACGGCTTATCAACTATAAATTGTAGTTATATCGTTTCTTAAACATGTTACAATAACGTTGACAATATGATACCTATAGTACCTTCTTTAGAGTGTGTAGTAGGCGCTTTAATGGCACATATCAATAGTAGGGCACAGCCGGATTTAGTATCTTTATGTTGGAATAAATGGAACAGCTCTGCTCAAACAAGACTAGGTCATAAAATAACAAAGATCCTTTATTAATAAGTTCAGAATAGTTTCAGTATAGCAATATCATAATGAAGAAAGCAGTATAAAAGTACCCTCACAGATAAATCAGAATCAAATAGCAGAAAAAGCATTATGTGCGCCTTACTACGAGAAAACTGGTATGCTTCAGAACTTAACATTCAAAGACGTAACGGGGAATGTGAAAAGAGTCTCTTTGCAAGGCGTATCTACAACATTCTTTCACCACACTGTTTCACTATCAGCCACGGGTCCTTAGATCCACCATATCACAAGCTGGGCCACTGACCTAAAGCAAGGTGACGAAGACAGTAGCATGACACGACATAGAAGATGATTCATTCCCAACTTTTCAGCAAATAGAGATTAACCTTTAGTACCAGGTGTGGTCAATGATCACATCCAGCATCTTTACTTCGAAGTACTTCTACGTAGGTATGACATCACGTCTTTGTCTGCTGAGTGGGTAGACAAAAGCTTCGTGTGTGTTAACATAGAATGGTCACTTACCATTGTTATATGCGAAATAATTTGGATGTGGTTGTCCAAAGAAACATATTCTGCTACTTTAACTTTGGAAAGGAAACTATCAAAGTTTAAGAACATTTATCATCACTAAAAATTGGTCAGTTTCTGGCTGGCTTTAATCTCGGGTATAATGTCCTGAAATCTCTATAAAATCATCATCATCATCATCATCAGCCTGTAGAAGTCCACTGCTGAACATAAGCCTCCCCCTTAGAATGCCACGACGAACGGTCTTGTTCTGCCACCATCCACCGACAACAAAATATATATAAAATAAGACAAAATAATAATAAATATCCAGTTTTGAATGAAGATTATATTCTAAAATTGATTGTCCAAGGAAATAAAAGGAAGTTTACAGTTAAAGTCAAAGTCAATAGAGCTTTTTTGGCTTATTTCGTGATTGTAGTCCTACTAAGCACAGACTTAGCACATAAAAATTATAAATAACCCTCGTTTAAGTTAAAGTAGTAGGTGTGTCATTATAAAAGTATAGAATAGACAAGGAATATTCAAGTCCCTCGCTAATTAAATACTCCAGCCAATTGTGTCAGCCAAGCCCATTTAATTTGGAACTAATATGAGCTAAAAATGTAGCTAATGACGTAAGGCCTTGCCAGTGACAGAAAGCTGGGCTCAGTCAAATCTAAATTTAAAATCTAAATTCTGATTGACATAACCGACAGTAATTTGGCATCCTGTGAAGCTGACAATCATTCGAGTTACCAATGAGAATATTTTACGGTTGTTCTGCGTTGTACACATTTGCCGAGAGGAGAGACACAAAGCCATGTCTGGAGCAGGTGAGCACCCGTATCATAAAGCATCGACTTTGATAACGAGCGACGTTGCCAGACAAGTTGAGCAGCTGGACTGTAAAAAGTTGTGCAACTTTGTCTCTTGCGATGTTGAGATACCGGTTGCTCTACCTTTGCGTTTGTTGCCTAGCTACGCTATAAGTTGTCATGTCAGTCGCTTTATCATAAAAATCTATCGCCTAGCTCGAGTGTTTTCATCAGGATGTACTTAATAACTTTTATATTCTTATAGACATTTATGTATATTTACAACAGTTTTAAAAATAATTTTCGCATAGACATCTACGCAAAAATTGTTAGGAATTATAGGCGAAAGAAACGTCAAAATGCTGTCAGAAGCGTTGATTGCCTTTTCTGCTCTTGCGAAGGGAGACCTCGTCCTTTTTTAATTTATTTAAATTTCTAATGTTTTTTTTTAGTTATATCATGTAATTTTGGTGGCATTTTAACCGGTTTACCTTATAAAGAACACATATTAGTGAATTTAAATAAAAGAAGTGTGTGTCTTTTCGAAGGGGTGGAAATTGTCCAGGAACATTCTAGTAAACTGCCATCGATTTACTAGAACATGACCTGACAGAGGACTTGACGACTGGATATTGTTTGAGAATTATCTATGCTGCTTGACTTTAGCAAAATTGAGAATATACTCGGATGCCATTAAAAAAAACAACAAAGGTTAAACTTATCAGTATGCCATCTCCGAATATTGAATTTTTATGTGTCCATTTATTGCCATAGTCCGAACAAATACAATAGAAGCTGCAGAGTGTTTACGGAGTGTGTTTACTCACGGCTGACAAAACCGCGTTGCGTCATTACGTTCTGTTAGTTCCACAAGTCTATGAAGGTATCTAGGACTATTGTAGGTTTTAGGAACGCAGAAACAGCAGACTGTAAGGTGTTAGCAGCTGAAATAGTAGAAACATCTGACAGAACACGCATTTGCATCATAAATAAATAAATAAATGCTAGACATTTCACACAACATTATCTAGCCCCAAGCTAAGCAGAGCTTGTGTTATGGGTACTAGATAACTGATATACTTAATACAATACATTACATAATATAGATATTTTTTATTATACATAGAAAAATACCCAGAACACCCTGAACAAATAACTGCAGATCGTACAAATATTTGTTCCGAGGCGGGAATCGAACCCGCAACCTCCTTTCAGGCGAACCTTCGCCCGCCACGCCACAGAGGTCGTCAATGATGATCATCAATGATCAACAGCCTGTAGATGTCTACGGCTAGACATACATTTGCCTACCATAGAATACCACGACGAACGGTCTGGAGCTGCCACCATCTATTGGCATGCATACTCACTACCGTTAGATATTAGTGCTTGTCCCACCGGTCAAGTTAAATAAGACCTTGTAAAAAAGTTAATAAATTGTGATGACGACACATTTCGGGGTACTAATGTGAAGTAATGGATTTCCTAATAAGTACAACCGAAGCCTACAAAGATAACAAAAGCAGCACCGCACTAGTAGCCAACACCAGCATTCCTGTCGTCTCAATAGGACATTAATATCGAAAGCCCCCATTAAACTCCTAAATGTCGTTTATCTTGATCAAGATTTATGATAAGTGGCCGACGAGATTGAGACACTACGCATGGCTGATGAAATGTTATGTTTTATTGTAGTAGGGCGCTGTAAATTTGGGTTAAGTTAATTGGATTTTTTTTAAACTGAACATTGGTTTACCAATCTAGGTAACGTAAGTTTCCTGGCAGAGATTTCTGTTTGCGATAAGGTCGCCCATTGTATTGCCTTTTTTTAAAAATATATATTTATATTTCCGTTTGGTGATCAATAAAGAGTTTTCTGTCTATCTAAAACTATTTTAGCAAAGTCAAAGTCAAAAAGTCAAAGTCAAACATAGCCAGATTAGTCAAGCATACCCAGATTGGTAAAGCATACCCTGATTGGTCAAGCATACGCAGATTATTTGAGTTATTTGCCTAGTGTTAAGGTTGATTAAATCCAGGCTTCAGCTCATCATGCCCAAATTTAATAACTGTAAAAAAACGATTTAATACTTTATCATGATTCCATCTAAGCCTAACCAGCACACTTTATTTATCTAATCACTAACTTGACCAACTGCGAACTGACAATAGAACCACACACGTTTAACCGTTTCTGCCAATTCATACTCAAGAATAACAACTTACATTCTATTACAGCGTATGTACTCGTTAAGGACCATAAATCTCTGTCATAGCGGCCGACATCTTGATGTAAATATCAAGGAAAATATACAATAATACCGAGGAAAAATTAATACAATGCCATTATTAAAATATTATTATTAATAATCATATTTTGTAACAATAAGCCTGTCATTAACAACTGTCAAACGCGTGATATTTAAATATAATAATGCGTAAATGCAATTTAAAACCAGCTTGTATAGACATCCGTGTAATAGTTATTATGAAATGTCGAAGATATGTATTTTATGATTCATTCTATTGTTGTTTATAATATAAAATTGCCATATTTTGAGATAAAATAAAACACCATTTAGAAAAAATAACAAACATCTTAACATAGCAAGAGTCTTTCAAAATAGGAGAAAAGAGATGAGGAACAGTTTTTTTTTATTTGAGTTCAATTACTATGCCAACTCTCGTTGAGCCCTTTACTTTTACTGTCACTCTTACAAATAAAATGAAGGATTTATTACAAAAAAAAATTGGATGAAAACTGCATACTAAAAAAGATTGTACAAATATAAAGAAAGTCATTAAGATTATAGAGTTTTTCTTCGAATAAGCCCTGAAACTTATACGAACGAAACGAAGGTATATATATTATATAGGTCATACCTACTATTATTAATATTATAGCTGTGTTTGTTTGCCTTTGATTGGCAAATACCTTTTTCTACTCATCTCTTTCCCGCGCTGTTTGGATCCAAGCTTTCCCTGTAGTGGTTTTAACATTGTCCTCCCATCTTCTGATTTGCCTTCCTCTATTTATTTTCATATACTTTGGATAGCAATTACATATAACATTACATACATAAAATCCAATAGTCACATACGCAGTCTTGATTCCCCAATAGGATTCCCTGTGTCGTGGGTATCAGGAACTTCGAGCACCATGGTATTTGTTCCGGGTCTGGGTCCCAGACCCGGAACAAATATTTGCAGATCATACAAATATTTGTCACGCAGCGAGAATCGAACCCGTAACCTCTTGCATCTCAGCTGGCTACTCGCTCGCCACATTGCACCACAGAGGTCGTCAAATTCATTATTGTTTTGCTCCAATTCTCTAAACCTCGTATTATATGCCCATTTGAGTAACAGTAACGTCTTTTATGTTTGTGCGTTTAAGAGTTATGCTTCTAATTCGATATTTTCTCCTTTTGCTTAACAGCTCTTTTCCATGTTACTTTAGCAAACTTCTACTAAATATTCAACTTCTACAACTACAAATTAGTAACTACTCATACTTGTAAACCTTCAAACTAGTTAGTAAGTAAATGAATCAATTCACGATATCTCGACGTGCGTCATCTAAAGCCTGTCGCAGGTGCATTGTTGGAGATCTGATGCTTAGATTCGATGCTTGACATTTGTTTGTGCGACCCCCTGGTAAAGATTTATCTGGAGAACAATGCAATATTACTCATTTGAATAATAGTTTGAAGGGGAAATTTTATTTTGATGTATGAAATTTTATTGCGTTTACATGTGAGCTTAGTTCATGCTTCAGTGGGTCTTAGGAAACTGAGGAGTTTAAACTTATTTCTATTGAATTCGCTCTAATTTGAACTAAGTTAGAGTTGAAACCTAGGTTGAGCTAATTTGCAGGCTAGGACTTAGTTAGCAGCCTTTAGACATCCACTGAGGACTCCCGCACTAAATGCCATAACCACCACACTCGGCAGGCATATTGGTGAAAGCAAGTATTGGTGTTGGGTACTCAAGTGGATGCTGCTGCCCATCCCCTGATCGCTTTCTTATTCGACTTGTATGACATCTACAGTAGGAGATTGAGGGGTCTATTCTTAGGCCAGACACACTACGGTACATTACTTAGTTTAGTACCTCTTGCCCTTATCCCAATTTATTTGGGATCGACGCAGTACGTCTATTTCTTCCACTC
The DNA here is from genome assembly GCA_951392215.1 of Epirrita christyi. NCBI lineage: Eukaryota > Metazoa > Arthropoda > Insecta > Lepidoptera > Geometridae > Epirrita > Epirrita christyi. The sequence continues at coordinate 6,995,370 of OX595848.1, read as the reverse complement.
TCTTCCATCTTTTCTTAGGTCTTCCTCTTCTGTTCCGTCGCTTGTCATACTGCAGAAGGATTTGGCTACATTTTTACAGTCAGCCGCCTGCCTGACACCAACCCTCCTGCTGGGAATGCTTGTAAGGTGGTTTACCCGCCACCGCGCGGTGGACCCAAGGTGCGATACTCTGCACAAGGTTCCAAAACTCCCTTAGTCGCCTCCTACGACACCCACGGAATGAAATGGGGTAGCCCTATTCGAGACTGGAACTACACGGTCACTACTTACTAGAAATTATAAGAAAAACAATATGTTTATTTTCAATTAAAAAAGATAAAAACTAAAAGATAAAAACTGAATATTTGGATGAATTCAGTTTATTTTTCACGATGGTGAAAGATTTTTATGGATTAATATTTTGGTTTCATTAAAACAACATTTGTGACTACTAAAATACAAAATAAAAGAAAAAGCTACTAAGACAAAAGATGGCGCGTTGAAATCTTTTCTATGGGGCTGTTGTCTGTGTTTTTTCTACATTGTCATGGCGAGGAAATAATAAACATTTTGGTAGTTATTTATTTTAGTAACCGAGTCTATGTGTATATTATCATTCAATGATTCAATACAGCTATCGATTAGAGTATTGGATTAGCGGTTAGCGTCTAATTAGTTGTGCATAAAGATGCAAACAATGTTTTAAAGATTGTGTAAAAATTATTATACAAATACTGCTATCACCAATCTGCCTGCCAAGCTTGGTGATTACGGCAAATCCCGTTAATCTATGAGACATGCCTTGTCCAGCAGTGGACATCTACCAGCTGATGATGATGAAGAAGTAGTAGTATTAGGATAATAATAGTAAGAGGGGCGGATTACTATAAATATTTGTTTATCTATTCAATATTGTTGTATTACAGTTGGTTTGTGCAATAAGAAATTATTTTATTTATTTATTTATGGTAGTTGCTGATTTACAACCTGCTCCACAATTCTTTTTTACTATCATAAAAAAACCAAGTCAGAGATCACAATAATGCTTTCTATTGGACAAACGAATTTCACCTTGATTTGGTAATTTATATTTATGGCGCTCGGACAGGTGCGCGCGTGGGTATACAGGTTGTGCCTACATTTAGATTCTGTTTTAATTTCGATTCTGTTTTAATTTCGATTATTTTCGGAAAATAATGCTTCTGTTAATTGGTTATAAATTTAGCTGAGATCGAAGTATCATGCAACTGTGTTTTTTAATAAAAATAATATTGCTACATTTTACATAAAGTCAATCAGTTTTTCTTATAATAAGAATTATGTTCACTTTCACCAACCTTATTAGGGCCACCTTATGATTATAAGACATGTTAAATTAAAAAAAAACGAATAATTACCACTGTTCTTCGTCACTTTCGTTTTTTTCTTTCACAACAGTGGTAATTAGCTGTTTTTTCAATTTAGAATGATTCCTAACCACGAAAGTTTAAATTCTATAATTGCTTACACTCTTTTAATTTGACATGCCCTGAGTGCTAGTTGCCGTGGTGTGTCCGGCCTAAGAAAATACTCCTCCGTCTCTTCCCTTGGATGTAGTTAAAGCCACTACTAAAATTTTGTTATAGTTACTAAGGGATACGCCTCCGATGAAGCCTTGGGATGGGCAGCTGGAAGTACTGAGTACTTAACACTTACCTGCGATCAACCACTCCACCTGAAAATTGTGGTGATTTTGGTAAGTGCCCCCATTCGAGGAGGTTTCATCCATTATTGGAAGTAAACAGGTGATGATGATAAAGTGCTCGTTAAATAAGAATTGGTTGGTGAAAATGAGTATTAGCAGTTTTCCTTAATCCTAATACTTACTAATAAACAGTTAATTCTCAAAAAAAAAAACGACTTTAACTCTTTGTTATCAAAGAATAAATAAAAATAAAAGCCCTCGCAGCTTTAGAGCTCGTATTTAATAGACCGAACTTAACTCTGTGAATGATTTTGAGAACACCAAAAATGAAATTTGTGTATGGGAATTTTGAAATTGGAACACACTGAAGATCGTTTTTAGAGTCAAGTTCGATTTATTAATATGGGCCTAGGTGTTTTTATAAAGAGCACTAAAACAGATTCTAAACACCCTGTATCAGGAACGCGGCTGTGCCTAGAAGGAATGCTATTAATTTGGAATTTGTTACAGCCTATACTTAATCCGCTTGATCGCCGTTAATGCTCCTTGCATGTATGAATACATCACTAAAATTTATTGTTAGGCTCAATTTACACTTGGGCACCAAATATTATTTTTTATAATCAATTTTGTAATGGAATTAATAGATTTTAGCAATTAGTTTTCCTGCATGGCTTACATAGGTACTCAAGTGACAGTCTCGATGGACTAACGACATATTGAAGTTCGTAAGAAGTCGGTGAATGGAGGTGGCTCAAGACTGGTCATCGTCATTTTATGGGTGTTACAGGCTGATGATGATGATGATGATGATGACTTACATCAATAAAATGATTCATGCAATAGTTTGCATCGGATGTCACTGAGTCATAGTAAACTTGCAGAAAAAATATCACCAGGCATTATTATGGCTACCTAACCTTAACTGCTATAGCAGTTTTAGTACCTACTAAATATGCTACCTTTTAAAAGCTTGTACTATTTCAGCAATAGGTTCTTAAGATGAGCAAAGAATCATCATTATCATCACCTAAGCCGTAGACGTTTATTGTTAGACGAGGCTTCTCCCATATATTGCAATGGGGGGATTTACTATGATCACAGAGAGCAGACAGATTGGTGATCCCAGTATTGGTCTTGAGTACTCAGGCGGATGCTGCCTATTTTGATGTAATGAGAAAACAAATGTTTAAGGCTTTAAATAAATAAATGCTGGAACATTTCACACAACATTATCTAGCCCCAAGCTAAGCAGAGCTACTGCTAGATAACTGATATACTTAATACAATACATTACATAAATAGATATTTTTTATTATACATAGAAAAATACCCAGAACACCCTGAAGAAATATTTGCACATCGTACAAATATTTGTTCCGAGGCGGTTATCGAACAACCTCCTGCGTCGCAGGTGAACCCTCGCCCTCCGCACCACAGAGGACTTTATATTGAGAAGCCAAATATTAGAAATTATTAAACAATATGACACAGCCTTACCACCTCCACAATTTCTAACAACAATAGCCATAGTAAAATACTTATTTCTAATCGATTAGTATTGCTTACTGTCGATTTTGAACTTCAAAATATTCGATGTTTATTAGTAATTTTTTTACGTTTTATTGTTTGGTAGGTTTTAATTTGGTAGGATCGATAACAAAACGAGTTTTTAGGAGGAAAATGGTAAATTTGATACGAGCCTTACCCAGAAGTAATGACTAACTAGACACAATCATGGCTTCGGTATTTTTATTGTTTTCAAAATGTTTCTTATAGTCGTCCTTGTCCGGGTTTCTGAGAAGCTCACATTGAGATAAATGGTATTGTGTATGAAAACACCTCTCGACTCTTGAAATACTTTGATTTTTTTCGTCATATTCATGTGATTTCTGTGACCTTGTTGTATCTCGAGAGAGGCCATTTTACACTACGTCATCTTGTTCGTGGTGACAACAAACCGGATGACGCAGTAGAGGAAGGCCCCTCGATGGACTATAAACATATAACCATCATAAGTCGGTGGATAGAGTCGGCTCAAGACTGTTCACCGTAGTATTCTAGGGCTATTGCCCAGCAGTGGGTTTCTACAAGCTGACGATGATGATGATGAATTAAAATAGGCACGCTGAATCCTCTTACCATACTAGTTCTTACACCAGTCATAAGACTCTTTTCAGGACCACCATATCTCAACTGATAGTCTCAAACCTAAACCAGGGTAACCATGAAATACCATAAATGAATGATAATTGACGACGTCGGTGGCGCAGCGGGCTGAGATGCAAGAGGAGGTTGCGGGTTCGATTCCCCCGCCTTTTATCGACTTTCATGAGTGAGGAGTTTTGGCCGAAGGGAGTCAAGTTCTGACACGAGACACCGTGTGTATGGGAGCTGATTTATATTTTAATTGAATATTTATTTTATTGTTTTTTGATTATTTGTTGTTATGGCGACAACATAAATACATCATCTGTGAAAATTTCAACTGTCTAACTATCACGGTTCATGAGACAGACGGACGGACGGACGGACGGACAGCGAAGCCTTAGTAATAGGGTCCGTTTTACCCATAAGGGTACGGAACCCTAAAAACGTTCGAAAGCTAGATGTGTAATTAGAGTTTACAATAAAAAAAAGCAACTTTCTTGATTCAATTCACAACGCAACGAACAGATTCCACGCGGGACAGGTTTTAAAAGAAAATCTCAGTTAACGTGGCGTAATATGTAAGGAAACTGTTAGACCTTTGAGAAATAAGCATCTTAAGGCTCTATTCTGACGTTATTGGACGTTGATTCGATTTTTACCCACACGTTTGAATGGAGACGAACGGTATATGCGTTTGGGGTCAGAGGTAGTATGTTTTGTGTGCCAGTTTGTCTGATACCATTTATCTCACAAACGAGTTATCCGATTGTAAGGTAGTTTTTAGGGTTCAATACACAATGGGTAAAACGGACCCTATTACTAAGGCTCCCACGCTGTCCGTCCATCCGTCTATCACCAGCCTGTATCTCATGAACATTGATAGTTAGACAGTTGAAATTTTCACAGATGATGTGTTTCTGTTGCCGCTATAACAATGGATACTAAAAAACAGAATAAAATAAATATTTAAGGGGGCTCCCATACAACAAATGTGTTTTTTTGCCGTGATTATATATAATGGTACGGAACCCTCCGTGCGCAAGTCTGACTCGCACTTGGCTGGTTTTACTTTAATCGTTTTGTATGAATTTAAGACACGAAAGTTTAATAAATACGGAACTATATACTTTAGGGAAGTTTAGATTTAGGTATGTAAATAACAATAGGCAAACGAAGCAACCGCCATATTTGTTTTTTTGAGACTTCATCTTATTATGTCACAAATTATTCTCAATTCAGGCGCTTCCCACCTTGTGGTAAGTCGGATCATCAAAGTAAGCCAAGCCGTGTTAGTTGCCTAAATCTTCTATAGGATTGGTCGCATTGAAACAGGAGTAATTTTAGTTTATAAGACGATTCAAAATGATCCTTGTGATTTCAATGAATACAATTCTTTTGATTTTATTTTAATTAGCCATATATACGCACGAAAAACATAACATTCTTCTGTTGGTCATAAGGACCGAAAAGACTGGTATCCTTTACAAACATCGAGTTTAAACATTAATGGGTTAAAATAACGGCCAACACTCAGTCGATTCTTATAAGAGCTTGAGTAATTCCAGAATAGCAGCCTACTGGACTTGCGTAAACGCGTACCTCGGATGTTGGTGATTACCGCGCCTGCGCCGGTTATGGCTTATTTACTAGCTAGTTATGGTTACCCCTCACCCCTCTGCCTTAGATTAAGTCTAGAATATACTTTTAGTAACTAAGCATTTATGTTTTAGGGCTGACTCAGCGGCGAGACAGCCCTCGGCGCTCTGACGCACATGTATTCTTTTATTTCAATATTAAAGCATCTCCATATCGATGCAGACGTATTTTTAATTTAATTTTAATTTTAGTTTTAAATTTTAATTTTTTAAAAACCCGTTTCTAAGCTCCCAAATCAAGAGTGGCGCAGCCCGGGGCGGATTTTCATAATTTTCACGGGTTTTTCCGCGTTTTCCCGACGTCCAAATTCGTCAGGAAAATTACCACGAAAAATTCCACGAAAAGTTAATCCGACGAACCAAATAAATATTCTCTTAAACGGGTAAAGAAAAGTGAGCAATGGGTGTAGCAGTCGGTTGGTGAGTACAACTTTTCGCCAATCCTTTGTTTCCCAAATCCTCCTCTTTGAAAATGGTTTTTAAACAATAATTTGTTATTATTGCGATCAAACTTCTCGCATTATAACGTGTCTGGTTAACTTTGTATAAAACTCTATAGAGTTAACCTTAGTATTAATTAGATAAGAAAATATAGAGAGTGCATAGTCTTCAAATTCAGATTTGTACTGTAAGTAATTAATTAGTGTTACTTAAACTAAAATGATCTAAAATCGATCATATTAGAATTATAATTAGGATAAAAACTCAACTTAGAAACTATTGGTTGACTTTGTATACAACTCTATGGAGTTAACCTTTGTTCTCTACCATTGAGTTATGAAAATATAGAGAGTGCATATCTTAAAATTCAGATGTGTACTGTAAGTAATTAATTAGTGTTACGTAAGCTTAAGTGATCTAAAATCGATCGTACTTGAACTATAATTTAGGATAAAAACTCGTATATTTTACAAAATATTTCAGTGTCAAACCAATTTTACAAAGAATTTTTATTTTATGCCCAACTATTGTTGTGCTTATTTTATTGTTTTTACTGACATTTTTGTGTCACTATTTTTTACAAATTATTTCAATGTCAAACCAATTTTACAAAGAATTTTTATTTTATGCCCAACTATTGTTGTGCTTATTTTATTGTTTTTTTTTATTGACATTTTTGTGTCAATACTTTATACAACCGCGTAAAGTAGAGTGAAAATTTTTCATCAAGTTTTTGTGTAATTTTACATAATCGCATAAACTCAAGTAAAAATTTTCATTCAAATTTTACACATTTTCCCAACTTTTCTTGTGTTTTCAATTGTATTTTTTTTTGTGCTGTTTTAAATTGTGTAATTTTTACAACCGTGTAAACTAAAGTGAAAACTTTCCATCAAGTTTTCACCAATTATTTTTGTGCTTTTTATTGTGCTATTTTAAAGTGTGTAATTTTTAAAACCATGTAAACTTAAATGGAAATTTTCCATCAAGTTTTCCCCATTTATTTTTGTCTATTTTATTGTGCTATTTTAAAGTGTGTAATTTTGAAAACCATGTAAACTTAAGTGGAAATTTTCCATCAAGTTTGCCCCATTTATTTTTGTGTTTTTTTTACAGTGCTATTTTAAAGTGTCTCATTTTATACAACCGCGTAACCTTAAGTGAAAATTTTTAATCAAGCTTTCCTTTTATACTTTACTATTGTAGTGCTTTTAATTGTGTTATTTTAAAGTGTAAACTTTTACATAACCGCGTAAACGCAAGTGAAAAATTTTCTTAAAGTTTTCCACATTTTCCCAACTTTTGTTGTGTTTTCTATTGTGTTTAAAACGTGTTCTATTTTTGTGTAAAAAAAAAAAAAAAAAAAAAACTTAAATCGTGTAACTCGAGTGAAAAGTTGCCTTCTCTGAATCGTTCGTAACTCTATTACTATGACGAAGCTATAGAAGCGATACTTAAAGAATTCATTCAATTGATACTATTATACAATGGTGATAAAAGACAGTTAAATTTATATTTGCGAAAATGTTATTATGTAATTGATCGGTTTAGTAACAGAGATTTCGAAGAACGAATTGTTTTGACTAGTCGACTTACAGAGAACGCAGCTGCGCTCTTATCGGAACGAGAGGATGTTGAGACTTGGTCTGCGTTGAAAGAATTGCTCGTCTAGCATTTTGGAGATCCGCGTAGTGAAGCGTGTATCAATATTGAATTAGAGTTTTTGAAAATAAAATCAGATGAAAGTTATCTGGATTTTTGTAATAGAATCCAAAGTGTTCGATATTTATTGATGTCGAAAGTGAACGTGATTGGTCCTCAATCACGATAATCACTGTCCTAGTGATTTAAAACGTGCAAAATTTATCATATTATAATAATACATCCTTGATGTAATTTTATATAACCGTCCTGAGAATATGGTACGGGTAGTGAGACTTAAGGTACCATCAACATTAGAGGCCGCCTTATGTGATGTTCTTGAGGAAGTAAATTTTTTTGGAACAATACAACATGAAAAATCGTATACACGGCAGCAGTCAAATTATAAGTTCAGGTTCAAGGCCATTGATAAGCAACAATGCCCCGCCTAAGATGCCCCAAATTCAAGGGCAAGGTCAACCACAGAGTTTTGGAACGGACCGTCCACAAACTTTTGGGTACCGACCTTAGTTTGGCCTTCAGCCACAACAACCAGTAGGCCTTCAGCAATTTAGTTATAGGCCACCATAGCAATTTGGCTACAAGCCACCACAGCAATTTGGTTACAAACCACCTCAACCATTTGGTTATAAACCACTCGAACAATTGAATAATCGGCCAACTCAATTTGGATATCGACCACAATCTGGTATCTAGCCAACTCAAGTAGGCTACAGTCCCCCTTAGGTACAAAAGCCTCAAATGCAAATCAGTTACGTGTCTATGAGGACAGCTCCTCCTATACCACAACAAGGTTTTAAGTTAAACGAACTTATTATAAATGACTATGAATACGAACCTTATTACAATGAAAATTACGACTATAATCATAATAGTTATCATGACGTGAACGAAGTGAACTATTATTATGGTAACAAAAATTATATATGTAGGTACCGACGTATCGTACCATATGAAGACTGACGTATATCAGGCAGCCGAATTTTCTCAAAACTGCCGTGACTAAGTCTTAGAACTAAATTGCGATCATAATTCAAAACTTTCGTACATTATTTAAAAGAAATAGATGCAAAAAATTATTATTGATACCGGAAGTATGAGATCATTCTTTTGTCCTCAAACGCCTATCAATATTTTGGTAAATTTATTCGAAAGGAACCATTTCAAGTGATTAGCACCCACGCGTCCAGCAGGCACGATGAAATGATGGAAATCCCTCTCTTGCCTACTCTACTTTTGTTACAATAGTAATGATTGGCATAAATTTTATTTGTATGACGTTGACGCACGTTACGACGCTTATTCGAAATGATCTTTTACAACAATTGGTCGCGATTATTGATTTGAAAGAACAGCTTTTGAAAACGAATACTTCTTGTATTCCAATAATCAATATTAATTTAAAATATATTATTGATAATACCACTACGATCAGAACAACGGGTCAAGTTATTTAAGCGAAGCCATACTTGACTTCTATGAATTTAAGAACGGCTTACGAATGCCTAGTGCAATAGTGAACTGCATAAACGGTTATGCTTCTACGGTCATTCAGAATGCCTTAGATCAATCAAAACGGTTGACTATTACAACACCTTTTGCTGTAATAAATTAAGAAAAACATGTAGCAAAGATTAGAAAATTAACAGCTAAAAAGAAAATAAAACACAATGACTAAACGACAAAAACAATATCAGACTCAAGTAGGACAGCGATAGCTGGTAGCCCTATAGCGATTTCTGATTCATTATCAAGACATAGTATGGAAGTAGGTGAATACCCTATAAGACCAGAATCTAGTAAATCACAAACAATTAATTCCGCTGAAGATTTGGAATCAACTGGAATACCAATTTTACGAGAGGCAATTTACAACAAGCCAAATGAAATTCTAGTTTATTCATGGTTTAAAAATGAAATGCAAGTATAGAATCTTTCGCGTGAAAAACAAAAGGTTTTGGAAGTTTTCCTACCTACAGATAATTCAGAATTGGTCAAAAACTTTTTGAAACAATACATAAAGCCATGAGTAAAATATTTTATCTATTTTGAGGAAGAAAAGCATCGAAGATTATTTGGTAATTTAATAATTCAGTTTTTTTTAAGAAAATAATGTTTAATCTTTACTAATGCACAGAAAGAGTAATTTTATTGGAGATAAAAGAGAGCAACGAGCAATAATAGTTAAATATCATAAAAGAAAATCAATTTTTGCTAAAGATTTTAACAAGCGGATAAGCAAAGATAAACCTCGTTTTGTAAAAGCAAAAGTTATAGGCAACCCCGAAAGAAACATTTTACCTATACAAGTAGGAGAAACAAAAACTAAAGTTCCTATTAAAAATGTCAAACGCCCTCCACAGGTGGTGCAGCATACTGCTGATAATGACACCAACCCTGGCCCTTCATCTACAGACACTTGAAGGAAATCCAGGGATACTTCCAATAAAGGAAGGTCAGGCATACTATCAAACTGACTATTGGACTATAGTTAAGGTTATAAACTTGGAAAGGATTTACAGTGATTTAAATTACGTATCAATGAACTATGAACAACTGTGTAAACTGATCGATTGGAATACATCATATTCGGAAGAATTTAAAAATGTGAAAATACATACAGAGTTTATACGCGATATAACTATAGATAAATACCGACAACTTGTTCCACAGCAACGCTTTAAGAGAGGTCTAATAAATCCATTGGGTTCCATTATAAAAGTTATTACAGGTAATCTTGACCATGACGATGCCATCAAATATGATAAACTCACATCTGAACTAAGTCATAATCAAATTATCGTTTCTAAGAAATTAACCTTGGTCTCTAAAATGTTCGATAGCTTTATCAATGTAACTGAAACAATGAATCAGAATACTGTTAATTTAGATAATCGCTTAAAGCAAGCCGAAATAATGTTAAGAGATTTAGCTGCTAGAAAAAACAATTGGGTTTTTTTCACATACATATCAGGATTATTTAGCGTCTTTACAAGCAGTTTTCGTACTATATTTATCAGGTTAAGTGAAATTGAAACAGCTCTAGCATTAAGTAGAGTCTCTATACTACATCAATCTATCGTGAACTCGACGGAACTCATGTATCATTTGAAATTGATTGCAAACTCAGAAAGCTTAGTGTATTTACCTATCGATGAAAATTTGTTAAAATTAGAAGAAACTATTTGTGTAAAATCATTTATTAAGAAAAACCAGATCACGTTTATCATGGAAATTCCTATTACTGATAATTGTACTTATAACTATTTTAAAATGTATTCCTTACCAATTTTCCACCAATCCGAAAATAAAACCTTGTCTATTTTCCCCAAATATCCTTACCTTTTGGCGAAAGGAATGAAATACTTACCGATTGTGAAACCATGCCGCCCGTTATCAACTGGCGACCATTTTCTGTGTAATGCAGACAACCGAGCAATGTACCATGAGCCCACCTGTATGGAACAGCTCATGAAATTTGAAGACAACCCTGACGATTGTACGCAGCATCAGGTTCGAATTGAAAATGTCAAGGTCCAGCAAGTCAGTTCTGACAGTTGGATTATTTTCAGCAGACTTAAGACTACGCTAACGAAGCATTGCGATAACGAAGTCAGTAAGCAGCCATTATTTGGAACTTATCTCGTGACCATCGACGAGCCTTGTGATTTGGAAATTCATGGAATTCGTATTCGACACCGTATCTACATAGAATCGGATGTTGTAGAGCCAATTCCAGTTATCATCTTGCCGCAGCTACGTGCGAACGCCAGTCTATCCGGTGCACGCGCACTCGACATGAAAGGAGTTCACTTAGATGAAGTTAAATACATGGCTTACTCTTTAAAGCAAAGTGCAGTGATCGAAAGTGTTTTAAATGAACAAAAAGACTTGAATTTCAGTGAACAATTAGGATACGTTACTTTATGTTTAGTAATTTTAAGTTTTTTGATGTTTTTACTTTACGTGTTTCGTTTAAAATTGTTAAAAATATTACCGCTTAATGAAAATTATCGGAATACATCTAAAATCGATCGAACCGATAATTTTCCTCTTAGGGATGGAGGAGTTATGGTTACCCCTCACCCCTCTGCCTTAGATTAAGTCTAGAATATACTTTTAGTAACTAAGCATTTATGTTTTAGGGCTGACTCAGCGGCGAGACAGCCCTCGGCGCTCTGACGCACATGTATTCTTTTATTTCAATATTAAAGCATCTCCATATCGATGCAGACGTATTTTTAATTTAATTTTAATTTTAGTTTTAAATTTTAATTTTTTAAAAACCCGTTTCTAAGCTCCCAAATCAAGAGTAGCTACTGGCGACTCGTTACAGTGTTCAGCCAGTTGTTATAATGGCATATTGTTCAGATGTTTAAATGAGTTTAGTCATTGAACTTCAAGGTGCACATGCCCAACATCTCACTAGAGGCACAAAAGTATCTTTTTTAACCGACTTCACAAAAAGGAGGAGGTTCTCAATTCGTTTTTTTTTATGTTTGTTGCCTCATATCTCCGGCGTTTATGAACCGATTTGGAAAATTCTTTTTTTATTTGAATAGATATACTTTCAGATTGGTTTCATTTTTTCAGAATCCAGTTCTGATGGTGGAATCCATGAGGAATTGAGGGAACTCCTCAAATATTGTAGGCATACATACGACGATTTTGATATTTTCATTAACAAACCAAGCATTTGCATTCAGAAAGTATCAATCCTTTCACCACTATGGTTCTTTCATAATTTTTTTTCATCCAAATATTTAGTCGAATACAATGGCGGAAGTCAGTTTTTTAAATGAAAAGTTATTTTATTGCAAAAAAGATATAAGTGCTCAAAACTTATGTTTTTTTATGTAATAGTCAAAGTCAAAAGAATTGTATTCATTGAAATCACAAGGATCATTTTGAATCGTCTTATAATCTAAAATTACTCTTGTTCCAATAGTTTACGTACTGAGGCATGAGCTCTTATAGCAATTCAGTTCAAAAACTATTCAGTACAAAATATCGGTTCCGTGATGTCCGCAGCTATATTTAAAGGCATAGTCGCAGAAGGTCTATACTTCTGCGATTCAAGTTATTGAGTGATGACGGATAATATTTTATACTGAATAGTTTTTGAACTGAATCGCTAAAAGAGCTCATGGTAAGGCCTTTGGGTATCAAAACCCACCAAAAAGCTGTTTAATGATTTAAAAATCGACTAGCTTACTGAAATAATTGAATACGCATTCTACGCGTTCATACCACAATTCGATTTAATTAACTGCAACTCTATTAATATGCAAATAAAAACAGTAATCTTTTGACTCCTTTTTATGCTCACAACGGACTTGTACTAGTTAAAAATACATTTTCATAACCAAACCTATATAACAAGCTCGTAAAAACAAATTAATACATTACATCTCATAACTACTGATATGTTAATATTCCCATTTACAGTTCATGCCAGTTGTCAGTTAAGTGCATAAGTAGCTATGCCAGTTGACTGGACCGTTTAAACGGGGCACCGTGAAAGTGGACTACCAGCTATAGTCTAGCAGTTGGTAGGTTGGATAATTTCCATGAAAATGTGATCTTTCTAGCTACAATTGATGGAAAATTGCCGAGCAAGTATGTAGGATTGTATTTATAAATAGTTAACTTACTTAGATGCAGGTAGTTAAAGTTTTATAGTGTTTCTCGTACCTGTAACAGAGAAGATGGTTAGTTGCTAATGTAAATATAAGTTTTTTATGGTCCTGTAATGTGGGTAACCTTAGAATCATTGACCATCATCGCCCATCCACATTAGTCTAATGCCCATACACTCACATACACACATACACATACCCCTAATCTTTATGCCAACAATAGCTTCTAAATGATAAGACCATTGTTTTTTTAATTTTGTATACCATGTATTTTTTTTAAATACATCACTTTATTCTGCAAAACGAATACATAAATGAATTTATTAAAATTAGGAATACAATAGGTGACATAATAAATAAATATAAATAATACGCATAGGCGAATTGGTTAGCTGAGAGCGATTTCCTGTACTAAGCCCCAGACTTCATTCTCTGAGGGCCAAGTCTAGAAATTACACAAGTCTAGGTACACGGATTTATGTATGGCAAAACAGTTAGTCAGTCAGGGTCGGCAGCGCGCGTGTGATGCCTCTGGTGTTACAGGCGTTCATACGCTACGGTAACTGCTTTCCATCTGGTGGGCCGCAAGCTTGTCTGCTTGAAAAGTAGCATAAATCTAAGCAAATAAATAAATCATTCATTCATTCATTCATCATTCATCATTCATTCTAAAAAAAAAAAAAAAAAGTTAGATACTTTATCTTGATCAGTAGCAATAAGATCTAATATAAATTTAAATGTAAGTACTTTGTTTATTTCATATGTTTGTAACATTATTTTTATGTCAATAAACAAATTTATTATTATTATTATAACAAGGCCCTCCTCTCAATGGGCCAAGCACATGATAAAGGTCACAGAAATTCGGTGGATGGAGGCGACTCAAAACCGTTTATCGTGGCATTCAATGGCAAAGGCTATTTAAGATTAATTAAGGCGCTCTTCAACAAAGATGGCTACATTATGCAGAAGTACTTCTACAGCAGAGTGGAGCAAATAGACAGTACTGATGAAGTATGAGTACATGGAGCAATAAGATTTATAAAGATTGATGTCTAGCAGTGGATTTCTACACGCTGATGATGATGATCTATCCAATAATTATTTAAGTCCAAGATACAATCCTATTACAATAATTTCTAATATATGTATATAGTTGTATAAAAACTCGTCCGATTTCACATGCCGATACCGTTCCTCGTCTATCGTTAATTCATTATTAAATATGACAATGTAAGGCAAAAAGTCGTCAAGTCCACCATTCACACTGGGCTGGAGCTGGTTCTGTGATATTTATTGAGGGTTCTGTATATATAAAATTAAACACAAGTGTTTTTACTGAAGCACTAATTAATAAGGTTCGATGGAATCAATATGAAAAAGCTTCTAGGAAATAAACTAGGGTGTTATGAGATAGGATCACTCAGAAAAACCAAAATTCTTTCAAACACATTTTTTATCAACTTCCTGCTACCAATAAAATATTTATCTTCAAACCCAAAATCCTATCAACGAAGGCCATTCAAAATCGACCCTGACATCTTAAAGACCATTCGTCGTGGCATTATATGGCTTATGTCCAGTAGTGGACTTCTACTGCTTGATGATGTAATGTACAGTACAATGGGTGGCCTTAGCGCTAAAAAGTGGTCTCTTCCAGATACCTTTTGCTTTTGGGCTTTTTATTTACATACATTTGTATAGAACCCTCAAGATAACTAATAGTAGATTATGCACTAAGGGAATAAAGCAGTGTCTTATGTCGCGGGCGGCATATTGAACCCTGAGTATAACGAGGGACTCTAACTCCCGAGTGTAGCGAGGGAGTTATATAGATAGAGTCCTGAGTGAAGCGAGGGGTTCAAGCTGCCCAAGACGAAGACAGGCTTTATTCCAGAGGAGCATACTCTACTTTTCACACCTACTGCGAGACAATAAAAAGCCAGGGCTCCATAAAATAAGTATCGTCTGTTTTGATGAACTCTGGAGTAGAATCATTATCGCTCGACATTTTTTGTTAACAGTAATATTGCCATTGACATAATTATATATTATTAGAATATTGCAATAAATATCACTGAAAAACAACAGCACCAACCTAACATCTCTTTTGTTTCACATTCTTTAAAATCGCTCCTATTTCTTTTTTTTGAGTTCTGCTTTTGGTGGCCAGTTCAATTTTCGAACAAACCTCTTTACAATGCCATATGGGCATTTTTTTACTTGGAGTTTTCCACGAGTTTCCACACGAATTTGATGTTCCAAATTCAAATCACTTTAATCCCTAGGGAGTTTCATACAACTTTATATACCTAGAGAGACAATGCTTTACTTTACGTTGAGGTTGTATGATATGTAATTGGACATTGTCGAGCAGGTGGTGTGAAAACAAATAAATATGGCATGTCTCAGGAATTATGCGACTTTGTGCGGAGTATTTCGGGGAGTAGCCACTTGGCTGGTGGATCGGTGATCACACTATTGGTTGGTGGGACCCTGCTGCCCATCCCTTAGTGTGTTAAATACGGAACCCCAAAAATCTTAGCGGTCCAGATTGACATCTGTCTATCCGCCGGTAACCGTCGGCGTCTCACGGTCCGTTGCACAGAATCAGGTATTACAATTAAATTAAAAATCACTCACAAGTACAATCGATAACATTACGGTCAGCAAAAAAAATATCAATTTGTTTATTCGACAATTTCACGGCTTCCGTCAACGTCTGTCAGTATTGAATATAGATGGATTTGCTAATTAATATATTTGGAATTCATTTTTGTACGTTTATCTAGGTCATTATGAAAAATAAGTTGGTGTCCAATGAAATAGGGTCACTTAGAAAAACCACAATACTTCCAGACTCATTTGTTGTTTATTTATTTGTTGTTTGTTTTATAAATGTTTATTAGTTTTTAAGAAAAGTTATTGTTTCTATTGTACTTATTTTAATATATTTTTTATTTTAATTTGATATTTTGCATATTTTGGTAAAACATTGTGGTTTTTATTAAGTGAAGTCATTTAACTGCACGCAAGTTTACTTAAAATTAGCGTAGGACGATTTGTTGATTACATTCCTGTAGTTATGATTGAAAGAGTTTCAAAACTACAAAAGCCTTTTAGAAACATGTGTAAAAAGGCTCTTCTCAATGGTCACAGGGATTTGGCTGCTCTGGGTAGAAGCGGCCAGAGACTATTTGTTTTCGCATTCTATAGGTATGTCACAAAGTGGATATCTATAGACTGAAGTGATGATTAAAAAATTTTTTTGACACTACTGTGTAAGCAAACAAGCATACGGCCCACCTGATGGAAAGTGGTTACCGTAGCCTATGGACGCCTGCAACACCAGAGGCATCACACGCGCGTTGCCGACTCTTTAAGAACTTTGAAACACCCTTTTTGAAGAACCCCATACTGAAGTCACTAGAGAAAACCTCATATAATAATTTCAAAGCTCTGAGCTGGCTATAAGGAGTTGGAGTGGCCCAAAAAATTAAATATATAAAATATAAAAATTTATAAATAAATTAATAAAAATATATATACATTTTATGGATATCAGGCAACATGATATGATGGTAAAGTAGTGTTAGGTAGGTTGATGATGATATTATTATCGTAAAAGCTCTTTAAACAACAGCTTCCAGATTTTTTTGCTGACTCTATCAAACAACATAATTAATGGTACAGCTATGGTAGTGATCCAATTGAATCCGCGGCATGCGTGTCCCACATTGTGGTCACTATCGCTCTCTGTGCCTCGCAGGTGTCACATTGCCCAACCACCATCTGACGGTGAACTCAGAAGTTAAATAGTATTGACAGCCAACATTTGTGCACAGTACAGTAAAATAAACCTTATTGTGATGATGATGTGGCTGGAAAAAGAATGACGAAGAAAAGCGAGAAGTCAAAAATAGATACCTGCTCAGGTACATATTTTTTAATAGGAATAGGAAGTATTGATATTCCTTTATGATTTGAAAATTGTTCAAGGACATCATCATCATTATCATTATCAACCTGTAGAAGACCACTGCTGGACATAGGCCTCCACCTCTAAATGCGACGAAGAACGGTCTTGAGCTGCTACATCCACAGACTTACCGCGACGTTTATAATATCTTTAGTCCATAGAGTGGAGGGCTTTCCTAAGGTAAAAGTTAAGTTGAAGTATGTAGCTACATGTAAATAAAGTCGGTGTATACTTTTACTATATGCGTTACTTACATAACACAATTTATTTGTTTTTTACTGTGGGAATGAATCCTATAATTTGATAGATTCACAGCAATAGCAATAAGAAAACAACATTTAAATTGTATGAAACTAGAAACTGTTTTCGAACCAATCCCAAAACTATTCTAATTAGACTTTATGAAGGTGTCATCACAATTAACGATGAAACACAAACGAACAACTGGTTTTTATTTTTATTTATTGAGAACTGTATCGTCATAAACAAGAGCTTTCGATTTTATGACCCCTGCTGACGTCACAGAACAATTCATAGTAGGTTCTTAAGCCTAGTACGCACTAAGAGACATATCTAAAGATGCACTAGGAGACATAGCCGACATAGCTAGAAGAAGAAGCATAGTTAGAAATCGTAACAAAGCGATAAGACCTTCCATTGTATAACAAAGTTAATTTGTTTTTGTTTTTTTAAGGTTTCCGATAAAGTGTTTTATATACATCTTCTATCTATGATGATAAATTGAAGAACACGTCTTTCGCACACGCACCTTTCATATCTCCAAACACGTTCACATGCAGTACAAGTCTCGCTAAACTACCCAGACTTTAAGGTCTTGCCAAAAACAGACGGCTGGCTGATACGAGAGCCATGTCTTGAGACCCAATTTTTATCTTTTTTAACAGACGTGATAAGACACTTAGGAGACCGTGTCTCAAAACAGTGTCCAGAGACAAAATGTCTCCTAGTGCGTACTAGGCCTCACACTGACGTCACTAGAGATTCTTTGTATAAAACCTGAAGCACACTCGAGCGATTATAATATTTAAATTCAGCTAGTGACAGCTCAATTTCATTTGACTAAAAATGATGATCAGCACCGCGTGGTATGCCGAGCATTAATCAATCTAAAATCATCGCTATAAAGCTCGAATTACATTGAAAGCTGATTTGGAGTATCACAGGCCTGTCGATGTTTTGGAATAGATGAAAGAATAGATCGTAAAAACGATTTATGCAATTGTGGCGGCTTTTTTTGTAATTAACGGAGTTGTTTTTTTACAAGCTTTTTTTTAACATGACCTGTTAGTATGTATGTTAGTTAGTGTGGGACAAAATATCATGAAACTGAATTTTGAACCACTTTCACTCAACTGATTGATCTGAAATTTTATGGTGACGGCGAGCTTATCTGGAGACGAAAGGTGGACAATGGAACCTAGCAGTGTTTGGGCTTATTTTGATCAGCTCACAGTTACTATCACTATTTTAATAAAAGCATATTATGAAAAAAACATTTTTCAACAAAGAACTCGAGACGCTGACCTGAGAACAGACCTTGGCAACAAATAAATAAAGTCTAAAGTGCTCAATGTTCAGTATTAACAAAATTTAAAGTGCGCTTAAATTATTGCGCGCCCTTTCTAATATAAACTGAAAAAAAGGGACCGCGATAATTTTTGCGTAGTTTAAATGTAGAGAATGAAAGACCGAATCGCTACCAGTAACTATGTATGTGCCTACCGTAAAAATTAACAATGGATGTTTATATTTTCATGTATAGATACCTTATAATTTAATGAACTTCTGATTATCAGCTGGTATACAACCACTACTGTATGAGGCCATAGCATGCATAACATACAATCCACAGCGGGCAATGGAAAGGTCTGCCATAATCACCACGCTTGGCAGGCCGATTGGTGATCGCAGTTTGGTGTTTAGTACTAGGCGGATGCTGCTGCCCATCCCCTGGTGTAATCCCTTAGTCGCCTTTTATGACCCACAAGTGGAGTTAGAGGAGTACTATGACCGAGACTAGCACAGCTCATAAATTAATTATTTATTATTATTAAACAATATTTTTTAAATGCATTACTTACTTTTATCCAATGGTAGATTATATAAATTTGTAACGTTGTCTGGGGTTTATGTATGGACCAAATATTTGAAATATCAGGAAGTGGATACGATTAAAAATAAGAAGATACAAAGTGATCTCATCTATCGTGTAGTAAGCACAAAGTAGTCTAATAGTCCAATCTTGCATAAAATTATGATATCATGATAGTATGTAATTATACCGGCAACATATGAAGTTATTCTCGGCTAAGCTGCCATTTGCGAAATTACTGCTTTTACGGTCCAAGTGATTAGAAATAACGGTATTTACATATTAGTTGATAGCCTTAAGGAGTTATTTGGAAAGTATCTTAAGGCAAGATTGATGGAATGAAAACAACTTAATGGAGGATTACAAGCCACACCTTGGATGTTAGATAGAGACCATTCAATAGAAATAGAGAAACATCGCTTTGAGCGATAAGGTCGCCCATTGTATTGTGCTAATTATGTTCACGTCACAGGAAGTCCGTTCGTCGTGGCATTCTAAATGGGAGGCCTAAGTCCAGCAGTAGACTTCTACCGGCTGATAATGATGATGGTAATGATGAATTGTGTATGTGCCGTGGTGTGTCCAGTCTAAGAAAATACCCTTCCATCTCCTCCCTTGGATGTCGTAAAATCTGACTAAAGGATTGCACCAGGGTATGGGTAGCAGTATCCACCTGAGTACACAACATCAATGCTGCGATTACCAAATTAATGGGGCAGGTTTCGTCCAGCTGTGGACGTTTAAAAGTTGGTGATGATAAGGATGATGATGATGATGATAATTGTGATTAATGATGATCAAACAATTACACTGGAGTAGGTACTATACATCACCCATTGGTAGCCTTCTGAAAACCAGTCTATAATTATCTTGAAGGTTTTCGGGCCGGTGTGTTCCGTCACCATTATACACTGATGGTGATAAAGCTTTAAAAAAGGTCAATTTTGACTTTAACCCCCATGGAGAATATCCCCAGATCGCTAACAACTTTTGTGAGGATATCCTAACTAGGATTCGCATTTTAATTTTCGAATTTTCAATATTCACCAAATGATGTTTCCTATGATGACCATTTAAACGATACCTACATTTTTTAAAGACCTATGGTGTAATTCCACTTTCTCTCTCATAGAAAATCATGAATAATATCTAATTAATACAAGCCTCACATTTTGCCACCAAATCAAATCAAAACGCCTCAATAATGAAACAAGTAACATAGTATAGGCGGGCCCAACGGTATCTTGCTCCGGGGCTTTCCTTATTGATATTTTATATTAAATATAATAAATAATGTTACAATAGAAAGTTCTAAATTATGACACCGCGATATAGCAATTTGGGCGTAACAAAAAAGTATTAAAATCGATATTTTGTAATTGAAACAATGGTATAGTTGTAATAAATTATAAACGGACATTCGTTAATAGAGTAGGTTTGTGCTGCGTTGGTGGTCGATAATATTGATGATTTCGGTTTAAACTGAACCGTTTTATTTATAACCATCTACCTATTAACACTTACGGTGGTGTGAATAGTAATAATAATATATATTCCACAAATCAAGCAATGTCTAAATGTAATGTGTATCTAAATATACGTGTAAATCCAGGTACAATAATATCTTCCATTGTAACGGCTTGTGCACTTATTTGCAAAGCTTGCAGTATTTTTTTTTATAAATAAAATAATAAAATTTACACTAAGTGAGAACTTGTACTGTATACACGCCAATCAACAATAGAGCCGACATTTTTTAAACGAGAGTAATCCGGAAAAAGTTCTTTACAATGTTAGTAAAAGTAATTGAGTTCGTACACCTCGACGATTATTTCAGATTAATTCTGTTTTTTTTTTATTCATCATCATCATAACCAGCCTGATTACGTCCACTGCTCATCATAGGCCTACTCCCAAAATGCCAGTCTTGTTCCGACCCCTTGCGACTTTTATAATGTCTTTTGTTTGTTTGTTGTTTAATTCTCTATTATTATTATTATTATTATATAACAAAAATATATAATTTCTACAAATGGAGGACTTAATGCTATGCAGCATTTTCTGCCAATCATCCAAGCAGATGAAAAACAGTGGTTGGCTTGGTCTAAAATTAATACAAAAGACGGTTTACAAACTTGATGTCTTTAGTCCATCTAATAGGCCTATTCCTATACTACGTCGTCTGGTTCGTGGTCACCACACGAGCACATTTATTCCCCAACGGTTGTCAGTTCTGTGAGCTTTATGACCTACCTATTGCCACTTCAACATACTTATTCTGAGAGTTTCCAAGACTTAATTAGGTCATAAAGTAATGGAACCTTTACGCCGCCCGTTTCAACTCTTACTTAAGCTTCATTGTAAGTAAGTAGACGCTTTCTCACCTGACTGTCCGGTAGTTGACGCAACGCTAATTTGTGACCGTGATTGATTTTAATCCTCTTAATCCTAGTTACTGTCAGTTTGGAACTCACCGAATTGACATGTCGAACAGTAGGGTTATAAATTGTCAAGGATTTTCATGTTAGTTTGTTGTCAGTTCAAATTATTAGCTGGATACGTTATGTTTAATGTCGATACTCAAAGACGTCACTTAGGTTTGATAGTCTTTAAATGGTTCTTTTGATCGGATTAAGTTAAAATATGGATGGGATACGAATTCGAGTATACGTCAGTTGGGCCATAGGTATTAGGTACCGTAAAACCGGGTTACTTTAACCCTAAGAGGTAACTTTGCCACAAATCGGGAAAAAGTTTGATTTCAAATCTTAGTTTGAAATCATTCCGGGGTGAGCACAGGACCTGCCATCTGTCAATTTAAGTAGAAACTACGAGCAGAAATTACGCTCACACTGCAGGGCGGGATATTCAAACTTTTCCCCGATTCGGGCCAAAGTTATCTTTTAGGGTTAAAGTAACCCGGTTTTACGGTACTTTTTTTTCGGAACGGACCAAATAGTTGTGTAGTAGTGAATCAAAAGTACCCACGGCACAATCAGTTGAGCATAGTGGTTGTGCCATGGATCCGGAAGAGTATGTTTAATGTCAATACTCAAAGACGTCACTCAGGTCCAGATAAAAAGAACGTACCTCATGTTGACTAAGTCTAAGTCTTACTTTGAAATCATCCCTGTCTCTCTCTAATACGCGTGTTTTAACATTTGTGTGACAGTGACAGGGACAGGTCTAAGCATTTGTACGTGCTAAGCTTGTGCTAAGTAACGTCTATTTATCTCGACATAGATTAGATAGTCTTTAAATGGTTTTTTGTTAAAAATTGATGTTTTAACTATATAAATGTATTATAAACCGTTAAGTTATTTGGAAACTCTGGGTGCGGTAGTAAGTTGTAACAGAATGTTGTTGTAAGTTTTAGGAACTGTCTGACAATCTGTCTAGTGTTTTTTAGATGTCCTAACTTAATCCCGTGATAAATATGTCTAGGTTTATATTTTATATTATTATATATTATTATTTATATTTTATAGTTTATATTAGTTAATACAATATGTCTAAGTCATTGAACTATGAAATAATGATAGTAAACGAATACTATCACAACGAATGGCTTATCTGTTTCTGAGTGACTACTCAAAGTTACATACATAAACACACGCTTTGGTTTAATACGTATAACCTCACTCACATACACACTCACACTACATACATCACACACAAATCTACTCATACACATACACACCCCCTGTTAGTTTATATTTTATATTTTGTGGTTAGTTTATTAGCATCTTTTTGGCTGGTTGTTTCTATTGTTGTGTAATACCCTATTAACTTACTTAATTTTTTATTTATTGTCTCGCATGTTTTCTCCATTATTTGTTTATTTGGTAAACTTAGTACGGATACCCGCGATACAGGCTAGCCCTAGTGCGGGATCCATAGCGTTTTTGAATTTTATTTAATCTGTTTTATGAACAATAAAATTTACTTTACTTACGTTACTTTACTTTACGCCTTTTTTTCCGAAGGGGTAGGCAGAGCCTCAAAGGGCCTCTTTTCACCGTGGGTTACACAATCGCTGGAATATAGACGTGACAAGTGTAGATCTCATGGCCGCCATTGCTTTCCACGACAGACTCAGCTAACGCTTCCAGTTATAACACACTCCTCAATCAATCTTATACCTACCAAAAAAAATTGCTCAAAATAAGAAAGAGCTCCATTTGATTGTAAATTGTAAGAATGATCAATGAGAATTCACGTTATTGTTCTTCAAAGTAAATAAACTAACGAAAGAGGTACTAAAGTAATCTAAAGTTTCTTAATATAATCGTTCCATTGTCATTAAAAAGCTCTAAACATCGATCTCCGGCCCGATACACGTAAGAATCGATGTATCAGATACAAGAATAATCCGTCTTTCTAACGTGTCATCCGATACTTATCGAGAAAGATAATCTTGAGGACATTATTTTTATTAAGTCGACAATGCTCTTTGACCTTTTGATGACCTTAAATAAATTTATTAATGTTCCTTTCTCTTCATTTTAATTTATGAGGTATCTATTGTGGTAGTAGTTATAACTTCCTACTTTGTTATATTGGGACAAGGTTAGGCTAGAGTCTAGCCAATCATCATCATCAGCAGCTTTTAGACGTCCACTGCTGATGAAGCCTATATATATTTTTTTTTTATTTATTATTATTTTTTTCAAAACAAACGTGACAACTACAAAGTTGCGCCCTCATATTTTTTTATCAAATTCGTGGGCGTCGGGGCTGATTGCACTTTTAGTACCTATCTTTAAAGAATTATTTGTATTCTTGTTTTTTAGTGTAATTGTTTGTTGTTCCTAATATATGAAAAAAAAGCCTCCCCCATGAAATACAATGAGGGAAATTGCCATAATCACCACTCTTGGCAGGCGGATTGATGGTGTAATATCCCTTAGTCAGCTTTTATGACATCCATGGGAGGAAGTGGAGGATCTCTCTTAGGCCGGACACACCACGGCACCTTTCTAGCCAATGCTACAGATTAAATAATATCTGAACATTATACACTCGAGAGCAATGAATCCGGGTCACTTAAAGAATCCTAAAAATCTCGGAAACTAAAAATGCTAGGTTAATGCAATAAATTGTATTTAATAGACAATGTAATACTCCTTAAATGAAGGTATTAAAACTTCTTAGTTATTGTAAAGTTATATCATAAAAAAATCAAATTTGAAAAAGGGCCACTTTCGAAGATGGAACTACGAAATTACAGCATTTGGTTTTGCTTTTGTTTGTAATCTGTCATTTATCATTGTTTGATTTCTGTTTTTTTGTTGTTTTTTTTCTGCGTAAACGCAGTAATGGAAGCACGAGGAGGCAATACGAAGTATTAAAATTCAAGAAAATCGTAATAAAGTTCAAAAATTTCATGTTTCCTATTTTTGTTTTAAGGAGAGATCAGCAGTTTTTTTCTTTATGTAATTTTGTGTTAATAAAATGTATGGTGACTCATATTTTTTTTACCTTCATTTAAGGAGTATTACATTGTCTATTAAATACAATTTATTGCATTAATCTATCATTTTTAGTTTCCGAGATTTTTAACATTCTTTAAGTGACCCGGATTCATTGCTCTCGAGTGTATTAAGCCTCTATATCACTAATACCTTTGGACAGTACCATAAATTGTACATGATTTTAATACATGTACTATAGTACATAGTAGCTAGTAATATAAAACTAATTATTTTTCAAAATTACCCCCAGAACAAAAAAAAACAATAACACAACTAATGTCACAAGTATGGAGGATATAACACGAGACCCATCCTGAAGTTAGTCGTTATATACTCATAGACGATTTAAATCCCAAATAATTTATTGCACCAGCCAAACGACTAACTTCAGGGCAACCTAGTTATATCAGCAGAACTGTACCAATAAAGTAAAATAAATAAATATAAATATGTATCAAACCTGCCTGTCTATAGCAGTAATAGGAACTTATTACATAAATTAACCATTTTGACAATCATGCATAATCCCAAAATGGTTTTTTATTTTGTATGTAACACTATATGAAACACCATGTTGCTGTAGTGTATGCCCGGCTTGAAAAGACCTCTCCGTGGATGTCGTTAAAACCAGCTAAAAAATAACATAAGAAGCAGCATCTACCTGAGTACTCAACACTACTGCAAACACCATTCCACCTGCTAAGCGTGTGATTACAGCAAATGTATCAAATAGCCTCATTCAGTAAATAGACTTCTAAAGGCTGTTGATGATGATGGTGATGATGAGAATAATAGCTTTCTTCAGTAGTCAAGAGATTTTCCAAACTATATTTCCCACACATTATATTAACAACTTTAGTTCAATAAGACCTACTCTTGGCCAATCAATAACTTGTGTTAAGATACAAGTATTACCTATATCCCTCGTGATGAAATCGCTTTAACGAAAACATTCAATTTGAACTCCAGAAATTGATATAAACATAATATATGGACAATTCGTAAAGAAAGTATTGGTTTTCAACAATAGAGTGTTCGGATAGAGTCATTTTGTCGATTCGGATTACAAATTTGAATTTGAAATTTTTCGAATACATTTTGAATTCTCACGCGTATATCGTGGCTAACTTGCACCATAATTTTAATTTCTAAAACTAAGTTCAATCTTATAATTTCAATTGGCAGTTTATTTATTCATTAACCCAAAGATAATTTTGAAACTTCTTTAAAATAAAAATGAGAAGAGGTAAGATGATTGGCCGTCTGTTACGACAGTGCAGTTTCTTAAAGAAGATAATTAAAGTTAAGGGAAAAAGAAAGCGAGGAACACCGCGAATATATTACATGAGTCAGGTGAAGGAAAAAGCCACTCCTGTCTAACAAGTAGGTGAAAGAGGCCGCTTCTGCTGCTTTTGATGAGAAGTGTATAGTCGGATAAGATTTATCAATGTGAAACAATAAACAAGAAAAAAGAATCAAGTAATTCAGCCGAAAAGTTCGAAAAGGTGGACGTGGGAACCTAAATTATTCTATTTTTCATAAAAAAAAAAAAAAAAAAATGTTAAACTGTTCTTAAGTTATAATAAAAATAAATTTAAAACTAGATACTTTGACGCCTATTCCACATGACCAACTAGAATAATGTGGCGACAAACACAGCTTGGCTATTCCTGAAATATCATTCGACCAATTCGAAGTTTAACTTGCTGGTGCAAGTGAGGCTAAATGTGTGATTTTGTTTGGTTGTTGTATTTTAGAGATTGTTTTTCAAACCATGACAGTCATTTGTCACTGTGATCCGATTTGAATTTCAATTTATATCGGACACAGAGAAAATAATGTTGAGGCGATCTGTGGGAATATTATGTGCAGATGTGTTATGTTATAGATTTTAATAATATTAATAAGATAAAATGAAATGATTGTTTATTATATTTTAACCAACTTCACAAAAAAGGAGGAGGTTCTCAATTCGTTTTTTTTTTTAATGTTTGTTACCTCATATCTCCGTCGTTTATGAACTGATTTGGAAAATTCTTTTTTTATTTGAATAGGTATACTTCCAGATTGGTCCCATTTTTTTCAGAATCCAGTTCTGATGACGGAATTCTTGTGGAATTGAGGGACCTCCTCAAATATTGTAGGCATACATATAGCGATTTTGATACTTTCAACAACAAATCAAGCATTTGCATTCAGAAAGTATCATAACCCACTATGGTTTTTTCATATATTTTTTTTCATCCAGATATTTAGTCGAATACAATGGCGGAAGTCGGTTTTTTAAATGAAAAGTTATACTTAACTAAGACAGTTTATTTATTTCCAAAATGTTTACTATTTTTAAAACATCAAAACTCTTTGCTTGCTGAGATCAAGTTAAAGGTTCGTATAAAACACTAGTGCGGTAATGTAGTCTATCAAACCGCTGCAATAATGGTCACTTTACGAGCAAGTGTGTTGTTAGATATGATAACAATAAAGTTATTACCCTGCAAAGAATATAGTAATAGTATTGGCATCGTATAACTATTTATCCCCTATAATCGATGCCAGTGCTTTAAATAGCGACTATAGTCTGTTATTTAAACTAAACAAGTGGAACTAACACTTCCTACAGTTACAATATACGGAGGCTATTACTCTCAAAGCCAGTATAAGTTGACCTGTCAGATAAACAAAACTGTAGGATCACTGAGGTCATAGATGCGTGGTTGTAATTCATAGATGACCAGTATAAAATAAGCTGTAGGATAGAAGAAATTAAAGGCTTATTCAGGCCGGTGCTAAGTGGTGGATGTACCGCAAGGAGTAATGTTATGCGGTAACGTTAAATCTAAGC
Source organism: Epirrita christyi (assembly GCA_951392215.1). Lineage (NCBI taxonomy): Eukaryota > Metazoa > Arthropoda > Insecta > Lepidoptera > Geometridae > Epirrita > Epirrita christyi. Next base: position 6,967,751 of record OX595848.1, on the reverse strand, counting down.
ATATAACTGAATCTTCATTTACAAGGGAAATGGATGTGGTAATAGTGTGCGAAGTAGAGGAGGCAGTTTTTACTACTATGGTTTTTTTTGTTCAGAATCAATTTAACATAGAGTAGGTAAAATCGGATTTAACCTGTGCCCGCTAAATTAGCTTCATGTGAATTTAACCTCGTGACGACCTTCGTGGTGCGGCGGGCGAGTAGCCGGCAGAAACGCAAAAGGTGCGAGTTCGATTCCCGTTGCGTGACAAATGTTTGTTTCGGGTGTGGGTGTTGGAACAGGTACCGTTGTACTCGTAGTTCCTGATACCCAAGATACAGGGAGTCCTAGTACGGGATCAGGAATTGCTTGTCATTGTTGTCTGTTAAGTAAAAAAAAAAAAGAACGAACACTTTTCTTTTCTTATTTTTTATAATCCGCGCGTACGTCTGTGGTGATCTTGGTCTTCCTCGTTTTAATGCAATTTTCTAAAACTTCTGTGAGTTAATGGCTATTTTTTTTTATTTGACAGCCAAGCTTTTGATTTATTTGGATTTCACACAAGAATGTATTTTTTTCTTTTATGTTTTAACCTCTTGTTTTTAAAATTTTCTCCATTCCAAAATAACTATACTCATGAAGATGAAAACTTCTTAAATAGTCAACAAGAATTAACAGCAAATTTTAATATCAAGACTGTTTCAATCAATCTTTTAAAATCCGAATGCCACATCCATAGTTCTTAACTCCACGTCAAACCGGCACTCACCAACAAGAAAAACAATTTGTGCGAAAGCATGCAAAGTTCAAAATTGGCTTGTTTACGGCAGGTGGCTACTGACCATCCAGTAATGGTAATCGTAACTGGCAATCTACCATTGTAGGTAAACTGTGTAATTTCCCTGGCAACTTCCTTGGTCGTCAGATTGCGGGTAGAAATTGGTCTAGATTAATACGGGTTGAGTTTGTGATTGTTTCTTTCTACTTTTGTATTATGATCAGATTACAGTTTAATCAAAAATTTCTTCAAATTTAATGTAAATATCGGCAAAAATTATATAAATTTAATTAGCATTTACACGTGACTCCACCCGTGTTTCCTTTATTGGTTGTGTCCGCGTGGAACCTGTAATACAAATTATTAAAAATTTTTGCCTATTAACAAAATCCGTTCTGTAGTTTTTTCGTGAAATAGTAACAAATATTCATTCATCTATCCTCACAAACTTTTACATTTCCATTTATAATCAAGTACCTATAAGGGTACGAGCAAATTTGAAAATTTAGATTATACTAGAATTATGTTTATGATGTAGTTTTTTTTGGGCTATTTAGGTATTGACGCCGTTCAAAGAAGAAAAACACACTTATCATTTTCAATACTTTTAAACCTTTCATCATCATAGAGGGCCACTGCTGGACAAGACCTTAGAATGCCACGATAAACGGTCCTGAACTACCTCCATCCACCGACTTTTTTAAGCCAATTCACAGATTGTTTCCGTATATTATTTTGCGGATTTACCTATAGCAAAATTAATATGCTCAAATAATCCCAGCCCGCCTCCTAGTCATGCCAGCAATCAATATTACTATTACTCATTTCCGCTTGTTACTTTAAGCTCATTTCCTGTTTGCAGGCCATCTTTATTGTGTACATAAATGTGTACATAATGCTTTATGGAGGAAACCTCGGAAATGATGTAAACTAACTTTGTTGTTCATGTATACCACAATTATCTATCATATTAGTATAGGTACATCTATCTAATACTATTAAACGAGCAATATTTGTCTGTATCACACTACCATATTAATGTTAGAAATGCAAAAGTTTGTGAGTAGGTATGATTGTTACTTCTTCACGCTCAAACGGCTGAACGGATTTGTGTGAAATTTGGAATGGAGATAGGTACGCTTGTAGTAGGCTACTTTTCATCATCAACATCATGAAGCATGGTATGTCCAGCCTATGGACACGGACACCAATCCGGTCGATTCCTTACCGGATTTAAAATCTGTCCGGATTGCAATCTCTAGTCACATGGCAGAAATACAAGTTTTTTTTTGTCCCCTATATCAGAATTTGTTTAATGATTGCGTTAATGAGTCACCTACTTACTCTATAAAACATAACATAACATAATATCTTATAAGTTTTATATATTTATATAAAACTTTTCGTCCTTTAGCTTCGTAGAAAATAGACTGAGATAGACAAACCCGTTTTTCATTGGATGTATGGAACCCTAATTTTATTAATATGACAAAATTACCGTAAGAGCTATCCGCTTAATTGAAAAATATGTAATGAAAGCTTGATGAGTTATGTATATAAATATATATAAATAAAGGCATTTTCAAGACGGTTAAGCAACTATACAAAATATTTAATTCTTTACACACCCACGTTTGTACTTCCTTAATCGGTACTAATCATTACTAACAAAGAAATCCATACATTTTGATAAACCTAATCACCATAGCTTATTTATCCATCCCCTTACAAACTATTACATAATCCAAGACTTTTCCATACAAAGTGTTTTATAATCTGTGGTCGCACTGGAAAACCGAAGCTATTTCCATACAAATTTCCATACAAATACGTATGATTAGCACCTCATTGGTATAATCTGGTTATTCTAAATAGACATAACTTTATGTTTATGGGGTAATACCAGTGTCTTAAGAAAGCTGGGTTTTGTATTGAATTCGATGAATGCCGCTCTACTTTGGTAAAACCTCATTTCATAAAAGTGACAAACGAAATTGTTTCCACATAAATCTCAGGTAAATCCTACCTTTTTTTATTACTTAGTAAACAAGCATACGGCTCACCTGATGGAAAGTAGTTACCGTAGCCTATAGACGCCTGCAACACCAGAGGCATCACACGCGCGCTGCCGACCCTGAGACATAAAGATGAAAAGTCTCATGTGCCTGTAATTTCACCGGCACGTACCCTTCAAACCGAAACACAGCAATACCTTACTACTTCTTATTTAGCAGTTACACGTCCACTACTGGAAGTCTTTATTTGGTCATGTTGAAATTACCCTCAAAGTATGGAACTTAAAAGTAGCACAAAGATGGTCTTCTGACAAAAGGCCAAACCCAACGGATCATAGCCACCAGATATATTAATTCAATTTGAATTTCTTAATCTCATAATATTGGCATCATAGTGCAAATTTCAGTGTAGATACTGTAGATATCCTAGCTAGAACAATACAACAACATTTTGATAACTACGTTTTTCTGTTTTTCAAGAATGGCTTTTTCTAAATTATTAACAACTAGATAACATAACATAACATACATAGCTCTGACCCCACATTAGAATGCCCTATATCGTGGGTATCAGGAACTACGATTACCATTGTATTACAACACCCAGACTGGGGGCACACATATTTTACAGATCATGCAAGCATATAGATAATACATATAAATTATAGACACATAGACATAGATTACATAGTGGCACATAGGTATATTAGACTTTCTGGTTGTAATGAAAGCATGCAAGCTTTGCTAGGCGTTTTATTTTGTAACAAAATTTAATGTAAGTATTAATAAAATAAAGCCGACGTAATGACTAAATAAGCAAGCTAATAACACGAACACAAGTTATCGTAAGTAAGAGCATCGAATCTATCAGTTCTACCGACAAGGTATGTAGTTCTGGAACCCCTTTTCTAACTATGTTATTATTATGGTGAAAAATATAACAAAAAAAAATAACACCGTACGATTTACACTTGACCAGTTCTGACACCCGTTTGACAAATAAGAAGATGACGAAAAATAAATAAAAAACTGCCACAGAGTAGGCAACGTACAGAGGTCTAAGTATTTTAATCAATGATGACAATAACCCCGCTGATATTAAACTACACTATAATAGTTCGCGCTCCAACAACGTGATAGAATCCTAAATGAGGAAATCCGTAGAAGAACCAAGATCACCGATATCTAGCTCTCAGAATTAGCAAGTTGAAGTGGCAATGGGCAAGTCATATAACTTGCAGATCCGACAACTCATCGGGAATAAAGGTTCCCGAGTGGTGACCACAAAGCAGACGATTCAGTAGAAGGCACTCCACTCGTTGGACTAAAGACATTTTAATCGCAGGGAGTCGGTGGATGGATGCGGCTCAAGACCGTTGTAGTTTTCGTAAGTTACTGAGAACGCTCACGACTCGTAAATCGGTAGTTGCAATTCAAAACCCGTAATATGTCCTCTGTACACTGACTTACTCTGTGACAAAGCGGCGCGCGGCGTCCCTTTGCGCCTACGCAGCTCGTTTGACAGTTGTCGTTTACTAAAGAGGTTTTGTTGTTTTTTTATCCGCGCCACTTCTGTAGCATTATAATGGTATAATGCAATACTACTTAATATTATCTGTGACTGACCGTTCGTTATTTTCTAATCTCGTTACTGAAATGGGGAACCGTCCGTTTCAATAAAAGTAGTTGGGAAAATGTGTGTAAATCAAAATGTACATCATCATCATTAGCCTTTAGACGTCCACTGCTGGACAAGGTCTCCTTCATAAAAAGCAATGGGGGAAAAACCACAATCACCACGCTCGGCTAGATCACATTTTGTGTGTTGAGTACTCAGGTGGATGCTGCTGTTCATCGCCTGGTGTAATCCCTTAGGCTGTGACTACTATGCAGGCGCCTAGCTTAGCGCCTGGTGTTGACGACCTCTGTAGCGTGGCAGGCGAAGGATCGTCTGCGACGCAGGAGGTTGCGGGTTCGATTCCCGCCTCAGAACAAATATTTGTACAATCTGCAGATATTTGTTCAGGGTGTTCTGGGTATTTTTCTATGTATAATAAAAAAATATCTATCTATGTAATGTATTGTATTAAGTATTATTAGTTATCTAGTACCCATAACACAAGCTCTGCTGAGCTTGGGGCTAGATAATGTTGTGTGAAATGTCCAGAATTTATTTATTTATTATTTATTTATATGTAAATATTAGGGAATAGGGCGCGCTTGTTGGCTTTTTGGTAAACAAACACCAGAGGCGCTAAACTAGACGCCTGCAGTGTGGTCGCGGCTTTAGTTGGCTCTAACGACATCCACATGAGAAGATGGAGGGGTCTTTTCTAAGCCAGGACACACCACGGCTCACACATAACGTACATAAGTAATGAAATACATACATGCGAACAATGACTCAAACATACATACTCAAAGACATGGGATATAACAGACGTCACATATATATACACTTACAGACACTATTATTTTTCTCGTAAAGGGTGGGCAGAGAGAGCCTCAATGGGCTTGTTTTTCACCATGAGTCGTACAGCCGCTGGAATATAGACGTGAACAGTGTGGAGATCATCACCGCCATTGCTTTCCCTTGACCAATTCAGACAAGGTTTTTTCCAGCGTTAACCCTAAAAAAGCCAGCAGCCAAACAAGTCCAAAAGGCATCGGTTATTTAAATTATTTCATACTGTTCTATATTATTTGAAAATAATATGCAAAATAAACTTGTGAACATTGTTTTTCGAAATAATTTCCATAATTTGTTCAACAAAACCATCAGATAACTAAGTATACCGAATCCAGATCAAATTCGAACAATAAAGTTTGTTTTTTATTACCTAACAGCTCATATAAATCAACACTTACCAATAGCACTACGAAATGAAGCCGTAAACGAAAACTAAGGCCAACTGGAAAGTATAATTTTTATATAAATTACTCGACTAGATCACTTTACGACTAATAAAAATCAGAATAAATATTTGGGCGGCGCCCACGCATTGAGAATCGGCATTTTTGAAACAATGCAAGCGACATTTTGACATTTAGATTATAGTTAAAATCTTCCTACATTTATGCATTCTTACGCTCTCAACATTAACATCGTAAAAGTATTTGGTAACGATTATCTGGGACTACGGTGACAGATTCGGGGGGTAGGGGGGGATGTTATTGTGAACACACCCGTTGATAACTATTCTTTTAGCGCAGGCTGACTAACGTAACCTCGCTTCGCTCAGTCAATATCAAGTAAGTGTCATGACATTAGACAATTACTTCAGTGTTTCCATCAAAACTTTCCATTGTCAGAATAACAAAGCCTTATATAAGTTCCAACTACCTTTTTTTTATTATTTAATTTTTCATTCAGTACAACAGGAATGGGTCTGACGTTCTTAAAAATATATTAAATATAACTTTTATACGCGTCTTATAGCATTACCTAGTTGCGTAGGTACCTACCAGTCTTACGTACGTAAAACTGGTAAATATACCTATATTGTTTTACTCCTACATATATTGACGTAGTTTCGTTCAAGATTGCAACAATTATAATGTTTATTACAACATAAATGTGACTTTGAGTTATTTATCTGTTACTTAAATTACCTACTGCCCTTTATAAAAATCCATTTCAAGTCAGTACAATTTACCAAAAATAATTAACAATACATAGGTACCTGTGAAATTTTGTAATAAGTTCGCTGTTCTGAACAAATTTACTCCAACGGTATCATTTTTATATTAACACACACAGTTATATTAAGCAATAGTTATTTACATGTTTATAAAACCATATATTAATAATGAATCTGTTGAGATTTCTAATGACCGTTGCAAACGATCTAAGGATAACTCAACCAATCCAAATCACTAAGGCGCAACCGTCCCTAAGATGCTGACTGTTCTAAATAAATAGCCCTCCTAGGGGCATCAAAAGTTTGTTGTATTATATTATTCAGTGCTAAACGAGACGCGGAGGGAGTGTGACGCGTTCACTCACCTTGAGGAAGACTCTCGAAAGAGTCGAAACTTGTCGGTGCATTCCGCAATAAACCAGTACATGGAAATTCCCGCTTAAACAAAATAAATTACTAGATACCTTAAGATCTCTGACATAGCTCTCTAGTTGAATAGGCAGGTCATAAAGCTGGCAGAACTGACAACCGTTAGGGAATAAAGATTCTCGAGGGGCGATCACAAACCAAGCGACGCAGAGAAAGGTCCCCACCAGGTGGTCAGGCAGCCACCAGGCTTTTAGGCAGGATGTCGGTGGTTGGAGGTGGCTCAAGACCGTTCGTTGTGGCATTCAATGGGAGAGGCCTATTTCCAGCAGTGGACTTCTACAGGCTGATAAATATGATGAAGTAAGACGCCACATATATAATATTTTAAAGGTAAATAATATCCGAAACCACTTTTTACAGTAAGGTTTTTCTTGTAAACATCACGTGCTTACGTACCTACGTCTGTGGATGGAGACTTGGGGTGGCATGAGCTCTAATTGTTGTAACATTCAAAGGTCTTAAAAATAACAAAAGATAAAGCGGACCTCTTAAACAGACACAATCAGTTTTTGCCCCAAAATTAACTGAATAAAAAGCGAATTATGATTTACGTCGATATTTTCAAGTTCGTTCAAATGTCAGTTTTGATTAGACGATAACAATGCAGTTTTATTGATTGTTGTGGTTTTATAAACCGACTTGTAAAAAGAAGGAGTTCAATTGTTTTTGATTCTTATTCTTTGTCTGAACTAAAGGTTATTGTGATGTAGGGTCAAAAAACCTGTGTTTATTCTCCGATAAATTAGTTTTGTGAATCAGCATTAGGTTACAATGACGCATCAATTTTAGTGTAAAAATGATTTATCCTTCTAAGGAATGATGATCATTATTGTAATGTACAACTTAATAAGATACAAGATAGAACTTAATAGATACTACTAATATACTATATTGTACTAATGTACAAGAGATCTAAAGCAAAGGATCTATCAGTAACTAAAACACATAACACCCAACAGTCATATACGTAGTCTTGATCCCACACTAGGGTTCCCTGTGTCGTGGGTATCAGACACTACGAGTACCATGGTACCACTCGGTACTACTCGGAATATGAGTGTTGCGTTTCTTATAAAATAGCTCTGTTGTCAACCATTAGGGAATAAAGTTTCTCGGGTGATGACCAGAAACCAGATGATGCAATAGAGGAAAGGCATCTTCTCTATAGACTAAATACATTATAAAAGTCGCAGAAAGTCGGTGAATGGAGGCGGCTCAAGTCCGTTTATAATGTCATTCTAGAGGTGCCTATGTCCAACAGTGGACTTTTACAGGCTGATGATGATGAGTTATATAGGTCAGAGTTCATTAAAACTATTAGACTAGTGCTAGTGAATGCTTTATTTTGAAATAGAATAAAAAGAAATAAAGCTTAATACTAGGTACCTAAGTGCAACTTTAAGTAAAAAAATCATACAAATACAACCTAATAATTTTGTTAAATTTTTAATCCATCTGCAACCCAATTAATCATTCAATTAAAACTAAAAGACAAGCGATCTGTCATTCGCAACTGATTTGACGGAGAGATGTCTAACCTTAATTTATGTCCATACTAGTTGCGCCCGCAGTTTCATCCGCGTGAATAATGATGAAAATTGATGATGATGATGATGATGATGATGATGAAAAGTAGCTTATGTGTTAATCCAGGGTGTAAAGTATCTCCATCCCAAATTTCACTCAAATCCATTCTGTAGTTTTTACGTGAAAGAATAACAAACATCCATCCATACTCACAAACTTTCGCGTTTATAATATTAGTAGGATAGGATACACAAATAAATATGTCTTTCTGTAATGTATTATTGCAGGGCAAAATGGGATGATCACTGAGTATCAAATTGAAAAGTTCTATAAAAGTTACTGAGCAGTTGAGTAGACAAAGTTAATGACGACCTCTGTGGCGCGGCGGTTGAGTAGTCGGCTGAGATGCAAAAGGTGCTGGTTCGACTCCCGCTGCGGGAGAAATGTTTGCATGAACTGCAAATATTTGTTCCGGGTCTGGGTGGTGTGGTACCATAGTACTCGTAGTTCCTAAAACCCACGATACAGGGAATCCTAGTGTGGACATGACTATGTTATGTAACTGCCGGTTGTTATGTTATATTTATCATGAAATATATTTAATTATGTTTTAAGATGACTTTTGCGTAGGATTTAATGACGTCATACCGATGAAGCGAGCTATGCAAAAATACCGGGTCTTACCCAGTGTCATGGGTAGTACCTAGTAAGCAAAAAAAAAAACCAACATACCTGCATCTCATCTTTAACCACGCGAAGGGTTCCAACTGGCTACCTCCTACGGCTACCAAGATATACCCATGTGTCAGAATATCGAATGGATACATATGGGAATGGTGTAGGCTTAGTAATTGGGTCTTGTTTGGCGCTATTTATTTATTTATTATTTATTTTATTTATTTATCAAACAAATAAAAATAATACAAAATACAAAAAATTTGGTTAGTAATGTCTTAAAACCTAAGTTAGGTTTGTCTAGACACTAGGTTCTCGATGAATTAGTATTATATTGTTATATTAATTTGGGTTTACGGATCCCTAAAAACGTACACACAACAATAAGACAAAACTCGGTCACACCCGCCCACGAGTTTTATCGGTTACATACTTTAAGTACAGTTTTTGATCTAATTAGTGTAATAGTGACGTTGATTTGTTATGGTTCAGACATATTTATTGCATTGTTTTTTTGTCACTTAATAATGAGGTTTATCTTTATTTAATTAATATTAATAATATCCTGAATAGTTTTCGAGTGGTGACTACAAACCGAAAGACGCGGTAGAGGAAGGTCCTCCAGTCGATAGAACATAACTTTTCATTTAAAAAACTGACTTCCGCCATTGTATTCGACTAAATAATTTTGGATGAAAAAAATAAAATAAAAGAACCATAGTGGTGAAAGGATTATGATACTTTCTGAATGCAAATGCTTGGTTTGATGCTGAAAATATCAAAATCGCCATATGTATGCCTACAATATTTGAGGAGTTCCCTCCATTCCTCATGGATCTCATCATCAGAACTGGATTCTGAAAAAAATGCGACAAATCTGGAAGTATATCTATTCAAATAAAAAAAGAATTTTTCAAATCGGTTCATAAACGACGGAGATAAGAGGTAACAAAAATACAAAAAAAAAAACATCCGAATTGAGAACCTCCTCCTTTTTTGTGAAGTCTGTTAAAAACAAACAGTCGATAAACGTCGCAGGAAGTCGGTGGTTGGAGGGAGGCTCAAGACCGTTCATCGTGGCATTCTAGGGGCCTATGTCCAGCAGTGGACTTCTGCATGTTGACGATGATGACGATGAGCAATATATTAATATTAAACAACAAATCAACTTAGCAAATTCCAAATTATTTTGACTTATTTATAACGATACCCTTAAAGCCTTTTCTATAAATTTTACCAATTAAATCACAAATAGATCAACATCATAAGAGTCATCAAATAGTATGTATATACATTTTAATATTTATTCATTTATTTATTTATATATATTATAGAATAAAAATAAGAAATAGTCGTAAAAATGTAAATAATCATAGATATTTTTTGCAGGTCTCTAAAAGAATAGAAATTTAATAAAATGGGTTGAGTCGATTTAAATACCTAAATGGGTTGAGACACTTGAGACAAGAAGCACTCGTTGATTACCTATAGGGCTTTGAAATTACACATAAATGCGCCCTTATGTTACACCTTGTTTAATTTTTCAATTGTTTTACAGTGAATTCGCCGATATAGCCGACCTCAACCCCCACCCCCCCTCTAACATCCTACGAGAAATTTATCGATGGCTTTAATGATTAAGCTGAATCATTCGTCAACTCAGAAAAACTCTTATCATTTATTTTTAAGAGATGATAAACAAACCACATACCTATCTTTCTTCGAATTTTAGAAACCCTTTTGAAAAGCTAAATTTACATAGTTATGGTTGGGAAAATCCAGTACTTTAACCTTGTCTGTTTTACGACTGTTTTCACTGAATAGTAACATAGTAACCGATCATACTATGTAACTATTTGTTAGGGATATAAAATCTGTGTCGACGGTCCATAATGACTATCTCGTATTCCACGTCTGCGGGTCGTGGGAAACAATAGCTCAATCATAATAATGCGTGCGCGCACCTGTCGGCCCATCGCTTGTCTGTCGTGGTGGTGACCTCTACTATGCTTTTTAGAACGAAAATAGATCGAGAGACTATCGAGTTCCATAGAAGTAGTATTTAGTTTTCACCTGCCGCCAGTGGTAATGTTTTTTTCTTTAAAAATAAGTAATCTGGTTGACCAATAAAATCTATCATTCTCATTGATAAACATGTGATGAAAAGGTCATTAGGTACGGAAAAATGGGTTAAGTCGATATAAATACCTGAATGGGTTGAAAGTTTTTGGGTTGAAACAAGAAGAACTCCCTATTATCGTTTAAAGGGAGGCGTCAATAGAATAACTTTAATTATTTTTATTGCTTTATTTTTTAATTTAAGCTAAGACTTCGCTCGTTTCGCTCACTCGGTCAGTTAAACATTCACTGTCTGTTAGTATCCCCAAGCAGTCACCTCCTTGAGATAGAATTATACATGATGCACATACTTATCACAATTGTGTTGCAAAATAGGTTGTGCTCGCTCTACTGGTCGCAGAACTACTCGTACTATACAACAAAGAAAGCTTAGTATCCTTTAACAGGTCTTTTTGATACGAATTTTCTTGTAGTGTGGGTAAATTGTTACATCAGCGTGGTGTATATTGTAAAGCTAATCTGTCTATGTTTCCACATGAGTGGAAAGTTGTTCAGCCTGGATTTTTTTGGGGAAAAAGACTTAGAATGGCTGTTAAAGTTGTTCAGCTGGATATTTTGGGGGAAAAGACTTAGAATGGCTGTTAAAGTTGTTCAGCTGGATATTTTGGGGGAAAAGACTTAGAATGGCTGTTAAAGTTGTTCAGCTGGATATTTTGGGGGAAAAGACTTAGAATGGCTGTTAAAGTTGTTCAGCTGGATATTTTGGGGGAAAAGACTTAGAATGGCTGTTAAAGTTGTTCAGCTGGATATTTTGGGGGAAAAGACTTAGAATGGCTGTTAAAGTTGTTCAGCTGGATCTTTTGGGGGAAAAGACTTAGAATGGCTGTTTATGTGTTGTGTAGTTTGGTCATCGAGTTTCCATGGTTATTCGGCGGTCCATTTGTCAGTCATAATAATCCTAACCGTCAGTCAGAGCCGCGTTCAACACTTACGGAGAGCCACAGATAAATAATGACGACCTCTGTGGCGGCATGGTGGGAGTAGCCGGCTTAGATGCAACAGGTTGCGGGTTCGATTCCTACTGCGGGACAAATGTTTTTATGATCTGCAAACCTTCGTTCCGGTTCTGGATGTTATGGTACCATGGTACTCGTAGTTCCTGATACCCATGACACAGGGAATCCTAGTGTGGGATCAAGAGTACGTATGTGATAGTTGGGTGTTATGTTTTGTTAATAGTTCCATACAACTAACAAGAACTTAAACAATAGGTCCGTTTACGAGCTCATATATGTATATTATATTGTATATGTTTGAATCATCATGATTAATCGGATGTCCACTGCTGGACGAGGCCTCCCCTATAGATTGTAATGGGGGGGGGGGGAATTTCATTATTTCGTGGCGATAATCACCACGCTAGGCAGACGGATTAGTGAACGCAGTATTGGTGTTAAGTACCAAGTAGTGGATGCTGTTGCTCATTCGGCTTTTACGAAATCCACGAGAGAAGATGGAGGAGTCTATTCTTAGGTCGGATAATGTCAATAATAGAATTGAATCTTTCGTAGTTGGGAATCATTTTAAAATTGAAAAAACGAAACAGTGGTAGGTAATTAAACGTTTTTTCATAATGATTGATTGATATTATTATTTGTTAGATAACACAATACACAAAGGAAAGCATAGAGGCTTTTCTTTTTGCCCTATTGACAGACAAACTGACTGACGACGCAGTTGGGTGCCGGGAACAATTAATATAACTGTATTGTAACATATCTTTAGTTTATCTAACTGTATGTTAACTACTTACTGGTAGAACGATTTAAAAAACTCGTGTTAGTTTAAGATTTTAGTAGGTACGTGTGTTTGTGACCACAATTGATCAATTCACTGAAGGTAGGCCCCTCTTTCAGGAAGTCGGTGGATGCACGCGGCTCAAGACCATTCGTGGTGGAGGTCTATGTCCAGCAGTGGACTTCTACCGGATGATGTTGACGATAATGATGGGTGTCGTTTTCACGTGGACTAAAAATACAGTAAGTTTTTCATTCGAGAGACCATGAAAATACCAGTGGCCAGATGAAAAAAAACTATTATCTATTATATTACGGCACATAAAAATGTGTCGTGGCGTATACAAGCTGAGAATAGACCCCTGCGACCTAGATCTAGACCTAATGAGGGATTACACCATGAGACGAGCAGCAGCATCCACCACCAATCCACCTGCCAAGCGTGGTGATTATAGCAAATCCCTTTATTATATACTAGTTGCGCCCCGCGGTTTCACCCACGTGTATAATGATGAAAATTGATGATGATGATGATGATGAAAAGTAGCCTATGTGTTAATCCAGGGCGTAAAGTATCTCCATTCCAAATTTCACTCAAATCCATCCAGTAGTTTTTACGTGAAAGAGTTACAAACATCCATACTCACAAACTTTCGCGTTTATAATATTAGTAGGAAGGATAGGATAGTAGGAAGTAGGATAGGATTCAATGGGGGCGGCCTCGTTCATCAGTGGACGTAAACAGGCTGGTGATGATGATGATGATGATCTTTACCAAACGACAAAAATAGTCCTATAACGGCTTGGTTGAGTAACAAACAGCGGTATACTAAATATTATATACAGTGCAGAAATAGTCACAAATTGTTCACAGGAACATAACTTGTCACAAATAAATTAAAACATAGCATAACACCCAAGAGTCACATACGTGGTCCCGATCCCACACTAGGATTCCCTGTGTCGTGGGTATCAGGAACTACGAGTACCAAGGTACCATTACACCCAAACCCGGACCAAATATTATTTGACAAAACAACATGTTATTTTACTTCTCATGAAGTGATACCTAATTGTATTTTCGAGCTCGTAAAAACTGTATTTACTAGGTATTTGTACCTATACTATGCACAGTATTATCAATGTACAGTAGTATTGATTGCATCATTTATCGAATAACCAAGTTATAGTATCCTGAATCGTGACTGTATGAGTGTAAATAATCATTTGTAATCGAAAGATTGTGTGGATTATTCATTATAATGGCCTATTGTGTGAAAAACAATAAGGCAAATAGTTGTATTATGCTAGAAAACATCTCGACTTACCTACTTATAGGTAAATATCTTCCTAGGAATTACAACTGATTCTAAAGAACTATGTGAACTAATACGTATGTAACAAATGTATTTCAAACCTAGTTTTTAACCGACTTCACAAAAAAGGAGGAGGTTCTCAATTCGGTTGTATTTCTTTTATTTTTTTTTATTTAATGTTTTGTACCTCATATCTCCGGCGTTTATGAACCTATTTGGAAAATTATTTTATTATTTGAATAGATATACTTCAATGATGTTATATCATACAGAATCCAGTTCTGATGATGGAATCCATGAGGAATTGAGGGAACTCCTCAAAAATTGCAGGCATACGCATTATGGCGATTTTGATATTTTCAGCAACAAACCAAGCATTTGCATTCAGAAATTATCATAATCCTTTCACCACTATGGTTCTTTAATAATTTTTTTTCTTCCAAATATTTAGTAGGATACAATGGCGGAAGTTGGTTTTTTAAATGAAAAGTTATGCATAGTTAGGAAAACTACGCAAACGCTACTTTCTTTGTTTTTTCGTTGGCCGTGATGTGTTCTGTCATAAGGTACCACTTTACTTGGTTATAATCGCAAATGTTTGCGTAATTTTTCCAAGGCAAAATCAACCATGAGTCTATCGGTACATAATGTTATTTTCCTTAGCCAAATAACGCAAACATTTGTGAATATAGGTACACAATTGAAGTGGCACCTTTAGAATAATATACCTCTTTGTCTCCTCTCGTGAGTGTCGTAAAAGATGCAGTAAGGGTTTGCACCATGGGATGGGAATCAGCGTTGACCTGAGTACTAGTACTCAACCCCAATATTGCAATCACTAATCCGTCTGCCAAGCGTGGTAATTATAGCAAACCCCCCATTGTATTTTATGGGGGATGCCTCGTCCAGCAGTAGACGTCTAACGACTGATAACTGGTGTTCTTGTTGATGTGTTGAGATGTGAAAATAAAAGTTTGTAAAAATCTTAAGTTGTTCTTACGAGTACTCCGTTCAGGTAATGATCCCCTGGTACTAATCTACGTAGGGGTCACAGGTTCAAAACCTATTTTGAATAATTATTGATCATACTAGAGGTTTAACGTTTACCGTTTATCATGAGAAAGTGTGCTTAGGAACATAATTGAATATGCGGTGGTCTGTGATAGATTAATGGGCAAAGTTTGGAAGGCACTTCATTGTGATGGGCCTTCCACACGTGCTCGTGACTTGCTGTCTGCCGGGAGATTTTGTATGGTCTTCAAATTGCGCCAGCCATCAAATGCATTGTTGGAATTTTAATAATTAAAACAGTCAGTATCAATATTTTACTAAAATAACTTTCGTGAGTTATATAATTAATTTTGTAAAACGGGAAATTATCACGTACCGTACCGTTTTCACGTATATTGACGCGGACACAAGCACTTCAACCACCCCCGCGCCGGACAAGCCTAGAGGAGCGAGCTCAGAGACGCAGTGCGAGGAGGGACGCGGAGGGAGTGTAGCGTGGATCCTATACCCACCTTAATGAAGACCCTCGATTAGGGTCGAAACCTGTTGGTGCTTCCACCAACATATCGGTACGTGAAAATTTCTCGTTCTACAAAATAGTATCAATATATCGCAATACCAAAACTTTACCCTAATTCTGTGATCAGGTATGTTCAATTGTACATCAATATGCAATTTCCGGCATCAACTAAGGCCAGCAGTACACTGGCCTCTGCATAATTCCACGAACAACGTCAATCGCCAATCAGTTTTGTAAGAAATGCATAGTGAATACCCGCCTTATACGGGCACACAGTCCTGGATTAAAGACACGAGACTTGCTTAAAGATTTTTTGTCTTAGACCACTGTTCACCAACACATAAACAAATGGTTAAAAGACTGTTAAGCCTAACCAATTCTTTTTGACAGATGCTTTCATACATTATCTGTCACCTTGATCATTGGTTACGGTAAACGCCCGTTTATTTGTTTGTGAACGTGGGCCTTAGAAATTAACAACCATACCACAAATTAATAAACCAACTGGCTAGACAAAAAATATCTACCACATACGGCAAATTAATTATTGTAATGAAAACTTTAAATGAAATTAACTGTATATTTAATTAATAAAAAAAATACTTTTAAATTGAATAAACGGCTAATTACCACTGTTTTTCGTCACTCAAAAAAAAATAGTAGCAAAAGTGATGAAAAACAGTGGTAATTAGCCGTTTTTTGCAATTTAAAATGATTCCCAACCACGAAAGTTTCAATTAAAAAAAAATACTATTAATAAGGATGCATGCAGTTTTTTACTTAAAACAACAGTTAAACCAATTTCAGTGAAATTTAGAATAGAGATAGATGGCAACGGCGGGGGAGTAGCCGGCTGAAATACAAGAGGTGCGGGTTCAATTAACAGCGCGGTACAATTTTTTTTATTGTCTGCAAATGTTTGTTACTGATACCAACGAAATAGGAAATCCTAGCTATGTGACTAAGGTGTTTCCGATTTCGGTAAAATTTATTATATAGATAGTTCTGAATTAACTTAATTATAAGTTTTTTATCCCGCTAAAAAAGAGTGAAGCCGCTAGCAGGTGCTAGTATGGCATAAAAGGCCTTAGAATCGAGCTTAATCCACTCCTGCGCATTGGTCTAAGAACTAGAGCGCCACTGGATGCCTTAGATACGATTGTAAGCCGACTGCACTAACAAATACTATTTATTGTCCTGACGTAATTGGTTTCAGTGTTCTCAGTAACATCCGTTAAGCAATCGGCACAATATAGTGTAGGAGCTAGAGGTACGATTCGATACAAAATATTAAAATATACATTAGTTAACTAGCTGTCATCTGGTGATAGCATAGATAGACTGGGTTATCTATGACAGACTTGTTGCTCATAAAAGAACCAGTTGAACAATAAATTATTTAATTCATTGATAGCAAGTATCATTTTGAACCGTCTTATTAACTAAAATTACTTTATTTTATTTTTTTATTACCGGCTGAGATTCAAGAAGTTGCGGGTTCAATTCCCGCTGCAGGACAAATGTATGTATGATCTGCAAATATTTGTTCCGGGTCTGGGTGTTATAGCACCATACTCGTAGTTCCTGATACCGAAAATACAGAAAACCCTAGTGTGTGATCAAGATTCGTACGTGACTGTTGGGTGTTATGTTATGTTAAATCATATGACGACCTCTGTGGCGTGGCGGTCGAAGGTTCTCCTGTGACACAGGAGGTTGCACGTTCGATACCCGCCTCGAAACAAATATTTGTCCGATCTGCAGATATTTGTTCAGGGTGTTCTGGGTATTTTTCTATGTATAATAAAAATACATATCTATGTAATGTATTATTATATTAAGTATATCAGTTATCTAGTACCCATAACACAAACTCTGCTTAGATTGGGGCTAGATAATGTTGTGTGTAATGTTGTCCCGCATTTATTTATTTATTATTTATTTATTTATATTATTCCGTGAAAATACCTTGGGCTCTTACTCTAGAATTTGAGTTCATGTTTTGTGTTCGTTCTGGTGTTTATTAAGCACCTTTTACTGTTTTGTTTAATTTACAACTGTCGCTGTTCATAATATATTTTATGGCTTTAATAAGACTGTGTTACGTTTGCGCAGTTGCATCATTATATTACATTATTGTGAGTTGAATTAGGAGAATGTTACTGGTAGCTAGCAATAGGGTGCTTAAGCCCTTTTGTACGCGAACGAAGTTTGCTTCTAATTTGGCTACATTTTCTTCAATCTCTATGAAACTATGTACAAGTAATCTGTAGTTTAATAGACTAGACTAGACCCGTGGTGCGTTTGTTTCTTATAAAACTATATGGGTACCTACCAAGTTATATATAACTATAAAAAAACCACCAAAAAACTGTTCTAAAAAATAAATTCAAGTGTTTCCTTCTGTCCGTGTGTAATAATGTCCCTACTATGTTGTTATGATTTTAATGAACATATTGTTATGATTTTAATGATTTTATTTTAGTTATTTGACTTAATATTATTACAATTTTTTATTTCTGTATAAATTGTTAAATTATTGCCTAAATTTAAATGATATAAAATATGTGTACCTAATAACTGATTTCCGCATACAATGTATTTTGTTTTTTTTTTGGAATAAATAACTATGAACTATATAAAAAAAATCTAAAAAAACCTATTTAATCATAATTGTTTTACAAACAATAACAATTTTATTTTATGAAAAAAAACACGCTTTGAATAAGGTAACTTTTTAAACAACATGAAAATAATATAAACATATAAATAACATCCTTTAAAGCAAACATTTTGAACATTTCGGAGGGGGATTGAACCCCTAACCCCCCCTCGGCTACGCCCATGCAAGACAGTTAGTTTTAACGGGTTGTTTTATAAAGTGGCTGCGGTGTCGAAGTGCCGCGTTGCAATCAAATATTTTACGGCCAGTTATGGTCACAATATATCCATAAATTCAAAAAGGATTACTTAAGATGAATTACGATGTATATTTGTAATTAATACAATGTCACAGTAGTTTTTAGTTTTAATTTATTGTTCTTTCAAAAATACATTTCTCATCAAAAAAATCGAAACACTTCTAAAGTTTATGTGTTTAGATTATAAGAAATGTATTGTTATAAATGAAAAAAAAAAATCATATAACGGTAGGCAGTTCATAACCTACTGCCAACAAATGTAATGATGGCTTTTTTAAATAAATAATCCTCTTATTTGGTTATTTGTCTTCAGAAAGAAAATCTATAGGTATTGTTTAATTTTTTTTGATGAGAAGTGTATTTGTTTTTTAATTTTTAAACTCAAAATTTCACATAATTTACTTTTTTAACATAACTCCCGACAGACACATTACGTACCTAGTCCTGTGTGGTAAGCACGAGTGGATATCTAACGGTATCGAGACGGTAACGAACGAGACGCTAGTCGATGTCAAATATTAACCATAACATACATAACATAGGACCCACGAATAGTCTAATACGTAGTCATGATCCCACACTAGGATTCCCTGTGTCGTGGATATCAAGGAACTACAAGTACTATGGTACCATAACACCCAGACCCAAAACAAATATTTGCAGATCATACAAACATTTTTCCCGCAGCGGGAATTGAAGCCGCAACCTCTCGCATTTCAGACGGCTACTCGCCCACTTCGCCACAGAGGTCGTCAACACATTTTTGCTACATTATTTTTATTGCTTGTTACCTATGACCAGAGACGTTGCTAGGGGCTGACCATGGGGACAGGTGCCTCAAACCTCAAGTGGGTAGGGGAGGGGGGTTAACTTCTGTTGCAATGCTGGCTGCTCTCGCCCTTAAAAGTCACTTTTAGTTTTTCGCGGCTCGCTCTTTGCCGTTAACTTCTGTTAGAAGGTTGCCTAATTTCACTTTTAAGAAACTTAAATGTATAACTTAAATTACTTTTTACATTTATTGTATTGTTTCTTTTGCCATAAAATAAGTATTTGGGAGAGGGTGCAAAATTCAAATCTTACCCCTCAAACTACTCATTAACTTAGCTACGACACTGCTTATAACGCAAATAAGAAACAATTTACTATGAAATTTAAAGATCACAATCATTTAAGATTAGAAATCTTATTTAAATGCAAATTATAAAGACAAGCAGTTACATTATAAAAATTTATAAAATTTATTGACAAATAAATAAAGAATAATCCTTACCATTGCGATTTGTGACACAATTTAAATTAATTGAAAACTATGAATGATGTGCCGTGGCGTGTCGGGTTTACAAAAAAACCGCTTCGTCTCCTCCATTGGATGTAGTAAAATCCTTACTAAGGAGTTACCGAAGCATCCACCTGAGTACTTAACATCAAACTGCGATCACCAATCCGCCTGGCAAGCGTGGTGATTATGGCAAATCCCCTCATTGCATGAGGTGATTGATTGGTGATCACAGTTAAGTATTAAATACTCAAGTGGATGCTGCTGCTCATACCCTGTTGTAATCCCTTAGTTGACTTTTACGACATCCAAGAAAGCAGACGGAGGGGTATAATTCTCAAGCCAGACCACGGCACGAATATTGTTTAAAAGTTTATTATCATCAGAATACCTACCTAATTATTATCTGTAACAAGTGGCCCCCACTTGACTACGGCAAAAATGACAAAAAAAACTGTTATCCGATTACTAACAAACTTTACAGGATTACCCGTTTGGCTAATTTGAAGATTGCCTGAAAATTTCATAAAAATCGGTCCAGCCGTTTTAGAGTCCATAGGAACTACACAAACATATCGATTATTATTATATACAAGATAATATAGATAGAAAACAACAGATACATCCCACAAAATTAAAAGTAAAAATATTAAAATCAAATCACCAACCTCTACAAAAAGGCACAAATAAACAAAAAAGTTATTTACAAAGCATACCTTTGTTATTCAAAATAAATAAAATAAAAGATCCAAAACAGGAGCGGGCCTTGCGTGCCGCGCTGCGTTCCGTTTCGCACGAAAGGCTTTGGAGCTAAGAGCCTTATTATCAAGCTATGGACTAAATAACTTTTAATAAAGTAGTAATCATGAGGCACCACAAACATAGTGAGAGAACGACTGAGACAGAGTGCGCGAATCATAGCGAAAAAGATAGTGGAATAGAGACAAACAGCATTCAATTAGACTTATAAACGATATTAAACTATAAATACGCTTATAATTGGTGCCCAAATCCATGCTTATTCGAGTATAATAATATAAGAGTTATATAAGAACGAAAAAAAAATAGTCTTTAGACTATGTTGTAAGCCTAGTTTTTACTGGTTGGGATGCATGGCTTTTTAGTTCTTTTTTCAGTAGGATTCTTATTTTTTTCCCGAAACGTCTTCCGTAATAACATTACCTAACATAACACCCTAACACAGTCACATACGTCTTGTCTTGATCCCATACTAGGATTCCCTGTGTATCAAGGAACTACGAGTAATATGGTACCAACAACCAGACCTGGTGTTTGTTGCAATGTTTGCAACAAAAATCATGCAAACATTTGCCCCGCAGAGGGAATCGAACCCACATCTCTTACGTTTCACGGAGTTTGTCAAATAATTAGTAAGATTACTAAATGATTATATTCCATAATAATTGTTGTTCACTTCCATTAAATGTTTATAATTTACTCCTAGGAACAACCTAAGAAAGAGTTAATGATTGTCTTTTTGTTTACCCTCATTCTACACAGACTGGGTTCTTCTAAACTTAAGTTCTCAGATACAACAGCACTTTAGGTCGTTGGCAAATCATAGTCGTGCTAACAGTTCATACCTGCATGCTGTATAGCTTATTTATTACTTGGATCTTGGACTTTTTGCGTCGATAATCGAACACTCAAATTGAAATGATAATGTCGGTATCGAAAATAAATGTTTATTTTGGATTTTATCGGAAAGGTTTTTGGTGCATAAACTTTTAAAAAAGATGTGTGATACGCTAATGAAGCGAAGCGTTTTTATGTAAATTCTATACTCACCAAGTTAATGATTAAAATGTAAAAACATTAACATCGATAATATCAAAATAGTAATAAAAAATTACTTTTCAATTTAATTAATCTGATTATTCTTATCTTTGACAGAAAAATATTATAATCAATAGATATTTATGTAATGTATAACATCAAAAATTTTTACTTGCTCTGTAATCGTAATAATGTTGTTCTAAAACACGAAACATAACATAAATTGAATAAAATCATACTTTAAAATTATTCCTCGTCCATTTCTAAGCAAAAATTGAATTCATAAACTAAGTCACAATAGAAATACCAAAAATATCATTAATATTATTCATTTTAAACGATAATTGCAAATCATTAAACTACAACGCACGCCAAGACGCCAACAGAAAATATTATATTAGGTTCCAAGTTTAGGCAACCATTAATTATTAGAATTTATTAGTTTTATAAATTTTTAATAACGATATATAGTTAGTTCGCAACATGCAAATAGCAACTGTTAGTTAATTTAAAATGAAATTATTAAATGAATAATACTATTTCATACAAGCGGGAAACTCCACGGCTCGCGTTGAAGTCTTTTCTTGGTGAGATAGACGCCGTCCGTCGGTATTTCGTAGCACTTGCTCTACGAACTCGATATAATTAAAAAAAATACAACCGATTTAAAAACCTTCTTTTTTTGAAGTCAGCTAAAAACCCGGATTTGTTTAATAATTTTTGTTGGTATAAGACATATTCTGGCTTATTGTTATATTTTATAATTGGAAGATAGTGTTAACCGAGTTTATCGTAGCAAAGAAATGGCAGCGATTAGCTCACCACTAGTCACGATATACTACGATACTAGATACGATTATGTAAAAAGAGGCTCATTGAAGCTCTACCTACCCGTGAAAAAAATGCGTTGTAATGTATATCATCATTATCATCAGCTGTCAGACGTCTACTGTTGGACGAGGCCTTCCCCATAGAACGCTAAGGAGGGATTTTCTATAATCACCACGCTTGGAAGATGTATTGGTGATTGCAGTGGTGTTGAGTACTCCAGGAGAAAGTTGCTGCCTATACCCTGGTGTAATCCTTTTCCGGCTTTTACGACATCAAAATACAAATACAAATAAAAATCATTTATTGATTACTCTTAAGTTACAGGTCAGCCAGGGAGGAGACAGAAGGGTCTTTTCTTAGACTGGATACCCCACGAGATATATGTATTTATGTTTGAATATTCTCTATAACTATAGAACTGATTTCAATATGTCCTATTTTATTTTTGTATTATGTTCCAGGGATGATTTATTTTAACATACCGTATTTGCAAGACAAATCCGTTAACAAATTACAGACCTATTCCACACTTTCTCAGAAATAAATTGTTAATATAATTGGAGCCAAATTATTTGTCAAAAAAAGCTGTACATTTATTACATAGACTTGTAAATACGGATAAAGTTATTACCCGATTTAAACACGATAAAAATTCTACAAGGTTTATTTATGTTGAAATTTGTCAATACCTAACCCACAATGTGGTTTATTGATCAAGTACATTTTAATTTAATATACAAAAAGCTTGAGAAAACTTTTTGCAAGCAGGTATAGGTATGTGCTATTGAAAAGTTTAACAACACACACCTCGAATTTTTTTATATTGTTGTTTTATCTAAGTAAGGATTAGTGATAACTTTTTAATTTGAACTAGCAGACTAATTAACTAATTAGAGCAGATTTTTTTGTTACAAAGTTGTAATAAAATGTTCTGCTCTAATATTAATGTATTTTTAGAACATCTCTTCATAGTTTTCTCCATACCCTGGTAAATAATTCCTTAGTAAGGTTACGACCTCTGTGACGCGGCGGGCGAAGGTTCGCCTGCAACGCAGGACGCAGGTTACAAATATTTGTACGATCTGCAGATAATTGTTCAGGGTGTTCTGGGTATTTTTCTATGCATAATAAAAAATATCTATCTATGTAATGTATTGTATTAAGTATATCAGTAATCTAGTACCCATAACACAAGCTCTGCTTAGCTTGGAGCTAGATAATGTTGTATGAAATGCCCAGCATATATTTATTTATTTATTTAAATAAAAAATCTGCTTTAGCTTACTTCATCATCATCATCATCATCAACCAATTCAAGTCCACTGCAGGACATACATCTATTATTATCACGGCGCTTATATCTTTAGCCCGTCTTCGGCTCTCTCCATACAGTAGCTGACAGCCACCCTGCGTAAGTCATTGCTCCATATAGCCAGAGGGCGCCCTACTCTATGTTTACCTACAAGTTTTTTTCATACTGCTTAACAAGCCAACAAACCAACGGTCCATCTGATGGAAAGTAGTTACCGTAGCCTATGAACGATTCTGAGACACACAGATGAAAAGTCTCATGTGCCTGTTATTTCAAAGGCACCCGTACCCTTCAAACCGAAACACAGCAATGCGATCACTACTGCTTGGCGGCAGAAATAGGTATGGTGGTAGTACTTCCCCGGATGAACTCTTTCACAAGCAGTTCAACTACTAACAAAACCTAACGTGATCTCCTTTCAAAATCTCGTTTACTTCAATGATTATCGGTTCTTCAGAAGAAATTACCATCACTTTAGCTTGTTTATTTTCATCTCATGTCCTTAAACACTTACTCTCTTATTCATAATCATTTTTTAAACCTTTTTTAGTTAAAATAACTTTTGTTTTGTTCTCTCTGATGTAAAATGGCATACGCCAAAACAAGACAAATGCTATTTTAGCTATCAAAGGTTTAAAAATTTATTATGAATAAGAGGGTTAGACAGTATGTTTCATAAATTTAAATTGATTCTGATGTTATCTCTTTGTAAAGTGACCATCCACATCCACACAGCTTTCATTCAACACCTATCAGTTGACATGGTGGTGGAATTACCTCGCTTCATCGCACACATACAGGTTGTAACAAAAGCCCTTTATTGCAAATGTATGTTGGTGTCTGTATATCTATATCTTCTGTCTTCGTACTATTGTATATTAATAACTGATTGAGTTACCAATGATGTTGGAAAGTAGATTTGCAAAGCTTTGTCTTACACATAAATCTTAGCATCAGTTAACATTTAGTTATCGTCGCTAGAGCTAACTAGACTTACTTATTATCTAAAATCTAATAGTTGGTGTTTCTTTCCAGCAAGAAATATGTATGGCTAACGTTTTAATGGATATCATATTTTTTAAATATAATTAATAAAAAAAAAAAAAAAAAAACTAATTAAAATTAATAAAATTTTAATTATCAAACAAGTGAACCAATGTTTTGAATAAAATGTATGGACCTTTATCGATAAAACAGGCAGAGGTGCCTTGTATATACCTTTATTGATAAGACAGGCAATGGTGTCTATTGTATACCTTATCGATAAGACCGGCAGTAGTGTGTATTGTATACTTTTATCGATAAGACAGGCCGTGGTGTCTATTTAATACCTTCATGAAAAAGATAAAAAGTGGTGTCTATTATGTGTACCTAACATTTACTAAAATTCATCATAATAACCATCATAAGTGAGTTCATCTTCTATTATTATTTTTCTTTATCTAAAGTTAAACTGTGCTTAATTTATAGTGATCCTTTTCTAATGGACTGAAATGAAAAGGAACGGAATAGTTAGCCAGATTATTTTAGAGAATGCTGCATAGAATCATCACCAGTTAATTTTCTGTTTATACTCAGAAGTTCCTATACAACTCACAGTAAAAGATGCCAACTTGACTGTTAAGAGACCAGTGCAATCAAGGTGCAGCTATGTTATTTCTTTACAATATCGGTAAAGTAATTGTGAGAACATTGCTTATTTTGAATCTAATAGTTAAACTTTTTTTTTTTATTCATATTTCAAACAAGGAACGTCATAATGTTTTGTTCGATGTCGCGCTGTCATTTGTTTCTACAATAAACGCATCTTTATTTGAAATTAGAGTTGCTTTCCAAACAGATCTAATAATCATACGAAGTCAATTTGGTGTAGGTTTCGATAATTTAAATTATGTTTATGGCTATGGTGGAAAGACCTGAGGTATTGCGTCTTTAGGTAACATATTCTTTAGCAAGATGAATTCATACCATCTTATAAGACCTGTTATATTTATTTATGTAATCATTCGAGAAACAAACATACATTGTTGGGAAAGCAGGTGTACATACCTTATTGTCCACAATGTAATCAATACCTCCCTTGCACTCGCACACACTTAGTTATTCATTGATAACAACACATGTCTTGCACTCACACATTATCATTTATTTTACATAGTACATCCACATTTAAAGTATTTCTTTCAAAACACTGAAGAAAAAACTGTAAGCTGATACATTCAAAGTCTATTTTTCAATGTCATTCATACGTTACCGTAAAAGTCTCATCCCGAAAATAACTTTTCACCCCGCTTTTCCCGACATCGCGCATCAAAAATGCGAATGTGTGCGTAACAACCTGACTATAAGCTTGCGTAGACGCAACTGAAATCACCTTGCAAGGCCCACTATACCCCTCTCACTTTAAACCTGTAGTTGTCTCTGTCTAGCGGGCATTGTGCTCGACGGGGACCGGCTTACACCGCTTGACAATAAATTACGTATAGGAATCTAATCAGTTTAATAGACGTGTGATTTTTTTTTAATTCTGACCGCCTCTTCTAATAGCGACGGACAATGATCTGTGGCTGGATAAAAACACCAATTACGGTGAAAACGACGTCTTGACATAGTTAGTGCGTTTGGAAAAAGTCGAGCCGTGGGCGGTGTAATGCGAAAGTGCACCATGAATATAATAGAAAAATTTTGTTATGTTTGTTTTTATGCACTACTAGTAGCACCAATAAGAAGTGGTTTTACAAGCGAATCGGTTGTAAGGATATTCGTCTTTTAAACTTGAAAAAACGTAACACTAGTAGAAAATTAAAAATATTTATTACTTTTGAAAAAAGAACCGTTGTCTTCTGATTTAAACCTACGGATCTGAGTTTTTTTTCTTTTATTTTTATTGAATTGGTATGTACAGCTATGTTAGTTAGTGTGGGACAAATCATGAAACTAAATTTTTAAAAAAATACCTATATCTTTGCGAGAATTGCCAACGTCGATGTTGCAGAGAAAGCTGAGAACCATATTGTTTGATAAATGTTATTATAAAATTAGCAAATTCATGACTGATAAATCTTTTATTATGTAATTAAATTTTAATCATTATTTTTATCATTGACTAGACATTTTTTTTTAAATTTAATTCATGTGACATTTATATTATAATATTTGTAATGTTTGACATCTATTATTTATATTCAACTATTGATATTATTAATCTAAGATTGAAAATTAAATAAATAATTGCACGCCCTTTAAGGGTAGATTACATTGGATCCATTATATAATAACTATGACATCTTTATACATGTAATTCAGCAATAAATATACTTTGACTTTGACTTTGACTTTGAACCAGTTTCATCCAAAGTTGAAATCTCGTCATACCTGTCAAGTTCAGACGATAATACAATACTATGGCGACGCCGAGCTGATCTGATGATAGAGACGGAAGGTGGATTACGGAACTCCTCGATGATTAATAGAAGCCTGGCAGTATTTGGGCTCATTTTGATCAGCTCACGGTTCCAATCACCGATTTAATACATTTTTCAACAAAAACTTATTTATTTATAATTTTCTTTGTAGCTATTTTAACGTGACCATAGAATATGATATTACTTATATATAAACCCAAAGATATACGTATTTACTCAATAAAATTGGTTGCTATGATTTTAGTTTAATGTTTAAGCTCAGGAATTATTCACATAGAATAAGTAACCAGGTTGATAAGCTTGTAGTGGTCAGGTTGTAGTGAAGCTGAACGCCTACTGTTGCTTCAGCTACCAATTACAGACGTAAATATTTAACTTAGACTTTAAATAAATGGAGTAATGCTTGAATAATTGTTGTCCGGTTATTAGTAGTGTTGTTTGGAAAGGTTTTGGCTATAGACAGATAACATAACATAGAATAAATAAATAAATGCTGGACATTTCACACAACATTATCTAGCCCCAAGCTAAGCAGAGCTTGTGTTATGGGTACTAGATAACTGGATATACTTAATACAAATACATTACATGGATAGATATTTTTTATTATACATAGAAAAATACCCAGAACACCTTGAAGAATTATCTGCAGATCGTACAAATATTTGTTCCGAGGCGGGAATCGCACCCACAACCTCCTGCGTCGCAGGTGAACCTTCGCCCGCCGCGCCACAGAGGTCGTCAACATAACACCCAACAGTCAAATACATAGTCCTGATCCCACACTATGATTCCCTGTGTTGTGGGTATCATGAACTACGAGTACCATGGTACCACAACACCTAGACCTGGAACAAATATTTGCAGATCATGCCATTTGTCCCGCAACAAGAATCGAACCAGCACCTCATGTGTCTCAGCCAGCTACTCGTCCACTGCACTCATAAAGGTCATAGAAAGTCCGTGGATGGAGGCGGCTCCAGACCGATAGTCATGGCATTCTAGGGGGGAGGCTTTTGCAACTGTTGACTTCTACAGGCGGATGATGATGATGATGATTAATGTATACAATTTGTATTTTCCAAGCAGAGTTAAGTACCTACTCACTCAGTAGTCAACCAACCTTCCCTGGCTTCCTTTGACCAAAAGAATAATCCATAAAAAATCCGATACAGTACGCGCCCAATCACCACGCATTTAAACAAACAAGGCCTTTAGTGGAATATTATAATTTGTTATACCCACAATGCGGATCATGCCATTGACAACAAAAAACTTGATTTTCCCCACATGGTTGAATAAAGGGATGGGATGAATCCGAAGTTTTTATACGGATTTCTTTAAGTATGTATAATCTTGCTTAAAAGTAATTTTTGAAAGCTTTTGTCTGTTTTGCCTTTTTTGCGTGAGATGGTTAAAAAATATTATATTTTTTTTTTATACTCAGTATTTAAGAATCTACACAACGTATTCAAGAAAACTTAATTTCCGTAGAAAAATATCTAATTTAAATCCCATCATCATCATCATCATCAGCCTATAGAAGTACACTGCTTGACATAAATAGACCTCCCTCATAGAATACCAGGACAAACGGTGTGTGTGTTTACTTTAGAGGGGAGGTTTGCCATAATCACCATGCTTGGCAGGCGGATTGGTGTAATCACTTTGTTGGCTTTTTTGACGTCGACGGGAGTAGAGGGATATATTCTAGGCGAGACAAACCAAGGCAATTGAAACGGAATTCAATTGCGTAAGCAATATCTGTAATCCCAACAACACATTGAATTCTTAACTGGCTAATGCTACTCAAACACCATTTACGGATAACTACGGTTGCACATCACTACAGCTCGCATCTCCTCATGCGGTCAACACACCATTACGACAGTGTTTTGCTTAGCTCCGTGTTTCTCCGGATTTATTGTCAATAAAGGCAAACATGGATGTACTGTTGTTTACGGTTAGCGTTGTATAGTCGCGTCCCTACAAATCAGTGTAAGAAAGTGATTAATGTATTTTCTTTTATTGTTTTTGACGTGACAACGTCTTATAATTCGATAGAGCCGGCTGCACGCACGAAAAAACATGACTCATGCGGCGTTACCTCGCTCTGAGGCGTTCCATGTAAGGCTTGAAGTGCAAGCGAGAGCGCGGAACGAGCGACAAAGAAGACGTTGTCACGTTCAACTATCGTCAGTAAACGGACTTTACAGACAACCAATTTTTTTTATTTGTATTTACCTACATGTTTATAGTTTATACCCTTGTAGTTTTTTGATGTTCGTGACATCTTCTAGGCCCTCTCTGAAAACCAGCCTCGCGTGGCACCGTACCTTGTATTGGGGCACAATTACAGTAGCAAATGGAAATGGGGAACGCAACAATGGCGATCATTTTGGCAGGCAAATCTTTATAAACTTGAAATGAGGAATATTTAGGTCAAGAAGTTTCCCTTATTAGATTTAGATTGCGCTAGGGCTGCCAAAAAGATCCCCATCATTGCCATTTGCTCCTGAGTGCATTTGCCTCTGTGAGGGGGTAGGTTTGGTGCAGCTTATGCCGTCTGTCTATCTGTCTGGGGTTCTGTCATAGGGTTATGCCTCTGAAGCCATTAGAGGTGTAGCTGATTGTTTTTTTTTTAATTTTCAGTTTAGGTGTTTTTGGTGATGTACCTCAAAAATGGTACAGAGTTATGAAAAATAACAACGAATAACCAAGGCTTATTAGATCTATTTATAGCTAATAACGAAAGCTTATATTCTTAAAAAAATATTTAATTAATTTAGTATTTTTTGTAAATTTTCTCTTATTAATCTATTAAAAAGTTGAAAATACGGTGACACAGTCACAAAATTACAATTTATTCATTAAAAAAACATTCATAATTAAATACATAAAAAAACACTAGTTTTTTCTTTCCTTTTTGGTCAGACCGTTTTTAAAAGCAGCCATTATCTTTAATTTGGCCGTAAACACCTGACGATCGACACCCTTCGATATTTAAAATTTATAACAAAAAGAATTACAGCCAGCTACAAGTTCTCAATTCAAAAACACCGTCCGTAATTTACTACGGTTAATTACATTCCATTTTCAATATCACAACAAGTTCATTCATAATTTTTCGCTGGACTTTCGCAACCTGTCCTTACCGTTACGTGCACAGCGAAGACAGCAGCTAGTTCACTCCATTAAAAAATGATTAACAGTGTATCAGTGTTTCCCAACACCAATATCGCCAACTTCACCAACATGGTTGGTGTTTCGTTTTATCACCAACATCATAGTTAGCTAATAGTCAAACCAATTTTGTATTACCCAAAATCTGCCATTTAGCTTGATCTAACCGGGTTTTATTTTATATGTTTAAATGACTAAACGGTATGTGACCCACCTGATGTTAAGTGGTGACCGCAGCCCATGTAATGCACAAATGCAATACCTAGTAGGACGAGCCCTACTTGGCATTGCACTGCGCCCGTCATCCTAAGACCTAAAGATAAAAAGTCTCAAACAGCTCAAGCCTGTAATTTCACCGGCAACCATACCATTCAAATTGGAATACAGCAAAGCGAGCTATACTGCTTGGCAGCCGAAATAGATATTACAAAATAACTATTTCTGCCGCCAAACAGAGTGCTCGCATTGTCGCCTGTAGAAATCCACTACTGGACATAGGCCTCCACTTTAGAATGCCACGACGAACGATCTTGAGCTGCCTCCATCCATCGACTCCCCGCGATGTTTATAATGTGTTTAGTCCATCAAGTGGAGGGCCTTCCTCTACCGCATAAGTTGCCAGGGTCAAATGTCATGGGGTTTGGTAGCAGGATCTCTGCCGGAGATTCCTAGCTCCCCATGCCAGCCGTGACCGTGGCTGCCCTACGCATAAAAAACGGCCCCCAGTGCCCGGCAGCACCGCTATTCCTAACATAATAGTTAGGTACTTACATTAATTACTTACATTTATTACTTACATAATAATGTGATTTAAATTTAAATTAGTATGCAAAACATAATCTTGACACCGCTGGTAGTGAACTAGCTATATTCATTCAACCTATGCTTACCTACACTCTTATGGTCTCGAAACAATGAAATTGCCTTACTGCCGACCGTCTGATCGAATAAATCATGAAAAACACAATTAAACGAAATTACAACGAGAGCTATAATTAAAAGTGGTTGTATCTCAGAAAGTGTCGATTCCGAGCAAATAGGACCACCTACTGTATGATGTTTAATTATTTTTTAAATTTATGTACTTTGTAACTTGTATAGAGTCCGCACGAATTGGAAACAATTAAAAATTTATCATCAGCAGCCTTTTTAGACGTCCACTGCTGGGCAAGGCCTCCCCCATAAAACACAATGAGGGGATTGAGTTTTGTGGGGGGAATCACCGCGTTTGGCAGGCGGATTGGTGATCGCAGTATCTTGGTGAGAGAGTATAGAGTACTTTGTTGGATGCTGCTTTCCATCGGCTGGAGTAATCTTTTAGTTAGCTTTTACGACATCCATAGGAGGCGATGGAGGAGTCTATTATTAGGCCGGACGCACAACGGGTAACTAATGTAAAAAAACCTTAAATCCAATAATTTAAGATCTCTAAAAAAAAGTGAATGATGCTATTTTTAACCGACTTCCCAAAAAAGGAGGAGGTTCTCAATTCGGTTGTGTTTTTTTTTTTTTATGTTTGTTACCGCATATCTCCGGCGTTTTTGAACCGATTTGGAAAATTCTTTTTTTATTTGAATAGATATACTTCCAGATTGGTCCCATTTTTTTCAAAATCCAGTTCTGATGATGGGATCCATGAGGAATTGAGGGAATTCCTCAAATATTGTAGGCATACGGCGATTTTGATATTTTCAGCAACAAACCAAGCATTGCATTCAAAAAGTATCATAATCCTTTCACCGCTATGGTTCTTTCATCATTTTTTTTCATCCAAATATTTAGTCGAATACTATGGCGGAAGTCGGTTTTTTAAATGAAAAGTTATTAAGTACTTAAGTTAAGTACTCACTTTATACGTAAGTGTCTTACATAATTTGTTAAAGTTCTAAATGAACTTATTTTGGTTGGTGATGAGAACGAACAAATATTGAATCACTCCTAACACGTGCGTGTTGTTTGAATAATGATGTCGGGTATGATGTCTTAAATATCGTAAAAAAAAACAATTTGAAATCTATCAAAAAGAGCTTTGTGCATCATTACTCTTCACAGTTTTAAACTGGTACATTTAGGGTTCCGTACCTCTGTAGAAAAAACGGGACGGTTATATATTATAGTTTCCCTTTGTTGTCCGTCTGTTTATATATCTGTGAAGACCCTTTTTCTAAGGAACGGCTTAAGGTATGAAGTTGTTTATGCCAAATATAAAGGTATTTATGACCTTATAGTGCCGTAAAGTAAAGCTTCTACGGCAATACATGACTATTTTTGTTGGAAATTGTGAAAATAAAAAACCTCTAGGGTACTTCCACTGACCTCAAAATCCTAAAATTTGGAATTTTAAGATGGATCGTCTCGATATGGCGTGAAATTTAAATGTTATTGTGTTTTTGCTCGTCACAGCTCATCAACACTTCTTGTTATAGCAAAAACTAGAAGACCTAACACACACATATTTTAGTTGAAAGTATCGCATAAAGATAATTAGTTTGATATTGATCAATGATTTTTACAGTGTTTTTTTGGTTCAGGGATATCCGTGTCGCTTAACTAATGATATTTATGAGATACTATCAATTAAAACATGTAATGTTGAGTCTCCTAGTTTTCGCAAAACCTGTTTTCTCTATATCTCAAAAAGTGTTGATCAGCTGTGACGAACAAAAAACACAATCAAATTTGAATATCGCTCCACATGCGAGACGATCCACGTTAATAGGACTTATAACACAAATTAAGGAAAAAGTTTAAAAGGAATTTAATTTTTTTTACTCCTAAACTGCGATGGTGATATTTGTAGGAAAGTGGCTGAAACTCGAAGAGGGTTTCGTAATAATTTACTGATCGGAACCTAAAGGCCTTGAGTCTCACTCACACTTGTTTATTTTATAATTATATTTGAGTAAGAGTAGAGAATTTGGAAACCCTATAATAATCGGTAAACTCTGCCAAACAACTACAATACCTCAAAGCTAACGTGCACTTGGGACGCGCCCTACGTGGTATTGCTCTGCGCACGTAAGCCTGAGACATATGGATCAGTCTCGCATGCCTGTAACTTCACTGGCACCGGAACTTGCTTGGTGCTTTTGTATGGTGGCAGAAAGTTATGGAGGTAGTAGGTACTTCCCCGGACGAACTCTTTCAACTCTGTTCTACTGAATGTTAGTTTCTACCAAGGATTTCCAATAATTTTACCTACATTAGGCTCTCTTTATCTCTTGAAGTTGTTTAAAAGATAAAAATATTTACTTGCTACAAATAACAGGTTTGACAAACGGGAAAAAATTAAAAATTAAACCAAAAAGCAGCTTTGCTAATAATAATCATAACATTAACAAAATGTATTATTATTATTATTATAAATAAATCAATTAAGTATAGATAAAACGAATTCAAACTTGCTGGGAATCTATTTTTTCAATTCATCTATGAGTTTTTCATAACCGAACTTTCCTCATTCTTTTGCATATATTTATGTCATCAACAACCGTTAAAAATCCACTGTTAGACGAGGCTTCCCCCATAGATTGCATTAAGCAGATTTGCCATAATCACCGCGCTTGGCAGGCGGATTGGTGATCGCCCATCCCCTGGTAATCACTTGGTCGGTTTTTACATCAACCACAGGAGATGAAGAGGTCTCTTCTCAGGTCAGATATACCACGTCACAAATATTAATATTATTATTTAAAGTAAGTAAATAATTTATTTACTCATAAAAGTTTGTTTCTGAAAAACCTTATTAGAATGTTACCCAAAATATTTCACACAGCATACAGAAGTGACGTTCATTGCTATTTTATACGCAAGATAACAAAATCATCTGACATTTATGTATGTAAAACCGTAAATTCCCTGTCAAAAGTTATATTTTGTACGTTTAGAACGATTTCAAGTTACTTAATCTAAATTAGACATTTTGGGTAGTTGGTTGCCGCTAGTGGTCAGATAAGTAAAAGTGACTTAACAGTAAACATAGGTACAGCTTATAAAGTAGAGCTGGTTCACTTTGTTGTGATTAGATTTTGACACGAGCAGCATACACGAGCACGATTAGAATCACGAAGAACATGTTGACGTGTGTGATTGCATGTAATAAGCATGCATAAGTATTCCTTGTTTTCGTTGCTTGCTTTGGAACTGTCAAAAAGCGTAATCCATTCACTGAATTGTGGCATACAGGTAGTTAATTACAAAACTCTACCAGCAATCAATTTATCATAAATTATAATAAAGGCTTTTTCTTTGGAAATTAAGAAGATGGGCATGGCTTGAAACTGACTAAACTCATATTTATAAATAAATTTAAAATAAACTTTTATAAAATGTTCGAAGACTTTCAGAGACTTGTTGGGTATCGTAGTTCGACAATGAAGAGTGTGCTAAGTGTTTTTGTCAAACTGTGACATGGATTTAAAAGAGCCGCGCTCCAAAACTCAATTATCTATACGACCAATTGTCCGAAGTTCGGGCCAATAAAATTAATCTGAACACAACCGACGCCATTACCTACGGGACCGTATTAATCTCAGAGCGTTGATTAGTAAAACTATAAAAGCGGAAGTATCACAAGAATGCGGTTAATGAGAGACTCAAGCCGAATTTTATGGTTGATCGTTAAAATGGCCGACAATTGTCTAATTGTTGCCTACTAAACAAGTAACATCGTGGGAAGACCGAGCCGAAATGACGGAGAAAGTAAAAAACACGGCTTTTATAGCGTCACCAGTTCCAAATTCAAATTGTGATCTTTTATACCGCCAACAGCTACGAATTGTGATTGGTACAGCGAATAGCTTTTAAAGTTTTAAGATCTAATTTTGAATTGACGATTTGTTTTTTATCGTCAAAGGGTATTTACGGTAGTTTTGATGGCCAGCTATGATATTGCTGAAGACCACATAAACACACACATAAAAGTAGCGTTCGTAGAATTTTATCTTGTTTTGATTTCTTGAAATTATCTATTTATGTAACAATAATGCTAAAATGTCTATAAACCGACCATCAAACTTTTATACACCATAATACCTTTTATATACTTACTTATTATTTAACCATAAAAATAACATAGGAATTACCTAAATTTAGCATGTCTGTTTTTTTCTTTGTCTGTTATTTCTAAAATAATAAGTACTTACATTTGTTTTAAAAAAAGTTAAATGGGCAAGCGCGTGTCCGACGATTCGTGATCGAGGATTCCGATCCGTAAATTATTTTTAAATCATGAGCTCTTTTCGAGTTTCAGCCACTTTTATCTACAAAAACCATCCCATTTAAGGGGTAATAAAGTCAAAATTCTTCAAATTTAGACCTTTTCCTTGACTAGTGTGATAAAGCCTCTTGGCTTTCTAAATTTTAAAATTGTAGGTTTACTGGAAAATACTCCTAAAATTAAATAACAATAAATAAATAGGAATAACAAATATTTGGTTTTTCATGATTTCCTTACTAAAATTAAACAATCAGGTACCATACCATTTTAATGCATTGAGTTAGTACCTTGGTTTATTTATTTTACAGCACTTTACGCTCTTATACCTTTATAATTTGTGATGTTGTCTTTGTGGCCCAAGGTTTGCGTCCCATTTTGCATTACTTTCTTTGCCTTTGTGTTCCAAAAATTTGGACATTAAAGTTAGTAGCAAAACTAGTGGTTTTTGGTTTGGTGTAAATTTTAAGTTGATAACTTTAGCCGTTACTTAGAAGGGTCTTGATAGACAAACAGACAAATAGACGAACCTATAAGGGTTCCGTTTTTTCCAGTTGCAGTACGGACCCCTAAAAACGAAATCTAAAAAATACTTTTTTTATTTGTTTCATTGTCCAATCATCAATATTCTAAATCCTTTTAGTTCTCATTTACCAATACTCCCATTCAATTCACATTTGCTACATTGTCAATGTTCAATCTAATCTACATGTGTTGGATCCATTCAAAAAACGACGACGTAGTGTACGTATAACCAGTAATTCATCTTTATACTAGCGTACCTGACCACAGAGAGTAGAGATACAGCGATCAAGACTAAGTATTGTGACTGTTCAGAGGCCGTAGACAAAGTAACATTCTAATAGCGATGACGCCAGCAGAAAAGTCCAAAATGTATAAATGTGTAAATGTATTTATATAAACAAACTTTTATTACATTAGTGATTAGAACCGTGAGCTGATCAAAATGAGCCCAAACACTGCCAGGTTACTGTTAATCATCGAAAAATTCCGTTGTTTACCTACCATCATCAGATCAGCTCGCTGTCACCATAATATTGTATAGTCATCGGAACTTGACAGGTACGCAAAATTTCAGCTCAATCAGCTGGGTGGAACTGGTTCAGAACTCAGTTGCAAGATTTCACCCGGACAAACATACATACATTGCAAGTTAAATAAAAGCTTTTAATAAAAGTTACCTTCTAGCTAGAGCACAATAAACGTCTCCAAAGTTGAACTACTGGTCTAAGTATGTACATTGTAACAGAGGCGGCAGCGGCACATTGAAAGGGTATTTTTCCTACGTTGAAAACGACATGCGACAGCGACAATACGTCGGTCGACGCGACAACGCGACAAGTGCCGCGACTTTCCTGTCGCTCGCTGCCACTTATCGGCTTAATTGGCTGCTTTCCATTCAACGAGTACTGTACCTACTAATTGTATACAAAACTGCTTAGAATTGTCCATTTGTGATGTTTTAAACGTAGCAAGAAGTCGGTGGATGGAGGTGGCTCAAGACATCATGATATTCTATGTGAAAGCCTATATCCAGCAGTGGATTTCTACAGGCTGATAATGATGTTGGGATCCAATAGTGAATTGATATAATATAACACCCAACAGTCACATACGTAGTCTTGATCCCTCACAAGGATTCCCTGTGTCGTGGTTATCATGAACTACGAGTACCAAGGTACCATAACACCCAGACCCGGAACAAATATTAGCAGACCATGCAAACATTTGTCCCGTAGCGGGAATCGAACCCGCTCCTCTTGCGTCTCAGCTGGCTCCCCGCCGCGCTACGGAGGTCGTCAAGGATAGAGGTGGCTCAAGACCATACGTCATGATATTCTATGGGAAAACCTTTAACCAGCAGTGCATGGACTACAGGCTGATGATAATGTTGGAGTCTGTTCGGAAGGTCATGATCATGGCAGTAAGTACTTGATTACCAATTTCCGAATCTCCTCCCGTTGATGTTATAAAAGCTGAAAAGTACACCAAGGGATGGGCAGCAGCATCCACCCGAGTGTTCAGCACGAATAATGCAATCACCAATCCGCTTGCCAAGCGTGGTGATCAGGGCAACCCCCCGCCCCCCAACTCTTTTTACATGGGGGAGGCTTTATCCAACAGTGGACGTTTAAAGGTTGATGATGCTGAAATAAGAAATAAATAAATAATTAATGAATTTGGGAGGTATTGTGGTTTTTTTTTATTTTGCTCACCAGTAGTAATATAACTATCTGCTAAGGTTACTAACAAACACACATACATAAAAATAACACCCAATAGTCACATACGTAGTCCAGATCCCACAGTAAGATTTCCTGTGTCGTGGGTATAAGGAACTACGCGCACCATGGTACCATAACACCCAGACCCGGAACAAATATTTGCAGATCATACAAATATTTGTCCCGTAGCGGGAATCGAACCCGCAACCTCTTGCATCACAGCAGGCTCCTCTCCCGCCGCGGCACAGGTCGTCGTATTACTCTTCTTATTGGTAAGAAATTACTATTTACCAATTTCATACGGTATATATAAAATTTATTACAAATATGTTATTACGTGTTGTAAAAGTAATAGACAACACGTGTCGATGTATTGTGCTGTATAATTATTTATGCACTGATTATACATAGGTATTGTGTATAATTATTTATGTATAGTGTATTATCTTTGTTATTTGGTGTAAGCTTAGCCTGAGGGGTTAATGGTTACTGCCTTAAATTATTGTTATGAAACAATAGGTTTCTTTTGTAAGTGGCAAATTGGAACGTTTTTTTTTTATGGCAAAAGATTTCTAAATTACGCCTGGTTGATTGAGATATGGGCAAACCATAGATTAATCAGTTCAATAGGTAAGTAAAAAGTAATCATAATAAACAATGGGTAGTCTTATCGCTTAGTATCTCTACCAGACAACCTTTGGATTTAATGTACGTAAATACCTACACATAACTGGTATATGGTATGGTATAAATACGTGAATTATATTGTATATATTGGATGTGTAGCTACTAACATACCTAAGTACATCCATAATATACATCATCATCATCAGACGGTTACTATCCTATAAGAGGCCTCCCCCGTCGAAGAAAATGGGTGGGTATTTGCCTTAATCATACATGACAGCCAGATTGGTGTATTGGTGCTAAGTACTCAGGTAGATGTTACTGCCAATCCCCTTAATCTGCTTTTACGACATCATTACACATGACATCAACACTGTAACCAACAATCCGCCTTACAAGCGTGGTGATAAGGGCAAACTACCATTACTATATGACTACGATATAGAGAGGGAGCGGAGAGCTCTCACCGTCAGAGGTAACATGCTCGCTCGTCGCTTCGCTAACTGCAGCTCCGACGTAAAGAACACTTTGTTCAAGGCATATTGTCTTGGCATGTATACCTGTCAACTGTGGTCCAAATACACAAGAAAATCGATCAACATCATAAAGGTCCAGTACAACAATGTTTACCGGGCTCTTAGGAGGTTGCCGAGGTACTGCAGTGCGCCGAGCATGTTCGAGAGTTCCTGATTTCTTCGCTATAATAAGGACAAGGATCGCGGCTTTCTGGGATCGACTAAGTCGCTCCAACAACACCATCCTGAGGGCTGTGTCTGACTATCTGGCCAATCCTATATACAGGCACTGGATTTTCGTCCATCAGGACGGAAATAAGAAATGACCCTGACGCAGTAGGTGTGTCTTATTTTATTTTTATTTTATCTTAATTAATTTTGTTTTTATTTGTATTTTTGTGTGATATGGGGGTGTACACTGTACAGTGCCTTAATTAAACGGATTTTATTTTTATTTATTATTACCCCCTTTTTCATAGGGCAGGCCTCGTCTAGCAGTAAACGTCTACAGGCAGATGATGATGGTGCTTATAATCCGTTCTTACATTCCACGTACCGTTTTGTAAGGTTCACGGCTAGTTAGTACTATGTCCTATAATAATCTGTGGTACTATTGACCCGTCCCTCAGTGGAGCCACAATGGTGGCTATGACCATTTAGTGGTAGGTGATAGATGATGCAGCGGTAATTGGGTGCGAATAGTGTTTGTGCGTCCATCAGAGTCTTGGTTGTTTACGTAGTTTACAATTAATTAGGTGGCGTGGAATTAAGTGGTAGCACGGAATTAAGCGGTATCGCGGAATTAAGTGGTTGTGTTGAATTCCGTGACAGGTTGGTATAAAGTCAGTATAGGTAGGTTTATAAAGAATGTTTATTCAAGTATAGCTTCTAGATTTAATTGACAAATATTTTTACAAACAATGGCTGGTGATGATGATGATGCTTTATAGTTATGGCAGCCTCACACCACCACCAGTCAGTCACCAGTAGAGAATACAATCCCGAGCATGATGTTCAATCCCGGGATTACGGGACTATCCCGGGATTAGACTATGTGGTATTATGGACAAAATAATAATTTATTTCGACTGTAGTAGGTATGTGAATGTGCGCGTTGTTGCGAGTCGCCGATTTAGTTTTGGTTATTTAACAATTATTTTTTATAATTGATCGTTTTTTTGTGATGCAAATAATGGAACATTATTTCCATTATTTTCATCAAAAAAAAAGGATGTAGTAGCATATAATACTTTTTACTTTGTTTGGTTTTAATGGGTTTTTTGACCAATAAACTGACAAAATGTTTAGGTCGAATTTCAAATTTTAATTTTAGTGCAAATGACAACTTTAATGATTCTTACATATCTAGTTAGCAAATATCAACCCTATTCCAAGAACAAGATTTTAGATAGTTTAAAAAAAAATATTAGAGAGATCGTAAGTTTAACCATGCGCGCCGGTATTTCGCTAGTTCGTAAAATTGCCAAAACTCAGACGGCCTGTCTGACAGGCTAAATAAAAAAAACGGTGTATGTAACGGTTGTTTTTTGTCATTATGTACTAAATGCTATTAATATAATCTAGGCAAGGTTATTGTCAAGGTGCAACGGACTACGGAATGCAAACTAGATCTGTTTGTGGCAATCCCGAAAATCCCGAGATTAGCCAAGTACAGTCCCGGGATTTTCGGGACCAGAAAACGGCCGGGATCCTAGGATCCCGAATCCCGGGATCCCGGGATCCCGGCCGTTTTCTGGTTTTTTCTTTTCTGGTGTTTGCATTGTATTCTCTAGTCACCAGTCAGTCAGTCGCAGTTATGGTTGGTATGGTATGGTAGTTATGATGGTTAGTTATGTTTAGCTTATAGCTAAAGATAGATTTGAGGTACATAAGATGTTTACAATATAATTTTGTATTAGCAATTCATACTACTAAGTATATATAAACTAACTGTGTCCAGTGATTTCACCCGCATTGCTCTCCTTTAGGGATATATCCGTTATCCGGTAACCGGACTACTCCTGCAGCCTGCTCGCCTGGTATATTGTATAAATTCGAATCCAGATATGTGGATAATTATTACCGAATAGTTTTTTTTTCATACTACTTGGTTGCTTCCATTTCACTCATTTACAGATTTTTTTTAATTATGAAGAGTATTCCATAGCTTAATTCAGATCATAATCTATACATGTAACAAATTTAATCGAATTCGGTTAATCCGTTACGGTGTAATTGAGTAACAAACATACAAACATACAAAATTATGCATTTAATAATTCATTTTCATAATATTAGTACCTAAGATTAGTAAGTACTTATTTAGATTTAGATATTTTAATGAAACATCACCATAATTGCCATACCGTAACACTTCTATGTAAACAGTTTTAAGTACATCATACTTAATTAACCTTATTACAACCTAATGCTTGTTAAACCAATCATCAACAATCATACAATTACATGCCCAGTTAACCCTGCGATAATAATTCTTACTATAAAAACATACAAGAAACATACAACTTCGTTCCATTGTACCAACTTAGTAAAACTACGCATAAATTTATTGACAAACAAATTTCAACCTTATGTATAACTGCTATTGATACTGATGTTGTAAACACTGAGGGTGCAAAAGGCAGTGTAGCGTATAACTGCTGATTTTGGTATGGAGGGTGTCGTACCTAATTGAGCTGAAAATGTTATGTAGTTTGCACCTAATTCCGTTGTTTGTATGTTGGTCAACTGAGCGTGACCCCTCTTTGTATTACGTATATAGGCAATGTGTAGGCTGTAATTACGTGACAGTATTCATGTATAGGTTTTTAATGTGTTTTTCGACATAAATCCGCGTTTTAGTAACTTTTTTAGTAAATGTTTTTCAATGATGTAATGTGATAATTTTGTGTTTAAAGTGTGTTTGTTAGTGTATATGGTACACATTTATATACCAACATAACATAACACGTAACATTTCAGATACATAGTTCTGAGGCCCAATTTTCGTAATTATTCTAAATTTACACTGAAAGTTGACCGAATCGAGACTGAATTGTGAATTGACAGAAAATTGGTTTTCTGCTCGCTCATAAAAACAATTTAGTCTACTTTCGATTCACGGTGACTACTTAGAGTAGGATAGTTGTATTTATCATTGGAAAGAGTGTCTCCATCTGTTTAAGCTAAAATTATAGAAAAAACTTTGAACTGTTCTAGTTTCGGTCAGAATAATTATTTCGATATAATCACATACCGTGTTGTATTTTAAGTTAGGGAATATCATTTCTGACATTTAAGACATCGAGACTAGATCGGATCGTGATCCGAACTTTATTTTGACTAATTTTTATTGAGAGAATTGGGCCTCTGATCCCAAACTAAGATTCCCTGAGTCGTGCGTACTACGAGTACCACGGTACCACAACACGCAGACCAACATTTGAAAACTATGAAACAGTGTTTGTTCCCTTGCAATGTTGATGTCAGATTATTTGTTTAACTTGAGTGTAAAATTTCAACTGCACCCCTTTAATCATAATAATTTTTAAACCTATTTTAGTTAAAATAGTTTTTGTTTTATTCTCTCTTATGTAAAATTACATACGCCAAAATAAGACAAAAGTTATTTTAGCTATCAAAGGTAAAAAAATATTTTAAACAAGATGGTTAACCTATAACGTCCTCGCTTGCTCTGCTCGCAAATCTCGTGTGCAAATTGATCGTTTACATACCCCAGTTAATAATCTACTAAAAATCTCAAAATATGGCCACAACCCGTACTCAGTGTTGCCACATTTTTCTCATCAAAACCCACAACTTCCATGAATATTAAACATGCATCTCATAGTTTCTTACCATACACTCCATTACTGGTTGTACAAAAAAGTATGTAATTCATTTCTTTTTGTTTATCAATTTGTATTTGTCCTCATATTATCGACTACAAGCGAGACGGTGGACTTCAGAGGATTTGTTTTAGATTTTCATAGAGCTGTACAACTTTACTAGAATGCT
Organism: Epirrita christyi; assembly: GCA_951392215.1. Lineage (NCBI taxonomy): Eukaryota > Metazoa > Arthropoda > Insecta > Lepidoptera > Geometridae > Epirrita > Epirrita christyi. The sequence goes on along the minus strand of OX595848.1, from coordinate 6,924,620 downwards.
TATTTATTTTGACGTTTTCCTTAATTGAATTGCAAGGCCGAGCTTAAGTGTTCAAAGTATAAAGATTTTAATCTGTGTTAAAGTGATTTGTGATTGTTTTGTTTTAATCAAAATGTTTTAACTGACTTAATCTTTAACTAATCTAGGATAATAAACCAACTAACAAATATGTGATCCAATGTTGATTGAAATAAATAAATAACTAATTAAGCACCGTAAACTAGGCAGTTCATCATCATCATCAGCCGTCCATTCTAGCATGATATTTAATGGGTGCGGAATCGGACTTTTGCTTCATAGTAACCGTAAGATGCCACAATTTCTGGTCTTATCCGTCCTGATGAAAACGTGAAGAAATAAACAATGGAGGTATTGCCAACTCTATATCACTTTTATTAAAATGTGGACATTTCTCATATAAGTAACTACCGAGTCAGTTCATCGCACTTTTTATTGAGCCACGTTTGTTACCAAGATAAAGCCTTTGTAGCTCTTATATCCTATCTGAGCTATATTTCAGCTGGCTCTTGTTATTGATTGAGGTATAAATTACTTGGTAGATATGGAGAAATTTTGGAAGCGGTATGGTTGAGATTTGTATTCTTTTGTGGATCAGCGTCACTGTCTTTCCTATTGGTGCGCTTGATCCTACTGTATTAGTCCCTTATAAGCTACAGAGAGTCCCCATAACCATAATTAAGTTTTTACTTAACTTCGGTAAAACAAGCGGTCTATGTACGAATGTAAGTTTGTTTAGGTGTTAACTCGTAGCTCTGAAACTACTAAATGGATTTTGAAAAATGAGGTATCATTTGAAGCGTCTTCACGTTCCTCCTGTCAAAGGTATGACGTCACGTAATTTGAATATGATGGAAATGAAACGAAATTTTTCACGTCGAAACACAATATTGATGACGACCTCTGTGGCGCGGCGGGCGAAGGTTCGCCTGCGACGCAGGAGGTTGCAGGTTCGATCCTCGCCTCGGAACAAATATTTGTGCGATCGGCAGATAATTGTTCCGGGTGTTCTGGGTATTTTCTATGTATAATAAAAATATCTATCTATGTAATGTATTATATTACGTATATCAGTTATCTAGTTGCCATAACACAAGCTCTGCTTAGCTTGGGGCTAGATAATGTTGTGTGAAATGTCCAGCATTATTTATTTATTTGTTTATTTATTATTTATTTAATATAAATATATTATTATATTGAGTTTGGTATCGAATGCATGTGCAATGCTGGGCGAGTAAGTACATGTATTCCAAAATTGTATTACACTAAATTTAACCTGACTACGCAAAAGCTGAAAATAAGTATCAAAATATCCAACGCCAAATCCACGATTTCATATTAAAGGCCTTCAACTTAATTGATAGTTTGATGACGATACCATTGCAAAAACAAAAAATACAATAATGACAGGTTATTAAAAGTTCGTCTTTAGAATCTGCTATAACATGCAAATAGCTACCAGTTCGCTTCTTGCACTTACCTTTTGTTACAGAGATTGTAGCGTTATAAACGAGAGAGATAGCGTTATTAGTGCTATCTTTATTCCTTTTCGATTGTATTGAGTCATATTTTGTTTGAATTATCTTTGAATGGTGGTACTATTGAAAAGAATAAAGGCTCTATGAATATCGCAACGATCGGAGTGTATCTTTGAATTCTTACACTATTTTCTAAGAGTTCTTTGAGGTTTATAGGGGTTTAGGGGTTTTTAGGGGTTCGTAAGAGTATTTAGCGTTTGCAGATTTTAAGAGGTTGGAAGTTTCTAGGAGTTGTAGGTGTGTTTAGAGTTTTTTCAGGTTCTCATGGATTTGTTAGGGGTTTTTAGGGGTTTTAGGGGTAACATCTAAGGTGCCTTGACATGGTGAGCTATAATATCTATGATTTGACATTTCATCTCTTGGAATTTGGAATTTTAATAGCATGCATTCGATTTTTTATATAATTAACATCTACTGTCACAATTACTTTAATTCCAGGCTTATTATAATTTTTTCGCTTGTTTAATTTAACTTTGATACGTCAACTATGTGATATATTATCGCTCACTGTGTGAAACCACATTATAATAACGTCAGTCAAGTCTGAATAAAAAAAAGTTGAATTAATTACTCGGATTTTTGAATGAGGATTTAGAATCTCGTTTATCCCAACCCCCAACCCATAGTTTAAGGCTAAACATACTTTTAGAGGGAGATTTTATTAAATACCTCGAATTTTTACCCCTGTGCAAAGATCGCACTGAAACAGAAGGTGTTAATAGATTGCAGGATCTACTCATCATCATCATCAGCCTATAAATTAACCCCATTGCTGGAAAACTGGACATAATATGTCCAGTTAGGGTAGGCATAATTTACCTACCCCATAGAATGCAACGACGTCGTAAGTAGATATTTGTTTCTTGACTGTACTTAACTTCTCTGAAAAACCCACACGAGATGGATCTATTAGTAATAATTTTTTAATCAAAATAATAACTTAAACGGGTCCCTTGGTCACATGATCTATCAGTAACCAAATTATAAGCATTAGAGATCTATTAGTACAAAGGATCTAAACTACAAGATCTATCAGTAACTATATACTCCGGTCTAGAGCTGCCTCATTCCACCGATTTCCTGTGACCTTTAAAACGTTGTCAGTCCATCAAGTAAGGGCTTATATAGACGCTGTTTCTTCTAGATCTACTATACAAGGAGCTTAAATTAATCGCTATAGATTGGCCATTTCTAAAAAATTGGTTGTCTGTAAAGTTGGTTTACTGACGATAGTTGAACGTGACAACGTCTTCTTTGTCGCTCGTTCCGCGCTCTCGCTTGCACTTCAAGCCTTACATGGAACGCCTCAGAGCGAGGTAACGCCGCATGAGTCATGTTTTTTCGTGCGTGCAGCCGGCTCTATCGAATTATAAGACGTTGTCACGTCAAAAAGAGATCTGTAATTCCATTCACGTTTCTAGGTAGTCATTAATTCTAAACTTTTTTATGCACTGTCGCAACTTTTCCGTCTTCTATGGTAATACCGATTGTCCATCTAACTTAAAACTTGATTCTCACAAAAAGTAACTCCTGCGCATTGACAGAAAAAACAACCTTAATGAGTTGTGTGAAGATAAAAATGCCGGTGCGGCGAAACACAAAGGCTGCAAATAAAAGTACATTTGGATCTGGAAGGCTTTGCGTACCTATTGTTTTATAATAAAGTGAAACAACAATAGGTAGCCATTTCAATGGGTAATGCCGCCACAATGAGAGGTGAGGCTTGGCTTACATGTCGCTGAAAAAATATTTAAAGAAATGAATATATTTTGATATACAGGATTTTGACGTATAGGTGTTCTTAAGTACTTTATTTGCGCTCATGGCAACTGTTTATAACAACATAGAGGCGCACCGGCCGCCGTGTGTGTATGTTATGAATGTTATATTATGTATTGCTGGACATAAGCCCTCATAGAATTTCACAACAAATTTCTAGAGCAGATTCCATCCACCGACTTCCTGTGATAAAATTATGTTATGCAGTGTACACAAGACCTAGCTTTGAATAGTATGAATTTATTGTATTGAAATTGTCATATTATGAACACTTGCCAGTTATAAAAGTACCTAATGAGGCTGGTCTTGGCCCCAATGCAAAAAAAGAGCCCGACTAAAACACACAGCAAAGGAGCTGCGAAAGGTTAAAGTGACACTAAGCATAATCAAACTTTAGAAACCTTTACTAAAACTCTACCCATCTTATTTGAAAAAAGACGTCGTCTTCTTTTTGTATTTAATTTTCTAGTATTTTTGATTTATTTAAATTAGATTAATTGGATAAAGAAATTTAAAAAACTCAAAAACACTTGAAGTTTTAATAAAAAACACAAATTTAGTTTGATTAAATGTAACTGTTAGTAAGTATTGTGTGAGTGTGAGTTGAATGGAAATATATTCTTTTTTTTTTTTTTTTTTAGTATAATAATAATATGACTCGCAAACAATTTTGCACGCCTGCGTGCAGGCTAAATACAATGATTAAATTAGTTATAAGACCTGACATTTTAAAATAAGTATTCTTGCAAATAAATGATTTATTTGATTTGATTTGATTTGATTTGATATTGTGTGATTTTTCAAATAGGTGGAAATTGTCTACCACACCTTAAGTACTTAAAACTGCTACCGCTTTTCTAAAACCTGTCTTGACTGAGACTGACGACTTGGAAAGAACGTAAGGTTGCAAATTGCATTGAATTTAAATACTAGAACATGGCAAACGCTGACTTGTGATGCCAAATATCATTGTAACCTTTGCTATTAATTCAATCGCAACATTGACAATTTGGACATTTTCTATTCCCGCGGCATGTAAGCCAACCACGGTCCAATCCCGAACATAAGTGGACAATAGCAGACGACATCTACCTTGTGAACATAATGTTAATGTGAAATACAACATCACATTGTGCAGTCACACGCACGGCTTTGCGCCAGCCGCGCTGTCATTACTGTCAATTGTAGGTGACAATTGTCTGACATCTTTAGTTTTGACTTTTCTTTTGTTTTACATTTCATTTATTTCCTATTCAGCAGTTACAATGGACATAAACTAGCGAATTGCGAAAGGTTTCAAATGCCACAGTTGATGGCTCAACAGACAATGATAGACTACAAGAAACCTTTTCATCATGTTCGTCACATTCTCTGTTTCTCACGCTTTTGTTTTGGCAATGTCCGGCAGGTGTCGTTTTGTTGTACTTTTCATTTTATTTTAATTATTTCTTATTAAGGAATGTTTTATTACTTACTACAAGAAAACTTTACGTGTTTGTTCGTGAGAAAGTAATGGCGGCGATGAGCTTACCACTGGTTACTTTTAGATTCCTGCTTGTGCGAGCCACGGTGAAGAGAGGTCTATTGATCAGAGACCCTAGCATAAATCAATGGACCCTAGTCCGAGTTTTCCAGTAACCATCGTCACGATAATGATAACGAAGATCGTCAGTGAATAGAATAGAATAGAATACATTTATTTGCAACAAAATTCAGAAAATTAAAAAAAAAAAACATCAGATTCAATCTTAGCAAACGGTATTTAAAAAATGTTGTTGCAAAAAGGCCCCAACTCATGCAGGTAAACAACCTGCGCTGGTCTTCCGTTAGAACCATTTTGCAAACAATATAACTAGTGGACCGCCCCGAACTGAGACCTCGCGATAACACCTTTATCAGCCCGACTACTTAACTAAGTAATTTCCATATTTTCTCTTATTATTATTTTTGAAAATTTTCCCCTCGAGGTCTACCAGTACAGTAGGTACAGGATCTACCAGTAACTACTCTAACTTCCTACACATCATCGAAATAACCTTTGAATAGGGCTAAGCAACGGGGTGTTGTTATACTACATACCTGTTAGTACCTATATCAAGTACCTGACGAATTAATTGATAACGTCCTTTTGATGAAAACCATAGAACTCCAACGTCATTCATATTCTTAGAAATGGGAGGTCAACAATGGATGTTATATTGGTTTCTGTTTTATGGAGTACATGTTTCTAAATTCTTCAATTTCAGACTTTTCCCTGTAGTTGTGACACAAAAGCCACAAGCATACCAAATTTCAGCATTGTGGGATTGCTGGAAGTACCCTAGAATTTTGGTTTTTTACGTTTTTTATTTTCCCTAATATCTTGAAAACTACTAAGGCTAAATAATTATTAAAAAAATTGGTTGTCTGTAAAGTCGGTTTACTGACGATAGTTGAACGTGACAACGATTGCCCGATCCCCGATTGATTGACGATTGTGGCCGATTGTGCTTCTTTGTCGCTCGTTCCGCGCTCTCGCTTGCACTTCAAGCCTTACATGGAACGCCTCAGAGCGAGGTAACGCCACATGAGTCATGTTTTTTCGTGCGTGTAGCCGGCTCTATAGAATTATAAGACGTTGTCACGTCCAAACAGTTTTGAAATGTCCAACCAAAGCGCTTTCATTAGACACCCCACTTGATCTGACTGTCACACTTTTATTTTTTTACCCCCTCTTGGACCCCAATATCTCAGCAACCCCCTGATCGATATAGCTCATAACCTTACCTACAAATTGTACCAATACTATCTACCCCCATATCAAATTTCATGAAGATCGGATTAACGGTTTGGAAGTTTTCATCGGACAAACATACATACATACAAACGCCGATTCTTCCAACTTGACTCAGAGAACTCGCTTCGCTCGTTCAATAAATCCAGTACTTAATCCAGTGTAATTTGTTGATACTAACCATCAATCTGTGCCGTTCCTATCAGCCGGTATACGTCCACTGCTCGACGAGGCCTCCCCCATAGAATGCAATGTGGGGATTAACCATAATCACCACGCTTGGCAGGTGGATTGTTGATCGCAGTTTAGTGCTAAGTACTCAGTTGGATGCTGCTACCTGCCCTGGCGTAATCCCTGAGTCGCTCTTAGTGGGTCATGGTAATCTTGGCCTGAGAATAGGACTCCTTCAACTCCTCCCGTGGATGTGTTTCAGTCACAAACCTACTAAAAAAAACTTTATTACAACATATAATGGTATAAACGCATCCAACAAAAGATGGACACTATAAATATTGTAACCGAGCGATTCCATCCGGTGCTAAAGTGGTAGCAACAATTTAAAGATTCGCTTCAGCCCATAACTTAGTCCTACAGTGCATGTCTATAGATTAGGCTGTTTTCCAGCATAAGCATAGCGATAAGCGTACCATTAAGACACACAGACAACACACTCCAAAATACATACACTGATACACAGAGATAGATTGTGACTTGGATTAATAGCAACAATTTTTTATCCTGGTACCAAGAGCGAATAACGGCAGATACTCATAGAAAACAAAACAAAAACCATGTTTTGAATTATGCAACCGCAACGCACCTGGCGGCGTATATCCAAACTCTGTATCAGTCAACATATCGGCAGTTGCAGAATTATATACACAGACATTATACTGAACTCTTCGCTAATCATTGGTGCTAAACTATTACTAAACTAAAAATTTCCTAGATTAAAAAAACTAACAAAATACCTAGTGACTAAGTACAGTTGGACCGAGTTATGCAGAAGGCAGCCAAATGGAGCTAACTACAAACCGAAATATGAGCGTTTTTCTATCGAAGGACTTCTGCTATTTATTAACTTTTTTTTTGTTTTTGTAATTACAAATTACAGCAGTTAATAAATAGCAGAAGTGCAACCTTCGATAGAAAAACGCTCATATTTCGGTTTGTAGTTAGCTCCATTTGGCTGCCTTCTGCATAACTCAGTCCAGTTGTAAGGTTTTTTTTTATATTTGTATGTAGTTTCGTTGAAACGTTACAGTTTTGGTGACAATCTCCATAGTGGGCTAGTAAGTAGCCAGCTGAGATGCAAGAGGTGCGGGTTCGATTCCCGCTGCGGGACAAATGTTTGCATGATCTGCAAATATTTGTTCCGGGGGTGTGTTGTGGTACCATGTTACTCATAGTTCCTGATACCCACGACACAGGGGCTCCTAGTGTGGGATAAGGACTATGTATGTGACTATGTATGTTAAGTTATGTATTATGTAATTTATAACATTAGCGGGTCCACAATTGCAGCCCAAGTCGTTAACTTCGGATTCACGCACCAGCACGTATTGCATTTAAAAATGGTAATCACTTTTGAATACAATTTTACAGTTCATTGCGCCTTATGTTTTAAATTCTTTTGCTCTTGGAAAAGAAGCTACAACACGCGACGTAATGTACTGCGAAATCTTAATCAATAGCGATGACTAGTTTGCTGGCCAGAGGCTGACCCATACCCAGCCCGCACCCACAGTCAGCGTGTGCTAAAGTGCAATATGTGCTAAGTGTAGTTTGTTAGAACAAGCTTCGATATCGCTTACCGCGCAACCAGACGCTCCGCTTTAGCGGCGAACGGACCGTACCCAGTTTACACGGACCGATAAGTGACCGTGGCCGGTAATTACCACTAATGGCAGAGATTGCCACTGACAAATGAATAAACTGATGCCACTGGGACCTTTTAAATAACTTATGTCATTGGTACACGAAAGATGTATTGAGGGTTATTTTTCTTTGTTGATTGGATTTTTGAGATTCAGATGTTGCTGGAGATTATGACAATTTTGGTCGCTGCTGTTGTAAGAAGATTTTCTTTAATAAGCGGTGGTAAGAACTTGTCAAAATTAATTGATTCAAGCGTGACTTTGCTGAAATCCATTCTACAATATAAAATAAACGAACAAAAACATAGTAACAATTCCGCTCCTCCAACGAAAACTCTGAAAGAATTCGACACGTGTTTCGCCTCTCAACGAAGCATCCTGTAGAAACAGTAGACTCACTGCGTGCTAGAACAACAAAGACACACTAGGCACTGCAAAAACTCCGCAGCCATGCTGCCTCGCCCTACGCCGAACAGAAAGAAGAAGAAGAAGGTATCTTTCCTTGTTCGGCGTCTATTTTATATTGTCAAAATTGTTTGCTTTATAATGATAATTTAGATGCCCTTTGAGATAGTCTTATTAACATAATAAGCAGCTGCGAATGTTTGTCTTTATAGCAAATAGCTTGCGACTTTTATAATGTCTTTAGTCCCGCGAGAGGAGGGGCCTTCCTCTACTTCGTCATCCGGTTTGTGGTCCCCCACTCAAAAACCTTTATTCCCCAATGCGCGGTTGTCAGTTTTGTCAGTTCTGTAATCAGTATAATCTGCACATTGCTACTTTATCTTGCTTATTTTGAGAGCTATGGTCGGTGATCTTGGTTCTGCTACGGATTTTCTCATCTCAGATTCTATTACGTAGTGAAACTCCTAGCATAGCTCTCTGCGTAGCTACATGACTTTGAGCATGAAGAATGAAAACATTATAAAGGTGTCAGGAAATCGGTGGATGGAGGCGGCTCAAGACCAGTCCTTGTGGCATTATAGGGGAGAGGGCTATGTCCAGCAGTGGACTTCAACAGGCTGATGATGATGATGATGATGAGCTTTATTTAACTATTTTGACTTCATGATAATTATTTTGAGTAGGCAAGTTGTATTCAACTGGAAGCCATCACGTAAATTCCCAGCGTCCTTCACATTTCTTGCCCCACTGGGGGGCGTTCAGCGTAATGATAATTCTCATACTCAATTCTCGAAATCCTAACACAATAACCCAAAATCTCCTCATTACGTATACAATTTGGGCTACATTTCGCAAAAGAGCCCAGCATAATACCCAGCTGACATTTAAACATTGTAAGTCGTTCACTACCAAAATACAACCATTACCATTTAAAAGTTACATTATTTTTTGAACGTTTTGAATAAAACTGTGTAGTGATGTGAATCGTCCTCGGATCCTGGAATCCGATGTTTTTTTTTGTTATTTTTCTCCCAAGCTGGTGTTTGGTGAACTCAATATGCGTCTGTTCATTTAGTGGTCCGGATTAACAATAAAAACGAAATTTGATCATTGTGGCTGCGATGGTTTTTATTAAGGGGAAGATTGTATTGTTCAAGAAAACATTGTGCGAAGTGATGACTTACGGCACTGAGACGTGGTTGCTAACTATTGGCCGTGTCACGCAGTGGGCTATGGAGAGAGCTATCCTAGGGTTTTCACTGCGTGATAAAATCCGAAATGAGGAAATCTGTAGAAGAACCAAGACCAATGACATAACTCACAGAATTAGCAAGTTTAAGTGGCACTGGGCAGGTCATATAGCTTGCAGAACTGATAACCGTTGGGGAATACAGGTTCTCGAGTGGCGACTACAAACCGGATAATGCGGTAGAGGACGGTCCTCCACTCGATGGACTAAAGAAATTATAAACGTCGCAGGAAGTCGGTGGATGGAGGCGGCTCAAGACCGTTAGTCGTGGAATTCTAGGGGGAAGGCTTATGTCCAGCAGTGGACTTCTGATCTTGTTTTTTTCAGTAAGTACCTGAAGTAGGAAATATTTCGCATATCATTTTGGTACGTTTTTCTCTGTCACGATCATAAAAACATTTATAGCTATATATAAATTTTGAATTTTAGAAATTTATAACATGTAGTTAACTACCTTTTGGTAAGCTTCTTATGAAATGACGTAAAATAATTATTATTTTATGCAAACTGGTGCCTATAATCTATTAGGCAAAGTAAATAAACAGAATATGTAAATTTTAAATGAATATTAATATTTGTTGAGCTATTAATGAATATAAAGTTACCAAAACAAAACATTTCTCATTAGTATTCGTATATAACAGTATAAGTAATAATTTGCTGTCACAGAAAACAAAGGCAAATACCAATCCGCCTGCCAGTGGTTTGTCCGGGCTAAGTATATACCGCTCCTCCTCCCGTGGATATTGTAAAAGCTAAGGGATTATACCAGGGAGGGGCAGCAGCATCCACCTGAGTACATAATATCAAACTGCGATCACCAATCCATCTGCCAAGCTTGGTGTTTATGGGAAATCCCCGAACTTGCTGATGATGGTATAAATATACAACTTCAACACAATTCTACAAATTTTAATAAGTCTACAAAGTTGATAATATTATCATTATCATCACCTGCTTGTTTATGTCCACTGCTGGACGAGACCTTATCCCCATTGAATGCAATGGAGGGATTTGCCACAAGCACCACACTTGGCAGGTAGATTGGTGTTCAGTACTCAGATTGATGCAGCTGCTCATCTCCTGGTGTAATCCGTTAGTAAAGCTTTCACTACATCTACGGGAGGAGGAGTAGTCTATTCTTAGGACACCCGGACACACTACGGCATAAAGTTGATTTTGTTTCTTTTAAAATATTTCAAAATTATGAAACTTGATCCGCACCTTAACAGGGCATTTGCCGCGTTATCAGATCATCGCCTGCGCTGTCCAGTGTAAATAAATCCAATATTTTACTGCCCCGCCATTGTTTTTCTCATTAACCTTTGTCTCATTAGATGCCTTCATATCTAAAGTTATTTCTGTTGCCGCCGATGACAGTTCACGATTAGATTCCTTTTTTGAATTTTCTTTTTTTTATTTATTTTACTTACATTTTGAACCTTTCTGGATACTGTTTCGTTGTGGCCAGTATCTTATTGTTTTTTTACAATATTGTTATCATTGAGCGTAAAGAATCCATTTTATTGTTTAAAATCCTCCGTTTCGCGAATTTATTTAGGTTGGGTTAGTGGAGGGTAAACATTATATCGTACTATAAGGTAATTTTACTCATTAAGTACCTAGGTCATATTGGAAGTTAATTTTATGGACTAGATTGAATTCTGACGAAGTTTAAACTCGACTTAATTAATTTTTATTTTTGATGAGCTTTTTTTTGTACTGTCAACAATGTGGTTTACAGTAGGTTGTAAAAAGTCAATTTTATTGTTGAAATGTGTCGTTAAACCAGTTAACGACTATGCGAATTTGTGTAAATGTCAAATTTATTGATGCTTAAACTAAATTGGGGGCCGACTTATTTCATGTTTTATTTTAATGTTTGTGGAGTTGCTGTTTTTTAAATATGTAACAAGTGTTATATTTACCTTACTTAATTCTTAGTTTAATTAACAAAATAATAATTAATTAGATTGGAAGAAGACGAAAATGAATTGAATGACAAAATTTACAAGATCTTTTTAATTCTAACTTCTATGAGATCGTTTTTGTGATCAGCTTTGAAAGGCAATCCGTCAAAGGTCAGATAATGAAAAGTGTTTCTTATTTTTAATTCAACTACATTGTCAATGACTTGAGAACAGAAAACTGTTGAGATAAATTTGTTGCTTTGTATTTTACAAGTATTTATTTAACTTGACCTGTTAGAGAAATTCTTGTGAAAGATTTTGTCCGGGGAAGTACTACCACCGTACCTATTTCTGCCACCAAGCAGCAGTGTTCGCATTGCTGTGTTTCGGTTTGAAGGGTACGGGTGTCGGTGAAATTACAGGCACATGAGACTTTTCATCTTTATGTCTCAGGGTCGGCAGCGCGCGTGTGATGCCTCTAGTGTTGCAGGCGTCCATAGGCTACGGTAACTGCTTTCCATCAAGACGGTCCTCCTGATGGAAAGCAGTTACAGTATGCCTGTTTGCACTACTTGGCAATAGTATATATATAAAAATAGTTTGTATTTTAGTTAGTGTGGGACAAATCTTAAAACTGAACTTTGAACCAGTACCACTTAATCGATTGAACTGATATTCCTAAAATCCGTTATACGTAATTGGCTAGTTTTTATGTGCGTATTACATTCTTATTTTGCTCCCGCAAGTATAGTACAGGCAAATTAGCAAAAAGTGTGGACCTAAGTCGTGTAGTCGTGGATTCTTATGGAAACGTTAGATGACACGAAAAGAAGCTTATCCTAGGTTTGCACCGTTTCTGGCAATTACGGAACCCTTTTAAATATTAGGTACAAACTTAAAAAGGCCGTAAATTTTAAAATATAAAGAAATTACTTGATGCAAGTTAAATTACGTATAGAGAGACTGTCTTAGTGCATTATGATTTTAATAAAAACCACGTGCATGTAGGGAGCACAGTGTTGAACAAATGCATCATCCGTAAAAAAAAACCAGTATAATACTTCCGGCGGATGTAGTACTAATTAAATGAATAAGTTTAAGTCGATTTCCAGAACTACATTAATTTTCCCCGAAGTAGAGCGACAATAAAATATGGAAAAGTGCCTTCCGTGAGACGCACCATGGTGCAAACCTGGTAATGTATTTCGAACATTTTTCTGATATGTCTATCTATTTGCACCGACTTAATTTTCCCGGAGCCGTAATAACCACAAAAAGCTTTTTTTGTAAATGTTTTTTTTTGTATGTTCCGTATGTTGGATTTAAAAAATATTTGGTGCAAATGTAGATCATAACGGTTCAAAGTCTATGCCAAATTGCACCGACTACTTCTATTTCCCCCATTAAGTTACGGATATTTTTATGGTTTTCCACCCTATTTCATCCTGTTCCGGAGGGTGAAATTACTGATGCTTATTATTAGAGGTGATTTTTAAGCCATACAAAACAATTAGAAAAGTTTTCATGACTACATCTAATTAGTTCCACACTTGTGCAAAAAATCACCTAATTTGACTGTACTAGTAAGACACCTTCCGAGCGTACCGACTATCTCAGTAACTTAGCGAAGTAACTTTAAAAAAGTACGAGTCCTGCAGTTTCAGTCTATTACTATTTACTGAACTCACGCATAGGGCACCCCCTATTATAAAACCCTCCCCTTTACTCCCCCCCCCAACCCTTTTATCATTGAGCTATGAATAAGTTTGATTACGTTATCCCAAATTCAACTAAAAATCTTTACCGTGCTCTAACCATTGAATTCGACGATAACTTACCGACTGAATTTTACTTACATCCTTTTTGTATTGTTTTCCTTACTAGAATATTATACTGCTGTCGACATTATGGCTATTCCATAGCTCTACCCATCAACAGGGTTTGACAATCGGTCGGCGAGCGCAAAGGACTGATGAACAGGTGTTGTCGCGCGCTTCGATAGGGTAGGCCCTTTCTGCGTCCGCGCCGCCGCTTATAGTGTGGGTCAAGCCATGGGCGATAGCGGTATTCAAGTATTTTTAATAAAAAAAAAATAAGAAACTGGAAGCCGGAGGATGGATGTCGGTGGACGGAGGCGGCTTAAGACCGTTCTAAGCCATCTTAAGCTCTTAAGCCGCTACAGATACCTACCAATTTGAGTTATTTAGAAATAACTAAATACGTAGGTTGCAGTTACCCAGTCAAATGCTACGAATACTGATTTTATTTGACAGAATTTACTAAATAGGTTTGTTAGGGATACTGAGTAAAATCGGTAAATATTTACAAAGCTAAATAGGGTAGTTTTACATGAGCTATGTAACAAACTTACACGGTTAATGTTACGTAGGTATCGTTAGCAAATTTGTCTTCTTTAATTTTTGCAACGAACTTTGCAGGCTCAGTGTGAAACAAGTCGTTCGGTTGTTTTTAGCAAAAACTTGTTCATATGCATCTATACCGTTTTTTCAGTGATTATGGGGAGCACTATGCCTAAAAGTGTACTTATATCACCTGATTAAGAATAAGTGCTGGACAAATTCACACAACATTATCTAGCCCCAAGTTCATTACATAGATAGATATATTTTTATTAAACATAGAAAAATACCCTGAACATCCTGAACAAATACCTGCAGAATGTACAAATATTTGTTCCGAGGCGGGAATCAAACCAGCAACCTCCTGCTTCACATTCGAACCGTCGCCCGCCGCCCCAAAGAGGTCATCGAATGAAGTTTAACAATTAGATAAACGATACAAAGGCACATGGCACATGTCAGGCGCATGGCACTCTACCGCTTATAAATTAAGCCGTGCTTTTATCGATGCGGCTTTTCAGTTAAACGCTTGCTGACCAATAGTGCCAATTTGTTGCACATTATCTACAAACAGAAGGACGAACTGACAGATTGGCATGTACTTAGTGTATGTGGGAGGCTGGGAAAAATGCCCTTTAGTATTAATGGTCAACCTTTCAGGGAGGATAAAGACTATAAGGTGATGGAGCATCTACAATCTACTTCTATCGTATAAAATTATTTATAGTATATCAAAGTTTTGTAAGCTCGTAGGTGTATTATAATAAGTACTGTATGAAATTTTGTGGTTCAATAAATTAAAATATATAAAAAAACAATCTAGTAATTCAACAACAAACAAACTTTTTTACGCTGCTACGGCATAGCCCAACGTGTGTGTCCGGCTTAAGAATATACTCCTCCTTCTCCTCCCGTGGATGTAGAAAAAGCCTTACTAAGTGATTACACTAGGGGATGGACAGCAGCATCCACCTGAGTAACGATCTGTGATTTGTAGACATAGGCCGCCATCACTTAATGCCACGTTGAATATCAAAAGCCACCTTTATCCACTGACCTCCTGCTAATGTCATCGGTTCCTCGAATGGGGGCTGTCTTATATACACGCGTTTTATTCGTTCGATGTAGCTCTTTATTCCCCAGTGGTAGTCAGTTCTTTGCGAAATGGCCTGCCTATTGCCAGTTCAACTTACGTGATCTTAGCTCTTCTTCCGCACCGGTAATCAAACATGCACTTCTCGCGTCTCAACCAGCTACTCGCCTTGCGGCAATGAGTTCATCAATCAATTTGATTTAACCAAAAACTGCAAAAAATCACAAACACTCTTAAATTCTGGGTCTCTTCAAACATAGAACTACATACGATAGACACGGCACCTGCGAAGTGGCCGGCAGCCACATCGGCTGCGACGCTGATTGCCGCATTGTGCCGCTCACAATAACTCGATTAGAACCCCGAACGGTCGCCGGACATGCTACCGAAATCCATAGTGTAGATATGCCTTTCTAATACTTTGCATATCCTTTATGAATACAATGTAAAAGATGTACATTGATGGTCTCTTTATAATAATTGAAAACTACGATATCCTCGATAGTCAATCAAGCCTGAGACCCAGAAGTAGAAATATTACAAAAGACTAGCGCCTGCCTGTTTTACTCGTATGGTATCAGAGATAAAAAACCCCTAAACATAGGCTTTTTTACCAAGGCCCAATTCTCACGCTGATGTATAGACAAATGTCAAACCTGACATTTTCGTACAAAACAGGTATGTGAACGTTAAAATATTTAACTTTTTATAATGAGTAATTGTCAAAATTCGATAAAGCGAGATATACTTGTATTATTTATGTCGGTGGAAATATTGTACTGGCGATAGTTGCATCTAGTCATGTCCACACAACTCCAACATCTTTCAACCCCCAATTAGGCTCGTACGATGCTACCATGGCACAAAGGCAAAGATAATGGTCAGTTAACTTAGTTCCGAAGATAGTTCACTTAGAGCCAACTTAACTTTATCAAGTTGCAATTAAGTTTGCCCGCTTAATTGAATATTCTCACGGTTCGTATCACAAATGACCTCCTGACTGGACCGTATCGATCCGAGAGGAACTAAGTGTGTTATGTTATGAACGTGGCATATTGTCCAAAATGTTGCAAACTTGGCAATAATTGTGAGATTATGTGCATTTTTCTTATTATTTCTGTCTTTCGTGATGTAAAAGTAACACTATGGCCGTTTTAGAGATGTTCGGATTCATATAGCTCGTAGAACCGATATAACATAACACAACACCTAACAGTCACATACATACAAGTTCTGACCCCACACTAGGATTCCCTGTGTCGAGGGTATCAGAAACTACGAGTACCATGGTACCATAACACACAGACCCGTAACAAATATTTGCAGATTATACAAACATTTCTCACGCAGTGGGGATTGAACCCGCAACCTCTTGCATCTCAGCCGGTTACTCGCCCATCGCGTCACAGCGGTCGGCATTGATGGTCATGGTATTACGAGTGCATCAGAAACCAAGCTTTAGCTTATCGAAATTCACAGGATTCCATCCAGCTTCCTAGTCACAATGACAAGTGAATTCATAGTCAAGTGGAGATTTAAATTACATGAAATAGAATGATCTTTGTATTACCATACGATTCCCATTGGCATCACGTGCGATCGCCGATCGCATCGTATTGTAGCGCCAATGAATAGACCGTCCACCTCTATTGTAAGTTAATGTAAGAGACAAGACATCTCACTCATACGAGCTGAATGTTTGACCAACAGAGATGGCTGATCTTTTCTTCTTTTCGTTAAAAAATTGTCTCATCTCTTGAAACTAATAGATACATAGATTTGAATGTAAATTTATTCCAACTCTATCAAATCGTTGTCCACTACTAGACGAGGCCTGCCCGAACGAATGGAATGGGATGATTTGCTATAGTATTCAGGTTGTTTCTGCCCATCCCCTGGTGTAATTCCTATGCCAGCTTGTACGACACCTCCCATGGTGGGGTCTTTTATTGGGCTAGCTATGACTAGTTATAGTAATAATAATAAGTTAGTTTCAGTGATTACTGCACAACTGTATTTATCCAAAAAAACATAGCCAGTGTGTGATTATATTCATGATTTCTTCAAAGGGAATGTCTCAAGACATCACCTAGAAAAAAAATTATTGAAAAAAAATTACTCATAGTAATTTCCTGTTGTTTTTTCATTAATTTAATCAATTTAATTTCTATTATCTATATTTAAGGTACCTCTACCCAAAAATCTGTGTACTGAGTATCGGGATTTAATATAGTGAGTATATTTTGCTCAATAAATTTTAATATCACATTATCACTCATAATAGTTGTATCATTGAATAGTTGTTTTGATGAACGTTGACCAAACTGATTGACCGTATGTGTTTCAGCAAGTCGCTTCACAAGAATGGTGATGCAGCCTCAACAGGAAGCCCCCATCCTTTGTTCTCCAGTTGAAATGATAAAAACGTCAAGCAACGCCGCACCGCGAGCATTGTCTGGTAACCGGCTTTATTTTTTTACCACATTTATTTCATATAGTTAGCTTATTGTTTTAAGACCACCGACCGATGTATGAAGTTATTATTGCATTTTTTTGCAATTAAAAACAATGTTTCTGATATGAGTTTGGTTTAAAATTGCTTTTCGCTGACAGTAAAATATTGAGGTTGTATCAGTGGATTGTTTATGGTTCATTAATGTGATCTTAAATTAAGTTGTATAGATGAAGGTGGTGTTGTTATAAGGTTTTATTGTTTAAGGATGAAAACGAAAGAGCAAATAAATTTTGCGGTGTCAGGAAATTATTGACAGGTAATATGTTTCAGTGAAAGTCGTTGGAAAAAAAAGCAATAAGTTGACTTATGCTAGATGCTTTCAAATTAGTCTTACTAGTCTTATGCGCTATAAACATTGGTATCTCCTAAGCTCATGCTTAGCTCTCTAAGGCCCGTATTAATAAATTGAACTTGGCTCTGGGAAGGATCTGAAGTGTTCAATATTCCCATACAAAAATGACATTTTTGGTGTTCTCAAGATCGTTCTTAGATTTGAGTTCGGTCGGGGGGTTTTGAGGGTGAATACGGACCTAATACCTACGTACAATTAACGATGAAAAATGCGTTGCACTGTTGCACTTACTTAAGATGTTGTCTAAATGGCGTTGTTGATAAATGCAGACGGGAATAAGTCTTACTTACAATGGCAAACAAATAGCCAAAATCTTATTAATTTTTAAACTTGCTGATGTAGTACATCTATTTAGTCTGTGTTTAGCATCAATCTCGAAAGAAGCGTAGACCAGTTTTATAATTTTTGTATTCGTATTATTGTTAATAATATCATTATTCACAGAAATTATAATACAAGTCTATACAACATTAAAAAATACAAATTAAACAGTTAATCTATCAAAAGACCGTTGCAAACGATCTCAAGATAGCCCAAGATAGATAAAATTGATGTTAGTGAGTATTTACTGATCCTGTGATATAGATTCTGCAAACCTTGATTTTACTAATAGATTCTGTAAAATTTTTGGCAGTTTTCGAATTACTAAGACTAAAGAAATTTGTCCTTGATGTTTAAAATTAATAAAATGTTGTTATCTCTAACTGTTGACCTCACAGGAGTGACCGACACATAAAGCTGTTATATTTATTATTATTACCTATTGTTATTAGTATTTAGAAAAGATTTTAGAGTTTGTTTTTAAGAATGGGCACTGATCAATTTGTATTTCTCATAGTTTGCTTCACCTTTGTTGATAAATAGAGAACCAAACAAAATAAAACAATAACACCGCTATAACTTGTGTAACTCGAACACCTCTTTATTTACGAGGCTCTGCCCGATGCATTTGTCAAAAGAAAACACAATAACAGTAATAGATAACCATAGTTAGGCGCTTAGTTAGGAGTAACGATGCAACCTTGAGTATGTTGTGTTAGGTTCGGGATACACTGAGAACAATTGGGCTTTTGGTCTGAAAAAATAATATCTAACTTTAGTTGACGACCTCTGTGGTGCGGTGGGTGAATAGCCGGCCTAGACGCAAGAGGGTCCGATTCCCGCTGCGGGACAAATGTTTGCATGATCTGTAAATATTTCTTTTGGGTCTGGGTTTTGTGTATTAGTACAATGGTACTCTTAGTTAGTCGAATCCTTAACAAATAACTAGTGGAACGCCGACGACTTCGTCCGAGTGCAGTTTTTTATTCAAATTTCAACACCCCGCTGGAACCAACAAAAAGAACGACGCTCTAAATTTTAGATCGCTGAGACATAAACAACTGAACGACTATAACTTTACTATATTATAACTGTACTATAAAACTGTACTATAACTGTGATTGAGTTTATAACAAACTTATGATTTAGGCTGTGCGTTGATAGTAAGTCAGTTAGTCACGCAACGATTTATTATATTATTTTGATGATGTAATTCACCATATTTTGTGTAGACTTTAATAAGGGTTAAACGCTTAAAAACAATAATAGAGAGCTAGAGCAGATTTGTATCTTAAGTTATTCCATCTAACACCCTGTGTTGAAATAAAATGCGCTGACTTTTGCAATCATCATCATTATCAGCCGTCAAACGTCAACTGCTAAACGAGGCCTCCCCAATGGGGGGATTTGCCAAAATCAAGACGCTTGGCAGGTGGATTGGTGATCGCAGTATTTGTGTTGAGTACTCAGGTGGATTCCGCTGCCCATCGTCTGGTGTAATTCCTGAGTCAGTTTTTACGATATTCACTAGAGGAGATAGGGTTTATTTTTAGAACACACCACGGCGAACTTTTGCAATAAAATCAACTCACAAAAATTTTGATATTAAGGACTGAGTATTCAATTCAGGTAAAAATTTACCTAATCTTTATGATCTACCATTTAGCAAATGTATTTTATTAACCTGCTGGGTTACAAATATGAAATAATAAACTGATCAAACAATAACAGGATAAATCACCCACATCAACCATGAAAATACTAAAACAATACACTTATCAAAATCTGACACAACCACTCACATCAAACAACAGGAGCATTATTCATTTCTCAAAACATAAATCAAAAACCCAGTGTAACTACACCGGCTCACCTCACCATTACAAATGCGACCTAGCGGGGGTCCCGCGACCGAAACGCGCGCATTGTCGCTCGTTACGACGACAAATCGCAGTCTCGACCCCGGTGTATCCCGCACCTTGCTGGCGTTGCTAATTGCTCAAAGTAGGTGTGGGAATCGAGGTAATTACATATTTTGTGGTTTGCAATAATTTAAGATTTATCTTGAAACAAATGAATTGTCAGAATAACAAATGAATTCTGAAATAATACTGGATGAGTATTGGTAAGTTTACTGAAAATTTAATATACTTATTGCAGTTTAGTTTTGCACAACGCTCTAAGACATCAATACCGTCTCCCAACAGGTGGATCTTAAAATGATCATGCTGATCATGTCGAATGCCCATGTATCATTCATGCCGGTAGGTACACGTTGGGAACGACATTATCGAAGTTGTTGACCACTATTCGCTGAGCTGACTAAAATGAGCTTAAACCATCAGGTTTGTCTTAGTCATCAAGGAGGAGGGGAGGCCCACCTTCCGTCTCCATCATCAGATCACCTCGCTGTTACCATAATATTGTAGTGTCATCGGAACTTGAGAGATATGTAGGCATGCAATTTCACAGATATGCAATTTCAGCTCAATCAGTTGGGTAAAACTGGTTCAAAATTCAGTTTAAATATTTGACCTAAACAAACATTGCAAGTTAAATAAAAGCATAAACTCGACGTAAACTCTGTGGCTTTTATTATTGTTAAAGTACATCAAAATACATAGTTGTTCATAATATTTTTGAGTTTTGTTTGTTGTGACAAAACTCAAAAATCATGGTAAATATCCCGTTTCTAGTGATAATTATGTTAATAATATTTCGTTATCATAAAATGTAGTTTTTTTTAATATGTTGCGCAATAAACTTTTCAGCAATTAGATATTTCACAGTTGGTCAATAAATCGGCTGGGTTGAACAACCAAAACATACTTTAGCGAAAACGCGAGCAATTTCGCATAACAAAAAGGTCATTGCAAAAAAAGGCACTCGCTTTTTAAAAACGCATTCCAGAAAACAATGTCTGAGCTGACGCAAAGCCTCAGGCGAATGCATTAACGGAGTACATACCTTCTTTGATATTAAGCGTATTATTTTACGTCCCATTTTTTCCTTTAGTCTGTATCACGGCACTGGTAGCTCGCCCAGTCGCCTGGAGCTAATCGCTGTTTATTACCCACCACTCGGCAATTTATTATTGCATTTTTTGTATTATCAATAGCATCAACTCTTCTACCTTTTTCAGTTATTAAAATGGCTATTGTTTATGAAAAATCGCTTTGTAGATCGCTATCAACGAGCTTCAGTCAGTGTTTTGTTTGAATTATGTTGTTCGAACACGCTCCTTGAATTGCCCAGATTAAATTTTATATCAATATTTTTAATGATCGAGATATAAAATTAATTTTGAATGACTCGAACGAATTTGATTATTGTGGCCGCGGGTGGCGGAATATGACAAAAATGCATCCTGTATTAAAAACAACGCTTGACAATAAAAGAAACCGGTCCGCTGCCTTTCTTGTGCCAAGCGTATAATCTATTTAATTTACAGCCTCCCGCGGTACGGTCCAACTAAATGAGATAAGTGCTTATCAATTTGACGAGGTCCCTTTACCGTATAAAGTGGCCGAAGAAATTAGCAAGTCTCCCGACAATTTTCTCAATTTGCCAACGGAGAAACAAAAATAAAAGTGGGGCTTTGTATCGAATTGTTCTCAAACCGTATACGGCCAAGAGTTCGACAAAAGATTCCCGACTACCGGTCTTCACTTTAGTGACAAACCATTCGCATGACTTAACTGGCCTAATTTGGCCCTGGCTGGAAGTAAGAAAAAAAATTCTCGCAAAAAGGCAGTGGCATTGTCCATTCCAAATTTAAATGAGGAAGACGCGGGAATAATGGTGCAGGTTCTTGAAACAGGAACGTCGAGTTTAAAAAGGAATCGGTTAAACGGGGGCCGTTCGCGGGTAATCACAGGCGACGTGCACCGAACCTTAGGCTGCGTTTAGGTCCTGGAGAAATTACATTGCATCTATATTTTGTCTATTCAGCTTTATCTTATGCTTTAGGTGTACCGCTTAAGTCCGGTGGTCATCATAATTAATCAATCGGTCTCTCCCATTGAATACAATGGGCGGATTGGTGATCGCAGTATTGGTTGATGCTGCTTTCAATCGCCTGAGTGTATTATAGTTGTCGGCTTTTATAAGATCTATGGTAGGAGACGGAGGGGCTTATTCTTAAGTTAGCCACATACCACAACACGGCGCAGTCCGGTAGTCATCAGAATAGATTTTACCAATTGAACCAATACCAGAGTCTGGATTTTGAGCTTGTCTTGTAATTGGATTCAAATGTAAAATATTACTCAGGGAAATCATTCAATCGCTTGGATTCGTTTCTGTCTGTCACATTATGGGCTTCAAACGTCAAAATGAAGCTCATTATACAAACGCTACTGTACTTACGCAGTAGACCCGTGATAGTGACAAAGGACACCGTTATCCAAATGAGGAGAAGCATAGTTATATTGGTAGAGTGTTCAATTGGTTCATACATGTCAAGATCTTTTAGGTTATGAACAACTGAATACTCCAGCGTTATTGTTATTAAGTTTTTTTTTTATGCTACTTGGCAAGCAGACAATCTTACAGCCCACCAGATGGAAAGCAGTTACCGTAGCCTATGAACGCCTGTAACACCAGAGGCATCACACGCGCGCTGCCGACCCTGAGACATAAAGATGAAAAGTCTCATGTGCCTGTAATTTCAGCGGCACCCGTACCCTTCAAACCGAAACACAGCAATGCGAGCACTACTGCTTGGCGGCAGAAATAGGTACGGTGGTAGTACTTCCCCGGACGAACTCTTTCACAAGAAGTTCTACTACTAACAAAATTATTGTTTTTATATAAAAAAAAGTTTTATATAAACACAATAAAATTTAAAAGAGTCAATGCTAAACAAGTCTTTATATCGCGTGCATCAAGATACAGGTGCTTGGCCTGGAGCGACGCGCAGAATTCATTCATTGTTATATTATGCTCGCATACTTCACTGCGTAATAACTACGTACCTACACTTTACTCCATCAGTTTCTTCATCAGCTGGTAGACATCAATTGCTGGACGAGGCCCTGCATAGAAGAGATTTGTCATAATCATCACGCTTGGCAGGTAGATTGGTGCTCAGATGGTTACTGCTGCCCATCCCCGGCATGATCCCTTAGTGACCTTTTACGACATCAACGGGAGGAGTTGGAGGAGTCCTATTCTTAGTATGAGACCTCATCTCTCTCTCACCTCTGCGCCATGATAAGTCATCGAAGTAGAGATTCTTACAGAATCATCGGCAACATTTGGAAATCTGTGTCGAAGAACCAATTTTAAATCAGACTCGAAAGACCACTACTTATTGAGTTTGCACAAGATCAATCTTAGATTCGAAAGACCAAGTTATTGATTAAACATAACGTGTCTGAAGAAAATAGTACAAAAACAGCTTCTTGGTTTTGTTAAGGATTATTTTATTGTATCAAGCACTTAGATCGCGTGCATCAGATACAGGTGGATGCCTGGAGCGACGAAACTTCATTCATTGTGAAGGGCCTGCTACACGGTTGGCAACGGGCTCTTGACAAAGGTGACCTTGGTCAGTTTGGACCATGTAGAGGGCAGTTTGTAACCAAATCCCTAGTGATTTCGCAAGAAGTTTTTGTTTCAGGAGCTGTTTTAATGGCAAAAGGCGTATAATAAGCGTTGGGAAGAGGACAACCGTCTAGATGGCAGAGAGTACTGCATTCGCTGTCAACCACAGTCGGAAACGTACGCGTGCAGCATGGCGGAGCAAATTGTAAAGAGGAAAGTTATTACTGAATCAATATATAGACAGAGACTGGCCGTGTCTCTAGGGCTGCGAGGAATAATATAAGGACAATTTATTTTTGAACGAGCGAAGCGAGTTCTCTGAGTCAAGTTGGAAGAATCGGCGTTTGTATGTATGTGTGTATGTATGTATGTATGTTTGTCCGATGAAAACTTCCAAACCGTTAATCCGATCTTCATGAAATTTGGTATGGGGGTAGATAGTATTGGTACAATTTGTAGGTAAGGTTATGAGCTATATCGGTCAGGGGGTTGCTGAGATATTGGGGTCTAAGAGGGGGTAAAAAAAATAAAAGTGAGACAGTCAGATCAAGTGGGGTGTCTAATGAAAGCACTTTAGTTGGACATTTCAAAACTGTTTTTAATAAGTATTTAAACTTAGTAGTTTCCGAGATATTAGGGAAGATAAAAAACGCAAAAATCAAAAATTCTAGGGTAGTTCCAGCAGTCCCACAATGCTGAAATTTGGTATGCTTGTGGCTTTTGTGTCACAACTACAGGGAAAAGTCTGAAATTGAAGAAATTAGAAACCTGAACCATAAAAAACAATAACCAATATAACATCCATTGTTGACCTCCCATTTCTAAGAATATGAATGACGTTGGAGTTCTATGTTTTCTTCAAAAGGACGTCATCAATTAATTCGTCGAGTACTTTAAATACTAACAGGTATGTAGTATTTACGCCCTGTTGCTTAGTCCTATTCAAAGGCTATTTCGATGATGTGTATAATAATTACCTATAGAGGTTAATTTTTTTTCTCAGTAAATGTTTTTAGAAATCGGTTAGAAGGGTGAAGAAAGTAAAATATGCAAAAAAATATCTCGAAGATACTTCAAGTTCTCTGGTAATGCTGAAATTTATTATTTAAGTATATTTTGTTCCACGGGGAGAAGTCGAAAATTGAGGATTTTTTCTTTGTAATATGCATTTTTAGAGTAGCGAACTTAAATCTTTAAAAATTAGGTAGCAAAACTACAGCTAGATGGCACTGCTTAATTAAAAAAAACTTTTATTTTGCTTCACATTACTTTCATGTTAGAGAAATTGACTCGATAGTTTTAGATTTCTGATGGATCATCCAAAAGTCAAAGTCAAAGTCAAAAAGAACTTTATTCATTGAAATCACAAGGATCATTTTGAATCGTCTTATATAAAATTAAATTACTCCTGTTCCAACGCGACCAAGCCTAGAAGAATCAGGCAACAAACTCGGCTTGGCTTACATAAATGGTCCGTCTTACCACTAGGTGAGAAGCGCCTGTGTGGTGCCTCGGAGCAAGGAGTTGCTGATACATAGTAAATGAGAACTTAAAAACCTTAGGAAGGTAGTCAAAAGTAAATAAACATCAGCAAAAATATGCAAGACAGCACACGCTACGCTTGTTATACTTATAAATAATAATCTAATACAAACATGTAAATAGGTAAGTACAGATATTGCAAATTTCCATTTTAGCAGTCGAGGGGCAGAGCGACATCAGGCCACGCGGCTTTATCATTAATATAGTCATCAAGAGTGTAATACGCTTTCTTAATTAGATTCATCTTTATGTAGGATTTAAATCTTCGAATAGGAAGTTTAAATGCACCTTCTGGAAGTTTATTATAGAACCGTACAGAATTCCCCATATAAGACCCACTTACTTTCTTTAATCGAAATTTTGGTATATTTAGTTTGTGTTTATTTCTCGTGTTAATACCATGCACGTCACTTTTTATCATAAAACTATCCAAGTCCATACAATACAACTATACAAACATACTTACATAGCCGTTAAATACAAAACCCTTTTTTCCCCTCTTAAATTAGTCGGGCTGATAAAGGTGTCATCGCGAGGTCTCAGTTCGGGGCGAACCACTAGTTAATTCTTGGTGTTCCCTCACTCACACAAAAAATGCCAATGACACTCCAACTCTTTGAAATTTTTACAAACATGGCTCCTGCCACGTAATTTTTTGAACGTCCAGATGAAATGCCTTGCTGGTGACCGTGTAGTAAAAAAAAAAAAAAAAGTTTATGTTTGAGGTCACCTTTGTCGAGATCCCGTCGTCAACCGTGTAGCAGGCGCTTTACATGCTTGCATACTGCGTAATAACTGTTTGGCAATTCGTCGTAGTTGCAATCATCGTCTCATCTGTAATAGCGACAATAATAATAATCATAGTAACAATTGAAAATCTGGCTCGAAGAACCAAATTTACATCTAGCTTAAAGGACCAAAATTGAGTTTGGCTCGAATTACCAGTAATTGAAATGACTGAAGGACCAAACTTTAATCTAGTTCGAAAGATCAGAAGGTGGCTTATGGATTGAAATATTACGCAACTCTAATAACTTTAGTTGTAAATTAATTTCCCCCGGTTGTAGATTTTGTGGCAAAATACGTATTAATTTTCTACTTACGAATATTTTCATAAGATTTATGTACCAAAAGGGCATAAGGCTCGATACCTGACCCTCATATCGGGATTTTGCAATTATTGACGATTCAATTTCAGGACTTATCTGATTATACGTGCAAAAGACTTAGCTGTTAGAGGTTATTCTGGTTATATTTGTTGTAACTATATACGATGCAAAGTAGTAATAGTTGCTCCCTCCACCAGTTATGGTTTTAATGTACGTAACTTAATGAAAGGAGAATAAATTGTTTATCCTATCAGAGGGATATTGTTAATTATTTGCTCGTTATTAAAACTGAGGCTTATATGGTGGCTGAGTGATATATTTTTGGAATGCGCTTATCAAGCCCTTGCCATAACAAACCAAACCCATCTTAACTACATCAAGTTTTTTTGAGGTTGGCATATTGCATTTTATTTCCTCCATATTGAATTTAGCGTGACGTCACACAACTTATGACACGGAGCGTTATAAGCTTCATATCGAATATATTGATACGAGGGAACTGATGAACTAAATACATACATACTATAATCATAGGCCTCCGCTTTGCTGTAGTTGGGTAACTAATGATTTAAATGTTAATGATAAGAAATATGAGTATTGTCAATGGATAATGGAGATCCTCTCCTCTGATCCATGTTGGAGGCATTCGATCTTATTTTTTTCTGCTCACCATTATTTTCTGCAAACAGGTCCTAAATCTACATCCAACATGTCTGCTAATCGGCCCACATGACCGATCACCGCCAGTTCACGTATCCGACCGAGCTGTAATTATTTTATTTATATTACAAATAGCTTCCTCCCCGAACGTGACATCGTAGAAAGCTGATGGAGGTTTGATTGCTACATGTTATGGTAAAGAGTTATCGAGTGAGGGATAGTGGAAATCTAGAACGGTAATGGAGTGATTACGTTTAGTTTATTGAATGGCATGGTAGAACCTATAAAGACTTCCTTTATGATTTTATACTTCTCGAATCCTATTAATCATCATCATACTTGTTACTTGTTACATCATAGTAGTAGAACTAGTCTTGTGAAAGAGTTCGTTCGGGGAAGTACTACCACCGTACCTATTTCTGCCGCCAAGTAGTAGTGTTCGCATTGCTGTGTTTCGCTTTGAAGGGTACGGGTGCCGGTAAAATTACAGGCACATAAGACTTTCACATCTTTATGTCTCAGGGTCGGCAGCGCGCTTGTGATGCCTTTGGTGTTGTGGGCGTCCATAGGCTACGGTAACTGCTTTCCATCAGGTGGGCCGTAAGATTGTTGGCTTGCCAAGTAGAATAAAAAAAAAAAACTTTTTTAATCATCAGTTGTGTGAGATCTACTGAAAGTCGAGGCCTAACCATTTGAATTCTGCAATGGAATTTGCCATAATCACCACGCTTATAGAAGGCGGATTGGTGATCGCAGTATTGGTGTTGAGTAGGTACACAGCTGGTACCGTGGGATGTCCGGTCTAAGAATATACATTTTTTTCCGTTGACAACCTCTGTGGCGCGGTGGGAGTGTAGCCGGCTGAGATGCAAGAGTTTGCGGGTTCGATTTCCGACAAATTTTTGCATGATCTGCAAATATTTGTTCCGGGTCTGGGAGTCATGGTACCATGGTACTCGTAGTGTGACTGTTGGGTGTTATGTTATGAATCCAGTAAAAGCCCTACTAAGGGATGACAACAAGGGATGGACAGCAGTATCCGCCTGAGTACTCAATACCAAATTTAAATCACCAATCTGCCTTTCAAACTTAGTGATTATGGAAATCCCCCAATTTTATTCAATGGGGACCCCTAGTCTAGCAGTGGGCGTAAACAGGCTGATAATGATGATGACTCAGCTGGATGCTGCTGCCGATCCCCTGGTCTAATCCCTTAGTCTTATATGATATCCGTGGGAGGAGATGGAGGGGTATATTCTTAGGCCGGACTCACCACGGCACATACTTGATAATACCAATACAAAGCATATGTATTGATGATTTGTTTGGTGAATTAATTACGGGAAAGTAAAAGTCAAGTAAGACACCAATTAAAAGAGTTTTAATTAATTATTAGTTATCATGTGTTTCTATACTGGCAGGAAGTGTAAGCTTTCTACCAGTATTTCTCAAACAACCTAAATCAAATTCAGTTTTGACCATCGACAAGAAAGCCCTTCTTGTAAACTTAACACGGACAAGGAACCTCTTCGCTGTAACCTCAGAGTACACTCTCCAGGCTTCATACCAAGTGGAAGGCTACAGCTACCACATCAAATTGTTAAATAATAACATGCCTGTTACTCATTAACTGTGGGATACATACACTAGGGATGTAACGGAGCGTCATTTGGACTCCGAAAAGTTTGCGCCAATTTGCACCATCCTGATTCTGGTATCCGGGAATTCATATTGAGAGATAGCGTTGGTTTCAAAAGCATAATACCTACCATCTTCAATCTTTGGATCTAAACTACATGATTTATCAGTTACTACTCTTTAATTTGCACGCACGCAAGGATGTACCTTATAGGTAAGTAATACTTAAGAATATAATGTTTTGCATACTCAAGCTACACCAGTCTCATTGTAAATTGCTCCGTTATATTCTTTCACTGTTGTATAGCAAATCATTGTTTAAAATATGTATATTATAATTGGATGTGTTAAATACATTTTAAACATTTTGCCAAGCCATGAACATTATGCTCTCTGGATCAAAACATAAGTTCTCTTTTTCTATGTATTAGCTTCTCCTTGTTCTCAAGGCACCACACAGACGCTTCCCATCTAGTAGTAAGAAGGATCATCAAATCCAAGCTGTGTTTGTTGCCATGATTTTTTTAGGCTTAGTCACGTTGGAAGAGGAGTAATTTTAGTATTTATAAATATCAGACGATTCGAAATGATCGTTGTGATTTCAATGAACAAAATACTTTTGACTTTGGCATTGACATCTTATTGGTTCCTTCTAGTTTACGACGATTTGCGTTAACGACGATTTGCGTCTTGCTCAATCTCAGAACATTAACACAAGTTTTTGGAATTAATAATCAATTACCTAATTCAAGACAGATGTTTCGATATCTCAATTTCGGAGTCGGAGTCGTATTGGTATATCCCTAGATCACACCAAGCCGTGTAGGAATCGTCGCTGGCTGTCTATTGCCTCCAATATATCATACGAACGATAGACATTAGCATTAGCTGCGCGGACGCACGACCGCCATCTTTGTTATTAAGATCGTTGTCCACTGCCTGCTACGCTTCGCTTTGGATAACTTTTATTTTCTTCAGTACAGGTATCATAAATCCACCTTGCTTTTATTGAGAACTTAACATCAACATCAATTTTACTACTACCCTATAGCCTGACTTCACCCGAATCAAATCATCATTTGAAATTTTCATTTGATTCCTAACAAAGAACAAATTATGAGTCTCTTTTGATCCTCGGAATCAAATCATTTAGGTGAACAAAGTAGAAATAATAAGTGTCCTTTCTACACCCGGGAATAATAAAACCAAGGTGAACAGTGGCCATAGCTTTATAATAGTGTCTGTTAAACTTTCTGAAGCGCCATCTAGTTTGTATTTTGGTACCAATTTAGCTTAGCTGCTATTTTAATTGTTTGGCCTTTACTGGATGCCTGTCTTTACAACACGTGGGAACATACAAGAGAGATTAAACGCGTGATTGAATGGTCTTGTCGCAACGGCAGATAAATTAATGGCGTTTAAGCAGGAGCACTGGAAAATGCAAAACAATTACTTCTACTAAGTATATTTGCTTGAGGCTGTTTTGTATAGTAATATACCTATATATAACTAGCATCTAGCCTTCTATCTTTCTACTGAATTTTTCTTTCTAAGTTTCTTAGTTAGCAGCTTTTTAAACAAGAAGGTAGGAACACCTAGAGTGTTTACATTATGTAATATATATTATGTAATAAAAGCGTATAAAGGAGTTTCGAAATGGTAATTGACCTTAACGGCGCTTATTGATTGCATAACAATAATTCATACCAAAACATTTACTTTCGTCTATCATTAACGCTTATACACCAGATTTTGATTAAACGCTTCTACTATTTAGAGAAAATAATATAAAACATAATTAAAATCTGTAACGAGGTAATAATCACTCAGTCATTAAACCCAAAAATCATTGACCAATCATCAAAATGGTTTATTGAACTCAACTTATTAAAACAAAACAATTAAATAACAGGTTGATGAATAAATCAAGATAGTAT
This sequence comes from Epirrita christyi, assembly GCA_951392215.1. NCBI lineage: Eukaryota > Metazoa > Arthropoda > Insecta > Lepidoptera > Geometridae > Epirrita > Epirrita christyi. The sequence continues at coordinate 6,893,997 of OX595848.1, read as the reverse complement.
AATTTATTCGACAATACATCTTGTCACGCCAATAGACCAGCCATCATTTTGCATTCATTCCACGTCAACCAATCACGTGTACCAACCCACCTCCCATACAAATTTCGGCCAATGAGAGCCGCTCATTTGAAAAACAATAGAACATAAAAAAATCGTCACGCATTCTGCGCACGAGTCTACGGCTCTAGTGGTTCTAATTCGTGTTAATTTGATAGTATTTACCATTGTGATGTGAAAGAGCACGCTATTCGAGGATTTTTATCGTTTATGTAAATGGTAATTGTATGTTTGTTACACGGGTGACGTAAATACCTACAACAGTGTCACACCTTTATAGTAAAAACCTATAATATAGTGGTAACATTTATTAGTTCAAACTTTGTTCAACCAAGCGAGAAGAAAGTGCATCCATCTGGTGAAAAATGATGGAACTCGGAACCATAGTCATTTTGAAATATAAATGTACAAGCAGAGCCTTCATTACAACAGTAAGTTGGTACTTATGTAGTTCATGCTAAAACTATTTCCCCACAGTACAATGATTACTTAGGTCAGTTTTATTCTCACGGTGACTAATTTTGCTTGGATAAAATACATACCCATTCGGAATGCAATGATCATCCGGAGTTAAGAGACAGCACCCGAAAAAGTAAACTCACAAAATCGGAAAAGTGCGAGCGAGACTCGCGCCCTGAGGGTACCGATCCGTAAATTATTTCGAAATCATCAGTCCTTATTCAAGTTACAGCCATTTTCCGACGAACTTCACCATAAGAATTAGGTGTAAAATTCAGAATTCCTCAATTTTAGACTCATTTCTTAATTTTAAACAAAAAGTCTGCTTGCACTCCTAATTTCAAAATTGTGAGATCTCTGGAAGTACTGTCATAGTTTTTTAATTTTCCCGATTTCTATACAAAAATAAGACATTCATTGCCTATCTTTTTAATGCATTGTATTAGAGGCTTGATTTTAAGCGCTTATAATATTAAGCCTTTCAAGTTGATACCTTTAGTCGAAAACAGGGTTGACAGACAGACAACAAAATTATAAGAAAAAAACAAAGTGATTTTAAGGGTCCCGTTATTTCCAGTTAAGGTAAGGAACCCTAAAAACTTGCAATATCACGAGAAATATTTATTTATATTGTCAAGGGTATTTACCGCGTGTTACCTTATTACACGCGGTAAATTATTATTTAAATAAAATATGTGTGTATGTTCTAATCGCGAAAGTTTAAAAAATACTATCACGAGAAATTATTCACTTATTTATTTATTTATAAAATGTTCAGTTTATGACCTGTCTGTATAAATTTGAATCATCTTTGTTCTGTTTTCTTTCATGCAACTTTTTATAGATTATCCCTTCTTCACGAACTACAATTAAGTTAATTATTCAGGTCCCACAGTTAGGGTATTCCACAACACGTTCCAGAATAGAAAGGAACAAGGGTTCCAACACCTAAGTATTCCTAATTAGGATTGGGACAACACCTAGGACGCTGGCGACTTGGCGTTAAAATGGGTAGGGCTGTCCATTGCAAGTTCAATAAATAAATTTAAGGTGTGAATTTATTTATTGTAGTGTGTATTGGAAGCAATAAATAGAAGTTTTTTTAAATTTGTGGCGTCACAAGTGTGAGACAGTGGTACCTTTTTCCCACTGTCCCCCTATTCTATTACCTATTCGGCTCCACTGGGTCATAAATGGTTTTTAGTGGTGAGTTTCTTCCTTAGTACACACATTTGAGAATGCCTTGGATTTCCTGAAAAATGTAAAAGTGATTTAGCGATTGTGGGATTTTTAATGTCACTATGTGTGACTAAATATCATGAAAAAGATCGCAAATCACCGTTTTTCAGGAGATGGAAGAGGCACTTGTATTTAAATCAAATCAAATCAAATCAAGAGAATTTTATACACTGAAATCACAACATTTTGAACCGTCTTATAAACTAAAATTACTCCTGTTCCAACGCAACCAAGCCTAGAAGAATCAGGCAACAAACATGGCTTGGCTAATAAATGGTCCGTCTTACCACTAGGTGAAAAGCGCCTGCGTGGTGCCTCGGAGTAAGGAGTTGCTGATACATAGTAAATGAGAACTTAAAACCTTAGGAAGGTAGGTTAAAGTTAAAATAATTGTAGTCATCAATTAGTTTAAGATATTATATAGAAATTTGGAAGTTGGGGATTACCAGCAATTTAACTGACGTTTAGTAACACGATATCTATAAAAAATCGCACCCCAGAAGAAATTCAGATTTTTTGAAACTTCACTGTCTTAAAAAATAGTGTTATTTATACGATGCAAGAATATGAACCGATCTTAAATGCTGGATATTTTCTGTAAAACAAACTGTGTGTTTAGTTTTTTCTCAAGCCCAATAGAATAAAAACTGTAGTACGTAATTACTTATTCGTATATTGCAATACTAAACTGATCTATTGCAAGAACGCTGGCTAATTAGCAAGTAGTTATTAACACATCGATACCAAAGGTTATCTGCGCGTGAGAGTAGAAAGTTGTCTGCAAAGATCATCGGGATTTTAGTCAATTTTATTATTTCCTTGATTGTAATCTTGAAAGTAATACCTAGTTATTGCTAAGAGATCATTTTGATTACATTGGCCTTTGGTTTAAGGCTGATAGAAAATGAATGGAAAGAGCTGACAAATACCTGCCCCCCCCCCCCCCTAATTATAGAGAAAATGGCAATGGGGAACGCAATAATGGGGGATCATTTTGGCAGCCCCAAATCTAAATTTTAAGAATCTTGAATAGGGGAAATCTCTGCCTAAATATTCTCCCTTTTAGAGCGGTTTCAGACTAGCGTATTTTTTTGCGCGTGTACGGTCGTTTCAGCATACGCGCTTATACGCGCGCTACATTACGCGCTTCTAAAAACCATACTCGCGTAGACGGGCATATTTCGGCGTGTTCGCTCGAACCGCGGGGAGTTTCTCTCGCAGCTCGCACTTATACGAGCTTAGAAGCGCGTCAACGCTCGTACGAGTCGAGCGTGTGACAAAAGGCGCGCCTATACGCGCCTACATGCGCTTCCAAAAACGAGCTCATACGCGCGTAAAACGCTAGTCTGAATTGGCTCTTAAGTTTCAAAAGATTTGGACAGCGCTAAGGCTGCCAAAACGATCCTCATTGTTGCATTCCCCATTGCAATTTGCTACTGTGATTGGAGGGCTGCCCAGTAGTGAACTAACATAACATAACATACATAACAAACACCCTACAGTCACATTACGTATGTGACTGTAGGGTATTATGTTATGCATGGATACTAGGACTCCCCGTGTCATGGGTATCAAGAACTACGAGTACCATGTTATCATACCCAGATCCAGAACAAATATTAGCAGATCTTACAAACATTTGTCCCGCAGCGGGAATCGAACCCCCAACCTCTTGCATCTCAGCCGGCTACTCGTCCACCGCACCACAGAGGTCGATAGGCTAATGATGATGATAATAATGCAATCGCTATAGAAGGAGTATTTATGTAACAATGTTAGCTTTGCGATTATCTACGTATATTAAGTTCATAACAATTTCCTGCTATAGAGGCACAGTAGCTATTGGTAGAAGCCTGTTTGCAGGAAATGGATGAGATAAGATTGAGTATGGGTCCTGCAGGACTTATTCAAAGAGGCTGGATGCTGTTATGTCTAAGTGGACTAATTTAATCTTATCTGATTATGATAACATCTTGCGTCCTAAATAACTTCCGGTTTGAAGAGTGCCGAGGAAATTAGAGGCGCGTGTAGAAGTTCTAATGATTCAGTGCACAGGCGCATACCACGTAGGTAGTTAGTTTTTAAGAGAGACATAAATCATTAAAAGTCCTTGAATATTGTTTATTGTAATGTTTTGAATATTTCTGTTTCTGACAGTAAGCTAAAGCATAAGGCACAATGTAATGCGAAATCGTAATTGAAAACGATTACCATTTTGTTAGAAAATACTACCCCGGGTTAGTTGTGGAAGAGCAATGGCACCACTGGTCGCGATGTAGTCCAGCAATAAACCCACTGTAAAAATAAATATGAATAACTATAATTTAAATAACTAATATTCAATAAAAATATTTTTGCTTCACGGGGATGCTGAAATAGGATGAAATATGTTATATTTTATACTACTTGGCAAGCAAACAAGCATACGGCCCACCTGATGGAAAGTAGTTACTGTAGCCTATGAACGCCTGCAATACCAGAGGCATCACACGCACGCTGCCGACCCTGAGTGTAGATGACAAGTCTCATGTGCTTGTAATTGAAACCTCAAACCGAAACACAGCAATGCGAGCACTACTGCTCTAATGGTGGTTCACTTGGCGTATTTGCGTAAATGTTTGCTTTATTTTGCCAAGGCAAACAACATTGTGTTCTGATGGAGTCATGGTTGATTTTGCCTAAGATAAATAACGCAATATTACGTGAATATTACCTAGTGAAGTTGCACCATTATATTGTTAAAATAATATTAAAACAGATTTGAATGTAAATGCATCAAATTCACTTCAGATTTTTATGTTGACCGTACTTATTCCTGATTTATATTTAAACTATTACCTCCGCCCACTTGATTAAGGTTCAAGTGACGGCCTAAGCAAAACATAATCTGAAAAAGCTGGTGCCTATTATATTATGTATGTCTATGCTTTTATTCTATAATATAGAATAATAATAAAATTTGTTAGTGATGTTTTGTGACAGCCCTAACCAACGAGAAGGCGTTGCGTGTAATTAGAGATTGTATACATTAGTGAATACAAATAAAGCACAATGCAAGCGATGCCCGGCGCGAACATAAGTCTTAGAGGTCGAGGCTTTACCCTGAGAAACCCTGGGGTCGGTTCCACAATCATGATGATACATACTTATTAAAACAAAGGCATAAGTCCAAAGATTCTTAAATTGAAGTGCTTGCAGTAATTTCCGTGTTCACCTGTTAGCTGAGGGATATTAACTATATAAGCCCTTTTGCGCAGAAGTGGCATGAATGTGATGCACCAAGTATTATCTAAATAACCTAGAGAACAGCATTGAGGTGTGAATTAATAAAATCATAATTATCATTATCATCGGCTTATAGAATTCCACTGCTGGACATCTCCATAACATAACAATACATAACACCCCATACGTAGTCGTAATCCCACACTAGGATTCCCTGTGTCGTGGGTATCAGCTACTACGAGTACCATGGTACTATAATACCTAGACCCGGAACAAATATTTGCAGATCGAACAAACATTTGTCCCGCAGCGGGAATTGAACCCGCAACCTCTCGCATCTCAGCCGGCTACTCGCTCCATAGCATGACAAACGGGCTTGAGCCGCCTATCAAGAGCATGATCAATCAATGATTCAATCATTCAAAGATTGTTTATTAAGAGGGCGCTCCGAAAATATGAAGCTGTTTTGCCTAGTTATTGCGAGTAAACCAGATATCACATCAATAAAAAAAATGAAATACGTGATTTTTCGAACTTTTTTCTATCCGTGACCAAGCCAGAAACACAATTGGCAAACATTTGACGATTCATACATATTATATTGTCGGAGCGCCCTCTTAAGATGCTATAAATTGTGTCTTGGTAATTAAGACACACATGAAAGTAAAGAAAGAAGTCCCTATTTGCACTATTAACAATATATAGTAAATTTGACATAATCATCATCATCATCAGCAGTCTTTAGACGTCCACTGTTGGATGAGGCCTCCACCATAGAATGCAATGGGGGACATTTGCCACCACGCTTGGCAGGTGGATCGGTGATCGTAGTATTAGTTTTGAGTACTCGGGTGGATGTTGCTACCCATCCCCTGGCGTTATCCCTTAGTCGGTTTTTACGGCACCCACGGGAGAACAAGGAGGGGTCTATTTTTAGGCCGGACACACCACAGAACACACATAATCATTGAACGTAGTTAAACCGTTGATTAATAGTTTGGTAGCATTAGCCTGTGCTCTTCCCGAACGGTAGCAAGTGGACAATTTTAATTAACATAAACATTATGTACTTATTTGCCGTTATTCCAAAGACCAGAGAAGTTTAATAAAATCGCAGAGCCGATGGGCGCTGAGGAATAGTTCTCGAGTGGAGACCACGAAGGAAGACTCAATTCACAGCTGAACTCAATGAACCGAACAATAGGGGTAAGTATCAAAAACCCGCTTAGACATCCCCAGCAAAGAAGATTTAGTCCCGTATTGTGGTGTGGTGTGTCCGGCCTAAAATCAGACCCCTCCAGTCTCCTCCCGTGGATGTAGTCAAATCCGTACTAACGGATTAAACCAGGGGATGGGTAGCAGCATCCATTTGAGTAATTAACACCAAACTGGCACCAATCCACCTGCCAAGCTTAATAGCAAATGCAAATGCATTCAATGGGAGAGGCCTCGCCTAGCAGTGGAAGTATACAGGCTGGTGATGATGATAATGAAGTATCCTGATTTCAAATCATCATCATCATCAGCCTATTGAAGTCCACTGCTGGACATAGGCCTCTATGAATGCCACAACGAACGGTCTTGAGCCGCCTCCATCCACAGACTTCCTGCAACTTTAATAATGTCTTTAGTCCATAAAGTGCCTTGCCCTCTCGGGCCGCGTCGTCAGTTTTCACATCAGCTTCTGAAAAACATTTATGATATGTAAATAATATCAGAAATGTATATATAATCCATTGCATTATAATGTAATTACCATAACTCCGTAATCTTGAGTGTTCCTAACGACTATTAACTACCATTCGCATTTTATCTGGGTTTCAACGACATTGTACAAGTGCTTTCTACGGTTAGACTATTTAGATAAAGCGGTTTTGTTTATCGTACTGTGTGAGATAGGCAAATGTGCTTATAAGAAATCTGTGTTGAAGACAGTATCATGACTTTGAATACATTTATTATTGATCAATTGGCAAAGCTGTGATCTCCAGCCTCGAAGGTACAGTAGCAAATGGAAATGGCGAACGCAACTATGGGGATATTTTTTTTAGTGTTATCTTAATCGTAAGAAACTTGAATAGAGGATTTTTTATTTTATTTTGTTCTATTAATAAAGAAAATTTAAACCGATAAATTTTTCAACTCAAAAAGCGAGTGTTGGTTCGTTGCCAAATAATAGCCAAAATAGAAGCAAATTTCGTACGCGTACAATAGGGCATACGCGCCCTTTTGATAGCTACCGGTGACCTCCTCTTAAATGACGTATTTAAGCTGATTGTCGCCTGATGTTAAGCGCTAACCTGTGCACAATATGATTATAATAATGATAAAACATAACTCATACTTAAACAATCTAGGGTTGACGACCTCTGTGGCGCGGCGGGCGAAGGTTTGCCTGCGACGCAGGAGTTATGGGTTCAATTCCCGTCTTGGAACAAAATAAATATTTGTACGATCTGCAAATAATTGTTCAGGGTGTTCTGGGTATTTTTCAATGTATATTAAAAAATACCTATCTATGTAATGTATTGTATTAAGTATATCAGTTATCTAGTACCTATAGCACAAGCTTTGCTTAGCTTGAGGCTAAATAATGTTGTGTGAAATGTCTAGCATTTATTTATTTATCTTCAGACTTTTCTTAACTGTATTCGTATAACGGTCTAAAATCATTTGAACTTCAAATGTTGTTCTTCGGGTTGAACTTCAAGCCTCAAGAATGCGTCAACACCATTCGTAACCAAATCCTGTGAAATCACCCAAGTGTTTGGTTACCTACCAGTTACTAGCTACAAGGACTACCGATAGATGTTATCTCTCAAATCTATGTCTTGTGTCTATGGTTTGTTAGACAACAGTGATATTTGATACGATTATGGTTTATCAAAGTGACTCACGGGCAGATAGTTTGACAAGCAGTTAATATTAGCGTTTGTTGCCTATGGTACTACCAGTATTACTACCAGTAGTACCACGGGTAAAAAAAAACCGTAAAACTACCAAGCGATCCGGTAGTACCATGGGAAGTTTTTTGACGTGTTAACGTCTTATAAATCGATGGAGCCGGCTGCACGCTCGAAAAAACATGACTAATGCGTCGTTACCTCGTCATGCGTCACCTCGCAAAACGCATGCGGTGACGCTGCATGCGCATGCGCATGCGATATATATATATATATATATGCGCATGAGCTATGCGCATGCGCGAAGCGCATGCGCTAACGCCGCATGCGCGCGAGCGCGGAATGAGAGACAAAGAAGCACAATAACGACGTTGACACGTTGAACTATCGTCAGTAAACCGACTTTACAGACAACCGTTTTTTTACCCGAGTTACACTCCTAATCGACATTTCATAGTTCGACACTAGGATAAATAAACATAAATACACAGACACTTTCCCCGAAAGGGTAGGCAGAGCCTCAGTGAGCCTCTTTTTACGTGAGTCGCACAATTGTAGGAACCTGCTGATGTGACCAGTGGTGAGCTCATAACCATTGCTATGTCATGGCCGACTCAGCTAAAACTTTTTAGCCATAATACATTCCTAAATAAGCCATAGATAAAGTTTGATAGAATTTTAAATAAAGATATCCTTAGAAGGACCAAGATAATAAATAAATAAATCACCAACATAGCTCTCAGAATTAGCAAGTTGAAGTAGAAAAAGGCGAGTAATAGGTCGCAGACAACCGTTGGATGAAGCAGCCCTACATCACAGTTATTAGAAAGCTCAACTGCTTCATTTGTATTTATTAATTTTTGTATATTGTGTATATATCTTTCTGTGAAAAAATATTCGTTATTTTAATACATGTCTGTTTGCATTATCTACAAATATTTGTTCCGGCTCCCGTAATCTCTATCTCGCGATAGGTTTGCAACAGGCGTAAATTGTGCGATCAAGGCTGTGAAACGTCGCTTTTCTCATACAAAAGTTACAAGATTGCACAATTTACGCCTGTTGCAAACCTATCGCGAGATAGAGAATAGCCCTGCCAGTTGTTGTCTAGTACCATGGTACTTAAAGTTCCTGATACCCACGATACAGGGAATCTTAGCGTGGGATCATAACTAATGTAGCGCAACGAGTTATGAGCGCTCGGCGAAAGTGGTGGGGTTGATTGCGCATGTGTCCTCTCTCTCTCACCCGTCGCGAGAAACGTCGCGTCGTCTGTAGAGGCCCAAAAAATTACTACTGCGCATTGAACGTCAGCGCTCATAACTCGGTGCGACCTATAATAATGTATTGTTGGGTGTTATGGTAATGTTAAAGGAAAATCGATTGGCATTGATTTTTACGCCACGCACAATTATGTGTTTTCTAACGATTTCTCCCTTAAGTAGTACTTCCCAACAACCACGTAACTCCAAGTCAAGCAACAATAAATCGATGCTTACTCCATATTAATTAGCTTGCGTGCTCCACACCGCTACTGCACATTCTGCTATAAGATTTACATACGCGCAATGGTGTATTTAAATTTATTTATGAAAAATATGTTCATCTATTTTGTAAGTATGATCTACGTATGTGATGTATCGCGTGTGGAGCCGGTTTTATTTTAAAGCCATCTCACTTAAGGTGGATCGTCTTACAGTTGGCGCGAAATTAAAATTTATTGTGTTTTTTGCTCATGACAGCTCATCACACTTCTTGTGATTGCCAAAATTCACACATATTGTAGTTGATAGTATCTCATAAAGATAATTAGTTTAGCTGCGAACAGTGTTCAATAATTTTTAGTGTTTTTTTGGTTCAGGGATATCGGTAGCTTAACTAATGATTCTATGAGATACTATCAATTAAAACATAAATATGTATTGGATCTCCTAATTTTCGCAAAACTTGTTTTCGCTATCTCAAAAAGTAATGAGCTGTGACGATCATAAAACACAATAAATTTGAATTTTGCGCCACATGCGAGACGATCCACCTTAAAGCACAGTTGTTATGCTATTAATATTATTTATGTTGGATAGTGGATGTTATTTGTTTTTAAATTAAGGTAATTGATGATTTTAAATTTTGTGAACATTCTACATCTCTCATCTGTGATACATCTGTGGAATGGTTAATGATGTGTTACTGTCTTACCCAACAGAGCCTATATAAGTTATTAACAGGGAATAGTAGGTATGCTATGGTGTATCTGGTCTAAGAATAAACCCCTCCATCTCCTCCCGTGGATGTCGTTAAAGCAGACTGTGGGATTACACCAGGGGATAAGCATCATCTACCTGAGTACTCAACATGAATACTGCGATCACCAATCCACCTGCCGAGCGTGGTGATTATGGTAATCCCCACATCCTACTAATATTATAAACGCGAAAGTTTGTAAGTATGGATGGATTTATGTTTGTTACTCTTTCACCTAAAAACTAATGAATGGATTTAAGTGAAATTTGGAATGGAGATACTTTGTACCCTGGATACATAGGCTACTTTTCATTATTAACTTTTATCATTGTTCACGCGGGTGAAACCGCGGGGCGCAGCTAGTTTGTAATATGCGAGAAGCCTCGTCTAGCAGTGGACGTCTATAGGCTGCTGATGATGTTGATTAAGGAATGCTACTGATATTATTCAACAAGAGACTAAAGAAGTCAATTTAGCAATTTATTCATGAATCAGTTGCAGTGCATCTAACTGAAAAAGGTCTCAGTTTCACCAATATCGAATCATCATCATTTCATCAAAGGGCCTCTCTTCACCAAACCCACGGTGAAAAGAGGCCCTTTGAGGCTCTACCTATACTTCTTCTGGGAAAAAGGTGTCATTATGTATGTATATACCATTTCATCTTCATCACCTAATTCATAAATGAGATTTACTTTTTCCGTTGTTAATTTCTTCAAAATCGCAGAATAGGTTTCGAACAGGTTTTTTATTGTCTAACAATAAAAAACCTGTTCGAAACCTATTCTGCGATTTTTTAGCATGGTTTTTGGGCAATGCTTAAAATACACGTAAACAAAATCACAAGCGGGTCAGCTAGTATATTTATAAACGAGAATTTAAAGTTTTAAAAAACAAGGTTAATTATCTACAAAATCTCAATCTCCATGAAAATAAACTTATTAATAACGTATCGCGACAAAACACTATTTTCGAAGAAAAATGTATTTTTCTAATGGTCTGTTCGCTATTGGCCCCTTATTTTGTCTACAAAATCAAAAATCTATACGAATTTTATATTTTCACCTCCTTTTTGGTATTATCTACGTTTTATTAGTAGTTCGCCAACTTTTACCGACATCAATTACAGTTATTCCCAATATGATAATTTACTTCCCAATAATCTTTTTTTATCCCAATTTCCATTTGAGATCCTTTGTTGATGAAAATGGTAGAAATAATCTGTTGGTGACCGGATCATACCAGTACAACGGATCATGGCCAGATCTTAGCACTCTAATTAATGTACACGCTATGCCAATTATAAAAAAATATTCAAAGAAATCTTCAAGATCTTGTTATTGCAGTGTCGTGTTCAATTGGACGTCCCCGTCGGTGTTGGTTTCTCAATTTATCGGTCTCCCGAGCGAAATAATATCGCGTAGCTTATTAAGTATTCGCGAAAAATACTGTTGCTGAAATCTGATACATACGGCACTTTTCAATAAGATTCAGAAAGTTATGCTCAAAAATAAATTCACGATTGCTTCCCGTAGATATAATATTTATATATATTTTATAAAAAAATAATCATGCCACAGATATTTACTAATAAAATACATCATAGGTTCTCTAAGTTCATAACACCACATAAATCAAATAAAATAAAATCAAAAGAATTGTATTCATTGAAATCACAAGGATCATTTTGAATCGTCTTATAAACTAAAATTACTCCTGTTCCAACGCGACCAGTCTAGAAGAATCAGGCAACAAACATGGCTTGGCTTACTTTGATGATCCGTTTTACCACTAGGTGGTAAGTGCCTGTGTGGTGCCTCGGAGCAGGGAGTTGCTGATACAATAGTAAATATGTGAGAACTTAAAAACGTAAGGAAGGTAGTCAAAAGTAAACAAACATCAAGCAAAAGTTTATAAGACAGCACACGCTACGCTTGATACTTTATAAATAACAATCTAACAGAACCATGTAAGGGTAATAATAATAATAATAATAATCAAGAGTGTAATACGCTTTCTTAATTAGATTATTCCTTAAGTAGGATTTAGATCATAACCCTAAGACCCCGAAATAGATTACCGTATGTTTTAGTTATATTATTAATTCTTTATTATAAATTATTAATGTATTATAAATGTATTAGGTACGACATAAATTTAATAGTCATTGCAAATCCATTTTTCATTCACTAAATGCTGAGAACATCATTGCAATAGCTGCAAGGGCTAAAGTGCATAGGTGTGGTATATAAATCTAGGTTGGGCTCGTTACGCTACAGTTGTCTAGTCTAGTCCGATAGACAAACGTTTACTGAAACGCAAGCGTAACATACTAACTAGAGAAAAAAGTTTGAAAATTGTAAAATTGAAAGGGACGGTGTGTGGCGTTTGTCGATTGCGTACGTCATTGGCCTACATTATTTAGCGTTTTACTAATGCTAAAACTGTTTGCATGGGCAATTGTCTATATATGCAAGTCTTTAAGGGAAGTCATTAACTATTGCTTTCTCACCTTCGTAACTACACACAAATTGATTATTCTATTACAGATAGTTTCTTTGGATTGGGATGTATTTAAAGGTGTTAAGAAATTTTGTCTTCATTTTAATTCGGAGAAGAATAAATATGAGAAGAAAAACAATAGATGAAGATGGTTAATGGAGGTCCGTAATTGAATATTCGTTTCGGTCAAAAGAGTTCATAAAATAAATTACATTTTTATTTTGAATTTATTTTATTTTAAAGAATTCATGCAAAATATTATAGATAAATAAGTAAATAACAAAAAAATTCAAACACTTACAAAACCATTTAAAAAAATCTTACTTAAATTAAAAACTTTTATATATTATGTAATATAACTAAAAGCTTACTTACGTCAGGCGATGGGCAGCAGCATCCACCTGAGTACCGATCACCAATCCACCTGCCAATCGAAGTAATTATGACAATCCCCCCCATTGTATCTCATAGGGGTGCCTTCGTCCAGTAGTGGACGCCTATAGGCTTCTTGATGATGAAGCCTTTAGACATTATTATTAATGTTAACGACCTCTCATGCGCGGCGGGAGAAGGTTCGCCTGCGACGCAGGAGGTTCGATTCCCGCCTCGGAACAAATATTTGTACGATCTGTAGATATTTGTTCAGGGTGTTCTGGGTATTTTTATGTATGATAAAAATAGTAGATTGTATCATAAGGGAGCAAAATAATATTTTTACGGCGAGGGCGCTTTTTTGAATCCAGAGCGAAGTGAGGGATTCTAGAGTAGAATCCCGAGCATAGCGAGGGATTCTTTAGTAGAATCCCGAACGTAGCGAGGGATTCAAAGTACGTCGCCCGAGCCAAAAATATATTTTGCGCCCGAGTGTTACACTCTACTTTTCATCACCCACTATGAGAAAATAAAAGGCGCCTCATATTTTATTGAACGAGCGAAGCGAGTTCTCTGAGTGAAGTTGGAAGAATCGGCGTTTGTATGTATGTATGTATGTTTATCCGATGAAAACTTCCTAACCGTTAATTCGATCTTCATGAAATTTATTTAATATAGGGGTAGATAGTATTAGTACAATTTGTAGGTAAGGTTATAAGCTATATCGGTTGGGGGGTAGATGAGATATTGGGTTCCAAGAGGGGGTATAAAAAATAAAAGTGTGACAGTCAGATCAAGTGGGATGTCTAATGAAATCGCTTTAGTTGGACATTTCAAAACTGTTTTTAAAAAATGGAAAATATGTTATGTTATGTTAGGTACTTAAATAGTCGGGCTGATTAAAGTGTCATCACGAGGTCTCAGTTCAGGGTGAACCACTAGTTTCAAAACAAAACCATGAATTTCTAACAATCCGTGAAATTTTACGAAAATGCGTTTTTCATTTGTTTTTTATTCAGCCGGCGCGGGGCGCGACAATGGGCGGTCGTATACCAGCCAGTATTTATTCAAACAATATTTGTGTTCAAACACTAAGATGTTCCATTTTCAAAAAGTGCGCCGCAAAGTTAATTGCGGCGCACTTGTTTGAGTTCGATATGTTCCAAATTCAAAAAGTGCGCTGCAAAGATAATTGCGGCGGATTATAGAAGTTTCATACAGAAAACACCACCTTTGGGCGCATTTAAAGGCGAACCAAGTCGTCCTTTTCGAATAGATGGGATGAAAAATATCTATCTATGTCATGTATTGTATTAAGTATATCAGTTATCTAGTACTCATAACACAAGCTCTGCTTAGCTTGGGGCTAGATAATGCTGTGTGAAATGTCCAGCATTTATTTATTTATTTTTGTTCTTGCTCTTAACAACTTCATAAAGTTCATACCTCACAATCTTTTAGTCTCACAAAAATAATATCTATCCGAAGTTATTAGAACCTGGACGCGAGCCATGCTTTGAGCTCAAATCCAAAGGCTGGTATTGAGAGATTTTCTATATCCGCCCGCTTTCCTTTATGCTACGTGCAATTTTATCCGGTGGTATGAACTAGGCGATGTTAGTGTGGATAAGTCCTTAAAAACTAGGTAAGATTTTAAGTGTCATTGCATATTGCCGCTGGAAAATTCGTTGCAATACTGTATTTTTTTGCAGGGTTTGTCGATAAAATCAGAAGCCCTTGAGAGAAAAAAATGGGATATTAAAAAATCCTAATATTTACCATAAGTGTACACTTTAATAACTAACACCTATAATAATCTAATTATGATAGGATTTTAATCAATGTAGCTTAATTAAAAAATAAAAAGCTTAGGTGTACTGAGGGCCTAGTCTAACAATGTAACAAGCAACTAAACAGGCATGTGGTGTACACTACACGGATTTTCGTTAAAGTAATTCTGAAAAGCGCCCCTAGCGGACATTTTGAGAACCTTAATTTCACGCCACACGCCCGTGTAGTTGCTTGTTAAATTTCTAGACTAGGCGCTCTTTAATGAAAAAGAAGTAGTACCTATTGCGTTGCATGACTTTTCAAATTGTCTAAATAAAAGTTAAGCTGCATAACTTGATTAAGACTTTGACGACTTTAAAGAGCGTTAAGATGAAAATTACATAAATCGCATTGAAAATAATAATAATTTATTCACTGAAAAAATATTTTCCAAAATCTTTTATGAAATGTACTGCGACTTATGATTATGTTAAAATGAGTACTTACCTAATAAGAACTGTGAATTGATCAAAATTAGCCTAAGTACGACCAATCTAATATTTTCCATCATGGACTTCCGTTTTTCACCTTCCGGGTCCATCAATAGATCAGCTGGCTGTCACCAAAATATTGTATTGTCATCGGTACTTGATAGGTGCCTATGTAAAAAATGGATACTTTAAACTGGTGAATGTAAAAACCAAATATGTCAAAAACTATATTGAAAAAACATAATTACATACTCCTCACGGAGCCAACTATAAAATGCAAAGAATAATTATGTTAGAAAATCAAAATATAAGGTCATGTTCACTATATGAATAACGTCTGATCGGACATCATTTTCTTGGCTCCTTTAAGAAAATGCAGCTGACTAGGAGTCTCTCAATAACTTTATCTATTAAAATACTCTTCTTTAATAATATTTTATGAACTAACCTATTTTGCTCTTTGATGGCAGCTTTCTAAGGTAATTATTGTTACTGATTACTTGATGCAACACACTTTTGAAGTGAAGTAAGTACCTACTTAGCTAGAAATTTCTATCATATATTCTGTTTAATAATTGAATATGTTTTTTCGTGTTTACAATACCTATAAAAAAATTATAGTATTTTAAAGGTTGTCTGGAAGAAATCGCTATCTGACTTATTGCTTCTAAGCGATAAGACCTGCCATTGTTCTTTTAATTGCCATGTTAGAATTTGTTTATTTTTTATTTTCTTGTAAAGTATATTCTATTCCATTCTATTCTATTCTATAACATTGACATAGGTACCTAATTAATTCACATACATTTTCATGACACAAAGTTTATAGTAAGCAATCAAATAAAAGTTACAAAAATGCATAAGAAAAGACCTTGAATCATAAATGATCAACATTGTTAGAAAAATTTATTTCCTCAAACAATCAATTACAAAGAAAAACTGTCAAACCAAAAAGTCCCCCAAGGAAAACAGGTAAAACACAAACATCGCTCCACTCGCAGAATGAGAACAAAACATTGATTAATGATGAAATGCACTTGGAACAAACTGTCGAACTTCTTCAAATTCCCAATACAAATGCCTTCGGAATAACCCCTCGAAAAATAATGGTTTCCTTTCCTTCAAACAGAATTTCCAATACACACGAATTACAACCAAAACCCACTGACTTACGGTTCAAAGTTCTGGGGAGTAAGAATATAGGGTAAAGCTCCTGAAAGTTGACACAGGATTTTCTCGGTTTTGTTGGTTTTTTGTTGTTGTAAGGAAACGGAAGTGGCGTGTAGGGACTTGTGCTTCCTCTTTTTTTGTTGAGATATTGTTTCGATGCCATTAAGCCGTTGACAGATCGCCTTAGAGTAATGCCTCTGGATTGTTCGCGAAGGAGGGTGAATTTGTGTGACAATAGGGATGCATGGGGACGATTAGTGGGCTTAATGTTTCGTAAGAGGGAGGTTTTGTTTTAATAAGTTTTGACTTTACTGTGTAATTGTAAGTGCTGATGAGAATCATTGAGTAAGTGTAATCGTTTTAGGAAATACTTTTGATTCAAACTGTTTATTCGTTAACTAACTAGTAACTCAATCTCGTTCTAACTACAGAACCGATTATTAAGAAATGTTGTACATTTAGAGCGAAACCGCGACCAGAAAATAGTAGGCTATATAGTTAAAAACCTATTCAGAATAGAAAGCACAAAATACTTACTTCTAAACCACCATGCAGCCATAGATAAACAGCCGTGTTCTAACCTTTACAATTACATCCATTTCACCCAACACGGCTATCATCCGTGGTATCTTTTTCGTTATTTGAATAATTCAACAATAAAATCGATTTTCTCACGGGTCGAATAATAATGTCAAATTAATCGTAGGTATATCAATGGCGTGGCTAAAGTTCTCTGTTTAGTTATGTTTTCACACAGGGTGTTAGGTAGTGGGCTTAGTGACACGAATAAAGCAGAATATTATTCGTATGTACGTTTTTATTTCTCATTTTTAGTGTCACCTATTTATGATATTATACTATTTATGGTATTATATATTATTTTCTATCTATCTATCTAATTTAATAAATACGAACACTTATAATATTTTGATAGAAATAAATTACTTAATATTATATTATTTATCAATATCTTTTCTTCATCAGCCTGCTTACGTCCACTGCTGGACAAAGCTTCCCCCATTGAATACAATGGGGGGAGTTGCCATAATCACCACAATTGACAGGTGGATTATTAATCGTAGTATTGGTGTCAAGTACTTAGTTATATCAACATAATACTAACTATAATATTTATTATAGTAAATGCTACACAAACAAAGACACATAACTAGCTAAACAGAAATTAGAAAGTGCTGCTTTAGTTTCAGCTATAGAAACTAGACTTCAGTTAAGACTACAGCCTCGCACATACTTACATGTCAAGTTAAATAAAAGGTTGTAATAATAATATAAAAACAAAACTAAAATTAAAAGCTGTTTATAGTATGGACTAGAGTTTATATTCTCCACACTCAGCCGGAAACCTTTATTGGGAAGGGTCTCAATGTTAGAGCGTGACGTAAATACATACTTACGTCAAAGACAATTCGTCTTTACGAAGATGTGCGTAGCAATTGCCGTTAACTGTAACAAGAAAGAATACTCTAGCTCTAGACACTATCTTAAAGAAAAAAACGGTTCTGCTCTCGCTCCGCTCACCACCTTATCTTCACAGGGTCAGAAGCCATCAGATGTGCCGTCAAAAACGTTATTTTATCTCAATTGTTATCTAGTCACGTGACAGAGCTAATGCCTCCGAAGATATATTACTGTATTGATATCAATTTATGTGATACTGTTGATTTATTAAATTCTAATCACGACTGAGCTTACGTTATAGAATTTTATTAATTAGTTATTAGTAATTACATTTGTGCCATGGTGTGTTCAGCCTTAGAATAGACTCCGTCTCTTCCCGTGGATATTGTAAGAGTCGACTAAGGGATTACAGCAGGGGTTGAGCAGCGGCATCCACCTAGTACTCAATGCCAATACTGTGATTATCAATCCGCCTGCCAAGCTCAGTGATTATGGCAAATCCCCCCATTACATTCTATGGGGGAGGCCTCGTCCAACAGTGGACATCTAACGGCTGGTGAAGAAGAAGTGAAGAATTATATCTCACTAATATTATCCTATCCTACTTCCTACTATCCTACTCCTACTAATATTATAAACGCGAAAGTTTGTAAGTATGGATGGATGGATGTCTGTTACTCTTTCACGTAAAAACTACTAAATGGATTTTAATGAAACTTTACAATAATATAGCTTATACATCAGAATAACACATAGGCTACAATTTATAAAGATATTGTGTGAATTGTCTATAATACGACGATAAGTGTCAAGTACGTAGGAAAAAAATTACCATCAGCGAGCTATTCTGGCGTGCGCTGCCAAAACCGCTAGAGTTACACATATGTAATGTATGATGGAAATGTTTATCTCAAAAAAGCCCGCCACAGTATATAGGTTATATTCTTTTCTACGCCACGCTAATATAACCTACTCGAAATACTTATCCTGCGCAGACGAAGTCACGGGCACCAGCTAGTAACTAATATTTTGCGAAAGGTTGTATGTTTGTTACTTCTTCACGCTGAATTAGTTGGAGCGATTTGGTTGAAATTTGGTAGGGAAATAGCTTATACGCTAAATTAACACATAGGCTACCGATATTCCCAGTAGTAACTGATATATCCTTTTATTCCACCGGATCGAGACTTATGCGGGTGGAACCGCGGGGATTAAAATAGTGATAAGTTACTTTGTATTCAACTATTTAACCGAGCCGATTCACAACTTTGATTGCATCCTAAAATCTTGCCAAAAAACCAAGCTATACAACAATGAAAACCGCATTCGAATCCATTCAGTGTTTCATTTGTTGGTTCTGTTTGTCGATAGTATCAGTATCTGTTTCGGGAGTAGAATATTAAAATTCTATATTATGTCTAATTTGTAGATCTACATCTTCATCATCATGGTCATCATCAGCAGCCTTTACACGTCCACTGGTAGACGATGCCTCCCCCATAGAATGCAACTGGGATTTTATATAAACATCATACTTGACAAGTGGATTGGCGATTGCAGTATTGCTGTTAAGTACTCGTCCTGCAATGTATGTCTACCGACTGATGTTGATGATGATAAACTCAAGAACTCATAATACCAAGAACTAAATAATACTTGGCCGATTCTCCGACAAAAAAGCTTGACTTGAAATAGGGTTGCCAACTAGAAGCCACGCGTGATCGCTTGTAATTGGCGTCGACTGATGGATGAGACGAACCGCTTCTCATTAGAAAATAGCCAAGTTTATTTGAATCATATTCACACCATTCTCAACCATACCACTCCAAATATAGAGTTGATTTTTTTCCTGGGAAGAGGAATGGTTAGTTTGGTAAAAGAGTAGAAACAGTTGGTAATTATTGGCAGCCCTAAGAGGAAGGCAATAGGTACGTATCTATTGCAATGTAAACCCACTTATTTAATAGGTCTAGGAATTCAATATAATTTATAAATCTTTGAATCCAAAGATTTCTTACGATTGGTGCAACGTTTTGATCTTATAATGTAAAACTATCCAATTTTTGCAATTTATGTCTGGCTCGTAAGCCTAGAAGATAGACGATAAAAAATACTTTATTTCACCAAATAATTATACAAAAAAAACAAACAATCTTACAAATAAAACCTAAAACTTACTATGTTATACAATGGACATGCAAATGACAAATACTAATAATATAAATAATAATATTAATATAATACAAATGACTGTAGGCAATGGAGCATATGGATATTTGATTCTTTTATGGTGAACAACACATCAATTACCTATATTCCCAAAAGACATTGTTCCTCGCGATCTATAATGCTTTGGCGATTGTTATACCCTTGTTATACACCCTTGTTATACTTATTGTTATACCCTATTACTATTGTTTTACCCTATTGTATAAAAGAAGACTTGACGAATATGAACTTTACTGCTTGGTAGGCAAAATAGGTCTACTACTAGCAAACTTAGAACTTGTGAGAATCTGAAATATCTGTAATCCAACCAAATCATTGGTATTCAATTGGTTAAAACTAACTAATGAATGCAATTTTCAAATTAAAATCAATTTACACATTGTTATAGAGAATCCAACAAAAAACAACCTCTTGGTTCATATTAAAAGCGTTGAAAGGAAGCATAGCCCACTTATACGGGTAATTAGCATTGTTAGTTGGCAATACTGAACGCGTTTGGTTGGCAATACTGATTTTGGATGGAAACAGGTGTGCCAGGAATTCACTTTCTTGTAACTCTTGGGGAATTTAATTAGTCATGTTTATAAGACAGTGTGTTTATGAAACAGGTCCTTGTTCATCATCATCCTCACCAGCTTGTTTACGTCCACTGCTGGACAAGGTCTCCCCCATTGAATAAAATGAAGAGATTTACTATAATCACCGCGCTTGGTAGGCGGATTGGTGATCGTAGTTTGGTGTAACATAACACCCAACAGTCACATACGTAGTCTTGATCCCACACTAGGATTCCCTGTGTTGTGGATATCAGGAACTACGAGTACCATGTTGCCATAACACCCAGACTCGGAACAAATATTTGCAGTAGTATTTTTTAAACTCTCGCGATTAGAACACATATTTATTATATTGTCGCGTGTTACCTTATTTTTTATTATTCACGACATATTTTTTTTTCTTTCTTTTTTTTTTTTAATGATAAGGTAACACTCGGTAAATACCCGTGACAATATAATAAATAAATATTTGCAGATCATACAAACATTTGTCCCGCAGCGGGAATCGAACCTGCAACCTCTTGCATCTCAGCCGGCTACTCACCCGGTAGGTTCTAAGCTGGTTGCTGCTACCCATCCCCTGGTCTAATTCCTTAGTAAGAATTTTACTACATTCACGGGAGGAAACAGAGGTGTATACGTAGGCCGGACAGACAACGGCACTTACTCTTACATCTTACTCACATATACACTTGTTTTATACCTATCTGGATAATAGATCCGGCCTCAGATATGACTCCTCTCCGTCTCCTCCCGTGGATGTCGTAAAAACCGACTAAGGGACTACACCAGGGGTTAGGCTGCAGCATCCACCTAAATACACAACACTAATACTGCGATCACCAATCCGCCTGCCAAGCATGGTGATTATGACAATCGCCATTAAATTCTATAGGGAAGCGTTGTCCAGCAGTGGACGTATGATGGCTGATGATGATGCTGATGATTTAGACCTTCTTCGAGATAAATTGTCCTTGAGACCTTTGAGATAGATTGGCAAATGGTAGTACAAAAATCCATATCTGTCGCGTTATCACAAAGGCAATTTCACTATGAAAAATATTGTAAAAAAAACGAATGTTAAAAATAAATAAATCAAAAACAGACATACAACTGGTGAAACATTTTTCGACAGATTTATTTTTTGAAATCGTTGCTCGTAGATTCCGTTTGACGTCCATCCTTTTAATCTAGAAAATGAAAAATAAAACCGCGTATTGTTTAAGGTGACTCCTCTCGCATGTGGCGCGAAATTCAAATTTTATTGCGTTTTTGCTCATTACAGCTCATCAACACTTCTTGAGATAGTAAAAACTGATTTTGCGAAAACTAGGAGACCTAACACACATGTTTTAGTTTATAGTTTCACATATAGATCATTACATCAGCTACGAATACTCTTCAATGATTTTTACAGTGTTATTTTTGTTTAAAGATATGCGTAGCTTAACTAATGACATTTATGAGATACTATCAATTAAAACATGTGTGCTAGGTCTCCCATCAGTTTTCGCAAAATCTGTTTTCTCTATCTCAAGAAGTGTTGATTAGCTGTGATTTACAAAAAACACAATAAAATTTGAATTTCGCGCCACATGCGAGAGGAATCACCTGATCTGTATCTTGGCCACAATAAGGCGTAATTAATCAACGCCTAATTTCCCGGCCGCGGGAGTAATTTAACCACCATAAAGATTTTTCTCACGGTGCTATCAAGTTTAAGTAATTTCCCCGCTAATAAGGTTATTAGATAACCATCAAAATGGGTTGACTCAATCTGAAGCTACAAAAATCTTTAGTTAGACTCAATTATCTTTATTCCGAACGGAAGCCATTCAAATTCCGAACAAAGATTTAAATCCAGACAGCCGATTGGTCAATGCAAAGTGACGCTGGACAAAGTGCGCTGTAATTGGTGATTGACATGTGAGAGCTTCCTGATTGGTTGCATTTCAAGGGAAATGGCATAGCTTTTTAAATCTTCTAGAATTGAGGGTTTTCATTAGGTTGGAGTCTCGATGGATCTCAATTTTTCGATCAAATTTAAATTTAATGTTCTGTATTGATACGGCGGATAATAAAAAGGATCATCAAGCCAAGCCCTGAGGCCCAATTCTCTAATTTAAAAACATTCAATTCGCAGTATAATCTCGTCTCAGTCGCACTGTCACGTATAGTAACTATTGCTTAATCTTTGCGTTTCTTGCGAAGAATATGAAATAGTTACTATATGAAACAGTGCGACTGACACGAGACTAGAATGTTTTTAAATTAGAGAATTGAGCCTCTGATACCCTGATTCTTTTAGGATAGTTGCATTGGAACAGGAGTAATTTAAGTTTAGTTATAAGACGATTCAAAATAATCCTTATGATTTAAATTAATAAAGTACTTTTGACATTAGATTATGTTTCGTACAATTTGACACTCTGTACTCTCGAACTTTCAGCTAGTGACACATTTTTCATTTAAAAAACCTACATACATTATATTCAGGCACTTCCATTGAATTTTCTACCGTATGTATGCATATACTTTTATTGGTTTTACACCACCGTCCTTTATCGTTCTCATCAATTCCAGTCCATCCCAAGGTTGTCTGGAAGAGATCGCTCTCAGCGATAAGACCGCCCATTGTACTTCCATACGTATAATTTTAATTATGATTGCTTTAATATTTTAATTTTAATGTGGTGTGCAATAAAGTGTTTTTCTATTCTATTCTATTCTATTCTTCTATTCTACTGTTAATGTTAAATCAAATAATGAGTTCTGTAATTAATTTGCCGTGATTTAACAATTATACACTTCGATAAACTTTGTATCAACTCTATACATTTTTATCTCTACAATCGATTCTAAAACAGTTGAATCGTTATATTCAGGCTTCGTAGGCATCGAGCTTTTTAAGGGAAAATAATAGGAGAGCCTTTTCAGTGCTACTGGCAATAATCAATGACAAGGCTTAGCTCACTGTGATGGATAACTTTGTTGCCGTCTCTGATTTGGATACAAATAAGGGGTTTTGAATACTAGTACTTACCTAACATTTTCTAAGTTAAGCTTGAAATAAATCTCTTTTTATTTTTTTACTCAACTACGTCAAATCTTAAAGAGGGTTATGATTATAGCCGTATTAGTAGTAGTAAGGTAATGGCATGTGTGTGTATATATGTGTTCATCTGTTCCCTCATACCTCCAAAAGTACTTGACGGAATTTGACAAATGAGATAGTATATTATTATAATATTAGAGGATTATAGAAAAAAATTAAAATAAATTTATTTATTTGAAGTATTTACCCTCATTACCTATAAATATATTTCTACCATCTCGAGAGAAATGTTTGCGATAGAAATATGGGAATCTGAACTCAAAGTCTATGAAGACTTTTTATACCGCTTCCTGAGATTAAAACTTTGATGATGATGATGATAAAATATAATAAGTTTAGTATCAAATTAAAGGGCTTGATGAGTAGGTATATACATTCCATAAATAAACTTCCTAGTATAAACTACTCTGCTTAAAACTGGACAATAAATTTGATAAATAAGTTTCGTCATCATCTTCAGCCTGTAGAAGTCCAAAGCTGGAGAAAAGCCTCTCCCTTAGAATGCCACGAAGAACGGTATTGAGCCGGCTCCGTCCACTAACTTCCTGCGATGTTTATAATGTCTTTAGTTCATTATTATTATCCAGTCCATTTAGTTATTATTGTGTTAAAAAATTCAAAATAAAACAAAATTATGTGGTTAACTTCCTATAAGTCATTTGAGCAATTGTGACTACGGTGAATAACCAGCACAAAATATTTTTAGACCATTAAATTCGCCGTGATCTTGCAGAGATCACGGCGCAAGCAAGTACAGAAGCTGCCTTCCAATCACAGTAGCAAATGGCAATGGGGAACGCAACAATGGAAGATTATTTTGGCAGGCTTAGCCCTGTCTAAATCTTATGAAACTTGAATAGCGGAAACTTTTTGACCTAAATATTCTTCATTTCATGTTTCAAAAGATTTGAACAGCGCTTAGGCTGCTTTTTTTTTTTTCTGAATGACAAAATGCAGTTGGCCTCAGACGGCTGATGCTGCGTTACCGGACTTTTGGTGAGCGTGGAAGGCGCTCAACCGTTAAAATTAGGTTGGGGCAACTAGCGCAAGGGCACCACTTAGGTACGGACCTCGGCTTGGGCCGTTGCCAGATTGGGAGGAATAGGAAAACGCCCCGGAACATGCTTGTAACGGTTTAGGCGTGTGGTACAGAAGGTACTGAAAACACTGGAGGATAGGAGCAAACGCCCCGGAACATGCTTGTACCGGTTTAGGCGTGTGGTACTGAAGGTACTTAAAGTCTTCGACCCCGCCGGCGGGGTCGCTGTATCTGTGTACTGTTTACTCTGTCGTGATTGGATGACGACGCCCCCGCATTCGCGGCGGTGAATTCGTCACCCGGGTCACCAAGAACGTGTCTTGGTCGACGAAGGGATTGGCGCTTAGGCTGCCAAAATGGTCTCCATTGTTACATTTCCCATTGCCATTTGCTGCTGTAATTGGGAGTCTGGTTTGTTCAGGGGTGGCAAATGGCAATCCTCCATCATGTCACGGCATACGGCTAATTTCAAACGTTACAATCAAATTAAATTCGCGTATCTCATGTTAAAATGTTAGTCATCTATAATGAAGTTTTCCAACCCTCTATACTGTTCTAACTAAATCTTTATTTCTTAAGCTGTAGAGTGTATTTTCGTGTGGTGTTTGAGCAACCCTGGAGTTGTATAATGCATTATTAAATAGCTTCTGTGACCCTATTCGAGAGGCATTAGAAAGAGTAATTATGTGTAATTTGCTTGTTTTAATTCAGTTTTGATTTAACAAAGTGTGCTTATTAATTATTCAATAAAATAGGGATGGATATAAGGGGAGAACTACAGATAACCTAAATAAGATTATAACTTATGAAACATATTTTTTACACAATTAGTGAAATGCCTGCGATTTCGTTCACGTTTTTTCCATACAAACTTTAATAACCCGCTTCAGGGGGTGAGTTTTGGAAATGTATTTCTTATGCACCCATAAAAGAAAATTAAATGTACCCTCCAAATTTCAG
The DNA here is from genome assembly GCA_951392215.1 of Epirrita christyi. Taxonomy (NCBI): domain Eukaryota; kingdom Metazoa; phylum Arthropoda; class Insecta; order Lepidoptera; family Geometridae; genus Epirrita; species Epirrita christyi. Next base: position 6,868,249 of record OX595848.1, on the reverse strand, counting down.
GTCTCTTAGGACTTACTGCTTAGGCGTGCGTTGATAGTTAGATAGTGAGTGAGTTAGTTTAGTAAAAATAATCAACATCAGCCTGTAGAAGTTAAAAACGGGAAATTTTCACGTACCGATATGTTGGTGGAAGCACCAACAGGTCAATTCAATTCAATTCAATTCAACTGCGTCGCCCGGTTTGTGATCGCCATTCGAGAACTTTCCCCAATCAAATGGTTGTCAGTTCTTTGAGCTTTATAAACTGATCGATGATAATGCGAACAATTACTGGTCTATTAATAAAATTTGAATTCTGTCCCCTAAAAAAACATTCAATAAGCACTTAGGAAAAAACAAACATTAAAAAATCAATTGCACCTGTTAAGAATCCAATAAAAACGTCATCACTCCCCCCACCCCCGCAGCTATCATCGTACGTTTGTCAAAACATATAACCCGAGGGTTAACCCTTCGAATCAATTAATCGGCTCAATTTATGAATTATTGCGTCGATCAACCCCCGACCCCCGGAATAATAATGATGGGTGCATAATAGATGGTGGAATGCTGGAGTATTCTCGTGTTTTATTTAGATAAACATTTTACTATTGTAGCTTCTGACAGTGTAACAACAATAGTGTCAACAAAACTTCTTTTGGACATAGGCATATAGCTCGCTGAACTGATAACCGTTGGAGAATAAAGGTTCTCGAGTGGTGACCACAAATCGGACGACGCGGTAAAGGAATGCCCTCCACTCGATGGACTAAAGACATTATAAACGTCGCAGGAAGTCGGTGGATGGAGGCGGCTCTTTACCATAATACACTTGTAATAACTCACTTACCTGTAATCAGTCCTGCCCTTATGTGTTCAGTTTACCTGTAATAAACCGTGTATGTGTGAGTTTCTATTGTAAAATTACTTGTGTATTGTTTCTGTGTGGTGATAAATAAAGTGTTAATCTATCTATCTATATATAACTTAAGTTTCCGTACACCTAGTCTAATTTAAAAAAACACTAGTTTTTTCTGGTTTACTTTTTCACTTTTTCACACTCACAAGTCACTGTATAGTGTATATATGCGTGTACCTAAGTCTTTTCCTCTTAAAATTTTTATGAAGACATTAAATCAGGTCTTAATATAACTTTGTAGGTAGGTATAATCGGATAATCAAGGTCGAATACTTTGCAGTCTTTGAACAGTATGTACGATGGATTTTGACTACGGTACATCTCCGAATTACATCTACAACTTTTAATATGCATTAAGCAGTCTCTAAATTTTTTCCCAATCCAATTTTATCTTTAAAATTTAAGATCTGACTGGTAGACCTACTTTCTTTCATTAGGTCTGGCTCTATAATAGTTTTTTTTTTATTTTATTTTTTTATGCTACTTGGCAAGCAGACAAGCTTACGGCCCACCAGATGGAAAGCAGTTACCGTAGCCTATCAACGCCTGTAACACCAGAGGCATCACACGCGCGCTGCCGACCCTGAGACATAAGGATGAAAAGTCTCATGTGCCTGTAATTTCACCGGCACCCGTACCCTTCAAACCGAAACACAGCAATGCGAACACTACTGCTTGGCGGCAGAAATAGGTACGTAATAGGTACTTCCCCGGACGAACTCTTTCACAAGAAGTTCTACTACTAACAAACTACTACTATAACTGATTTTGTACCTTCTCTGTTACCTCTTGTAAATAAAATATTGTATTTATGGATATTGAAGAGTGGGTTCTTCTATACACGTATTGTTATTTGAAGGCCCCAAGCCTTACATAAACATATTGTAAGGTACAGAAATAAAAACAATTTGATTTTTCGATTTGATTTTGAACTTCACGCATAGTGCGGGCAAAATCCATTGAACTTACCTACTGTAACATTTAATTAATGTTTTTTTTTTCATGTCATGTGCCACTTTGTATTAACATTAAAACACTATCTCTCAAGATAAACAGTAAACTGTAAACACCAACAGATGCCGACAAGATAAGCCTCTGAATAATCGTTTCATTTATAAATTGCCCGTTTATAAACGTAAAGGTAATGTTTAATAAATAAACACCGATCTGAGATGGGATCTGTTACGAAAAATGATCATTACAGACACGATGTACGGATGGTTCAACCGAAAACAATGTGACTTGAAGTATAAGATTTACTTAGAGCTGAGAATACTGTTATTAAGTCTTCATTTTCTTTACGAAACCACCCATCAAGCAGTCTCAAATTTTTTTCTGGTTAATTGTTTCAATAATCTAGAACACAAAATACCTTCATAAGTCTTAATCCGATTATATCTTACTAGTTGCACCCCGCGGTTTCACCCGCGTGAATAATGATGAAAATTGATGATTATGATGATGATGAAAAGTAGCCTTTGTGTTAATCCAGGGCGTAAAGTATCTCCATTCCAAATTTCACTCAAATCCATTCAGTAGTTTTTACGTGAAAGAGTAACAAACATCCATACTCACATACTTTCGCGTTTATAATATTAGTAGGATAGAATAAAAGGATTTGCCATAATCACCACGCTTGATAAGCAGTTTGGTGATCGCAGTATTTGTGATTACTCTAAGTGGATGCTGCTGTCCATTCCCTGGTGTAATCCCTGAGTCGGCTTTTACAATTAGGGCAATTCCCCCCATTGTATGTTTTGGGGAGGCCTCGTCCAGCTGTGGAAGTCTAAAGGCGAAAAGAACGTTTCTTGGAATCATACGAAGCGAATACAAAAAATACGTTGTAAATAATTGGCTTAGAAAACCGGTTTGGAAATTAATGTAACTTAAAGTACACTTGACAAACACCCACAAACAATTTATTACAACCACAGGGCGGTTGTTCTGATAAATAAGACGTGCTCAGTTTTTGGGTCGGACTGGGTCGGCTATTTGCCCGACCGATCCCTAGTTGTAAAATGTAAACAATCTTGTAAGCAATAAATTAATTACTATGAAATAATGATATTTTACACAACAATGGCATGAATGTCCTTATGTATACTCTTAAGCTCGCTAACTAAACATAGATTTAGAACAAAATAATACGGAAAAACTACAATTTCAATGAAAACTGTTGACGCACTTGTATACGGTCAGTCCAGGCCGATACTGGCTTTGCCTCGTACCGTAATGCACAAGACTACACTTAGGTATTGTGTAATCCAACTTGATGTAGTCTGAATGTGCAGCCCAAGAAAAAATATAGATAACTTTACGAAAACACCAAAGTAAACAAAACTTTGAATGAAGGCAATCAAAGATCACAGAGTATTGAGTGAATGGTTCAATGGCACACTAGTGGTGGGCAATTTTCATACAAAATAAATGTTTCTGCCGCTCCATTTTGTTCCTTGCTCCAAGATTACAACAGACTCATAATATAGGTACCTCACCGTATCGTCGTTGGTAATAACATGGTTGTGGAAGGTGGTGGTATTAACAACATCAGAGCAATATATCAACTGCTTAACAAACCAAACTCGCGAATGCCTTAAATATTTTGTTTAATTTCATGGAAAATTAATTATACTCTTTACCAGTACGGACGATAGATTACAAAAGATACGTGTTTTTAATGGCGTCTGTTAGTAGTAAAGCCGACGAAATGCCCATAGAAAACACATTTTTCTATTTGATAACTTAATTAAGATATTTAGTATGAGATTGGATCCTGATAATTCAAATATGCGGTGTCGAAACATGTACTTTTGAGAGGAAAGGAATTTCGGTTTCAAGGTTAGGAATTTAAGTCACCAAGTGTATTTTGCTTCGAGTAAAAAATTATGTAGATTTATTAAATTTTAGAATCATCATCATTAGCAGGTTGTCCAGGAATGCCACGAACTTTATACCGACTATCTGTGACCGTTACAACATCTATGGACCGATCACTACGTTTGTCCGGTTCGTGTAGCCACTGAAGAACCTTTATTCCCCAACGGTTGGCGGTTCAAAACAACGCAGTAAAGGAAGGCTCTCGATGAAGCAAGGCTCTCGATGGAGCAAGGACATTATAAAGGTCTCAGGAAGTCGGTGGATGGAGGCTCGTCGTTCGGCATGGCATTATATGGGGGTGGTTTATGTCTAGCAGTAGGCTTCTACAGGTTAATGGTGAACCAGCAAATTAATGTGTACAATTAAACTTTTAGATACATGTAAAGGTGTCCGTCCATGTTGTATAATCTTATGCTATAAGCACATAGAAGCTACGTAAAGTTGTGTAATCTAAACTTAGATATTACGCTGTGCTATTATCCAAGACAGAAGCCAACACCATCCGCGACTTGTTCTAGTCTAAATAATAAATAATACCAGTTACATAACAGGTTTCATTAAGGCGGCACTAAATCAGGCTACCTGAGATGCGCTGGCGCAATGCAACATTATGATGTACGGATAGACAAAACGGCAATAATGTTGTAAAAAGGACATAATGAATTTGATTTGAGCCTAATGACGAAAGTCCATAGTCATTGAAAGAAAGGATAGTTTATTTACTTATAACTAAACAAAAAACACACAACCAAAACAACAAACAGAATAGAACTAAAATTAAAAAAATATATATCTAATACTATGGCAAAATGTGTGTGTTTTTTATTTATTTATTTTAGGGAAACCATCGGCACATAAAAACAAAATGGTAACTTATATAGTAATTTAGAGGCCATTTAAAGCTCCACTTGTAGAAACACAATATTACTTTTTAAATAACTAAAATACACAAAAAACGCTAAGTAATACCTATGGGTCATTCACACTCATGATAAAATTTTACTGGGTAATCAATTTTTAGCTAATCGAAAGAGTACATAGCGAAATATAATGTTTTGTGTGTGTTTTTGAAGTCATTGCGTGTTGCTAGTGATGACTTACGACACAAACATGCCCCCTTACTTTAAACGTAATTTTAATTTTAGTATTGCTTAAAATTAGTCTTCTCACTATAATATCTCATTATCCAATAGTAAGCGATGGCACTATTTTAAACATCGCTTAACTTTTTTATAAGTAACGCCAGAAGTTGCTAACTATTGGCCACATTTACAAGCACAAAGTCACTCAACGGGCTATGGAGAGAGCAGTGCTCGGAGTTTCACTATATTCTATAGGCCGAAGTGAGGAGATCCGTAGAGAAATCCGGTCACTAACATAGCATTTAGAATAAGCAAGTTGAGTTGGCAAGTAAGCCTCGTGTAATTAAACTATATAAATTTATGGGAGTATATTTACAGGAGTAATATAAGTTTATATAAGACGGTTCAAAATGATCCTAGTGATTTCAATGAATAAAAATTATTTTGATTTGATTTGATTTGATATGTTTAAGTACACCATATGTATGCACTTTTTAACCGACTTCCCAAAAAGGAGGAGGTTCTCAATTCGGTTGTATTTTTTTTTTATTTTACAGCGACGTCCTTTATCGTTCTCGTCAATCACAGTATATACCAAGGTGGTTTGAAAGAGATCACTTTCAGCGATAAGACTGCCCATTGTACTTTCATATTTATAATATGAATAAAGTGTTATCTATCTATGATGATATTATTTTTCTCTGACTATTTATGTAGGTACAGTATCTCGGAATGTGTTTAAGCGTTTCTGGTCAATTTATTTGCTACATATTTTTGTACGTTATTCTAAACACCTAATTATTTATTAATTAGCTGCTTCTCCAAGTCCAAAGTTGTCGAACAAATTCTCGACTCTTAGTCTCATTAAATTGTTTTAAAAGGGTTTTAAGGGCAAACTTCCGTTACAGCCTCAATTATTTCGCCTTAAATATTCCCTGTGTGGTTTACAAAGTACTCAAACTCATTATTGTAATTTTGTTAAACGAACACTTTCGTGATCTCGATTTTGAGTTTAAAATGTCTGTTGGTTCGCGACTTTCGGTAAACTTCTAATAATATGAAAAGTTTTAAAAACCTGTTTTGAAAGTCAGAAGTATTTTATTAATTCAAATCCTATTATCATTTATCATTTTGAAACGTCTTCTTAACTAGCTGAATGTACGTCTGTTTCTCGCAACTAAGCCTTAAAGAACCAGGCAACAAACACGGCTATACTTGAAAGTTTTTTAGGATAGATCTTGGAGATAAACAAGAAAACGCTGGTCCCATAGAGTCACTTCGCGACCTTGCTTGCTACCTGTATGTGTAAATAAGTCAAATATATAATAGAGGCCCAGTGTAGTGCCTATTGAACAAGGATAATCTGATGCAAAATAAGTAGACACAAATCAAAAGAAGTCAGAACAAGTAAAATGAAAAGAGCATTAGATATTGCAAAGCACACGCTTGAAATAACTTCTTAATATTTAAGCAGATAGGTATCTAAAGGCATCTTCCACTATAGTTATATAAGTGGCTGGATTCTACGTGGGAGTAAGGTTATGAAAATAGTCAATAGCTTCGCAAAGGCTGGTGTATGAGGCCTTGGAGATTGTGTATAATGAAACAATGGAATCGTTTACGGGGTTTTTTTTATTAACAAAGGTGTTTTTTTTTTGCATGTATTTAGCAATTTGTTTTGCTAGCCTTACGTCAGCTCTAATCATTTTAGCTATTTGTGTAGCACGGTAGAAAATGGTAATTAAAAGAATATATCCTACTCTCCCCCGGGCGTTCTCAGGTCCTGGTCTTGTTGTGCTCCATCATGCCTCTTCATTATAAGAATGTCTTGTAATAAAACCGAGTACTTACCTTGTAGTTTGTTTTTCTTCTTCTGTGTTATCTTTAAAAAGATCCCCGTCGCTATTTGTATTTGAGATGAAAACAAAAAGATTACGTACCTTATCTTTTTTGTCATACTACCTATCTATAAGTGTTAAGTAACAAGTACTACAACCTATCTATAAGCATCAACTAGTTTTTTTGTATAATATTTGTACTAATTTTTTTAACAAATAAATTATTTTTATTATTATTACTTTTTTGTATTGTCGTGCTTTGTTTAACTGATGTTATGAACAATAACTGACTCACTAGATCTGATCAGGACGTCTGCAACATATACCCTATGGTTCGATCTAAAAAGCCTGGTAGAGATCGCTATTAGCGATAAAGAAACCTACTGTATTGCCCTGATGTTTAAAATTATTGTTGTTTTCGTCCATCTATAACTATAATTTTTTTAGTGGTTTTGTATAATACTTGCAAAGTTTTACGTGCCTATAGTTCACTGTTTCGTACGCAAACTTGTGATGATTTTGATCATGTTTGATGTAATTAAACCTTGCCAAATTATTGAACATAATTATGTACAAAACAGTAGCCAAACCCAAATAAATATTTACCTCAAATAAAGAACTAAATAATAACGGGTGCGGCAAACATTTGCATACAAATAGTTGATGGGGATAAATCATGCAGGACAGTAATCTGCGGCCATTTTGACGTACAGCGCCATCTGTGTCAACTGGATGAGTTATTATACCCAGGGTTGCAGCGGCAGGGTTGAGTGGTTGATTTAGAAATATTAAAAAAAACTCAAAATCCCTAAATTAGAGTTTGAAAGTCTGAAATCAGCTCATTTTCTTTCAGTAAAAGTTGGCTTGTATAAGTTTAACTATGAAAAAAAAATTACATTCGTTTTTATTTTTATCACATAAGCACCGAGTGTTTATTTTGTTTGTGTCAAAATACTCATTGCTCTTATTAGTTATCGTAAAACAAAAAATACGAATACTTTTCGCGTTTTCTCATCCATCATAATCAAATTTGCCAACCCTAAAATTTCAAATGTAACATGATTTATACGACAACCCCTTAGAAGATTAACCCCCGGGGTCGTATGCGTGAGGTCATAGGCCCAGACACTTGTTATTTATTGTTTTTCGCTATGGTCCATCAGGGTGTCGCCTTAGTGTTTTGATTTATGATTTTTGATAGTTTATAATTTATATGTACGTTTCAAGGAAGGATTATAAACTATGTACATGTACATTGTTTTGTCTGCTTAGTTTTGTTTTTTTTAGCTAATTAGAAAGGCTTTAATGTGACGGGATGAGTTCAGTTAATGATGAATGATTCCTAATCGTTTCTTTTTACTCCACCTCTTCCTGATTTAAATTTAAATTTAATTCGGCCACCACAATACAAAGGTTTAAGCGACGGCCTGAGCAAAACATCAAGAATTTGGACTAGATGGCCTGGCCACTGTAAAACTAAGTTAAATCTAAGATAGCTAGATTCATTCTTAACCAATTTTCTCTCTAAATTTTCTTATGCAAAAAATATTTTTTGTTTGAGGTTAAAACAATGATGTATTTATTACTAAAAGATTAAAATTCAAGCATTTATAACGGCTTTTATAATGTTATTTTTTATTTTATAACTTTTCAAATTTTAAACATCAATACTTTTTTAGACAACTTTCACAAAAAAAATAGAAAAAAGGACAAAAAATAGAGGAAAGAACTTGGCCAACATGACGTTTTTATGTAAAATCTTATGGCTCAGACACGAAAGAGCCCATTTTTTATTATCTCTTTAATTCCGTATCGAGAATAAAATTAAGTTGTAACAATAATATTTTTTGTACCACCTTATCTAGAAATACAGAATAAGAATTCCTCGTAACATAATAAGCGAAGCTAGGAAATGAGAGTTACAAAGACAGACCAAACTAAGCTAAACGGGCTACAAAAACTAGACTAGGCCTGACCACCGTGCCTTATTCAAAACGAGTTGAGAAGACGACGCGGAGGACATTCCCACAACCATCTGGATGTTGTTTTCCACTGTCCACGACTTAGTAGTGTTATACTTAGCACTTTTATTAATTTAGTTGGAATTAAAAATAAAACAAATCCACAAAGCTACTCTACAGTTACATGGTTAAAATGATAGTAACGTTATTGAAGCCGATGATAGTAAATGGGTTACTTTCTCGCCAGATATAAAAAGATAAAGATAAAAAAATGCGCAAAACCACCGTAAATAAAAAAAGACGGTGAAGTTGTAGGCACGTGAGACTTATCTCTTTGTTTTAGGGTGGCAGGCGGAATGCAATGCCAAGTACTCTTCTAGAAAGCCACAACGAACGGTCTTGAGCCACCTCTATCCATCGACTTATTGCGACCTTTTTTTTTTCATAATTTTTTTTTCGACATTTATTTTTATAATACCTATGTTATGTTCTAATATTTTAAACTGTTTCAACTCATCTATTATATCAATTACCAATTGCAACACTGAAGTGGAGTTCGTGAAATGAAAAATAAGCGTATGAAATCCTTTCACCGCACATGTTCTTTGACCAACAATCACAATGATTCTGAGGCTATGGTATCTCAGATACCATCATTCAGGGTGGAAACGAAAGAACTAGTGCCTCAAATGCGTTTTGCTTGTTCATTTGTTTAGAACATTTTAAACACATGCCATTTCAAAGGTAAAAATTACAGGAAGTCGGTGAATGCAGGCAGCTAAAAAATCGTTCGTCGTTGCATTCTATAGAGAAGGCCTATGTCCAACAGCGGACTTCCACATTTATAATGATTCATTATTTTGACAGTTCAAAGATATAGAATGACAGGAAGTCGGTGGATGGAGGTGGCTAAAGATCATTCGTCGTGGAATTCTATGGAGAAGGCCTATGTCCAGCAGTGGACTTCTACAGGCTGATGATGGTAATGATGATGATGATGATGATTAAGATCAATTGTTTAGAATAATCACCTTTGTCGATACCAATGGACAACAACTGCATCGTGCCCCTTTCCTGGTATCGGCCATGTCGGAGATCGATGTATGTAGATCCGAAAGGACATTTACATATGCCACGTCTATTATTTCACGAATTTAGAATGCACTGTATTGCTACTCCGTAGTCCGCGGATCTCCTAAATTAGATATCCTAAACGGTTCCAACAGAAACCATGACTTGATTCTTGACATTTAATGAATTGAGTACAGTTGTGAGGATGTGAAAGCTAACAACGGTGTATGATGATGATGATGGGCTGACTGAAGCAATAGCATACAATATTCACGACTTCCTATTTGCATAAACTGAAAATAACGGTTCCAGGTTTGTGTGTTCTGGTACGATGGATACTCACAAAACAGGGAATCGATCAGGAAGGTAATCTCGTAATTATTTGACATTCAATTCAGACTAAAATATCAACTCAGTCATCTTTCAACTAATCATCAACCTTTCTGTCGCTTAAGAACGTTTGTTAGAGCGAGAAAGATAACGTATGGATGCGAAGATTAAGTAAACAGTTATTATATCTACGCACGCAGTGACAGACAGTGACGTTGACTGATAATGAGATTAGATTGTATATTGAATGTTCAAAACTTACGAGAATCGGATCATAAAATCGCAAAATAAAATAAAATAAAAATGGTGTGAATTCTGATTTTTGACGTTATTTATTAAAGTTTTCGATTGGCTGTTACAGATCTTCCTGCGTTTATCTCCAGTTGAACAAACTATAGTAAGTTTTACCATTTGTATTAATTCATCATCATTATCATCATCATCATCAGCCTGTGGAATGCCACTGCTGGACATAGGCCTTGTCGCTAGAAATGCCACACCGAACGGTATTGAGTCACCTCCATCCACCGACTTCCTACAACCTTTATAATGTCTTTAGTCCGTCGAGAGGAAGGCCTACCTCTATTGCGTCGTCCGGATCGCGGTTCTGCGAGTTATATGACCTGCCCATTGTCATTTCAACTTTCTAATTCTGAGAGCTATGTCGGTGATCTTACTTCTTCTACGGATTTCCTCATTCTGAAATGAGGAAATCCGTAGAAGAAGTAAGATCCCTTCCTGGATTCCATTTTCTTCTTCGGATTTTCGTTTATAAATTATTATGATTTCTTCACATACCTACCGTCCTTCTCAATCTTGATACTTTTGGAAATAAATAATGTCAGTTTGGTAAAGTCGTTCCGTCATTATTCTCATATATACTTGCGTGGTTTACATCTCAGAATATTATTCTAAGGTCTACATTCTAGCCCGTAGCTTGATGGATAGATCATGACATCTAGGTTTAGAAACCTATTAAAAACAATTCGATCCCTAAGCAAGATCTTTTGTATCTTGTTCCTAACAAACCTTACACGAATTGCCATCGTTTGACTCAGGATGCACTATGTCTGCCGTTTGCACGAAGCCGGTCTAGTTAAGAGGAAACCATATCTATTTTATCACCTAATCGTTCATGTGGATAGGTGTTTCCTTTGAAACGATCGATGGCGTGGTTATAAATTAATATTTATGAATTAATATAGTGAAGTGTTGAACAGGATTGGTACAGTATCGAGAGAGTAGTTTTCTAATAAATTAATATAGTTTCGGCTGTTACTGTGGCACATTGTTGACAAGTTTGCGTTTTGTCAACAAGTAAGAGTACTAGGGTACACAGCCCCAGCTTACCCCAGCTTGCGATCTAAGGTCGTGAATTTGAGTCGGATAATGCACAATTTCATATTTATCTACTTTAAACATTGATTAATTACCTATCTATTAAATGTACTAATTTGAGTATGAAGTTAAATTTTGTGAATTATGAAGTAATCCAGTTTTCTATATAAATAATGTATGTACACTTTCGAATCGTATCACTTGTCAACGTGATTGTAAAATCGTTAAATTACATGATAATATTAAAAACAAAATCGTGAAGGGAATCACGAGATATTCATTAGCAATCCAAATATTACTGAAAAACTTCGACAATAAACTGCTGATAAAAAATATACAAGAACTCAATAGCTGGATATCAACACAACTATAGAAACGCATAAACTGTATCTTCCCTGACACTGGAGAGAAATGTAACTATAACTTAGATGTCGGTAATCAGAGTTATTCTTTCAACATTTGCATAGTTACACTAGTAGATTCTTGTTCCACTAATGAACCCACACTATTTACCGAAAACAACATGATAAATCCGCTATTGACAATACCGACTACTGAACAAGAGTGAACAGGAGCTAACACAATTGGTGCTACTAATTTAACGCGGTACCTTATAAAGAGTTGCGACGAGTGTTGGGATTCTCCACTTGATCGGCGTTTGTATGAGTGCGAAGTAAGTGCTTTGACGAACGGGAGTTAAAACCAAATAGGGTTGGCAAGCTGAAAAATTTGCTACTCAACCCCCTTAATTGGGTGTCACGTTGTTTAGTATAGGCAACACACGGTTGTCACGTTTGGTGAATACATTTATAGAGCATGCTTGATAGCGTGTGTAAAAATAACTTTTTTTTTGTAAAATCCGTTTTCATGCAGCTATTATTTGTATTCCTTGCGATACGTGAAACTAATCACTACTAGATCACTAAAACTTTATTGAGTAAGCGAGTTGAAGTGGCTCAAAAAACTGAAAACCACTAGACGACCCCCGCTTGATGGACCGACGACATTGAAAAGCTTATTCTCTGCGAAATCGGTTAGTCGGTTGAGGAGGCAGCTCAAGACCGTTTGCCATACTATTCCAGGGGGAAAGCCTATGTATAGCAGTGGACGACAACCAGCTGGTGGGTATCATGTAAAATGATACTAGTCACTGCATACTTGCATGAAAATCCACATGTGTGTCCAATTTTTTTGTAAAAACTGGCAATATTGTTTCTTAGTAGCTTTTAAGATAAATAGTGGAAGTAATACAATAGAAAAGTATTTTTATGGATTTGCAATAGGCATTAGTAAGTTTACAAACATGCTGTAACCTAACCTAACTTCTTCAACAGTATACTAATATACAATGACAAATCACACAGAAACTGGCATTGATTTGATTTCGAATCATTTCTTTTAGCGTTGATGTTGCGCTTGACTACAACTTGTTAGCGAACGTGTTCTTAAACATGTTCGCTAGCTTTTTGAACCATGTGGGTTGTCGCTGATTTGTTGTCGAGACGTTTCTTTTAGCGTTGATGTTACGTTGATTGGGATGTATGAGGTGTTTGTGCATGGATTTTTGTATTCTTTTTGTAGCTAATGAGTGTTCGTTAGGGTTGCCAAAGAAATGTGAAAGAATCGAACTTTATTTAGAACGCAATGCGTACATTGAAACGCCTGGTAGAACAATTTTGTAGAGAGTATCTTGTACCCAGGTGTTTTGAGATTATTTGGTAAGAACGTACCTCACCACTGGTTTTCTATTAGTAAATACCTTTCTGATATGTAATTCTTTATATTATCCCTAGTCCCGTGGTGTGTTCGGCACAGGATAGACCTCTCCCTTTCCTCCCGTGGATGTCGTAAAAGCTAACAAAGGGATTACACCAAGAGATGTGCATCAGAATTCACCTGAGTAACTTAACATCAAATAATATTAGTCCAAAATAGTGAAGAATTGGTATCCAATGCCTCAAAAATGACGAAGACCTCAAAAGACTGATATAGTTAAGATATCAGGAAAAATCTGGACTAGATACGCTAGAGATAGAGATAGATGGAAACAGTCGGAGGAGGCTTTTACCGCCGAGAGTGGTCTGCACAAATAATTAAAACCTACAATACTAATAAAAATAAATAAGAAATATAACTAACAACATAGATATAACAATAAGATTAACGGCAAATATAGAATAGGTACTTATATATACTTAATTTAAGTTTATCCTGTTGTGTTCTTACACAACAGGATAAACTTAAATTAAGTAATAAAAAGCTTATACTATTATTATTATTAATATTTACTTAACACCAATGCTGCTGTGATCACCTATCGCCATGCCAAGCGTGGTGATTATGGTACACCCCTCAGTATGGTAAACACGCTTATGTCGTGGCATTCTATGGGGATAGCCTATGTCCAGCAGTAGACTTCTATAGACTGAAGATGGTGATGACGATAATCGATATAGATCAACAGATAGATGTGAATACAAAGAAAAACCATCTAAATTAAAATGTTTGTATTAATACATTTAATAGTATTTCACGTGAATACGAAATTGTGTGACACAACGAAACTGCCTCAAAATAGCGGCGCTTCCGCACGCGATGCGTCACTCAACAACTCTTGCGAATTATTTGACCCTATACCAATCTAGTGGTATAATTAAATTTTGGATGTAGATTAATAGTTATGTAGCTGCTGTTTTTTTATTAACAGTTTTCTGAATTTCTCACCAATATGGAAGAAAATTTAATGACGTATTCACGTCAAAACAAACGTTCACTTACCGAGAAAGCAAGCTTACATAACAGCAAAAAAATAATACAATGACTCGTTTCAAAAATATCTAATTACCTACTTATCTAATATTAGAAAACTCAATTAACTATACAAAATTAGCAACTTTTCATAAATCAAAAAAGTCAATAATGTTATTTATTATTACAAAGGATCATTAGGCAAATAAATCGTATCTCACGGAACAAACGGAGCACTAATAGAATGGCGTTGATGCGAACAAATTGACGAGCTGTATTGCACCTATCTACGACGGCCGAGACTACTTGATACTAGATGATTACTTAAATAAATCATATCACACGGAACCAACGGAGCACTAACAGAATGGCGTTGATGCATACGAACCAATTGACGAGATATATTGATAGATTAACACTTAATATTGTTGACCAGGAATACAAAATATGATTTATTAAAACTAGCAGTACAATGGGCAGCCTTATCGCTGAAAGAGATTTCTTCTAGGCAATTTTGCCTTGAGGCTCATCATCATCATCATCAGCATGTAGAAGTCCACTGTTAGACATATACCTCTACCCTAGAATGCCATGTAGCAGCTACAAAAAATATTAAAGTTTCCGTACACACATTTCTACGTAGAAACAACTTGCCGAATCAGCTAGGATTTTTTTGTATTGTATCAAAACCTATAAATCCAATGTATAAACTGCGGAAACAATAGGGGGGATCAAGTTTACCGTCAGCTCAATTGGCCGGCTGTAATTTTGTCCCATTGTCTATATTTGCCCTTGTTCCCGTGGTCCCCTACTCCTGGCACAGTATCGATTAGCTTTCAAGCAGAAGTATAGCATTATGTCAATGTCAAAACTTTCACATTTTTCCGGGTTGTCCCAGCAATATACGTTCATAAACATGATTGTTTAATAGCCTGTTCCCAATTGTTGAATACAAGCAGTGGTAATCAAAGATGATGCACTCATGCAGTTTCCTGGTTTTAGGTACTTATGTAAGTTAAGGGACTATGCAAGGATCTATGAAAAAACGGCAATAATAGAAAAATGGGAATTACTTGGTTAAGTAGTCGGGCTGATAAAAGTGTTATCGCGAGGTCTCAGTTCGGGGCGAACCACTAGTTATTGAACGAGCGAAGCGAGTTTTCTGAGTCTGAGTGAGTTGGAAGAATTGGCGTTTGTATGTATGTATGTATGTATGTATGTTTGTCCGATGAAAACTTCCAAACCGTTAATCCGATCTTCATGAAATTTGGTATGGGGGTAGATAGTATTGGTACAATTTGTAGGTAAGGTTATAAGCTATATCGGTCAGGGGGTTGCTGAGATATTGGGGTCCAAGAGGGGGTAAAAGAAATAAAAGTGAGACAGTCAGATCAAGTGGGGTGTCTAATGAAATCGCTTGGGTTGGACATTTCAAAACTGTTTTCAATAAGTATTTAAACCTGGCAGTTTTCGAGATATTAGGGAAAAGATAAAACGTAAAAATCAAAAATTCTAGGGTACTTCCAGCAGTCCCACAATGCTGAAATTTGGTATGCTTGTGGCTTTTGTGTCACAACTACAGGGAAAAGTCTGAAATTGAAGAATTTCGAGACATGTACCCTATAAAACATAAAACCAATATAATATCCGTTGTTGACCTCCCATTTCTATGAATTTGAATGACGTTGGAGTTCTATGATTTCGTCAAAAGGACGTTACCAATTAATTCGTAACAGGTACTTATGTAGTATTAGAGTCTCTGGTTGTATGAAAGCCCCGTTGCTTTGTGCTTATTCAAAAGTTATTTCGATGTTGTGTAGGAAATTACCTCGAGGTGAAAATTAGTTCGGGCGAACCACTAGTAATAGGCAGAGGTAAGCGCTTGCCGTGGTGTATGCGGCCTAAGAATAGACCCTCCGTCTCCTCCCGTGGATATCGTAAAAGTCGACTAAGCGGACCACCAGCCAGGTGATGGTCAGCAACATCCACCTGAGTACACAAAACCAATACTGCGATCACCAATCCGCCTGCGAAGCGTGGTCATTATGGCAAATCCTCCCATTGCATACTATGAGGACGCCTTGTCCAACAGTGGACGATGAAAAGATCCATCCGCATGTTTTTATTTAATTTGACATGCGGAGACTGGCCGCCCGTCGGTCGCGTACCTCGTGCGACCTACTTGCAGTATTGTGGGATCAGCACATATTATTGTAAGGTGGTCCTAACAGACTCTATTATAACTTTTTATTTAAAAAACCGACTTCCGCCATTGTACTCGACTAAATAATTTTCGATGAAAAAAAAAATTATGAAAGAACCATAGTGGTGAAAGGATTATGATACTTTCTGAATGCAAATGCTTGGTGTCTTGCTGAAAATATCAAAATCGCCATATGTATCCCTACAATATTTGAGGAGTTCCCTCAATTCCTCGTGGATCCCATCATCAGAACTGGATTTTGAAAAAAATGGGACCAATCTGGAAGTATATCTATTCAAATAAAAAAAGAATTTTCCAAATCGGTTCATAAACGCCGGAGATATGCGGTAACAAACATTAAAAAAAAAAAAAAAAAAAAAAATACAACCGAATTAAGAACCTCCTCCTTTTTGGGGAAGTCGGTTAAAAATTGCAGCGCCCTATATACAGGGTACATGTACTTTCATAAGCTACTCTTAGACTTAAGCTATAAATTATGTACGTGTTGACATTTAATATAAAACAAATAATAAATAAATAAACAAATGTGTGCACTTAATCAAATAAAAAAAACTAAATGTCTCTACCATATTAGTTGGTACCTATTCTGTGCTCCTGATCTATGGTCCCCTAGTCTCCAGTACCACTGGGACGTCGTTATGTCCTTTGTGTTACCATATTTTATAGAGGCGGAAAATGGTGATCATTGCTATTTATTGGCTTCCTTTTTTGGGGACAACATTTTCTTATAAGAAGACGAAAATTTAACCAAATTTTACGGTGTATTAAGTACCTACTTATATTTTATGTAATTTTTTTCTTTATTTTCCGAAATAATGTTTAATAAGTTTGAGTATTTACAAAATTTATAACTTTTCATTTAAAAAACCGACTTCCGTCATTATTTTACTAAATATATGGATGAAAAAAAAAATTATGAAAAAAAACCATAGTGGTGAAAGGGTTATGATACCTTCTGAATGCAAATGCTTGATTTGTTGCTGAAAATAACAAAATCGCTATATGTATGCCTACAATATTTGAGGAGTTCCCTCAATTCCTCATAGATTCCATCATCAGAACTGGATTTTGAAATGAATGATGGATAAATGGGACCAATCTGGAAGTTTATCTATTCAAATAAAAAAAGAATTTTCCAAATCGGTTCATAAACGACGGAACTATAAGGTAACAAACATAAAAAAAACAACCGAATTGAGAACCTCCTTTTTTTCCTGAAGTCGGTTAAAAATATTAAATACTTGTTGCTTAATTTTCGTTGGTATAAGATTTGTTCTGGCTGCTGGCTTATTTAGGGTGTGTTATTACTGGAATAAAGCTGTATATTAGCTGAGTTGGTCGTGGAAAGCAATGGCGGTGATGAGCTCACCACTTGTCACGTCTGTATTCCTGTTTCTGTACAACCCACGGTGAAGAGAAGCCCTTTGTGGCTCTATACTTCGGGAAAATGGCGTGTGTTTATGTATGTTTGTATAAACAAATGAAACTGTTGCGAAAGATCTAAGGATATCTCAATTATTTCAAATCACTAACAGATGGAAGCATCTTTAAGATGCTGGCAACGCTGACTAACAGTCTGGACAAAGGTATACCTGATGGAATGCCATGACAAAAGGTCTTAAGCCACCTCCATCCACCGATGATCTTTAAAATATCGCCAGTCCAGCGAGAGGATCCTTCCTACACTACGTCGTCCAGCTATTGCCACTTCAACTTGATAACTAAGATTAATGCCAATTTATTATTAATTAATGCAATATTTATCCGTGACTTTTTCTGTCTACGTGTATTAAATTTCTCCTTTTCGCTCTATGCTCAAATGGCTCCCTATTCGCCTTCGCCGGGATACGCATATTCTTTCTCTTCTCTACTCTGTTCTATTTAATCCTTTCTCCCCTTGCTATCTTAAAGAAAGGTTTGAGTATCTTCATTCCTCGAGTTCTTATTCGCTTAGGTCATCAGAAAACTTATCTCTCAAAATGCCTGTGCACAGCAGCTCTTTTTATGGTAAATCTTTCACAGTCCAAGCTGTGCGTCTGTGGAACGCTTTGCCGGTGGAAATCAGGCAGGCATCTTCACTGCACACATTCAAGCAGAAACTTAAAAATCATTATCTGTCTGACCTACCCTCGTTTTGATTGGAATGTGAAAATATCCTGTGAGTGTTTATGTAGATTAGTCATATTTTCTTTTCTTTTCTTTTATCAGGGCATATTATAGTCTTATTACTATTTATTAGTGTATTATATAAATGTAGGTATATTATGTATTCGAGTTTAAAGTATAAGTTGTATTTTAATATTCTTTCATTGTTATTATTTTTACTCTGTGCACCGCCGTTTCGTTACTGCTTCGCTCGTTACTGTCCATCCAAAGGTTGCCTGGAAGAAATCGCTCTCAGCGATAAGGCCGCCCATTGTACTGCTAATTTTAATAAATCCTGTTATGTTTTCCTGGTGTACAATAAAGTGTTAATCTATCTATCTATCTATCTATCTAAAGTTATTTGTCTATGTATAGTTTTTATGTTATGATATATATTAAATCTATCAAATATGTGTAATTTTTTATTTTATAATATTATTGTAATATTTGTACTTACCTATTACCATGGATACCTTTCTATATACTATCTACTTCTGTTTTTTTTTATTTTGTGCACTACCTTTAAATTGTTTTCCACATTCACAAAGGTTAGCTGGAAGAGAATGTTATCTAACATCAAGTTCGCCTATGTAAAGTATTTTTAAGTTGTGCAATAAATCATTTTCTATCTATCTATAATGTTCGTATTTATATTTTATAAATTTAACGGGTTTGTTAATTTGAATTTATTTACAGGTAGGCTGACCAAAGGACATAAAGACCATGGGGGAAAAACATCTAGAATCGACTAAACTGAATACGAAGCCATTCTTTTGTCCTTCATATAGTTCAGGGGGCTTGGTACAGGTTTTGATAGTTTACGAAACTATTTGAAGTTTCGTTTCCATCCAATACATTTACTGACAGCGTCCTCAGTTTTCTTCTCGTTTTCGCTAGAGGCGCTGCAAGTAAATGTATGGAAGGAAACGAAACTTCATATAGTTTCGTAAACTATCAAAACCAGTACTAAGCCCCCAGTTGTTTTTGTTCTCAACCCCAAAAACGATGTGACAAACGACCGTATTCTTTATAACAAAATGGAATACCTTTAAACTTCATTAGCAAAGGAATAACAGTCTTATCTCGTATCTCGTCCAAGTGTTAAATCGTAGTGATTACGGTGGCGGCGAGAATCTCGTGTGCTTTAATTACATTCGAGATCTTCGCGTGATCAGTCCGAGCCATTAGCAGCTGACGGGATGCTTTGTCTTACTTAGAAATATGCATTTTTGAGATAGCCATTGCATTTTTGTTAGTTGCGTTGTGAATAATTAAAGAAATATTTATTCAAATTCCTTATGAAGACCTTTTAAGAGCTAACTGTATAAAAGAAATCGGTGACGAATTTACTCGATTTTTTTTCGATCACAAATTTATTCGATGACAAAAGGCCTCTAACCTCTTAAATGTTGATAACTGCCTTCTCAACTCAGAACAGAAAATGAAAGTTTTTCTGTTAAGCACAGCACACAACTTATTTACACATACATACATACATCAAATCACGCCTTTTTCCCTGAGGCGTAGGTACTTTATCTGACCAACAATAGATGAATAACCTAGCATCAGTCTTATAGTGAACTGAAATTTAAAGGGTTTATGTTAAGGTTTTTTTTTCAGTCAAACTTTATCACCCCGTTTCTCTTATAAGTTGATTTTTAACCGACTTTCCAAATAGGAGGAGGTTCTCAATTCAGTTGTATTTTTTTTTTTTTAATGTTTGTTACCGCATATCTCCGGCTTTTATGAACCGATTTGGAAAATTATTTTTTTGTTTGAATAGATATACTTCCAGATTGGAGAATCCAGTTCTGATGATGGGATCCACGAGGAATTGAGGGAACTCCTCAAATATTGTAGGGATACAAATGGCGAATTTGATATTTTCAGCAAGACACCAAGCATTTGCATTCATAAAGTATCATAATCCTTTCACCACTATGGTTCTTTCATAATTTTTTTTTCATCCTAAATTATTTAGTCGAATACAATGGCGTAAGTCGGTTTTTTAAATGAAAAGTTATTTGAAATCAATTTCTTAAGGCACTGTATTTTTAATAATCAAGAAACACTTCAAGCAGGCAGAGCCGGAGGCGTTCCACTAGTCACTGATATAACATGATGTCCAATTTTATTCGCTACCGTATCCTCCTTCTGTCAATGTTATCACCCATCCTGCTTTGCATGCATACATTATAGGTACTTTTAAGAGTAAAAGGTGCATCTTCATGCGTGACCATTGATATGGATTCGTGAGCTGCTGAGATAGGTATTGTTTGCTGTAAGGAGTCGCTTGATTAAAGCTTTTAAGAGGTTACTGGTAGAGCTTACGCCCTTTTGTACGCAAACATTTGCATCTAATTTGGCTACCATTTCTTCAAACTCTATGAAACTTTGTACACATGATCAGTACACTAATATCTAGGCCCATTTTACTAACACGAAGGTAAAGAGCTATGTTTATCTCTGTCTGTCATTATGAGAAAGAAAAAGTAGAATGATTTATATCGAAGCTGTAATGGGACGCTGGAAGCTGGGCATGCAAAAAGTTTGTAATAGCAATTGAAAGATGACAAACAGTCGGGGTATTGCCTATCAAACTGGTAATCGCTTTTGATTACAATTTTGCAGTACTTTGCGCCGGGTACGAAGCCGAAACATAAAGTGCAATATATCGTAAAATCGTATTCGAAAGCGATTACCAGTTTGATAGACAATACGGGGGCTGGTCAAGGTAATTATGAATAAACCTTTTTGACCACTGAATATGAATCATGTTGATAAACAGTAAAAGTGCTCCAAAAAAAACTCTCTCCCACTGATAGTATTCATTTACTACAGGATAAAGAATCATCATCATCATCATCAGCCTTTAGAAGTCCACTGCTGGATAAGATAAATTTATTTTTATTTTTTAGTAAACACAATTACAAATGACATCACCGTTATAAAATATTACATCCATATAGGATATCCTACCCTTAGAATGCCACGAAGAACGGTCTTGAGCCGCTTCCATCCACCGACTTCCTGCGACGTTTATAATTTCTTAAGTCCATCGAGTGGAGGGCCTTCCTCTACCGCATCGCCCAGCTTGTGGTTGCCGCTCGATAACATTTATTCCCCAACGGTTGTCAGTTCTGCGAGCTATATGACCTGCCCATTGCCACTTCAACTTACTAATACCGAGATGTCGATGACCATGGTTTCTTCTACGGATTTCCACATTTCGTGATAATTAATATCAACTCAATATAACTAAAATACTATCATAGAGGCACAGAGCAATAAATAAATGTTATTTATTTATCTTGATCCAAAAATTATGTCAATGCTACAAGGCCATAAAATAAGTACCTACCTACAGCAATTTTAGAATCAAAACAGCCATTAATTCATACCGGACATTATAATTTATAACTTAGTCAAACAAACAAACACTTTATCGCCCACAGTGTTTCGTAATGTTATAATCTAGTTTCTAGGTCTTCACCAATTATACCGGACGGCTGGCGAAATGTCTCGTTAAGCAATAGATTGTAGTACAGTCAATGACCGTACACCTTTGTGGATGCTCTACTCCAATCTTAATTCAGGATTTAGTGTCATTTGTCGTCAGAGAGTACTAGATTCCTTGGTCATTTGATACTCTTGAATTCAATTCTAGCGCACAATTTGGGATGGAGATTGGTGGAATTTTATGGAACCAAGTGAAATCGAATTTCTGTCTCTGTTGTTCTTCACGAGTCAACACGCGTGCTCTATCTCAATTTCAAAATCGATTTGATTCAAGAGTGCCAAACGAGCGTTATTAGGATTGAAACTGGATTGCGATTAGAACTGTTTTCAAGAGTAGCCCTGCTGATATTTCATGATGGTCTGTTTGTTTGTCAACAACGATATTCTACGTAAAGTCAAACGCTCTCATGAGAGAAAGGTACAACTACAGATAACCCAGTGTAACTGTGAAAGCTTTTAGAGTAACGTAGTGAAAACTGTGACATGAAGACGAAACCCTACACTATGCGTTCTAATAAGCATTTTTAGTTTAAAATCTCTAACTTTTTTGTTATTAGACTAGTAAAGTACTTACTAACGTAACGTAGTTATTATCATTGGTAAGAAAAAAAAACAACAATATACATAAAAGTCATCCACAAAATTTACTACTTGTAAAGCTACTTACTTATACTTATATTAAACTTTAATATGATTTGGTTAAATTTTTTATGGAAACAACAAGGAATCAATAAAAACGCATAAAAAAACACAGCAAAAATCCCGTAAGTAACGAACAAAATACTAAAATATAATAAAAAATACAACAAAATTAACATTAAAAAAACAACAAAAAGGATAAGCCTTTTTGTGTATTACATAAAGATTGTAAAACAATGATGAAGTCAGCATTGAGACAAATACATTGTTATAGCTTTCAAAAACGCATAAACATTCAGATAAGACGGTAATAAAAATGGTAATTACTATTTAAATGAAATATTTTATCATCGCAGAAAAGCCTTTTGTCGTTGAATAAAATAAAATACATTAAATTAGCACGTAATTTATGAATACTAATGAGAATCGGGATTCGAAGAAATCCCAGCAAAATAAAATGCTATTTTTATCGAAACATAACAAAATAAACTCGTATTACAAAATTTACAAATATGGTCGAGGTGTGTCTGGCCTTAGAATCTCCCGTGGATGTAGTAAAAACCGTACCAAGTGATTACACCAGGGGATGGGCAGCAGTATCTACTTGAGTACTTAACACCAAACTGCGATCACAAATCCGCCTGCCAAGCGTGGTGATTATGGCAAATCCCCCCATTGTATTTAATGGGGGAGGCTTCGTCTAGCAGTGGACCTAACAGGCTGGTGATGATGATGATGATTACAAATATTACTGTAGCTATAGGATCTAAGGAACACTTAGGAATCTGCGTCATAATTATCATCATATAAAGAAATATCATCAACTACATAACATAACACCCAACAATCACATACGTAGTCATGATCCCACACTAGGATTACCTATGTCGTGGGTATTAGGAACTACGAGTATCATGATACCATAGCATCCAGACCCGGAACAAATATTGGCAGACCATACAAACATTTGTCCCGCAGCGGGAATCGAACCTGCAACCTCTCGCAACTCAGCCTACTCACCCGCCCCGCCACAGAGGTCGTTTAATTTGAAAGCTGCCTTAAATATAACTGATCTATTAGTAACATCAAAATTCACCGAACTACTAGAAAATTTGGGTTAGTATCAGGTAGTCTAAACGCAAATAGTCTCTACTTATTGTTAGTCTTAACCAAAAATCATCTGGAAAACTTTGAAGTTTGTCCAAAAAGTAACAGAGGCTTTACCATATGAGCTCTTATAGCAATTAAGTTCAAAAACCATTGTATATAATATCGGGTCCGTGATGTCCGCAGCTATATTTAAAGGCACAGTAGCAAAAGGTCTATAGACTTCTGCGATTAAAGTTATTCAATGATGATGCATGTCACGACAAATCGATGTATTGTACTGAATAGTTATTGAACTAAATCGCTATAAGAGCTCATAAAAGCCTCTGGACTGTGTATCTGACCGTCTAAATATTATCTGGACAAATTCCCTTTCAAATAAACTTTCATTTGTTATATCAAAAATTGATCCAAAAAGATGTTTTATTACTCGTGAGTTGCTTCTCAGGGTAGCGAACCCAAATCTAGTGTCACATCACCGAAAGTGGTAAGCACTGAACATTTAAGATCAGAGCCTGTTTATCCTCTAGAGTAATTAGCGGTGAAACGTCCACAATCTGAGCTCCAGGCAATATTTACATGAGACGTTTCAATAAATCATTCTGTTCACTTTCCTAAATTGATATTGTAATCTGGTGTATTCTTGCTTTTGTTTTAATATAAATGAAGACGTCTCTTATGCAGGTTCGTTAAATTGGTATCGGTAGGCACTGTACCACTGTGGAGTAACGTTTGGAGAGACAAGGTTATTAACTCTTTACTAAAAAGAGGAGTATTATAATTTTCAGGCTATAGTGTGTTTATACTTCTATTTGTCTTTGGCCTCGAAGCTTCGGAACAGCCCCAGTATTGTCTAACAAACTGGTAAGGATTATTCAAAACGGTTATTATTGTACTGTAAAATCGTAATCGAAAGTGATTATCAGTTCGTTAGCCAATAAAGGGGCTGGTGCTCCGATTTTCATGCTTTTTTTTTGTATGAAAGATGGTGTTTGCGAAATGGTTCTTAGCTATGATTGGTGGAAATTGGTGCAGCCATTTCCAGGATCATCAGCTCGCAAAACTTTTTTTGAGGGGAATTCTGGCATTTTTGCCAGACCTTCAGTTTGGGCTAAAACATTTATTTTCGACAACGTCAGGCTCCAGGATCTGATGGAAACTGGCATAGGATGAATAGGATCTAGGGTACTACATGAAGCTGAATCATGAAGTTTGAGTTCAAACTTTAAATTAAGACGACATGACATGTCTTTGTGATGATCTAGGGTGCAACGATGTGTTTACATAATTGTTAAGTTTTTCCAATTTAAAAAGAACACTGAAAATAGTCGGAAGGGCTTTTTTTTTATAAAGTTAATATTTTGACTGAACCAAATTGTGCTAAAGTAATCCCTAAAAGTATATAAAACTGAAACGCTGTCTGTTTATTTGTTTGTTTGAATGTTTGTCATGCTTTCATGCCAAAGCGGCCAGACTAATTTTAATGAATTTTATGATTAAAAATAAATAAAAAACAAGCCTCCCTCTTAACAAATACCAAGGCTAAAACAAGAGCATAAGTAAATTGATGATTGATTCAGTGAAAAAAATTAAAGACAATATTTTTTGTAAAAAAAATAGATTAGATTTTTTTTATCTCTTCTACCAATCGTCGACTCCATCGCTCTCCAATTCCCACTTATCGCACACCCCGATACAAAATGGAGAAGTCGCACAGGAGCCTGAGTAATGTCGCGGTCGGTGATATGTTCATCTCAACAATAAATATTGCTCGCCAATTATATTGCGGCAACTGCTACTGAAAGGTTGTATGATGCTGTTCGGTGTACAGGTTGATGTGTACCGTCAATATCAATATTGTGGTCAAAAGGTTCCATTTGAATGACTTATCCAACAAAAAGTGGAAATTTCAATCAAAAATGTTAAGCTTTAGATTGTGATGTAATGCTTTCTCTAGTTAATGACGACAACATTAAAAACAACTGATGCTATTGCGTTAATTAAAAAAAAACTAATTTTCAATATCATAAATCTTTTGTTATTAAAGCCAATAACACTTTCGGTCTTATTGAAATTATAAGGGGTTTACATGCACATCTCAATCAGCGTCCTAGCTTCACGCTGTCACAAAGTAGACCGCCTGTAAAATATACATCGCCAATTAGTCCTGAAACGTATACATCTATGTTTATCTCCTTCACACACGGCCACTATGTTCAAATATCAAGTTAAAAATTACTTCAATTGTCAAAAAAAAAAACAACAGAAGAGTAACCCTTTCTGAACTTTAACAGTAATTTACTATTGATTTATTATTCACATAGTTATCGCATTACACAATTCGCCATAATGTCTACCAAACTGAATTTATATACGTGTTTAAGGCAAAACAACCTAGGTAGGCACTTAAAAATAGTAATCAAAAGTTATACACGGCAAATTGTCTTCAGATAACTCAGAGACATTGAATCAACCTGTATATTGCGACAACTGCTTCTGAAAGCATGTTATATAATGCTGTACAGGTTGATTTAGTATTTGAAAGACTTCATTTGGAAGTCATCAGCAATAAAGAAGTCAAGGGTGTAGTTTTCAAGTTAAGTGTAGACTGTTGACACTTTAATTTCAAAAGTTTAAAAAACGACCAAAATGGAAACCTATGATGAATTAGGTGGTTCCGTGCATATTTATTTTTGACGCATTATCTGCGTTAGAAAATCTGTCTTTTTAGACTTAATATAGTCGTAAATATCAGTGGTAATATAAGTTAGAAGATATCTATTTTCACTTAGAATAATCGTGGCTAGAAATCGTTTTAAAACAGATAATGTATTCTACTTCATCATCATCATCATCAGTTTGTAGAAGTCCACCGCTGGACAAAGGCCTCCCCTTTAGTACGACAAACGGTCTTGAGCCACGAGTGGCGGACCTTCCTCTACCGCGTCGTCCGGCTTGTAGTCGCCACTCGAGAACTTTAACCTTTATTCCCCAACGGTTTTCAGTTCTGCGAAGTATATGACCTACTCCTATATCTTCTACTTAATTCATAATATTTTTTTTTTTTGTAACAATAGAACTACACTCGAGAGCAATGAATCCGGGTCACTTAAAGAATGTTAAAAATCTCGGAAACTAAAAATGATAGATTAATGCAATAAATTGTATTTAATAGACAATGTAATACTCCTTAAATGAAGGTAAAAAAAATATGAGTCACCATACATTTTATTAACACAAAATTACATAAAGAAAAAAACTGCTGATCTCTCCTTAAAACAAAAATAGGAAACATGAAATTTTTGAACTTTATTACGATTTTCTTGAATTTTAATACTTCGTATTGCCTCCTCGTGCTTCCATTACTGCGTTTACGCAGAAAAAAAACAACAAAAAAACAGAAATCAAACAATGATAAATGACAGATTACAAACAAAAGCAAAACCAATTCTGTAATTTCGTAGTTCCATCTTCGAAAGTGGCCCTTTTTCAAATTTGATTTTTTTATGATATAACTTTACAATAACTAAGAAGTTTTAATACCTTCATTTAAGGAGTATTACATTGTCTATTAAATACAATTTATTGCATTAACCTAGCATTTTTAGTTTCCGAGATTTTTAGGATTCTTTAAGTGACCCGGATTCATTGCTCTCGAGTGTATAATACCTTCAAAAAAATAAACAATCCAACTTATGTAAAATAGAATCTTCGAAACTATTAGGAGCTTATCAAAAGCAACTTATTAAACATACTAATTAAAAACAAAACTGAAAAGTGAAACTCCTCCTTTTTTTAAGTCAAAAAAAATAGGTTTAAAATCAATAACTATTTTCAGTTTTGACGAATTCTTTTTTACTGTCGTTTATAGTTTAAGCCATAACTTTGTTTAATTTACCGTTAATGCTTTCTGTACCTAATACGAATATTCTTTTTTTTTGTTTTTATTAAAAATAGAACATCCTATGAATAACAATTTCGTGTAATAGAGTATGAGTATTATGTACAAGAAATATAGGAACCTCATTTACATTTGCAACTCGCATGTCTCTCGATTAAATTGTTTTACTGAATCGATTAAAGCGGCCCCTTATCGATTCTAAATCGATTATTTTTTGTTCGCTTCCCTTTTAGTCTACCGCGGTGATGTCTTTCTTAAACGATTTTCAATATTACAAAACGCACATATAAAGGGAGGCTATTTTTAATAACAATTAAACGTAATTCCAGAATTCGCGGAAGAGGAAGGCCTTTACTCGATTGACTAATAACATTATAAACGTCAAAGAAAGTCGGTGGATGGAAGTGGCCCAAGTTGTGGCATTCTAGTGGAGGGATTATGCCCAGCAATGGACATATTCCCTCCTTTTAAATCTACAGGCTGATGATGTACAATTCCAGTCGCGCAGCTGGCTATAGAGAGGGCTATACTAAAAACCAAGATCTCCGACATAGCTCTCAGAGTTAGCAAGTTGATGTGGCATATAGCTCGCAGAACTGACAACTTCCAGGCAACCAGGTTTGCTACTCACATTACTTGCGCCCGTATCGCATGCCACTGTTTATAATTTGAACACATTTGTATAGAAATTTCAAGAAAGCGTTGTACTTTTTTGATAATCTAGAACAAATCCAACTCATCTCAAAGCAAATAATCTGGTAGAATCTACTTCAAACCAGATACCACTAGATAATACAGCCCGTAATACGTGTGTTGGAAGCATTATTCGCGCCTGTGCAGCACAGCCGCAGGCGCACGCCACTCTTTATAATTTGATCACATTTGTACTGGACAATGCGCGCCCAAAGCGCGGTAAGACGACAGGTGGACAAAAAAACAGTAGAGCTGAATTTAAATTATTTTCCTAGTACGGCGAGCCCTGTTCAAACAAACCCGTAGCTTCGTAGAGATTCGTCGTAGGCATTTTCGTAGACATTTTATTCTTGTTTCATTGGTCTTTATTAAAGTTGTGTAATTGAAAACGGGGCCATCCTTGTAGATCCTAGAGTTGGGCTAAATTTATCGCGTGAAAACTTTAGCCAATGTAGCTTTATAAAGATTTGTCGTAGGCATTTTCGTGAATTTGTCGCGCGTTGATATCTTTTGAATAAAAATAACGGTTGAATAAATTTGCGATGAATATTTGGTTTGATGGGTGTTTGTAAAAGTTGCGTGTTTGTATACAACAAATCCGGTCCAACAACAATGGCATCAAAAATTTATAATAAAATTCCCGAACAAATTAAAGATTTAGAAAATAATAGGACATTTGAAAGTAAATTACGGGACTTACTAATTAAAAAATGCTACTACAATTTAAACGACTTCTTCAAAGATACGCTGCCTGCGTTGTAATTTAATTTCATTTAATTCAAAAAAATAGATAAAAATAGATAAAATAGATGTAAAAATTAATCAATTAATTCCTGTTTTTGTCTACTCATTAACCTATTTAATTTAATGTTTTTGTCTACCCAAGCTACTAATTGACATATATAATTGATTTGATTTGCCTACCTTCTTTTAGTTTTGACATATTATTGTATTGTATACATGCGAGAGATTAAATTAAATAAACCTTACCTATTTCTACTCTTATGTGATTATGCCATTGTTTTAAATTGTTTTGACTTGTATTTTAATAACTAACATAAGTATTGTTCTGTAATTTTTATTCTTGATCTTGACTCCAAATTGCAGCGCCCTGACGGGGTTCATGTACCTACCTGACTAACAGTAAAAATAAGACCTATTACTAACTATATTGTATGTACATGTGAGCAATAAATAAATATAAATACACAGTATTTATATTTATTTATTGCTATTAAATATACAGTTTTATTTGTTTTGACACCAAAACTGTAGATAGGTATTTTATTTTCGATTTAAAATCTATTACTTTTGTTTGTCCTAAAATTTCATTAGTAATTATATATTTTGTATATTCTGGTCTTTATTGAGAGACAATTTTTCTGAGTAGGTTTTATACCAACTCCATCCCATCTCCAGTGCTACCACCAAGACGGCTCCTTCAGCGTCTACGCCCCGGGCCCACAATACCCGCTACTTTTTCCCGTCCATAATAAACATTTGTATTCACCGCGCGTGCGCTGACCTATACATTAAAGTGTATTACTTGTATTACAACGTGCGCAATTATTAGGAATTTCATTTTAATATCGATTCTTAACTACCAGACAATGGCCAAGACTATTTTGTGAGTGAAACAAGATTCAGTATGGACATAAACTTGCTTAAGACGAATTTTGTAACTTTGTTATGTGTTGTATTTGGTAAAAAGATGGAAACGTAAACCAATTAGTTCTTTGTATAAATTAATAGAACATTTTTATTGCCTGAAAGCCAGTAAACGATATGTTTTCACTCTTGAAAGCCAAACATGGCATTCAGGAGTGAAACGTTTAGTTTTTATTTATCAAAGAAAAAACAAGTTACAATATCTAAGAAGATTACGGTCAGCACTCATGAGGAAGGACCTCTAAATGGTCAATGAAACCTCAGCAGGAGAATAGTAAAGTACGTGGTGTATAGTCGTAATATTACAATTTCAATTCTATTATCTGAAAAGCAGTCTCTAAATAGACACTATAACCCTAAGATGCTAGCATCGTATCGATTATCATAAGATTTTATTAACAGAATCCCTAAATTATTATTCCTTTAGATACGCGCCGCATAGCGACACTATTTTATTTATAATTTAATTTATGCTAATGATAACTGAACGGATTATAATTCTGGATTAGAAAAGTATTTATTATTAATGCGCTATTTATAGGATAACTAATGTTAATTGTTTAATCTTAACTTTAGCAAGCATACTTATAATCCCTATTTAAATTTCTTGTAATGTTGATTAAAATTCTTCTTATACTTATAAACGCTTTTAAGTGCTAAATCACGGAATCAATGCTTAAGTAGCTGTCAAGTTAAACAAACGCTTGCTTATAAGCGATTCAAAATTCCTAAAGCTTGTGGTTATAACAATACACTTTGAATGCCCAGAGAGCTGATTCTAAGTTTTAACAAGCAATTGGCACGGACGTCTGGTGTAGTGTAACACGGATATTTGTATGGAAAATGAGGTTCACAGAGTGTACGCTAGGGACGCTCATCAGTGTCTCCATACAAAAATCCACACTACACTACACGAGACGTCCGTGTCAATTGTGTGCAAAATAGTTAGAATCAGCTCTCAGTTGAATGCTTTGGTGCCATGGTGTGTCCAGCCTAAAAATAGACTCACCTTCTGTGGATGTCGTAAAAGTCGACTAAGGGATAACACCAGGAGATGGGCAGCAGCATCCGTCTGAGTACTCATTACCGAACTGTGGTCACCAATGTACTTGCCAAGCGTGGCCTCCCCATTGTACTCAATGGGGGAGGCCTCGTCTAACAGTGGACGTAAACAAGCTGGTGATGATGATGATGATGATGACACTTTGAATTATGACCTCAAGCTTGAAGCTTGAAGCAACATGCAAGCAAGAATAGAATAGAATAGAATACATTTGCCAAGGTGCCAGTTATTGTGTAGGATACAATCTATTAAGAGTAGATTATTCCGGAAACTTTCTATTTAATTCCTCCCACTCCTCCCATGGATGTCGTAAAATGCTAGTAAGGGACCCCAGGGGATGGGCAGTAGCATCTATCCCAGTAGTTTACACCAATACTGCAATCACCAATCCGCCTGCCTAGCGTGGTGATTATGGTAAATCCTCCCCCTATTTTTTGGAGAGGTCTCTTTCAACAGTCGATGTCTATCCAGCTGATGAAGAAGATATTTAAATAAGGTGCCAATGAAGTAAAATATTGATTATTATAATGTAATAATTGTTATAAAGTACACTGATAATATCAACATGGAAATTAGCAATTGTGATAGTGAATAAAGAATGTTTATACAAATTAAATGCAGGTGTTATGACTTCGAACTCTTTGTTGGACAGTCCGCTTAAGAGATAAGTTCAATTATTTGGTCAATATTTAAAACGAGTTTGGAACCACTAAATTTCTCCTCGAAAATTACGTAGGTAATGGCATTTTAAATTCGGCCGGTATAACCGCTCATTATCGGAAACAAAAGGCCGATAATCTGAATAAATTTCACTAAATTATTGTTATTTAGTGTGCGCCAGAGGCGTGCGTCGAAATTATAGCGGGAACATGTGTGCTGGAACGAAGTCAAGATTGTAAATTGTGGAGGTACTTGAAATTAAGAAGAGCAATGAAGAATGAATTGTTGTTACGTATGTATAATATAGTTATTTATTTCCTCTTTACACATAAACATGCACTTAGATATGTCAAAACAAATACAATCATAATACATCATATTAACAGTACTGAGAATCGGTACATTTCGATAGAAATCAAATAAAAATATAATTTGAGTTTCAACCAAAAGCTTTGTCATATTGTTAAAACAAAATAGGTATTAAAATGGATTCATTCCCACTAGTTCCTTTTGGCAGTCCCTTTGATAGAAATTATGGGTTATCTTAACCAAAAAATATGGTATCATCATCATTATTACCACTTTAAAGGGAAATTTGTTCCTTACAAAACTAACCTAACCTAACTATATTAACTTAACACGTTCGAGAGCGGTGCCCAATTTGCGGTGGTCGGTAACATGACACTAAAAACTCCCATACATATTAAGACGACGTTTATATACGTAGTATGATACTTATTAGATACATATGAGAATCTTATGACAGTAACGTTTAGACACGTCACTCGTTCAATACGACACCACCTCTCATTGAAGGTTACATAAACTGACACTATGTGACGGTAGGTATACGACCATTGCCGATTTAAAAAAAAAATACAACCTAATTGAGAACCTCCTCCTTTTTGTGAAGTCGATTAAAAAAAAGTGACATTCACAATTATAATACACGCAATATAGACAATATAGTTGTTCCGAAGCGCAGACTAGCTAAAGTAGGTAATAGTTTTTTATGCATAAGCATCAATCTTTTTAATAAATTACCTTTGGACATAAGATATTTAAATTTTAAGGATTTTAGTGTTAATATAAGAAATTTTTAACAATTAAAATCTTATTATAATATTGACGAAGCTCTAGCTGATGACTTTAGTATGTAATAATGCTGGTATACCTGTGTTTGAATTTTTGTTATTATTAGAATATTATGTATTTATTAAAACTTTGTAGAATTTGACATTTCCTATTGTACAATAATAGGTATCAACACGGAACAAATGATTTTGAATTTGAATTAGAATTTGAGGATTTTGAAATTTGGATATGATATGACGGTAAAAAGTAGCTAATAGGATTTAACATTACGAAACATCGTGTGTACACATTCTGCCTTATACAAAGTTTTTTTTCTGGACGTCACTATACGTTGTGTCATTTCATCCTACAATTATTGTAACGTGCAGTCACGTACCGCGCTCGAATAAACGAATTAGTTGTTTCTTAAACAAAGGTAAGAGCGAGAACAAAAGTATCTTTAGCAGATACGATATTTTGCTTCTCACTCACACACAATCTCATCACCTCCTTCGACGTGAAAGCATGACTTTTTTTAATGATTCAAAAGTGTAAAAACTTTTTGGTTGGTGTAGTTGTGGCTAATTTTTCTCGGACACTAGTTATGTGTCCATAGCTCTTAATTTAAGTAAAGTTTATTTTTCTGACCGTAAATAACATAATTCAATCACCCTTCAATTATACTGCAATTGACATAACCCTATTACGTAGAGAGATAAGTATCATTACTTCGCATTTACTAAACGATAAAATCACATCTTTTAATCAAGATTTTGCTCACAATGCAGACAGTTGTTGCAATTTTAAACCTTAACAAAATTTCAATGATCTTAAATCTATTACGAAAACACTTTGTTAGCCCAATCCAGGATATTGCATAGGGCTGTCTCGTAACAGTTGCAACGCAATGAATGAGTATCGGTGTGAATGAGAATTGGTGTGAATAAAACCTGATTATCATCATCATCATCAGCCTGTAGAAGTCCACTGCTGGACATAGGCCTCCCCTTTAGAATGCCACGACAAACTTAAACTTAACAAAATAAATTAACAAAACTAAATAACCAAAAAATGATCTTAGAGGTATTGTGGTTTTTTTAAGTGACTCTATTTCATTGCACGCCGGTTATGCAATACGGTGTACTTAAAATATTTGAGTTAGTAATTGTATTGCTCGTAGTCCAGTCAACAATTAATCTTATCTAAGCGTATTATAGCACATTTTACACTGCA
The DNA here is from genome assembly GCA_951392215.1 of Epirrita christyi. Lineage (NCBI taxonomy): Eukaryota > Metazoa > Arthropoda > Insecta > Lepidoptera > Geometridae > Epirrita > Epirrita christyi. The sequence continues at coordinate 6,834,180 of OX595848.1, read as the reverse complement.
GCTGAAGAGGCACATGTACCGGAATTTGCATCTATGAATGAAGTACGAACATCATTTACGATTTTGAATTTTGATTCAGCTTGTAAAAACTCTCGTATATCAAACTTCATTAAGGGTTAGCCCTGGTTGTAAAGCATGTATTATCTAGATTGTGCGATAGTAAGTGATTTCGTGCCTTAAGGCTACACTACACAATACCACATGACCACCATTTCCATGCATTTAGGTATTAATAAATTCATGTTAAAATAGCTTTTGTTTGGTTCTCTCTGATGTAAAATGACATACTATATTTTAGTAAAGGTCTTAAAATTTATTATGAATAAGAGGGTAGTTATATAGAGCCCCATAACAGTATAAAATAACACTAGCATGGGTAATAAGATTTCCATACAAACCTTTAAGATGGTGTGATTGGAAACCACAATATAATTTTGTCAAAAACTGACAAATACGTGCCTAGATATTGATTTTAGAGTGTATTGATCCTGTTTACAAAATTTAATGGAGTTTGATGAGATAATATCCAATATACGAGCAAGCTTCTTTAAATATAACTTGTGATAGATTCAACACTCCAAAATCTACGCTGTCTTTTTTTTTAATTTTCATTTTATGTATTTATTTATGCTTGTTTTAAAGATTTCAAGGAAATGTTAAAGCAAAAAGGTAATGTTTTTTAATAGTTGTCATGAAGCTATTCATGAAAAAAAAATTAAACACTTTAAGGTTATCTTAAAACATCAAACTTAAACGTTAAATTGTAATTACTTCGATTTTTGGTATCGGAGATCTAAACCCAACAAAAATTACATTTTAAAGCTACTACTAACACTCGCAGTGCTAGCTAACTCCTTCGTTTGTATGGACATAGTGGTCGTGTGGTACCGTGAAGTGGAACCTTAATGCTACCAGCTCATAACTTACACTCTCCTTGAGGCTACGAAATCATTCCGTGTTGATTCCTTTGTACACATAAATCGTTGTAAGTTACCGTCTGACGGGTACAGAAGCCTTAAGGTTCCCTCGTACACATCGATAAAGTTTTAGGCTATATTACGATTCAACTCGCTCTAAACTTTTTTCTGGTTTGTTTCAAACAATGTTTCAAACAACATTTCAAACATTAAAATAATTTCGTACCTTAATAAGTCTTATACGATTTTATCTACAAAATTTTATTAAAATCTGAGTTGTGTTATTAATTTAAAAGGAAACAAGAGTCAGACGGAACGAAAACACATAGTTTATCATTCATTTAAAAACTATGTACGATTGTATACATATAATTATGTTATAATTTGTACGAGTTTTTTTAATGGTCCTTTGCTGTGAGGAAGTACTGCTAATGTCAGGTAGAAGAATAATAAAATCATAGCTCAAAAAAAAATAACTTACGAAAACTATAATCAAAATAGGAGTTACACATAATGCTCTGAGAGAGAAACAAATGTTACACGTACTTTATAAGAACTAAGCAATTATAACATAACATAGGTACATAACATAACACCCAACAGTCACAAACATAGTCCTTCCAAAATAGGATTCCCTTTGTCGTGGGCATCACGAACTACGAGTACCATGGTACCATAACACCCAGACCCGGAACAAATATTGGCAGACCATACAAACATTTGTCCCGCAGCGGGAATCGAACCCGCAACCTCTTGCATCTCAGCCGGCTACTTGCCCATTGCGCTACAGAGGACGTGATTATTTACATTAAAAAAAAACTAAAGTTTAAAATTATTATATTTAATTAAATAAGCAAGAATATGTACAGTAGAAGGCAATGGGAAACGAAATTATATAGATTATTTTAAAAATTATTCTAGAAACGTTTTAAGGGCGTTGAAGCGTAATTCACCTGATAAAATGGAAGAAGTGTACGTAGGAATCTTAAATCAAAAGGTGCTATTGAACAAGTGAATATTGAACTTTATGAAGAGAAATTACTGACGATAGAAATAGAGTAACTAAAAACAACAACAGCTCAAATCCCGAAACACAAATAAACAAAGTTGAACTTTATTTGAAGAGCAGCAAGTATTACTTTGCAACAGTTTTTCAGCATAAAGAGATCCTGTTACTTTTAAAATAAAATAAGTGAATATAGATTTTTATAAAACCATGCCAACGCTCGTGGCAGATGGAGCTATAAATATTTTACTTACCAGAGCTGTGCACAAGCCGATAATACAATTTCTGGTAAATAATTGTCAATCAGTGCACGGTGCATCACTGCACTCTTCCAAATTTTCTATTAAAGCGAGTGAGGGTATGATATCGTCATTATTAAGATGGCCACGTCTGCCACAAGCGTTGGCGTAAAGCAGATAAATATGACTACTTATTAACACTATTATAAAAGTACGCATTGATTTAGAAATTACACAAAAATAGAGTAAAACACAGGCCCAATTCTCTAATTTAAAAACATTCAATTCGCAGTATACTCTCGTCTCAGTCGCACTGTCACGTATAGTAACTATTACTTAATCTTCGCGTTTCTTGCGAAGAATATGTAATAGTTACTATACGAAACAGTGCGACTGACACGAGACTGGAATGTTTTTAAATTAGAGAATTGGGCCTCTGGGATGAACAGCAGCGTTCACTGGAGTACTCAACACCAATACTGCGATCACCAATCCGCCTGCCAAGCGTGGTGATTATGGCAAATCCCCCTTTTTTATTGGGGAGGCCTCATCCATCATTGGACACCTAACGGCTTATAATGATGATGAGAGTAAGACATTTAATTAAAACTACTTAAAAAAGTCTTGTTGGAAAAAGATTAGACCTGGCTGCTGGTTTATTTAGGAGTGTGTTGTTACAGGAAGAAAGCGTTAGCCGAGTTGATTGTGGAAAAGTAATGGCGGCGATGAGCTCATCACTTGTCACATCTATATGCCTGTGGTTGTGTGACCCACTGTGAAAAGAAACCCTTTGTGGCTCTGCCACGTGCTGATGAACATGCCTTTTTGACACATGCCAAAAAGGCAAAATAATATATAGTACCCATAACAAAAGCTCTGCTTAGCTTGGGGCTAGATAATGTTGTGTGAAATGTCCAGCATTTATATATTTATTATGTGCATGTGAGTAAAAAGTTAGTTATTTCAGCGAAATAATACTAGACTAATGGAAAATGGGCTTAATTTTAAAAGTGACAAAGATAATTTTGCAATGATTTATTGCGTACTAGAAGACAAGTTAGTCAGAACTGGTTTCAGCTGGAGGCATCGTTTAGTATGAGGTGGTAACGCCGCAGTGTGGCAGTGCTTTAGCAAAGTCAGGATTTTTAAGACTATGCCGTCCGTCATAAGACGGCAATAATGGAAATCCCATACATTTTGACAGCTTAATTGGTTTTGTATCGCTGTGTGGTCCATCATTAAGCTCTACATTAATTGGTGGCTGGCGTACCAGTAATTTCATACAAAATGTGACTGGCTTTAGCGTACTTGGATGGAACCCCTTTCCAAACGAGTCCATCTCACCTGGTTTTTATTGACCTGTTTTTTGGGAAAATGGCAAATGAAACAATTAAAATAAAAAAAAATACAAACGAATTGAGAACCTCCTCCTTTTTTTGAAAAGACAAAACGGTTAAAAAGACACCGCGATCTTCGAAAACTCCAAGCTAACGCTTTGAGACTTGAGCCTATAATATAAAGGAAACTAGCTGTTGGTGGTAAATCAGTTGGCAATGAAAAGTCGCCGATACAATCGTGTGAGAAATACATCCATTGCCCAGAATACATAAATTACAGCTTTGAAAAGCGGAACCAAAGTCTTTGTTTCTCCGTACTAAAAGTCATCATTGCGAAACTAGAAAATAATATGCTACATAAATAAATGCAAAAGGATGAATGTGCGTTCATTGCTCAACCGTTTGAGATTAAATTTGTTAGACATCACATATTTTGGTATCAGGATATACATAATGATTTGGATTCATTAACAGGTGACAAAGGTACAGGTACAAGGAGAGCATATCCGCGGGCGAATGCTTATGTTATAAATATGAAAGTTTGTTTGTTTGTCTGTTACTTAAGGCGATCTTGAGCCAGTCCCAGCTCATGGCAGCGCGTGACTGAGTTTGACTAACGCCCAAGCTGCCACCCGCAGTGTAATTTATATTTTCCTAGATATATTTAATTGAATTAATTAATTAAAAATAATATTCAACATTTTATAAGAAAATAAAATTAAAAGTCAATTATATAAGTAAAAATTCCAATAATAATAAAAATCGGTGCATGCATTTAGAAGAAGTAGCCAATTTTAGCTAAAATTACCTTATTTTTAACATTCTTTATTCAGATTTGTAATACATTTGGGAAATATTGAAAAAGACATGGATACACATTAAAAAAAATCAGGCCTATAGTGCAGTCGTTAATTACTATCTTACTAACTATGTATTATCTTACATAACTACTACTATAAGGTTTTAAAATCACTTAAATGTTGAATTAACCTGATGTAACCTTAATCACATGGAACGACTAAACAGATTTGAAAGAAATTTCACGATTGAATCAATAAATAATTGTAACAATGTGAATATATTGGAGCTAGCTTCAGTAAGAAACCGGCCCTACACTTATTACGTATTGTTTGCATCATTATCAACGATAACAAAAACGTCACTGCCCTAAAACAGGTAACCAAGAAAAAACCAGGAACAACACAAACGCATGAAATCGGCTCCTAACAGTAAACCTGATCTGTAATTAGTGAATAAAAAACAAAATTGCTCAAACAATTCATTTGTATGCAAATTGCTCTTCAATAGAATCCTGGCCCGTTGTCTTTAATGGATTTTACGTAGAACCAAAAAATGATGGATAGTCGTAATTTAAATAAATAGATTAGTTACAGTTACCTGACATGTTTAGCTGTTATCATCATCATAAGCGGCATTAAGACGTCTACTTCTGAAAGATGCCTCCCCATAAAATAATGGGGATATTTGCTATAATCACCACGATCGGCAGGCGTATTGGTGATCGCAGTTTTAGTGTTGAGTACTCGGGTTGATGCTGCTGTCCCATCCTCTGGTGTAATCCTTTAGTGAGCTCTTATAACATCAACGGGAGGAGACGTATAGCTCGCAAAACTAACAACCGTTGGGACATAAACATAAAGGTTCTCGAGTGTCGACACAAGACATTATAAAATTCACTGAATTTTTTTTTAAGGAGGCGCCTTAAGACCGTTCGTCATTTCATCCTATGAGGAGGATCTATGTCCTGCAGTGGACTCCTACTCCTACTGGCTGATGATGATGATGATGATAAATTATGTGTGCTCTTTTTATTTTTTTGAATCCTTTTCTATTCCTGTAACGTGTAATACATATCAAAAAAAAATAATTTAAAAAAATATCTTTTGCTACACAAATTTTACAACTTATAAAGATTAATGCAAATAACTAATTCATTTATGTTATTTTGAATTGAAAACCTCTTAAATGTATATTTTAGCCTGAGGTCCGGACAGTTTAAAACAAAAACTTACCAAATCTAAGCATCAGTCTAGATTTAATTTGAGATTGTTTTTGGTATTTCGTCCATAGATTGACGAAGTCCATACATTTGGTTTTTAAAACAGTTTGCATGCTCTTTTGATAGTCCTATCCAGTATACTTAGAGTCAATGTAAGATGATTTTATAATAGATTCTAGCGACGCTGGTGATTATCTGTAGGAAGCTGAGCTACTCGACATTGGGCTGAGATCGCTTTAATTTGATGGCTACAGCGTACAATTACATAGGGAAATTATTTATGAACATATACCTAATCAAGTTAATTAAAGTTGTTGTCAAATAATAAAATATGCGCCAGTTTTAAATTATTTCCGTTTTTACAAGACTTTGTATGTACATTGTACATACATACATAAACACACGCCGTTTTTTCCGAAGCGGTAAGCACATCCTCAAAGGGCCTCTTTTCACTTTGGGTTGCACAATCGCAGGAATATAGACGTGGCTAGTGGTGAGCTCATCGCCACCATTGCTTTCCACGACCAACTCGGCTAACGCTTTCTTCCACACTCTCCTAAATAAGCCAGCAGCCAGGACAAATCTTATACCAACTTAAATTGCCCAATGAGTCCGGGGACAGTAGCATGCGGGAAAATAACTTATACTGACTTGACTTAATGTAGCTGAAATTAACTTAAAGTATCTTGAAACCTTGTTGAATTTCATAGTTTTATTTAGAAATAGAAATAGAAATAGAAAAAAGTTTATTTGCAACAACAACAACAAATTTAACAAATAAAAGACAAAAATAAAAATAATACAGTGTAAAAAAAACAGAAGTTATTGCTGTTACAAAAAGGCCCTAACTCAGCATATGCAGGTCGTAAACAACCTACGCTGGTCTTCCGTTAGAGCCTTTTTCAACCCAAAAAAAAAAAAAAAAAAAAAAAAAATATTATTATTATTTATTAAATTTATTTAAAAATAAATTAATAAATTTAATTTATTAATTTATTTTTAGGAAGCCTAACAGCCAGCATATAAACATAAACTTTTTAATTGTACGGTACTAGCAGCAGAGGAAGTAGGGCAAGGCCCTCCTCTTGATGGACTAAACATACAGGACGTCGGTGGATGGAAGCGGCTCAAGACCATATTCATCAGTGGACATAAACAGACTGATAAAGATAAGAATAAAATAAATAATATATTATAATTATATAAAATAATCATCATTGTCTAATTACTTTGAACTTTGGTCCTAGGATAACAGGGTTTCCTTGCAATGGTTTTAATTCCTATACTACACTTTGATCAGGTTCTACTTGACTATAAAAATGGTAAGTTTTTTACTGGGTAGACATGGGAACATGTCAAAAAGACAATTATCCACACACCCCACAGAATGCAATGGGGGGACTTTCCATAATAATCAAGCTTGGCGGATTGGTTATCGCAGTATTGGTGTTGAGTACTGCGGTGGATACTGCTGTCCATTCCTTGGTGTAATTCCTTAGGCTTTTACGGCATCCACGGGAGGAGATGGAGGAGTCCATTCTTAAACCGGGCACGCCAAACCCCATGCACAAAACTGTTAATAAATTTTGAATATAGAAAACGGCTAGTGCCCAACTTAAAACTATATTACATAGGGCACTTATGTGTTAATCTAGCGGTTTGTATGTTAGTTAATACATACATAATAAGTGCGATTACCTAAGACGGTAGCCTCAGGCAACGGTAGACGAGATGTGCCAATCTTTTCCTTATTGCTTGGTTAACATGGTGGTACCTCCTGTTTCTATAAATAAACTCTATGTCATCATCATTATCATCAATCTCAGTACTAGATATAAACAGATGGTAAATACTTTATTTACCAAATAAAAAAAAATAGGCAAACTAATGGTATTAAGCGCTTTCTTCCAGATAACCTTTGTATAATGCAGAGTAAGTGCGTTCTCTATTGAATAATAAAAGGTTGAGATTAAATGGTTAATATCATAAAAAAACTTAAAATAACTTGATTTATATGCCTCACATAATATTTTGGTATAATGTTTTTATGCTACTAGGAAAGCAAGCAAGCATACAGCCCACCTGATGGAATGGATGTTAACTGATGAATTCTGCACACAAGCCCTATATAATTATAATCATCAAATGAACAAACACATACTAATACCCTGACTGATTCTTGACTAGCAAGTATGAGTATGCTATGCACGGGCCAATTGGCAGTATATACGAAGTGATTATTTCTTCCCTTATTCAAAAATTATAATTAATTATTCAAGACTGCTGACCTGCGCATGCGGCTATAGTACAACTCAAAAGTCCAGAAACAAGAGCGCGCGTTACCCCGTGACAAAATCTTAAGCTCACCTAGACAATATAGTATATCAATATATTATGTAAAATCGTTACATCACTGACTGATTTACTGACTATCAACGCATAGCCGTTTGTTCTAAATACCTAAATTTTAGAGGTTACAGTTTAGAAACAAATTTCTGAAATACAACTCTTACGAGGGTGCAGCGGAGAGTTGAAGTTTTTATGGAAAAAACTCCATGCGGACGAAGTCGCGGGTATTCCAATAGTAACATAGATTTTGTAAACAAACTCTAAGCACAGCCATATTAACCGACCATCTAATCCGCCTGTACGCAACATACTATTAAAAGGAGTCAACGCTCCGCGTGTAAGTATGTGGTATGTAATAACAACGGACTACTGTTTAGTTGGCTTGTGTGCAACCGGACAGTTTGGACACACAGAGAGATGCTAATACCACTAGTGAACTTGAGTTTTGCGATTAAAAACACACTTGGCTTATAAGTATTACAAGGTTTCATGCATGCTCTCAACGACTTGCTCATTAATAACTTTTCATTTAAAAAACCGACTTACGCCATTGTATTCGACTAAATATTTGGATGAAAAAAAATTATGAAAGGATCATAGTGGTGAAAGGATTATGATACTTTTTGAATGCAAGTGCTTGGTTTGTTGCTGAAAATATCAAAATCGCCATATGTATGCCTACAATATTTGAGGAGTTCCCTCAATTCCTCATGTATCCCATCATCAGAAATGGATTCTGAAAAAATGGGACCAATCTGGAAGTATATCTATTCAAATAAAAAAATTATTTTCCAAATCGGTTCATAAACGCTGGAGATATGAGGTAACAAACATTAAAAAAAAAAAAAACACACACACACAACCGAATTGAGAACCTCCTCCTTTTTTGGGAAGTCGGTTAAAAAAGCATACTTATTAACGAATTTTTGAAGGGTATAACATTGGCATATGTAATTGTGTTTAATTTACATGTGCCATGGTGTGTTCCACCTCAGTCCTGCTCCTTTCGTGGATGTAGTAAAAGCCTTACCAAGGGATTACACCAGGGGATGGGCAGCAAAATCCACCTGGAACAAACTGCGATCACCAATCCTCCTGCCAAGAATGGTAATTATGGCAAATCCCTCCATTGTATTCAATGAAAGCAATGAATGAATGTATTTGATGATGTATGGGGAGGCCTCATTCATCAGTGGGCAAACTGGTGATGATGATGATAATGAATTCAATTTTAATTTTACTTTAATGTACCTATTTCAGATGACTTAAAATTCCATTTTTAATTTAATGTTTTATGCACCTTAGGGTAGAAATAAGGAGACTCTTGGTATGACTATTTAAGACTATTTTATACCTAGTTATAGTTTCCCAGTTTTAGTTAGACGCATCTAGGCTTATGTCCAGCAGTGGGCTTCTACAGGCGGATGATGATACGTCTGTTGAACAGATTTAACACTCAAAGATGTTAATACCGAATTTAATTGTTATAGAAGACATCATCTTCTGACTAACAGGGACTAAAGCCCCATGGTGACCATTTATTTGGTTTATTAAACACTTTTTAACAAGAAAGGTAGATAGATATATTAGATAAAATATATATAGAACAGATAGAAAAATAGAATAATAGAATTGATTGGCAATATTGAATAGATAGCATAGCATGGAAATAATAAAAAGAATGGATATAATAGATAGAACAGAAAGACAGAATAGGAAATATTTTAACAATAAAAATAATTTGAAAAACAAATGCTAAAATTAACTTTGTTAAACAATGGTACTATTAATTATTCTGTGACAATGGGCTGACATATCGCTTTGTAGCGTTGGACGAAATGAGAACAACATTGTTGTTGTTTATTCAAAGTGGTATTTGTGTGATTTATTGATGTACCTTCCTCAACTTGTTTGTGTACATTCACTGAAAAGGGATAAAACTAAGTTTAACGCTAAAGCGGAAAAAGAAAGAGATTTAGATAGAAAGTTTAATATAAAATAACATAGAAAATTCTCTATGGTTTGCGTTTGCCCAACTTCATTTATTCTTCAAATATACCGTTCTAAACCCAAAAGGGAAACACCTTACAAGCAAACCCACGTACAAAAGCTATAGCTACGGCTAATATGACAAGCCAGTAGCGGCGCCACGCCAGTCTTCCTGCTGTTAGATAAAATTATTGAGCTCAGCATGCGACAGGTTTTGCACGCTCACAATTATACAGAGCCGATAATACCCACTTTCCAACTATTTATATCCAAAGAGCAGATAATACCCCCACAATTTCTAACTGGCTTGTTTTTCATTACAGCTTTGTTACGCCTCATATGAGAAATGTAAACTTTAGTTATAAATCATTTTAATGTCATTTCTATGTCATAAATCTGTCAGTTTATTGATTGGCTGGCTATTAAATGCAAGCTATTAAGTTTTTAGTGTTCATTTCCAATTATTCCGTTTGATGATACATTTCAATACACTTAAAACGTCTTGAGTTTAAAAAAAGAACACAATGTAAAGACATGTTTTTAGGGGTACGTATTTCAAAAAAGTACCAACGGAACCAGTATGTGATCACTTAGGTGTATGTCTGTCTGTCTGTCACTGCTTGTTTTCTCCGTATCTACTAATAACGTACGTACTAATAAGTTGAATTTTGGTAAAAATATGGAATTAGTTGGCCCAATCACCGACGTATAGCGTAAATCAATGAAACTCAGATTAAAAAATAGAATACTAAAATAGCTAAAATAGAAAACTAAAAAAAATCTTATGTCAAATCATGTGACGTATCAAGTGAAAGAACTTTTTACTTATAAAGTTAAATAATACATTCAAAACCTTGTGATTTCAATAAATACAATACTTTTTGACTTTGACTTTGACAATAATATACAGAAAAACAAAGCACAGTTAAACAAAGTAAAACAGTTAAACAAGAGACCATTCCTTAAACTCGATCAAACCAATAAACATTATTTTTTTATTGAAACAACCGTATAACTGCTCCCTGTCTACCCGATAATCTTCGAAATCAAAGGCCTGTGTAGACAATAATTTTACGTACACAATAACTAGGAGATAGAAAATAATAAATTACGTAACAACGGGCAGTATCCTGTTTATTTGTCAGTTGTCCTAGCCAGGTAATCGCTGGTTGCGTGTACATTGTAGCAATTTTGTATAAATATAGAGCTGCTAATACCACCACAATACTACAAACTGTAAAATATTTTTTGTAATTTGATGTTCTTTTATAAAAATATTTTTATAAAATTCCATGATAAACTTAATTGACAAAAAGAGCTAAAAAGGTTTTGTATGTCTGTGCCGTCCTTCAAACGCTATTTTTGATGGATATCGTCTATCCGCCAATTATACAAAACCTTGTGGCTGTATTTTAGTAGCTCTTGCTCTGCAAGGTTTTTTCGTTTTTTCAGCCATTTACCACAGATTGTAATAATATATATTATTATATAATAAATTACTGCTGCACCCGGCAAATCAGGTGCTCATGGACGAACACTAACGGTTAAGCATTGCATACAATTTTACTCAAACAATGCGTGGTTATTCATTAACCATAACACCATGACATAGTTCCATATTGTCATAATTAAATTGCCGTTGTAATTACACGACAGATATGGATTTTCATACAAACATTGCTGGCCTAGACCGGCAAGGTCAATTTATCTTGCAGAAGGTTCTCTAAATGGCGTTTGAATATAAAAAGTATGTTTGAGAAAAATATCTTATCGACTTTAATTGCCTCAGTAAATACTTTATTGGACCGTTTACTTTCTCATTAATCTCGATGCAAAAATCTTGCATTTTTCATCTTTACCGCCGGTATTATCTTCTCTATAACCAGGATCGATTGCAATTAGATTGTCATTGGACAAGTGTCGTAGGACCCGTTTGATTCTAGTGAAGAAACCCTGCTCTGAGAGAAATAAATACACGAGTTGCAACATAAAGTTTTAATGTAAATTTAACCATTGACGAATCCAACTTGGGTGTATACAGCGTACGGGAAACTACGCCATATCTTCTCGTCACAATTACCTTAGTCTCAAAACGAAAGGCTACAATCAGTGCATGTTACCACTTACCAGTGACGACTTACGGCACTGAGACAGGGTCGCTAACTATATACAATATACCATCCGTAAATACGTAAGTTCCACCATAGCCTTTGAAATTAGCAAGTTGAAGTGGCAATGGGTAGGTCATATTAGCACGAAGAACTGATAACCGTTGGGGAATAAAGTTTCTCGAGTGGCGACCACAAACCGGACGACGCGGTATAGGAAGGCCTTCCACTCGATGGACTAAAGACATTATAAACGTTTTAGGAAGTCGGTGGATGGAGGCGGCAAAAGACTGTTTGTCGTGGCATTCTAAGGGAGAGGGCTATGTCCAGCAGTGGGCTTCTACTGGCTGATGATGGTGATGAGTATACTTTAGTATGGTATTTAACACGGATAACACTGCTACTACAAATTTTCTGTCCGGCGACCATCATACACCAATTTTACTCTATTTGGATGAACAAATTGTAACCCAAATCCACAGCAAGATCGGGCCAGACTCTTCCGGCCACAGTGAAAATAATTGTGGCCGGGCCACAGTGAAAACCTATTTTCAGAAGAAGGGTGATGATGATGTAATTACTATGTATGTAAATTTTATTGTTTTTTTTTTAAACTGTTACATGAAAATTCCCAATTGCTTGCTGACAGCATTTAGAGGCTATAAAATGGCTACCTGTACAGACATTGTGTACTCTCATCAATCGTAATTTAACTGTACATCAGAGTTGTAATGTAATTTGTACAATGTACTTATAGTAATAAAGACTGCAAGTAGCTTTACAAATACACAATAATTATCTTCCAGTTTGCTTGTTTTGTTGACTTTCTTCGATGCTTTATTTATGGCAGCAATTGGGTCGGTAATTTGATGGTTAACCATTAATTATTCAGAGTTAGTTCCGTTTGCAGTAAATTTAGTTTGATTTCTATTACAGTTTTATTATTTTTATTAATTTGACGCCTACGTCCCGTTAGTGTAGCAGATTATACAAGTGAAAAAAAGGGATTTTAATTAGAGGGACTGAGTTGGATCCCGAGAGCAGCAAAAGATTCTAGGGTTGATTTCTGAGCGGAGCGAGAGATACAAGGACCGAGACAATTTTTTTTACGTATTATTTACTCTACTTTTTACCGTTAATTGCGAGAAAATAAATAGTATAGTTTTAAGTTAAGGTTAAAGAGAGTTTTATTGATTGTTATCGATCAATCAAATGCCCGCTTTTGAGTGGCAATGTTAAAAAACATATATTTGTTTTAAATTTTATTTATCAGCCGGTTGATGTCCCGTAGAATGCAATGGAAGGGATTTGCCATACTCACCACTCTTGGCAGGCGGATCGGTGATCACAGTTGGTGATAAGTATTCATATGGATGCTGCTGACTACCCCCTGGTGTAATCCCCCCATTGTATTCAATACAGAGGCCTCGTTCACCAGTGGACGTAAACATGCTGCTGATGATGATGATAATTTGTGGTAGGTATATCATAAATATCCCGTATAAGGCAACCGTACGTTTATTTACTGTTTAATGTTCAAAGATACTTAGTTCTAACAACAAAAGACCCATTTACGTATGTTTACATTTGACATTTTAATACAACAGAGTGTTAGTACTGTATTATACTGCGTATTCACAATAACTGGTGAATGTAAACACTGACCACACACAGCATCGAGCAATCGCAGTAATAGCGGATTGCCGGACGCGCGTGACCGAAGCTAGTGCTATTGTCTTGCACCTGCTGTTGTTTACTGGATGTACCTCCTGTTTTTAGGGTTCCGTACCTCAATAGAAAAAACGGGAACCTTATAGAATCAATTAAAAAGTAAAATTTATTTATTCAGAACAATTTACATTAATTGTGTGAAAATTACATATTTTAACAATGACACTGTAAAAGTTGTAAAACTGTATAGCAGCATCAACGCCCACCTCCTGAACCTATGAGCAAAATTCTCATTGTACAATTTTAAAGAAGTTACAAACTAGTAAGAAAATATAAAAAGAAAAAATAAATAATACAAAACGATCGAAGTACCTTAATACTGAAATTAATGGAACTGAGTTGTGTGAATGGTGCTGCAGGTGTGATAATGTGCGTGTACCTCCTATTTATAGAGTTCCACACCTCAAAAGAAAAAAACGAGAACCCTATAGAATCAATTTTGTAGTTTTGTTGTTAGAAGAAAGTAAAATAAATATAACTTAGCAACTACAGGGGGTAACTGGGTCCTGAACGGATTGTTTTTGGGACAAACATCCCCCCAACAACAGATACCTTTGATCTTCTTTGCCTAGCACATACGGAAAAATTACCATACATTTACTTCGAAACCACTTTGCAGAAAAACTATTTAGCCCCAGAATTTTCTACGATCAGTGACCGCTATATAACGGCCAGTATTCATAAAATATATCAAATCTGCTGTGTGGCAGTGATTTGCAAATCTTTAACTAGGTACTCATTTTAGGGTTAAGATCACCTTTGCTCATATCCTTTAAGTAAATTTCTGTCTGGCCCTTCCGTCTCTCCTGTGGATGTCGTAAAAGCCAACTAAGACTTGAGAAGAGAACCTTTTTTTTAATCACTTTGTGTATAGAAAAATAATGTATATAAGTACGTCAGCCGAATGTCCGCTATATTACGGCTGTTATGTTACGGAGGCCACTATCTTATGAAACCGCAGCTTTTAGATTTTTAGATAAAACTCCAGAGAAGACACCCGTTCAATCTGCGTGATTGATGACGTGAACAGATGACCGAATGAAATCGATTTGGCGTCCAATGGGGCGGGTATTTGCATGTGTATAGAGATTGAAATGGAATTCTTTATACACTGAGATACAGCCGCCAACTAAAAGAAATTCTGTGGTTTTTCTATGGTCTTGCCATCTTATCAAATAATAAGGCTGCAATATGGCTGCCATCTAGTTCAGTTTAGTTCAGATGGTTATATCTTGTATATTTCTAGAGACCAAAATCAAGCTGCCAAAATCACTGTAAACCGATTTTGTACACTTCACTATTTCACTATATTACTATATCACTATATCCGGCTCGAAGGACCAATGTTCTCGGGAAAGGTAACAAAAAACGCGATAGTGGTTCAGAAGACTTAATTTTATTGTTGCACTTTGAAGATTATCTATTACCATACGAAACGCATCGATAGCGCGTTCTAAGTTGTTTACTGTCTCCATCTATCAGTTATGAATTTTTCAAATTGTTACTTGATTGAGTGTTTTCATATAACCAACACCAGTCCTTAATTTATTGTTTTTTTTATACTACTAAGCAAGCAAATAATGGTACGGCCCAACTGAATGAAAGTATTTACCGTAGACGATGGACGCCTGCAACACCTCAGGGAAAATGCTGTTTTTCCCTGCTTCGTTTCAAACCCAAGTAACGTACACTTGGCGGTAAATGCTAATTCAACAAACGTATTAGGGCACATTAAACAGTTTCTAGCATCTAAATGATAATATCGACATTAAGCGGCTTCGACCGGAAGCGAGATAATATTTAATTGGCGTGAAAACGCAATAATTGGAGATAAAAATCAGATGGTACAGAGCAAACCAATTACTGCACTAGCGCTGTGGTGCACGCATCCGACTGCCACAGACGAATAGTGATGTTCTAATATCGATTGTATTCGTCATCGATAAAATAAATGTATAGTAATGACAAACGTTGAAATTTTTTTCATCTGCTTTCAAACATTTGGGAAACAAAATGAACTACTGCTAAACTCAGTTTAAAAAAAAAGTTATATTTTCATTGATTTTGGTCACAATCTCAATCATTGATTGTTTTTTATTGATTGCAATTGTGATTTCTTTTTATCTAGTTTTTAGCCTTTTAATCCGTGTCGTGATTCCATGTGTACGTCAACATATTTACTAGAAAGTATATGTATACCATACCTACCATGGTTAAAGTCTGGTACTTAATCATTAGCAAATTGAAGTATAAGTATTCAAGCGTAGCGTGAGCTGCCTTTTTGTAGATTCTCTTTATTTTACTTTTGTCAAGCTTTTGTTTACTTTGTTGTTAGGTAAGCAGATACCTTCTCTTTTTCTACGCATCAGCTTTTCTTTTTCGATAGGCATCACAGGTGTTTCCCGCCTAGTAGTATGAAGGATCATTAAATAATGCCAAACCGTGTTTCTTGTCCTGGTTCTTCTAGGTTTGATTGCGTTGAAACAGGGGTAAATTTAGCTTACAAAATGATTCAAAATAATTCTTGAGATTTCAATGAGTAAAATAATTTAGAATTTGAGAAGTCAACTGCTGGATATAGCTCCATCCACCGATATAAAAATGGGCAGGCCATTATAGCCTGCAGAACTGACAACCGTTGCGAATGAAGGTTTTAGAACACAGTATGTATTTGTACCGAAATATCAACGATCATTAGAACAAAGAAAGCACTTTGAAGTCTTTTATGTAGATACTTAATTAATCCACGTGATAGGTCTGGTGGAAAATGTTGAACTGAAAAAAAAAACAAAACAAAAACAACATCGATATTAATGTTTGCAGCCTCAAGGAAGCCAATCGAACGTCGTGGTTGGCCATGAAAGCGTTGGGGGAACGGTCTCGATGCCTTCGGTAGAGGATAGTAGATGTCGAAAGAAAGAGATGTTTGAACGGATTTGGACGAGACCAGAAGAACCAAACAAACAAAAACCCAGAAGCGGGACAAAAAAAGTTAGAAAAAACTATATTTGACGTCATGGCCCATCACTATTTCATATGCGGTTGTTCGTCCAGCACTGCGGCCTCTAACAACTCATTAGTCGGTCTGCTATCGCCGCTGCCTTTTTGCGGCGAGTGTAGTGTACTGGTCGCGGGTTAATTGTTTAAGTACGACCTCTTACGTGTTCTGTATTCCGTATTACTTCTGGTATATTGTGCTATTTATTGACTTTATTTGAGCAGATGTAACAAAGGTACTACATTAAGGTGGATCGTCTTGTATGTGCCCGAAATTAAAATGTTATTGTTTTTTTTTTATACTTCTTCGCAAGCAAACAAGCATACGGCCCACCTGATGGAAAGTAGTTACTGTAGCCTATGGACGCCTGCAACACCAGAGGCATCACACGCGCGCTACCGACCCTAAGACAAAGATGAAAAGTCAAATGTTCCTGTAATTACACCGGCCCCCGTACCCTTCAAACCGAAACACAGCAATGCGAGCACTACTGCTTGGCGGCAGAAATAGGTACAGTGGTAGTAGGTACTTCCGCGGACGAACATTTTCACAAGAAGTTCTACTACTAAAAAAAATGTGTTTTTGCTTGAATAAATTTTAACTTTGCGCCACATGTAAAACCACCACCATCACCTTAAAAACGTATCATTTGTCAGTACAACTTAAAATCTAAGTTGGACAAACAATATTATTCTTAGATAGTTTACTTAAGAGTGGGTCACCACTAAGACTTGCCACTTACACAATAATCATGCACATCCTGTATTTCTGGAAACCAAGCTGTACTAAGCATTCGTTTTAATAAGCTAGATCTTAGAGATTGCATCGTTTGGCGTTAATGTGTGACAGTGTAACTGTTTGTGTCGTAACTAAGTAGCTTTATTTAGTTAGTTTGTACCTAATGTAATTACTAGATTTATAATTTTAATTAAATAAGAATTACTGATAACCGTTGGGGAATAAAGGTTTTCGAGTGGCGACCACAAACCGGACGACGCGGTAGAGGAAGGCCTTCCACTCGATGGACTAAAGATTATAAACGTCGCAGGAAGTCGGTGGATGGGGGCGGCTTAAGACCTTTCGTCGTGTTATTCTAAGGGGGAGGCCTATGTCCAGCAGTGGACTTCTCTAGGCTAGAAAATAACTAGCTAATTACTAGCCGTGGTGTGCCCGACCTAAAAAGAGACCACTCCGTCTCCTCCCGTAGTTGTCTTAAAAGCTGCTGGTTTACAATAGGCCTAGGGGACGGGCACCAGCATCCACCTGAGTACTCAACACCAATATTGCGGTCACTAATCCGCCTGCCAAGCGTGGTGTATAGCAAATAACCTGGCTGTCATACTGGCTAGTAAGATGACTATTCCGTTGAGATCCTGGGAAAACTAAGCAGACGAACTCAAATCTGAGAACGATCTTGAGAACATCGAAAATTTAATTTTTAATATCTACTTAAAAGAGGTTTAGACCCAGCAGTGGGTTAAGTCGGGCTGTGGATGAAGATGATGAAAATGACGAATTCAATCTAATTGGATTCTATGACGTATAGTTAGATGAAATTGCATCACGTAGTGTCACGTGATGTTATCTAATCAATTCAAATACAAATATTTCTAAACAATACCACATTCACATAAAATTGTTATTTTATCGTAGCAGGTGACACGATTCGTTCAAAACGCGGACAAAATATGCAACTTCGTGTATCGATACCAATCGCGTGAATATTACAAATATCGAGCGCGAATCTGCCACAACACTATTTGTTCTCGATTTAGTAAAAAATTATAAAGCTGGGTCTGCTTAATTTTCTAACAAAACATGTTATTGCTTGTAAAACACCAAAACGTTGCGAAGAGGACGCAGCTTTATTTTAAACACATTTTGTTTGGTATAATTGGGGCCCAGGACTATGTATATGACAATTGGGTTTTTTTTTAGTTTTCAAAATCGTTATTTCTGAATATAAGTCGTGATTTGTCATTTTTTTTTACTTTGGACCTTGACCTTTTCGGGCCTTTGTAGGAGTAGCTGTAGGCTGTAGTTTTCACGAGCTTTATTATCACACCCTGTATTAATTATAATTTTATTTCGCGTGGGTAAGATAATTCTAATAAAAAACAATGTCACACCTGTGGTTTTAAATACAATGTAACTTCGCTATTTATTTTAAAGCTAAAATGTTAAGAGATATTAAAACGCTATTTAAACTATTCTATTATACGTTATTCTACATATTGATGCATATTAAATTTGATTATCCAGAATCTAAGCAATCTAAGTAATTACTAAGTAGGTACCTATATAACGTAAATACCATCTTTTCTACCATCAATGCTTTTATAGTGTCTGTCTACGCAGAGTGTAAATTATGTTGACCTTGTCTCGGTACCTAGCAGGTACGAACCAACGTTCATACCAAGATGCAAAAATATTACCAAACGACGGACAGGTAAGAAAAATATAAAACTGTAGGTCCATTTGATTGTCCTCGCAATTTTTATTTATAAAACAAACCTAGGTAGTATGATAAAAACCGCAGAATGGGATAAGCCACTTCTTTTTTAATCCTTGCTGAAGATGCGTGAGGTAATAAAAACTAGTCAATAGCGAGTCTGACTGACGTGGAGAGGATTCAGTACAAGTAAGGTACAATATAGTTACCACTACACCAATTAAACTTTTTAGTCATGCAACACATTTTATACGCACACATTTTTACTCTGTACGAATATTTTCGCCCGAAATCAGAATTAGTTTATTTACGCTATACCTACATGATATGGTAACATATCGCTGTCCAAATTTCAACTATTCCAAGGAGATTCGGAGGCTGTGACAGACAGACAGACATAAGAAATGTCCTATTATAATGGTTTCATTGTTGCCTTTTGTGGTATAGAACCCTAAAAACTGAAGCATTGGTACAAGTAACTAAATAGTTTTATACAACAATTAAATTCGTGAATAAAACTCTTAGATTAACATAAGATTTTTTTGATTGACCTTCCTGCAGCAGCTCTCGTGCGCTTGGTAGCTGTGAAGCGCACGTTCTGTAATATTTTGCCTCCAGATACCCGTAAAAAACACCATTCATTTTACGATCGAGTTACAGAAGTATCGATTAAACGTTAGAACATTCGAAGCTCGCGTGAACGATGCCATCGTTCCGGAATCGAATACATTATCTCGAGTGTAAGAATCCACGGTCGCATAATTTGTAACAATATCTGTAAAAGCTAATGTACTATAGGGTAACGATTTAGAAATCTCTAAAGAAAAAGGTACAAAGCTTTTGAACTGACATTGAGATTACACTATTCTTATTTAAATAAAATTTTATAAGAAGAGTATTGGGCTCAGTGGCACTCCTTGAGAGAGACTGCCCAGAGGCTCTATTTCTCAAACACATTCTCAATTACATGCATTAATTAGGTCTTCTGCTTCCTAGATATTTGGGCTACAAAGATAGCCGACGGTAAATTCGTTATACGACTCTAACGAAATAAAATAACATTTCCTAATACACCATCTCAATGAACTCTTATTTTAATAATAATTTCCATTAGACTATGTCCCTTAACCTATTCACGGTAACTTTAGTGCTTGCCGATTTCAATATCGATTCTTCGTACTCATGAGAATCGATCCATGTTTACGATTATGCATTCGATATTCAATCAAATGCTGGACAAAGGGTATCTACGGGTGGCACTGTTAGATTTCTAGCTATTCCCATTTGCTCTTCTCAAAACGAATTGTAAACCTTACTCCTCTGTTGTAAGTGTGTGTTTTCTTTGTGTGTTTGTAATATAAATGACAAAGTTTATAGCAAACTTACCATAAACCGTCTTGTCAATGGAATCTGCGTTTGCGTTAGATGCGTTAGTGCTGTGAACAACAATAGCATTTACATTTAATTGCAAATAAGTCTATTGTATCGTGAGATGGGCCTTTATACTGGTGCGAAAAGGTTTTCTTTTCACAATCCGATGTGAATATTACGTCCTTTCATATCAGTAACTACTTTTCTTGTCTTCTAATAGTCTAATCTAATAGTGTTTTTTGTAATTATCTCACATCCACCAAACATGTAGATAGATAGAAAGTATTTTGTTATTTCCAAATTTACAAACAAAAATTTAAAACTGACTGTGATACTGACTGAATACAATGAGCGGTCTTATCGCTTTTTAGCAATTTCTACTCGATAGCCTTAAGTTCCTTGCCGTTAGTAGTGGCATTTTTGTTTAGCAACCAATTATTTGTTTTTAGTTCTAGCTCTGGTTCACACTATTATTAGAATAGTTGTGTTTTTTTTCTTTTCCTTTATAGTATTTAACTTTATTACTATGTATTAGTCTATATCATGAAAGTAAATTATGTATTCGACTTAGGTATAAGTAAAATTTTATCAATCTATCATTGTTATTATTATTTTTACTCTGTGCACCACTGTTTATTACTGTTTATCCAAAGGTTGCCTGGAAGAAATCTCTTTCAGCAAAAAAGCCACCCATTGTACTGCTAATTATATTGAATCCTATAATATATACTTGCTGAACAATAAAGTGTTAATCTATCTATATATCTATCTGATGGTCAGCGACGGTTTCGTGAGCTCCCACTTCTCATCACTTGCTCATGGCTTTACACCACCTGCCGTCATCAAATCTGGTCAATTGTCCTGTACCATTAAGAGCCGATTTCACCATACTCTGTTAGTTAGTAAATGTCTTGTTAAATCTAACCATTGGTCAAGGTGACAGATAATCTTTGAAAACATCTGTCAAAAAGCATTGGTTAGACTAAACAGTTGTTTTATCGCCTGTTATTTGTTGGTGAAATCTCGCAATACGATCTTTAATATCTGACATCTTAAACCATACCTATACCATATTATGTACTTTGCGCAAAATATACATTATGCCTAAACAATAACTAATATAATTATAATAGCTGCCTACTACTATCCTACAGAGTCTAACAACGCCACGTGCAAGAAGCACAGACACAAGAAAAAGTTACGCAATAAAAAATCGTAGCACCACAAAAACTTCATTGTGTTAAAATACATTTTATATCCATACCACATTGAAACTCAATCTGTTATCGATAAAAGCAACGATTTGATCTTAACGGATTCAGACAATCTAAATTTCAATCGAGATGAATTAAAAACACCTCGTAAAGCATGCGTTTTATTGACTACCTATCGATGTAACAATTCCCATCTCCAAAGTAAAAAAAAATGCTCATAAAACATTAAGCATTAAGTATCGCATACCTATATTATGATAAATAAGTTAAATATTTGAATACTAATTATTTTGATATAAAAAAGTCTTAAAAACCATGGAATTATTTGAGTTATATAAAACTTCTAATGAAGAATGTTAAAGTGTCAAGAAAAAAATTAAAAATATTCAATAAAATAATAATGATTTTTAATGAATTCAAAAGGAATTTGTTTTAATAGTATTGTGATTGTCGATAAAATTCTTGTGGTATACGAGCAACTTAGGAGGAATTATTTGGAGTCGTTTTGTGAATTTGATTTATAACATACATTATAACATTTAAAAATCTATAAATTATATGTGCAAATAAGCATTACATACTTTTATTTGTATAAATTGGCGTGCCTATAACAATGCATTACCACACAAGCTACATTTACGTTCTAGGCATTGTACTGTACCCTGTCTGAGAAGCAAAGATGAAAAGTCGGGGTGCTGATGAAATTAAAGGCATATGAGCCTGTTATTTTATCAGCACCCCCTTCAAATCAAAACACAGTAATGCGAGCATTACTGCTTGGCAGCTGAAATAGATATGATGGTAGTAATTCCCCGGACGAACTCTTTTACAAAAAAAGCTCTACTACGAACAAAACATAGCTTTAACCAGGCCATTAAACTAAAGGTTAACTTTTTGCTGGTAAAAAACAAGTAACTGTGATGTAGTATAGCTAAAAATAAGAGCAGTTTACTGAAAGTACGGTCTCTGAAACAGTTCGATGTACCTGCAGACATTATTCTATAGAACGAAAAGACTTAGATGAAGCTGAAGAAGTACAAGGCAACAAAACCAGTGCTGAAGTTGTCGCAATGAGTCCTAGGACACGGGAATGGTTTTCATTGTTAAAGATGGTGCTATGTCTCTCAGGTAGAGGCAGACAATAAGTGATGCAATGAACTTTATGACTAGCATAACGAAACTTGATCATATTAAATTTAATTCAGATTTAGTCCAGGCGTACTAGTCTAGGATTAAATATCGACATTAGGCATATGCGACTTTAAATACGAAAGCAGATGGTTTGTTTTCCGAAATAAATTCTCGCGCTACTTCGCAAACTTCCAAAGTATCAAACTGACGGATTGTGTCACATCACAATTGAGATGTCCAAATTCTTACCTCTAACAAGCAATCAACTGTCAATTTATAGACCATTGCTAAACTAGGGGGCTGGCTGGTTTTAGATAAACCAGAGATAGTCTAAGCTTATGTAATTTTTGGCATATCTAGCTCGAAAGTTGCTTCTGGAAAGCAAACCATCTGCTTTTGTATTACAGTCGTATATACCCTAGGACGATATTTAAGCCTAGACTGGTAGTCCTGGTTTAAACCCAGACTAAGGGAATTTTTTATAATAACACCCGATGTTTTGTCAAAAACAGGCAGGTAAGATTAAAGGCTACAGCACACCGGCTGCGTATGCAATACGTAAAGTAGACACGCGCGTCTCTACGTATGTACACGGTCTCATACAGTTCCATACATTACAACGTCATGGTATGTCGACGTTCGCGTCTACGTCTACGTGTACGCAGCCGGTGTGCTGTGGCCTTAAACTCCTATTTATTTCTTTGGACTGTACTTCATGTAGAAAATATCCTATTACTATCTTCTTCGATCGCGAACAGCCTAAAGTAAAGCTATGAGGTAAATTTCATTAACGTCCCGGTACAATGTCCGTTGGAACTAAGCTGTTTAATAAATAAAGTATTATCTGTTATAATAAGTTGGCTTTAACCGAACAATACTTCGGTACGTGTGGGAGGCGGATACTATCTAGTTGATGAGAATTTACAGAGCTGTATAAACAAATATTATCACCGTTTAATCAGCTCGTCAGCTTATAACATTTCCATAGACTGTATTTGTTTATTTTACTAAATACGCATGCAAGGTCATGGTCATTTAAAAAATGGCAGGAAAGCCGAAAAGTGCAGTTATTTAGGGTCATAACCGCGTTAACTACATTGACAAAAGAAATTAACGAAATTAAAATAAAAAAAAAAAATTAGAAATTAAAAATTATGATTAAAAATTAAAAATTAAAATTAAATTAATTTATTTTTACTTAATTTTTTTTATATCGACAATACTGGATGAAATCCTTTGCTGGCTTACCCTTTTTAGGATTCCGTACCTCAAAAGGTAACAACGGAACCATTAACGGATCACTCAGGTGCCTGTCTGTCTGTTTTTAATCGACTTCACAAAAAGGAGGAGGTTCTCAATTCGGTTCTATTATTTTTTTTTATTTTTTTTAATATTTGCTACTGCATATCTCCGTCGTTTATCAACCGATTTGAAAAATTCTTTTTTTATTTGAATAGATATACTTCCATATTGGTCCCATTTTTTTCAGAATCCAGTTCTGATTATGGGATCCATGAGGAATTGAGGGAACTCCTCAAATATTGTAGGCATACATATAGCGATTTTGATATTTTCAGCAACAAACCAAGCATTTACATTCAGAAAGTATCATAATCCTTTCACCACTATGGTCCTTTCATAATTTTTTTTCATTAAAATATTTAGTCGAATACAATAGCCGAAGTCGGTTTTTTAAATGAAAAGTTATTTATTGCCAATTTTCACCATATCTACTGGGCCAAAAAAAAATGTTTAATTTGGTACATTTATAGAGTTAGGTGAGATGTTGATGATAAGTATTCTTTCAACATCATCACCATCATTATCATCATCAGTCTGTAGAAGTCTGCTATAATAGTCCCCTCTAGAATGCTACGGTAGATGGCTTAGAGCCGCCTCCATGCACCGACTTCCTGCGACCTTTATAATGACTTTAATCTATCTATAGAGTAGTAAATATGACACTAGCGCACTAGAGGAAGTCTAGACTACACTACAGTGACTCTAGAGTTGCACTAACGACTCTAGTGCAGAACTGACAACCATCATCATCATCAGCCCGTAGAAGTCCACTGCGGGACATAGGCCTCCACCCTAAAATACCACGATAATAGTGACTAAGAAAATGAATAGGATTTTTCTTTGGTAATATCATCTCTATAACAGAGTCTCAGGCCAACGCCACGACAGCTCGTCTGATTTAATTGTGGGCCGCGTTAATTGGCCATTGTCCGGCATATTGCTCTGCCCTCAGCTGCCCTATAGTTAACTATGGCTCTTTGTTTTTTGCAACTCCTTTGTTGGCGTATTAATAATTTTGCTCTACCCTGTGTAGTAGGCAATCATTGTTTCGACTATCTTCGCTGATGTTTTTTGTCAGCTGTCATTCTTGAGCTGTGGACATTCACAGCCAGAGAGAATTTACTTTTTAACCGAATTAAAAAAAGGACAAGACAACACAAGTCGGTTGTATTAGTTATTTACTTTTTTAAGTCATATTTAATGTGTGGCCTCGATTGAATCCTTTCGCCACACTGGTTTTTTTCACTATCAAAATATCATCTCAAGTGGCGACCTATGTCTTGCAATTGATCTACAGGCTGATGATGATGATGATGATAAATAGTAACTAAGAAACCCTAAAAATTTTATCCACCTTCGTATTAATGACATAAAGCCCTCTTACACACACCCACACACTCACTCTCATAATTACACATTCACTCACGTAAACGAAAGCAAGAGGTCTGTAAAGTACCTATTTTAATTGTAATAAGGTATTATTGGCCTTTTTATAGCATAAGTTATAAATGTAACAAGCTAAACTCATTTAGAAATGTTAATATCTAATTTTAATTTAAGTTTAATTTTTAAATGTTTTGTTTTGTTCTACCCCTCTATTCTTATATCCTTAAACTACTTTATGGAAGAGCGATACCTCCTAATACAGGTATTTACATACTTAAAAGGAGGTATCAACTATTGTTAAAATACTGTTACTTAAGTTAACGAAAATAAAACATTTTGTATTGTATTTATTTGCTTCAACAAAATAACTTTCTATTTATGACGTAAATGTAAAATTTTGGATATTTTCATGTTTATTTGTGGCTCAATCCCGACGTAGCGGCTTAATCGATTTCAGTGAAATTTAGTACAGAGAGAGATTATGACCTGGATTAACATAGACTTTGTTTTTAACCGGTACGACAGGATCGCGCAGATGCTAGTATTACCGTAGAGATAATAAAAATCTATTAAGCCTCCTTACTTTCTCACGGTAAGGACAAAACCAGAAGCTTAAACAACTTACAGGCAACCTGGCAAGCTACAAGTAAACTAAGTGTTATTATACTCACCCACATTGTCACGGTTTCCGAGATCTGAGTTGTAAATCTATAAGATAGCAACAATAAGGAAAGCATAAAATTATCTTGTGATAACAAAATATAATAGCTTCCAAGTTTGCAGCCTCTTCTTTGAAGCTTGGACATAATCATTATAATTAAATTCTATCACGTATCATATCAGCCGGATGTTAGGTTAAAAATGAACGTCTAATCCTCTAGACTTTGTGACAACCCTAGCATCAATATCCATTGCGTGATTTAAACCTTGGGTATGTAACTATGTTGAATGTATGTTGTATATATCATAATATGCAAACGCACAAACAACATTATTATAACTTGCCACAACCATAGGCTACATACTATCTTTCTGTGACTTTGATTCTCACTGGTACTTATCACACAGGTTATGCCTAGTTTAGGGCCAGTATCGACCTCTTGGATATAGCAGTATTTAAAATATCATTTTTTAGTGACAATACAAAGCCTAATTTCGCTAGTGTTCATCATAATGTACTTAGACCTTATTTAATCTAAGTTTCATTTATGTCTAGTTATTAGTCGAAATAAATACATTACTATATGTTGTAACTATGTTTTTTTATGTTGTTGTTGTATGTTGTTGTTGTATGTTGGGTTTGTAATTTTCAATTGATTTAAAACAAAGTTATCTGATTGTGAATCTAAAATTTTTGTCATCTCACATAAGATAAAGAAGCTGAAATTGTACATTTAAGACAATGAACCAAAAACCGACGTAGTAAAGGAATCTTGCCGTGGTGTGTCCTTTCTAAGAATAGTAAAAACCTCCCGTGGATGTCATAAAAGCAGACTAGGGATAACACCAGCCACCACCAGCAGATTACAAATCTACCTAATCAACTTAGCACCAATAATGCGTTTACTAATCCACATGCCAAGCGTTGTAATTATGGCAAACCCCCATTCCATTCTTTGTCAGGAGGCTTCGTCCAGGAGTGGAGGTTTAGCAGCAGTGGCACCTTCAGCAAGAACATTCGACAATCTAGGTGGAAAGTATCTTTGGGATAGTGATGTCTACACTCCTGGCTTATTAGCGCGATTATACTCAGCAATGGACTACACATCATAAATCAAAACTTGTCACACGAAACCGTCAATGGTTACGGTGCAACGTTAGATGATCGTACGCTTAGGGTCGTCGTGGTTATGACTGTAAAGTGTTGGACTAAGAACCAGTTAAGCAAATTATCTGCAGAATCCAAAGTCCACCTGCCTATGGCTTGTAAGATGCGTGAGATGTATTGTCTTGTTATGATGCTAGAGTACGGGGATGGTTCGCACTTAAATGATGAGTATAATTATTGTTATGTACATAAGTACAGGAGTGTAACATTATGTACAAAAAAGTATATTATTTACTATTTACAGTTTTTTAATAACCGCATCTGTTTTTGAACTTCTACTATCGCATCGCCTTGAAACTATAAAGCTGCTCTGAAGTGCATTTACCGCGTATTTTCTATTAAAATTTTAGAAATCAATAGCAGCGCCCTTTAGTGAACTATGGTGATAAAAACAACCTAAGAACCATCCTTCAAATCATTTAAAACGATTGCAAAAACCGAATCGCAATCGTTTTGGCTCTTTTGGAGATAATAAAAATAGTCAATCCATGTTTGATGCAATATTTTTTTATACATCCCATCAAACAAGCATACGGCCCACCTGATGGAAAATAGTAAGTAGTTAGCGTAGCCTAATGGACGGCTGCAACACCAGAGGCATCACAAGCGCGCTGCCAACCCTGAGACATAACTAAAGATGAAAAGTCTCATGTGCCTGTAATTTCACCGGCAACCGTACCCTTCAAACCGAAACTTATTATTTTTTAATAACCTAGTTATCTTTTTGTCTAAAATTGTATTTCTAATGTTTGCCTCGCATATTGTTTTCAGCATTAGTATTAAAACTATTTTTTGCCAATTCCAGTCCGGGTATCCGCGATACAGGCTTGTCCTAGTGCAGAGCCCAATGAAATGTAATCATCAGCTACTATTATTTTTGTAAAATAAATATTTTGTTTGTATTTTTGAAACATAGCAATGCAAGAATTACTGCTTGGCGGCAGAAAAGGTACGGTGGTAGTACTTTCCCCGACGAACTCTTTCACAAGAAGTTCTACTACAAAAACAAACTATTATGTTACTTCTTAAAAATCGGTTTAACACAAATCTCTCCTTAACAAGTGGTACATCATTTGATTGCGCTAAGGTACACGCAAGGCGCAAGCACAAACTCTAAACATTGTTGCCGATTCAATATGTAAATGTAAATCAGATGTATCTAGGTTCATAACTAGCATTGTGCCTCTAAGTGTAAACTTGAATAAAAGGTATTATATCTGCCAAGTGGGAGCTGTCAGGGCTAGATCCAGGGAAAGACAAGGGGGCTCACTGACTCATCTTCTTCTTCTCCTATTAATTACCTTAGTTGACGTCTACTAATTGAGGCCTCCACATAAAGGGGAGATTAGCCTTAATCACCACGCTCGGCAGGTGGGTTGGTAACCTTATTGGTGTTGATTTCTCAGGTTGCATACTGATGCCCATGCCCTGGTGTAATCCCTTAGTCAGCTTTTACGACATCTACGGGAGGGGCTGGAAGGGTCTATTCTTAAGCCGGACTCACCACGACACATAACATGAAACGTGACACTTGTAGCAATTCATTATCATCATAATATTATCAGCCTGTAGAAGTCCACTGCTGGACTGGACATAGGCCTCGCTCTAGAATGCCACGACAAACGGTCTTGAACAACTTCCATCCACCGACTTTCTGCGACCTTTATTGAACGAGCGAAGCGAGTTCTCTGAGTCAAGTTGGAAGAATCGGCGTTTGTATGTATGTATGTATGTATGTATGTTTGTCCGATGAAAACTTCCAAACCGTTAATCCGATCTTTGGTATGGGGGTAGATAGTATTGGTACAATTTGTAGGTAAGGTTATGAGCTATATCGGTCAGGGGGTTGCTGAGATATTGGGGTCCAAGAGGGGGTAAAAAAAATAAAAGTGAGACAGTCAGTTCAAGTATGGTGTCTAATAAAATCGCTTTGGTTGGACATTTCAAAACTGTTATTAATAAGTATTTAGCCTTAGTAGTTTTTGAGATATTAGGGAAAATAAAAAACGTAAAAATCAAAAATTCTAGGGTACTTCCAGCGATCCCACAATGCTGAAATTTGGTATGCTTGTGGCTTTTGTGTCACAACTACAGGGAAAAGTCTGAAACTGAAGAATTTAGAAACTTATACTCCATAAAACATAAACCAATATAACATCCATTGTTGACCTCCCATTTCTAGGAATTTGAATGACGCTGGAGTTCTATGGTTTTCGTCAAAAGGACGTTACCAATTAATTCGTCAGGTACTTGATATAGGTACTAACAGGTATTTAGTATAATTACGCCCCGTTGCTTAGCCCTATTCAAAGGTTATTTCGATGATGTGTAGGAAATTAGAGTTGTTACTGATATATCCTGTACTGTACTGGTAGACCTCGAGGTGAAAATTTACAAAAATCTAATAATAGAAAAATGGAAATTACTTGGTTAAGTAGACGGGCTGATAAAAGTGTTATCGCGAGGTCTCAGTTCGGGGCGAACCACTAGTTATGTCTTTAGTCCATCGAGAAAGGCCTTCCTCTACTGTGTCATCCGATTTGTGGTTGCCAATCGAGAACTTTTATTCCCGTACGGTTGTCAGTTTTGTGAGCTTTGCCACTACAACGTGCTTATTCTGAGAGCTATGTTGATGATCTTGATGTTTCTAAGGATTTCCTCATTTTAGATTCTATCGGTTTGTAACAATTCTTCATCTTCTCTTTCTTCTTCATCAGTCGCTAGACGTCTACTGCTGGACGAGGCCTCCCTCAAAGAATAATGGGATTTGCCATAATCACCACACTTGGTAGGTGGATTTTTGTGATTATTATTGCTTAAATAATCTGGCAAAAACCCAGGACCAATCATTCCAAGGTTCGTGCTATTAAAGGATTCGCGAAGACCCCGCGCGTTGGTACCCTTTACAGATGGCACTAAGTCCAGTCCTGGCTGCCTCTATCGATTGTATTAACATAATAATCAGCCGTTATTTTTATCATCCAACCTGAACGCATTCTCTCGTCTTCAATCCCGTCCTTTATGAGATGCATCTTGAAACAGAATAGCTTTTCTAGAATAAACTTACAATAAATAAGCACTGGAATAGGATCTTGAAACACTGTCATAAGTAGTGATCAAATCATAGGATGATTGTTTGTAAGCAATATTACTATTACTTTGTTCAACTATACGAGTTATATTACACTAGCAGACCAGAGTCTGCCTTCTAGAGAACTTTAGATATAAACGCAACCTATACATCAGTGAAAACATTAATATCAGGCCATTAGGGGATGGGCAGCAGCATCCACCTGAGATGGGTGGTATTTTGCTCCCTTTTAATTTTTTTTTGTCTTCATTTGATTTTCGGTGACTATATACCATTAGAGTAGGACAGTTATATATAGACCGCAATTTTAGTCTTTTTTTATTGTTGTTATACTATTTTTAGACATTGCGTTCTTTTATCATAGCAAATAAAATAATTTTCTAATATATTATAATAGGAAGTATTAGCCGCCGTAACACAAGTGCAACCTAGTACGGCTAACAAAACGTAGCTTTTATTATCATTGGAAAGAGTAAAGAGAGACACCATCTATTATGGCAAAAATTATCGAAAAAACATAACATGACACACTAAATCGGAAAGTGAACGGAACTCTTTCTGTTTCTTATTTTAGTTTACCTTATTCTGTGCACTAAATCGGAAAGTGAACGGAACTCTTTCTGTTTCTTATTTTAGTTTACCTTGTTCTGTGTCTAATTTAAGCTGTTGGTCTTCCTAATAAATAAACTTTATTATGACTAATTTTTACCACGATAATAAAATTGGGCCTTAGATGCAGTGTTTTGGCGTTGTTAAATCCAGATTTCGAAAGCCTAGCGTTTCTGTCAGACTATAAATTTTATTCTTCAGCCATGGTTACTAAACAAAATCCGGTTGTTTTATTATTGACTAATAGCGTAGAATAGCTGAACAGCTTCCATAAGGAACACAGTAACCTTTAAATGACTAATTAATGGATGAGCAGATCGAATCCATTCCCGATACCATATACATTTTTAATTGAAAGCCCTTTCAAATGGGACAGTCTAAAGTTCAAACGTTAATTATCGGTATTGCTTTGTCGTTGCTATAACTTAGACATAAAGGTTTAATGAGGAGAATGTTGCATTGATTTAAAACAATCGTAAGTTATGTAAGATCCGTGGATTTCTTCCACAAGGATTAGTGTGGAATCTATATGTTTGTGTATCGTCATAATAACCAGCTTGTTTACATCCACTGTAAGTAAGTATTCAAGTAAGTATATTATTTTAATAAAATTAAGTCAAGTCGTTAAAGTCTCAATCA
Organism: Epirrita christyi; assembly: GCA_951392215.1. Taxonomy (NCBI): domain Eukaryota; kingdom Metazoa; phylum Arthropoda; class Insecta; order Lepidoptera; family Geometridae; genus Epirrita; species Epirrita christyi. The sequence continues at coordinate 6,802,463 of OX595848.1, read as the reverse complement.
AGTCATGTTCTAGTAAAGCGGTGACAGTTTTACTAAAATGTTGGTAGTAAATTTCCACCCATTTTAAAAGACATGCAATACTTATATACTATATATAATAAAACTTATATAATACTCATACAACATTTCAAATTCACTACCATGTGCTCTTTAAATATGCTACTACGGAGCGGTAAAAAGCGGAAAAGTCCGTTCCATATAAAAAGTGGCTTCTCATAAAGTTGCTTCTCATCCTGAAAGCATCCTGAGAGCGACTTTGAGTAATCTTTTACATACAACCGCAGATTCAAGTCCAGCATACCAACATAACGGCTCGCAAGCGGCGTCACAAAAGCCACTGGCACATAATGCAACTAACTTCAGTGTTAATTCGCTAAGACCCGCCGTATGACAGCTCTCTGGATGCGATACTACAAAAGATACAGTCGGTGCGGTAATAGGTTAATGTGGATAAGACCTCTCGACAATCGAACTGTCGAGAACCGTCCAACTTTGTTGCGTCTCTAGGTTATTTTTGGTGAGCTAAAGTTCCAAATATATCCAGGCTTATGGAAAGGTGTTTGTTTTAGCTATATGTCATGTGGACTCGTGTCTAGCTTGCTCATTAAGTTACTCACTGTATATACTTAATATGTGGTACCTAGATGATAAAATAGGTTGACTATTTGAAGAACATCCCAGAGTACGAGTAAGATACAGTGTAGTAAGACTCCACACATAATGAACCGACGATATTGTAGTGGTATAGGAAGTCAGTGGATGGAGGTGGTTCAAGATCATTCATCATGGCATTTCATAGAGAAGGCCAATGTTCAGCTAAGGATGTCTTCCAGCTGATGAAGATAATGATGATTATCATCAGGCACTAGCACTACCCCACTTATCTATTATTCTTATTGACCTTTGAATTTTTGAATTAGAAATCTCTTTACTGTTGTTCAAACCTTTGAACAGCCACCATCACCATGTTCATACCTGAGTATGAACAACCACGCAGAGACAACGATAAAGTTGTTATCATGCAGTAGCGCAGCGTCAGCACGAACCAGTTCAAGTACCTACGACGCGCCTTCAGCATGGTCGCTGCGTCGACCACTTCCTAAATTCACGCACGTAATGTTATGATTGTGTCATTAGGTTAACTTGGTATATAAGATGTAATTATTGTATAATAAATCAATTGTTAGCTACAAGTCGAGTTTCACTCATCTCCCAATCACGGACAGCAGCTAGAAGTTCCCAGTACCCACTGGAGGTGAACCCTGAAGTACCCAGTAGCCACTGGAGGAGCAGCCCCTGACGTACCCAACACCCGTTGGAGGAGTACATCCCGTACTTATCTAAATATTAACACACCTACACTTATATGGTTAGGTTAGGGCGCTAGGTACACACATGAACTACAATTCCTAGGGATCAGGGTATGAGGTACACACCCACGGCTGTCAGAGATTAGGGTTAGGTGACAATTCACGTAGAGACGTCCATGCTACTTAAAGGGATGTGTGACGCCTGTACAACTGTAATTGTTTTAGATTACGAATGTTTGAAAATGTATGAAGGGTACTGTCATAGAATTTGAAAGTTTTTTGTGAGTTTGTTTTACAGCTGATGCCCAACGTAAGGCATTTGAAGTCACTACAATTTGAGTCCTGTCCAGTTAGAACCTTACATCCGATTGAAAAGAATCACTTTAGCATAGAGTCACTTCAAATACGTGTTACAGTATCTTATAATCGTTAACCAGTGATTATTCTAACCAAGCTTCCTAAAAACCTTCAAAATTCGTTTAAAAGTTCAAGGTATGTCCACACTATGGCCAACCACAGAGCGACGTGCGTGCGACGGGCTATAATAGTCTTGATATTTTCTTTATCTCGAGTCTGTTCCCACTCCCCGTATAGTATTACCTGTTTGCGGATTATTCGCAAATATTACTGTGCAACGCTTGTTCTTACCTTGCATGCTAAAGGCTCTTTCTCATTATGAGCGGGGAGTTAAATAAAGCATTTATAAAGCGATGACGACAGGCTTACTCACCGTAGATAGATAGATAGAAAATACTTTATTGATTGACGAAGTGTACGTGGGAACTTGTTAGTTTACGTTGTTTGCGATAAACTTGCGTTTTATTTCCGCCATATTGAATGAAGTGTGACGTCATGTAGGCTAACACGCGTAACGTCAAGACGCTTTATACAATACCTCATTTGTCAAAACCCATCAAGTAGTTTCGAAGCTACAAGAAAACAGATGAACAAAGCTACATTATCTGCTAAAATCATAATAACATAGTTTTCACAAAGAAATTGAGCTAGAGGCATTGATATGCATCCACATGGTGCCGAGTTTGCTAAGTCTTATCCCATTATGACTACACTTTGTTTTATGCCTCACTTGCCTTCTGTGTGTACGTGCCTTTACATTGTAACAATAAAGCTTGTACACACTGAATATTGCCTGTACCTTACGCAACGGATTTACGGAAAATCATTTGATTCTATAATTTATTTAAGTGTTCGCGTATTGTTCATTCGTGTACTGATGTTAGTCGAGTTATGTAATTGAGGTCATTGGAAAGGATGTTGTGCTGTAGAGGCTTTATTTATAGTCATTATGGGTTTATGTAAGGTGGTAATCGTTTTACGACATTCCAATTTTAAAAATAACTTAGATCATCATTATCATCATCAGTCGTTAGACATCCACTGCTGGACAAGGCCTCCAATGAATTCGATGGGGGAATTTGTCATAATCACTACGCTTGGCAGACGGATTGGTATTGGTGTTGAGTACTCAGGTGGATGCTGCTGCCTATCCCCTCTTGTATTTATTTATTTATATATTTTGCTAGAAACATGGTTAAAAGTTCTTACAAGTAATAAATGTTTCACCAAAAACCAATCCCTAAAAGTAATCCCTTAGTCGGCTTTTATCCTCGGGAGGCCTCGTCCATAGATGACGTCAACGGCTGATAAATAAAAACGAAAAAATAAATATAATAATAGTAATGATAATTGTTTATTTTAGGCTACATGGGAAATGTACAATAAATTATACATAAACCATAACAATATAAAAATTTTGAGGGTTTTTGTTTCAAAACCGCTTACCTATAACCTAGCGTCGGTAAACAATGCCAGCTGGCCAGAAATCTGGATCAAGGAGCATTGAAAAGATTGATTGGTGGAGAATATGAGAATTGTATTCATTAATGAGTTTCATAAATTAGAAAATCCGTGATCAACGTCCTTTTTACTGATTGTACAAGTAAAAAATTTCCTGGGGAATAAAAAAGTCTAAAATTATATTTTAATGTTGTTTTCCCATCAATTTTTGGTTCTATAGTCATAAATCCAATGTACAGGCCTCGTAATATTCTTACTTTGCCCACATTGCATCCACATCGCATAGAAATGGTTAGTATACGATTTCATTTAAGCCTTTTTTAATGCTTTTTCTAATGGAACGGCATTTGCTTTTTTATAATTATTAAGTTAGTATACAATATTATCTTCATGATAATCTATCTATATTATCTTAGTTCCTATTGAATAATTTTCATCCAAAGCAACTTATTACGTACCTAACTTATTATTATTAAATTAACTTATTATTAATATAGAATGTTTATTTTTAGAAAAAGTAAATTCAATTAAAAATGTTACACATCCATTTGAATAATCAATTACTCGTCCAAGCCAGTTATAATTGAATATAAAATGAAAGCAAAGATATGTATGGTGCTAGAGCAATAATGATGTAAGTGTATAATATTAATTTCGAGGAAGTAATTAGAACGTTCTTAATAAAAATGTCGGTTTGAATCACGATTCAGACACTTTACATTGAATTTGATATGTAGCTATCTACGTAGAGGAACGTTGTAAATGTTTATTTTTAAACTTTTATCATAAAAATATTTTTGAAAATTATTTTCAGTACAGTTTAAGTAAGAGCTGTGGTATATTGTGAAAATTTTAACTTTAACCCAGTAAGAGTTAACTTGAAGAAAAAAGTGCGAGTGAGACTCACGCCCTGAGCGTTGCGATCCGTAAATTATTTCAAAATCGACAGATTTTTTAAAGTTTCAGACACTTTTTCATACAAACTTTACCATCCCATTTTAGATGTAAAAATTTTTGTTTGAATTTTTTTGAAATGTTGTCTACATTTCAAAAAAAAACATTTATTTGTGTCACAAAACCTCCTAGCATTCCAAATTTTGGGATTGAAAGGTTACTTGAATTACCCTATAGGTTGTTAGTTTTCTCAATTTCCATACAAAAATTAAATTAATGAAAACATCGAGACAACATTGTTAATTAATTAAATTAAATTTAAAGCATCGAGTTAGTAGGTTGATTTTTTACAGCACTATAAACTCACAAATATTTTTATTTGGTATTAGTTTCAAGTTGAGTTATTTAGCCGTTCCTGAGAAAATGAGAAAAAGGGTCTTGACGGATAGACAGATAGACAGAGAGTAGACGGACAACAAAAATTTATCCATTATGGTCCCGTTTTGTCATGTTGATATACGGAACCCTAAAAAGCACCAAATTCACAAAATTTATGAATGCTCTCATTGTAAATTGATTGTTGCTTCATTTCTACACCCAAAATGTATCATTACATTAATTTAAATAGCTTTAATTAATTTAATGTAATCAGTTTAAGCCAATAAAACTGATTCACAACTTCCTGCGAGAAAGTTCAACAATACAAATAATTAAAGAAAAACCAATTCTAATTAATTAGTTATGTATTATTCAGTTCATTATAAGGTTGTATTTTTTTTGACGTATTCGATTACAACAAAATGTATCCAGTTCGTTAGATACACATTTAATTAGGCTTCATGCTGCGTCGCTGATTGAAAAATCTCCGAACAGTCACTTGAGTAACTAGCTTAAAATTATTGTTTGTTTTGTATTTAAAATGTATGGTTATGTTCGATTATTGTTCCGGCGTATTTGTTATTGTCTGATTATAATTTTATGCTGTTTTTATTGGTTTTAAAATTAGTTTTTTACCGGTTATGACCTTTGACGTCTAGACGGATAATTAAGTAGTTTTTTCGATTCACTTATAAAATGTACAATTGGGACGAAAAACTTTAACTGTGAAGGCTTTGCCGAAATGTTTCCAACACTTATCATTGTACCTGGCCATTATTTAAATATTGGGATACATAGGTAAGTTTTTATGTATTTGTTATGATTTTAGTGGTTGTAAGAGATGCCTACATACAGCCAAGATTGTGTGGTGGATGGAGGCGGCTCAAGACCGTTCGTCGTAGCTTTCTGGAGATAGGGTTATGCCCAGCAGTGGACTTCTACAAGCTGATAGAATAGAATAGAATAGAAAATACTTTATTGTACACCTAATGATAATAAAAAACAAACAAAACTTAACATGATAATTAAAAGTACCTGCAATCAAATGGACGGTCTTATCGCTTAGTAATCGATTAGATCGCTGATGATGACAATAAAGAGATAAAAAGATTAAAAATATTATCCGACGCATTCTTTTAACTGCAAAATTACCTTAGACAAATGGCTTTTTACATTAAGTTATCTTCCTAGATAGTCCTAGAGATCTGAAATGTGGAGGGTACTTTCTTTTTGTGGTTTAGGGGTGCGAGAAGAAAGCAATCTCTGAAATTCACCCCTTGAAGGGGTGTTGAAGTTTGTAAGTATGTAAAAAACTCCAGGCGGACGATTTCGCGGGCGGTCCACTAGTTACTTATCTTACAAACAGAATAACACAATTAATACAACTTCTCTTTTTTTTTCTTTATCAGACTGCTTACATCCACTGCTGGACGAAGTCTCCCACATTGAATACAATGGGGGGCTGCCATAATCACCACGTTTGGCCGGCGGATTCGTGATCGCTGTATTGGTGTTAAGACAAGACATAATTATCACTAGAAACGTGATATTTACCATGATTTTCGAGCTTTATTGATTCCCGATATTTCAGCACAGTTTCATGCGCCATGATCACGGGTAAACTGAAGTCTTTGCGAGTAGATTTTTATTGTTATTGGTAGCCGTAACGATCTACCCTCTTTCTCACTCTATTATTACAAACACCCTACCTTTTTTTTATCTTTTTTTTAAGAAAAGACATGTTACCAAAGAAAATCGTTGGTGTTAAGTGCTTAGGTGGATGCTGCTGCCCATCACCTGGCGTAATCTCCTTGTCTCTTTTTGGTATGAAAAATAGGTAAGTATAAGTTTTTTGTTAAATTTTTTTTTTTCAAATCAAGCTTTTATTAGTTGGATTTTTTTGATAAATTTTTAGTGATTACACGTTACCGCCATGAGCTGATCAAAATGAACGCAAACACTGCCAGGCTACTATCAATCATCGAGGAGTTCCGTTGTCCACCTTCCGTCTCCATCATCAAATCAGCTCGCCAGGTATGAAAAATTTCATCTCATTCACTTGGGCGGAACTGGTTCAAAATTCAGATTCAATATTTGTCCCACACTAACTCACATACATACTTATAGGTCAAGTTGAATTATAGTATGTAAAAATCATAGATATTCTGTGGTCTAAAGTGTGTCACACACGTAGCAGATGCGGTAAAATATCTGTATCTGAGCGCGTATCTGTCCATATCGCTCTCTATACTAAACAAGGAGCAACGCACACGTAGCAGATCACTTATATTTTACCGTCAAGCATCTGTAGGCACCGACATATATCAAAAGATGGACAGATAATATCTGTGTATAGGTACAATCCACACTAAGAAACAAGTATAGACAGTTTGAAGGTTTCCGCGTGAATGTATCATTTTCGTATTTATCGTATCTGCTACGTGTGTGATACCTTCAGATGTGATAAGTTTTTATACGCATATGCCTAAAATATTACCGCATCTCTGCTACGTGTGTGATTTTACAATTTAGCTGTTACAATCTATCAAGTAACAACTCAATCCCAAACTGAAGCAAGTCATAGGCACAACAAGCTCATTTGAGCCAGCATCACAAACCGCATTTTAACCCCGGATGACGCGGAACCGATCGCAACAAACGGTTAACCAGGTCTACCTGTTCGACCACAACGCCATCTAGCATCGTATAAAAATATCAAGTCGCTTCACTGAGCCTTATATGCAGTACAATGGGCGACGTGGTTTGCGGGACAGGTGCGATAGAACGTAACTTGAAACAGGGGTACGTCAACTTGATTGAATTTTATTTAGTCTGAAAAAGAGGAGTGACCAGTGGAAGCCTTCATCTTCATTTGGAGTGATTGAAGAATGGAAATAAAAGTTCAAAATAGGAGCAGTTTGTGGTGTCTGGCATAAGAAATAGACCTCTTCCGTGGATGTCGTAAAAACTAACACCAAGGAATGGGCAGCAGCATCCCCTTATCCCCAGTTTGAGGATATATTATATATACATATATATATATTGCTGGTGGTCAGGATGACACTTTTAACAAGATCACATGTTACATTTTTATGTCTTTTCCTCAAAGGAGATTGGACAAACTGCTGTGATCCTTGGTTTATTATATACTAGCTGGTGCCCGCAACTTCGTCTGCGCAGGATTAGTATTTCGAGTAGCTTTATTAGCGTGGCGTAGAAAAGAATATAACCTATATATATATATACTGTGGCGGGCATTTTTGTAGGACTATTTAAGATAAACATTTCCATCTTAAATACACATTACATATGTGTAACTCTAGCGGTTTTGGCAGCGCACACCAGAACAGCACGCAGATGGTAGATTTTTTCCTACTTACTTGACACTTATCGTCATATTATAGACAATTCACACAATATCTTTATAAATTGTAGCCCATGTGTTATTCTGATGTATAAGCTATATTATTGTAGTTTCATTCAAATCCATTCAGTAGTTTTTACCGTAAAGAGTAACAAACATCCATCCATCCATACATACAAACTTTCGCGTTTATAATATTAGTAGGATTTTTGTCCGTAAAATGGATAATTCCTATTTACGAACACAAAAAGAGCATCAAAAATAATATCAATTTAAGCGTGGATATAAGTCAAAAGAGTGTACAGAAATGTACCTACTGCTGCTATGATCTAATGATTATTATGATTTGTTTTTTTTTTATAGAGTCTATAGACCTAGAGCTAGCCACTGCAGTAAACGTGAAACTTACGTTCTCAGGTATTGCGTGTTGCACGAAGAAACGCGAAAATCACTATTTATTGTCTAAGTGACGAGTCATAAATCGACGGGACAGGCGACGCGGCATTGTGCCTCCGGCTTTATTGCTTTCGCGTATTGAATACCGCCTCTTCAATTGTTCGGTATTTGCAATGTACCGTGTATTTAAAATTCAATTTGTTTATTTCGCTACGCTTCTAAACTAGTGTGTGTGTGTATCAGGTTCCTTAACCGACTTCAATCTCTTACTATTATTATACCCTGTTTCAAGTGAAGTGAAGTCACCACAAAATAATCCAACAGTCTCCATTCCCTCTACATTTCATTGTTTGTTTTAGCCGAACGATGGATGAGTCGCGTCGTTTTGAAAAATGCCCGGTTAATTTTACACGTTAATCGCATAAATAAAATGCTTCCTTTTGGCTGGATTAAAGTATTTACTGCATTCGCTTTTAAAATGTAATGCTTGCGTTTAGTTTTTTTTTTTAACTGTTCCGTTTTATCTTTGGGGGTAAAGGTTCTCGAGTGGCGACCACAATCCGGACAACGCGGTAGAGGAAGGCCCTCCACTCAATGGACTAAAGATATTATAAATGTCACAGGAAGTCGGTGGATGGAGGAGGCTAAGACCATTCGTGGTGGCATTTTAATGAGGAGGGGGGAGGGGCTATGTTCAGCAGTGGACTTCTACAGGCTGATGTTGATGATGCTGATGAAGAACTTTGACTGCCAATTTAAATGAATATTAGTTATCTACTATGCCAAAGAGAGGTTCTAGATGTCGAAATCCGAAGACGAACAAAAGTACAAAAAGTCCGTCAACGGATTATGGGACAGTAATAGAGTTGGGCAGGACACATAGACATACGCCTCTCCTAGAGAATACAATGACTAACGTTGTTGAGCCGCCTCTATTCGTCAACTTCCTGCGATCTTTAAAATATCATCGGTTCATCGAAAAAGCAGCCTAGTTGAGGATACGTGATGTTAAGTTTGTAGTAAACGGCAGGGATATTCTCTATCTCGCGACAGGTTTGCAACAGGCGTAAATTGTGCAATCAGGGCTGTCAAACGATAACTTTTGTATGGGAAAAGCGACGATTGACAACCTTGATCGCACAATTTACGCCTGTTGCAAAACTGTCGCGAGATAGAGAATACGATGATTATGGGGCCGATCACGCCAAATCGCCCCCATAATCAAGGAAAAGTAAAAGCTCTACCACTCTACCAGACATCAATTTTGAAATTATAAAATTATTAACAAGATTATCAATAAACACGGTATATTAGACCTCTGTGGCGTGGCGGGAGAGTAGCCGGCTGAGATGAGAGAGGTTGCAAGTTCGATTCCCGCTGCGGGACAATGCTTGTATGATTTGCAAATATTTGTTTTGGGTCTGGCTGTTATAGTACCATGGTAGTCGTATTTCCTGATACCTACGTCACAGAGAATCCAAGTGTGGGATCAGGACTATGTAATATGTGACTGCTGGGTGTTACGTTACGTTATCTATTTAGCCAGCTAGGTTCGCGCGGATGTCTATGGTCTTGTCGGACAGTTCTTGGTCTCCTTGGTTGCCACAGCGAGAAGTTCGCTGTAGCCATGTGCCGTGCACATACAGTAAATAAATAAAATAAAAACAAAAAAGCCATTTATTCTACTACAATTTCCTTAATGTCATTATATATTGTTATTAATCATTACTATTATTTATGTATTGTCCATGTAATTTTATCTTAATATTAATTTGCAGTCAGGTAGTAGTCGCCAGTTTGGCGTAGGCCTCCCCCATTTCTTTCCATGTTTTCCTGTATCTGGCTTGTCTCATCCAGTCTATGGTCCGGTTTCTTTCCTAAATACATCTTCCTAACGTTTCCGTGGTCGTGCTCTACTCCTTTTATTTTCTCTCGGTATCAACTCTATCACCTTTTTCGTCCACCTTATGTCTTCCATCCTACTAACATCCAGAGGCTGCTGTTTTCTCTTGCGTCTCTTCGAAAGTATTGCCACATACAACACAAAAGCCTTTAACTTTGAAATAGAGTCTAGCACAACCCAAAACTATTAAACTAAAAATAGTGCACCACGTAGAACCTTTAAGTGCGTCTTGGCTTTAATCGTCCTATGAAAGGTATAACTGTCCCAGGACATATAAAATGAGTTTTTTACACCGCCCTCTGTCGGCGACTTTTAATTTTATTCGTATTGTAATGTCATCGTGTTTTCTCATTCTCAGTTTTACGGTTTACCCGATGGTATCTCTAGAATTGTGGTAACATTGTTTTTAAGTATTATTGTGGGTATTTTCGTGCTATTTTAGTATGCTTTTAGAAGCGAACTGTTTACCTAAGTACCAATTTAGAAAGACATTTGGCTTCTATAAATTTACTATTGCATATAGGTAAAATAGTAACCTAGGTACATGCATGACAACGTGAGTTTCGATCATACTTACGATTCAAATAAAAGGAAACTGTGGAAGTTGGCTCAAAGTTTGTGTGGAATTAAACCTTTATCTGTCACTGTCTAGTCTAACATTTGCTAAAGAAAAGTGACCGACACAGCGTTGACCGAAGCTGTAAATTTAGGTACATTGACGAGACAAATTGATCGCTCTGCCTGGAATATTTTTCTCCTAAGCTGAGCCGCTTTTTTTTCTGTCATGGTCCTAATTTAGTTCGCAAACTTTTGTACTTAAATAAATAAAGATAATTACAAAGCATTAATATCTCATGAACAATTAATGTCGATCAAGACTCTACCCTCGGGCGAGTTCGGGCGCGCTCGGAACCGTTCGTAGTTTCTCGGCAATTACCGATCGCCGTCGGCGACTCTCGCTGCTACCGAAGCGAGTTGAAAACAATTTGTTTGTACAAATAGATAAAAATTATTGTATTTATTATCCTATTAGTAAATTTGGTTTTGAGTGACGGTAATTATGTGGGTGGGCACTCATTAGCTATGATGGTGTTTATTCAAACGTCATCCAAAGCTCTAATAAAAACGCCCTGAGTTAGAGTTTGGTCAAAGTGCAAGAGGTGTTAAAATTGTTTGTTGACTGGAGTTGATTTAGCTATGCAATATAAAATTGAAAGAATTGAAAAAAATAAGACCTTTTCAATGTTATGAAATATCATTGGGGCGCTAACCGTACAAAATTGCCCATCATCCATTATTTATAGGTAGGTAGGTAAATACACATACGAACACAAGATTAAAAAAAACGAAACGTTAAGTTTTAAGTTATTTCTAACTTCACTTGGTTGTGCTACGAATGACCATTATTTATCGTTATTGTTCAAAGAAAACCCACATTCTATTCCATGAGAAAGTCAGCTAATTTCCACACAGAAGCGGGCAGTTAATTTATTCATAGAATTTCCAGTGTCGTACGCCAGTTGTGGCAACTAGCAGCAACTTTGCCACAGCTTATCATACTAAAAGCTCTATCACTTTATACGACACCACTTGTTTGACAATGATGGGTTCACGCTACGTTCAACAGGAAATGATGAAAGCATGAAAGCAAATAATGCAGTTCATCATCATCATCATCATCATCATTGTCATCATCATCATCGTCGTCATCATCATCATCATCAGGTGGATGATGTCCACAGCTGAACAAGGCCTATCAAATGAAATGGCAGGTAGATTGGTGATCGCAGTGTAATCTCTTACGACATCCACGTTTGGAGACGGAAGGGTATTCTTATAGGCTTCTTAGGCTAGACAAATCACGGTAAATAATGTAGTTAGACTGACTAAACACTAAATATAATGAAATAATTTACCTCTTCTCACAAATAAGTGATAGGGTAAGCTATGGCGGAGACTAGAGCAATGATATTGAAAACTATACATAATGTGTCAAATATACTTTTTTTTACATTATCCATTCTCTGCCATTGCTGTTAGACGATGGACTCCTTCAACATACAGATCTTGACTTGAATCTTCGAATGGGCGTTCATGAAATGCACATTTACCGTACATCTGGCATAATCTTAGAACAAACACCGTGCAGGTACTATTATGTATCTATCTATGCACCATTTAGCAAATCATTAACGTTGCTTACTAATAGATTTTTATTCGCAACGTAGTGTTACCGTACGTTACGGTAATATACCACATCAATATATTGGGTATCTCAAGGATGCATACATCACAATATATACCGAGTTAACCAGATGTTTCTTGCTAGCTGTGTCTCTAGGTGTCTCTGTATAGCTCTAGGCAACTCTCTTGCCCTCAATTACGTCACAACACGTCCAGATGTATGATTTGTCGGGAATTTTAATGAAGCTTTATGTATTTCGCGGTTGTTATCTGAATTCACAACCTGTTCTGGATCAATCATGTTAGGTTCTTGTAATGGTAGGAAATGACAATTTAACGGAATTGCAATTTGCTTTCGATAACGAGGCTCAGATAATGACAACTGTTCTGAATCTGCGTTAGAATCCTTGAATTATATCCTTTATATAGCTGAAGTCAATGGTATCTATTGGAACCTTATTTAGCCTCCCATTTCAGTCACTGCTTTTGTTGGTGTTTCCACCATCATATCGGTATCTACGTGAAAATTTCCCGTTTTACAAAATGAATGATAATAATTCACGAAAGTTATTTCACTTTATTAATATTTTACCCTTTATCCAGTTCCTTTAATTTAATATGATGTACAATGTACATAATAAGGATTTTTTTTGCCCCCAAATAACCCTATAAGGCAAATTTAATCGAAACCATTAGAGCCGTTTTAGATATCTCAAAACATACAAATTTTGCTCGTTGAATAGTTTAAGTATATGATGATATAAGCTTTATAATATACTGTGTATCATCATCATCAGAAGACTGTTAGACGAGGCATCTTCCATAAAATACAATGTGGAGAATAGTCTTACTCACCACGCTTGGCAGGCGAATTGGTGATCGCAGTATTCAGCATCCACACGAGTTCCACATGTTGGTGTAATCCCTTAATCGGTTTTTACGACATCCACGGGAGGAGACGGATTTTATAAGCTATATAGAATTAGAATTAGCAATTTCAAGTGTCAATGGGCAGGGTCATATAGCTCGCAGACCTGACAACCGTTGGTGAATAAAGGTTCTCAAGTGGCGACCACAAACCGGACGACAGCGTAGAGGAAGGCCCTCGATGCACTCGATGGACTAAAGATAATTATAAACGTAGCAGGAAGTCGGTTGATGGAGGCGGCTTAAGACCATTCTTCGTGGCATTCTAGAGGGGAGGCCTATGTCTAGCATTGGACTTCTACAAGCTGATGATAATGATGATGATGACTTTAGGAATGAAATAATGATTATGAAATATATATTTCATAATCATTATTTAAGATTTTGACTTTATTAAAATTGAACGTTAATAGGTCGTACGTCCCATTTTGACCCATTCACGAACGGGTGTTGTCTTTGTGGCCCAAGGTTTGAGGACCATTGACACTGCGTCCAATTGGGACCAAAAGGAAAACAAAATCAGTTTCCACTTAGATACCTACTTTCAGTGACTGCAGCTAGTCGGATATGCTAAAATCACCAAGCTAAGCTAAGACATTGTTGCTAAAATGAAATTACCGACTTTTATCTCTTCAAATCATTATTATAATACTTTCCTGTCTTCGTGTCGGCAGTTCAACACAAACGTGAGTCGAAAACCACCGAAAGTTCAATCACGTTAACCTGTTACTCCACATTTCTCTCAACATTTAAAATACTTTCCTATATTATTAAGTTCACCGGCCAAATTCCCATGAGTCGGTCCAAAATTTTAATTAAATACAAAGCGGCTTTTATTTCGCGGGAACAATGAATGCAACAATTACAACAACTCGAGGTCTTACGGGACTTGCTCAATGTAAAAAGGCCGAAAACGTGGCCCAAATTGCTCTTTTTGCGAACCACACCGATCCGATAATGGTCGAAATTTGCCGAAAGCAGATTTTTTTTGGGTCAATTTGATTTATTCTTGGTTTGATACAGTTCCGCGTGGCGGGTTTTTGTTTCGTGTCAAGCTGAATTGATGAGGTATGGGAAAGGTTTATTGGTGTCGCAGTAATATTGTACTTAATGCAACAAGAAGTTATCAATGTGGTAATTAATGTCCTTACCATCTCCAGTGCTATTTGCACAATACTTGAGTATGTGACAAAACTAGATGAACTACCAACTATCAACTAGCCGATGAATCACCAGAACCAGGTTTTTTGTTCAAGTCCACCTAGGGCCCTGCGTGGCATTTCACTGTGCCCACCTCTCAGAGACATACAGTTGTTTCATGGCTGTAATTTTCCCTTGAATATGAAGCTTATCCCGCTAATTCCGTTATATCTTTGTGTATAGGAAAAGTGCCGGTGGTGTGTTCCTAAGAATGGACCCCTCCATCATCGTAGATGTCTTAAAAGCTGACTTAGGGATTACACCAGTCGATGGGCAGCAGCTGTTGCGGGGCGGCGGGGTGTCGCCGAGCGGTAGCGCGGTACGGTGCTGGTCCTCAAGGTACCGCGGTCGCTCGAGGCGTAGATGTTGTTGCGCCCGCCTGGTTTCAGGTTCTGCACCGCCGTCCGGAGCTGGATGTGGAAGACGCGAGGTAGATGACCTCAAGGGGATTTGTAAGATCCCGAGCCGTGGGCAACAGCCTATCCACGCATGTGAAGGGGTAGTGGGGGGTCCCTCGACAGAGAAACAACGATTCCTTTTGGATGGTGCGGTGCGAGGCTGCCTAACCATAAATTGCGACCTCGTAGACGATCGTGAGAGTGAGGGAGACCTCCTCGTTAGAGCGAGATGCCCTATACAGCGCCACCTCAAACTACTTCTTTCTTGCTGACTTCTTCTCTCTTCTTTCCTCTTGTAGGATGGCTTGTTTCTTCGTCTCATTCGCACGTACACACACATATCGTTTTCTCGATCGATCGATGGTCTTCTAATTCCCCCCTTTTCAGGGGGTTTAGGAATGAGCCTCGACTATCTAGTCCCTGCTCAAGCTTCAACTCGCAGGGGCGGCTGCCCCTGGGTCACTTGGCTTCGCCGCAAGCGGCGGTTTTCGTGTTTTCTTGATCGTTACTCATTACTTCTCATCCAATGGGGGCGGGGAGCGGCTCCTTAGGAGATCTCTAGGAAGAGCTCTCCAAGGCCCCTCGAAGTCCGGCGGACGCGCATGCAGCGGCGCGAGGGCGTTGAGGTGGGCGTGGCGGCAGTTGTCGGCGCTGTCGAACATTCGACGCGCCGATTGCACCACAAAGTCCTCTACGCTCTCCATCCTGACATCCCTGGCTATCACGTCATTGCGGATGTACCACCCCGCTCCTGTGCACATCCGCAATGACTTATTTTGGACCGTCTGGATTTTCTTTCGGTTGGCAGCAGACAACAGTGCATACCAAGCCGGGGCTGCATAGGTTAGCCGGGACCGCACGTACATCTTGTATAGCCTCAGCTTAACCCTCAGCGGAAGGTGGGAGCTTAGGACAGGTCGGAGCTGAGCCCTGGCTGCGTGCGACTGGGTTATCGCACGGTTTGCCTGTGGGGTCATCTTCAACGACCTGTCAATTTCAACGCCGAGGTAGCGTACGTGCGGCTTCCACTCGATGCACTGGCCCCGGAGTTGGAGAGGTTGCGGATGGTGCCGATGGCGGGAGACGAAGAGGGCAGCCGTTTTGCCGACATTAACGGCCATGCGCCACTTGTCCAGCCATGGTGGGAGGAGATCCAAGAGGCGCTGCATGCGCCCCACAGCAATATCCACGTTCCTTGAAGAGGCAAAGAACGCACTGTCGTCCGCGAACAGCGCCAACGACACGTCCCTTTCCCCGGGGTAGAGGTGCCCCTCCAGGGTAGGGATGTCGTCGGTGTACAGCGCGT
The DNA here is from genome assembly GCA_951392215.1 of Epirrita christyi. NCBI lineage: Eukaryota > Metazoa > Arthropoda > Insecta > Lepidoptera > Geometridae > Epirrita > Epirrita christyi. Next base: position 6,786,385 of record OX595848.1, on the reverse strand, counting down.
ATAGCGCGGGCGACAGGCAACTCCCTTGTGGGACTCCAGCGGCGATGGTCCGGGTGCTGGAGCTGGTATTCTCCACCGACACGAAAAACGTGCGGTTCTCTAAAAACGACGCCACTGTACGGATCAGAGCTGGTGGCGTACTGGTTTTCATAAGTTTGTGCAGGAGGCCCGGGTGCCACACGCGGTCAAACGCCTTCTCCACATCCAAAAAGACCGCGGTGGTGCTGCGCCCGGCGTTGAGCTCTTCTGCACAATGGTGAAGCACGCGCACCAGCTGGAGCGTCGTGCTATGGCGACTCCTGAACCCGAATTGCTCCGGGCGGGGTTCAATAGTTGGCGCCAACCGCCACAGGAACAGGCGCTCGAAAAGCTTGGCTGCAGTGGAGAGGAGGGTGATAGGCCGGTAGCTCTCGGGCAAGCGACGATCCTTGCCCGGCTTAGGGAGCACTATCACCTTCCCGGTCTTCCAGTGGTTAGGGAAGTGGCACGTTCGCAGGATGCCATTAAAGAGTCGCGCGAGAACTGTCACTCCTCTTCTGGGCAGTTGCCGGAGCGCCATGTTAGTGATCCCGTCGCAGCCCGGGGCCTTCCGCGGAGGTAGGCGGAGAATGGCCTTTCTCACTTCAGCGGGGGAGATGAAATAATCCCCGTCGAGTGGCGGTGCCGGGCGCGACAGGAACTCCCTGCCTTCTTCCTCGACCTGGGCATGGTGAGCAGGAACATCTGGTGAGGCGTCTGCCGGAATCGGGTGAGGTGTGAATTGCCCCTCCAGGTGAGCCGCGAGAATTTCGGCTCGGTCGGAGGGGGCAAAGCGCCGGACCCCACCACGGTCCAGCAGCGGGTAAGTCGGGGCAGGAGCCCGCGTAAGGGCTCGGTTGAGGGCGTAAAGATTAGCGTCATGTTCGGAGGCCCGGTCGATCACCTTGTCCCAAGCCTCACCGCGCCAAGCCTTGACTGCTTCCGATACCTCCGCAGTCTGCTTATTGAGGTCAGCTCGTATCCTCGGGCACCTGGAACGCGCCCACTCACGGCGCAAGCTCCGTTTCTTCTTAAGCTCCCGCTTGATGTGCTGCGGGAGCTCATCCCGCGCCTGTGTGCGCTGTGTGACTGCAGTGGAGGCGTCCTCCTTGGCCTTTGTGATCTCCTGCGTTAGCTTGGAGGCCGCTGCCTCGACGTCTTCTGGGGTCAATAAAGGGCCGACGTCTAGTGCCATAAGTGAGCGAGAGTAAGCTGCCCAGTCCGTCTTCACGCCCGTGGGCCGCGGCGCAGTGAAGTCTGCCGTCAGAGCGAGCGTGATGAGCAGAGGGAGATGCTGCGTGTCCAAGTCATACAGCACCTCCACTTGGACCGGGCAGCGGATATTCTTCTTTATCAGGATGTCTAGGACGTCGGCAGCTTGATGCGTTGACGTCGGGATGTGGGTTGGAGAATCCGGTCCCAGGACGTCGTAATCGCATGCCTCCGCATCCGCAAGCAATTTCCGGCCCGCGGGGTTGATCAGTCTAGATCCCCACTCTGGATGTTTGGCATTGAAGTCTCCGGCGATCAGAGTGGGGGTAGTGGAGTTGAAGATTGCTGCAGTGTCCCTCGGTGTATAACGGGGCCCTGGAGGGCGGTAACCGGCAAAGATTTTGAGTTCTTCGCCCGCCGCGCTGATTAGGACCCCGTTAGACCGCAGCTCTTCGTACGGGGGATGCTCTACTTCCTCGTGTATGACATCCCGGCGCACCAGGACCGCCGTGCCTCGGTATGCTTTCCCAGTGATCGGGGACAACTCGTCTCGCCTGTACACAAAATAGTTGGGCACCCGGAAGTCCATATGAGGCGCCAACTTCGTCTCGCCCAGCAGGATTAGGTGGACATCCTGTGTCTGAGCTATTAGGCGGAGGGGCGGTATTTGTGACCTCACCCCCCCGGGATTCCAGTAAAGGACACGCAGTAGGCCGTCCCTAACCATACTGTTGCCCTCTTAGAACGGCTAATCCACGCACCGCCGCGCCGCGGAGATCACCCCCGGCTACGATGGTGGCCAGGAGCTCGGTCAGGATCCCAAGTAGTGCCTCTATTGGGTTCCCAGCGTATCCTGTGCTGTTGGTCGGTCTCGGCGCACGCTGTGCAGCCTCGTCCGGCCGGCTTTCAAAGTGAGGGGCGGGAGTGCGGGGGCGAGGTGCCCGGCGCTCACGCTGAGGTAGGGGCACCAGTTGCTCCGCGGGCGCCAGCAGTACTGTGGGGATCAGCGGCGCCCTGGGGAACCTGGTCGCCGTAGTGGTGGAGGCCACCGCCGCAGAGGAGGCCACTAGTTGGTTGCGCGCGGGAGAGCTCGCTCGTGTAGGTACCGGCAGTTGGTAAGCCGGCACAGGAGCGAGCCTCGTCTCGGAGATCATAGGCCTAGCCTGTGATGGTACAGGGCAGGCTTGGGCATCATTGGGCGGGATGGGCGTGGAAGAGGCCACCGGCTTCCTCCTATTTCTCCCGCCTCGTCTGTTCCTCTTTTTCGCGGGGAGAGGGGCGCCTCTTTGCGTGGGTGCGTTGGCTTCGGCTCGCACCGCACCAATGGTCGCTGAGCGGTAGTCAGCTGGGGCGGCCGCTGGGCGGCGCGGCGCTGACGCTGCTGCAGTGGTAGGGCGTTGGATCGCAGCGGTGGTCGGGCGACTGGGTGCGGAGGCCCGCCCTCCAGGGCGGGGGGGCGGCGAAGACGCCCTGGCTCGGTCGACGTTGGGTGGCGGAAGCGGGGGGGGGAACGTGACCCCCCTCTTGCGCGCCTCCCTTCTGAATGCCGGGCATATGCGGCTGTTGGCAGTGTGATCTTTGCCGCAGTTGGCGCACGTTGGCTTCTCCGTAATGGGGCGCGGGCAGTCGGCCGCAAAGTGCTGGCCGCCGCAGCGCACGCAGCGTTGCGGGCGGTGGCAGTGGGCGGAGGCGTGGTTGAATGCCTGGCAGCGATGGCATTGTGCCACCCGGTTGGCGGCGCCGCGCCAGTGCTCAATCCGCACCCCCGGCATGGAAAGAAGCTCGGTGGTGCTGTAGAGCCGCACCAGCTCCTCTTGCTCTAGATGCTCCAGTTGTGCGTGAAACAGGCAGCCCGCGCGGCCCTGCTGCGCGCGAATACCTTTCACGAACTTGACTGGAAAGTCGAGCTCAGTGAGGGCCGCCTGAATCAGCTCCGGTGTCGTATCCGCGGGGAGACCTCTGATAGCCACCTTCGTCGGTAGCTCAGCCGCGACGGTGTAACTGAACCAGCTGATTGCTGGGTCATCCGTCATGGCCTCGACAAGGTGGCGCTGAATGATCCGGTACTCTTCTGGGGAGCGCGGCGTAAAGCGGACCCCCTTGCCTAGGGGGCGTGCGTTGGGCGCGTGCCCCAGTTTACGCCGAATAGCGGCGAAGTGCACCGTCTAGTTCGGTAGGCACTCCACTACTATCGGCGGGTACGATTTTTTAAGGCCCTGCGCTTGCGAGGCTGGAGGCGGCGGAGGGGGCACGGTCGGGCGGACGGCAGTGTGCCTAGCGCCGATCGAGCGGTCATCGGCCCCGACAAGAACATCCATCGCCTCCGACAAGCGGGGGCGGGGGGATTGCGAGGTGGTGGGGGGGGCGGCTACTTGCTCGGGTGAGCGTGTAGCGCCGACCCGGTGGCTTGCTTCATCTGGGCGGGCGGCGACCTCCCGCCCCATCCCAGAGGGGCGGGAGGCACTCGGCGATCTTAGGCTGCGGCGCAGGCTGGCCGCGGCAGCGTACGAGCGCCCCGTCTCCCCCCCCGGGGTGGGGGGTCTACCGAGAGGCGTATCAAACGCGGCCAGCCTTCTGGCGTACGCCGCAGCGGCGCTCGGCGTTGGTGATGGCGGCGTCGGCATCATCATATCGCCGGGTTTCACCAGCGATTCGATTGGGGTGTATGACGTCGACTCGTCGTCATCTGTGGCGGATTTGTCTTCCTCGTCTTCATCGTCCCCCGCGTCCCCGCAGCTGGAAGAGCTTGAGACGCTCCGCGTGGCCCGCGGTACGCAGGAACCGGATGGACCGGCCAGCGATTCGCGGGCTCCCGAACGGGGCGGCGACGGAGAAAGGGGCTGCGGCAGGCGGAGGGGCTCTTGCTCGTGAGTGGGTGGTTGTCTTTTTTTCGGCGTCCTCGACGACTTGGGCGTGCTTGCAAGAGGCGGCGAGATATACCGCGGCCTCTTTTCGTCGTGCTGCAAGTCCTCGTCAGACGAGGAGTCGCGGCGACGGGGCGTTGCAACCATTTTTCCCCCTGCGCGATCGGTTTCGGAGCGGGGCGGAAGCTCAGTTCCGCGGCCGCCGAGACCATGGTCAGGGGGGGGTGGGGGGGCAGAATTTTCTGCCGATCTTGATCGGCGCTGTCGTAGCGCTCCGGGAGGAAGGACGACTGTCCTTTCCGGGAACATGAGGTCCCGGCGCGTAATCGCCCTATCCAGGAGCGGCACTCGACGGCCCGGCGGTCGGGGGGGGGGCTCGCCTCCCTCCGACATTGTTTATTTTAACGTCCTGCAAAGACTAGTGCAGGACGGTCGGCGTTCACTTTTTATTTAACGTCCTGCGGAAATTAGCGCAGGACGGACGGCTCACTTATTATTTTAAAGTCCCGCGAAAACTAGCGCGGGACTATCAAGTCCAAGGGGTACCCACCGATTGGGCAGGCTGGGCGAGAGACCCAGTCGGGTGAGATCCCGAAGGAAGGCCCAACTTAGGAAACCCAGCGACCGGCCTGCTTTATCTCGGCGAGCACATTCGCTTGCACTTGTGAAGGCAGGGGGGGGGGATAGCGCGGGTGGGAGGGGGAAACACGTCACTGCACTGGTAGTTTTATAATAAAACCCCTAGGCAGTGACCACTACTGCAGAGACGCTTGATACGACGGTATCACTCGACCCTTGCAGCCGCGAGACGCGCACGAGTGCTCGACGGCCACCGACAGGGGGACTCACCCACAAGAACCCGGGGTTGATGTGGGGATCGCGCACTACACCGGTGGACGGAGACGGCCAGGTGGCGTCTACGGAAGGGTCCGTTCGTTATCACACGCACTGCACTGCACAAACACTAAAAGCACTCACACAACACACGCGACGCGAAACGAACGGACGGAGGCGGGGGGGGGCACCACTTAACACACGACGCACAGCGCACGAAACACGACGTCGCGGTCCGGAGGTCTCACTCGCACTCTGGGGTTCCTAATAAACGTTGGGGCATCGTTTTCTCACAAACCCTGGCTCCCTAAGGTACTTCCGAGCATTACCGTCGGGAGACCGGGATAAAATTGATCGATCTAGGTCACCGTTTTCTTTATGGATAAGCAGCCTTTCACCTAATAACTTTATTCAGAATAAATCTAGGTACATACAACTTTGCGTTTTACTTAGCCCTTATGTGTAGCTACCTAGCTTTACCTATGTCCTGCCTATCAAATAGGTATCCTGGCTCGTAGCCTTAATTTACTAAACTGAATCCTTACTATTATGAAACTAGTACATAGAAATTGTCTTGCATCTTTACTGGCCGGAGACTACTCTTAATCCTCTGGTCCAGTGAAGATGCAGACACCTTCTCCCTACGTGTTAGAATAGGCGGCAATATAATCCTGCCTCTCGTTTCGCTACGGCAGACACTTTCCTAAAGCGAGTGTGTCGCAGTGTCGCCCCGTCGGCCGAGTTTATAAATATTAGCAGCGCGCACGCAGCTGCACAGCCATTCTGCGCGCGACGCTCACACCGACCACACGTATTGAGAGGCCTGTTCACGCTAGACCAGCCAACTGTCCCAGCTGGTTGGGCGAGCGTACCCAGGCTCCGTGATGAGCCCTTACCGATTACCTTTAATTACCATGGTACTCCATACCTAGTACCAGACCATTACCAGTGAGTACCTACCTATATACCTACCTAACCTTTGTTTTAGGGTTTTTACGATTCTACTAAGGTGGGGATAAATAAATACAACCCTGCCTAGTATCCCTACCGTTTTGTTTCATACATTATTTAATCCCTAAGTTCAAGTAACTAAGCACTATGGGTATTTTAACCCATTAGTTACCTAAAGTACCGTTCTTTATTCCTACGTTATTTCTAACTACATTATATGATTCTAAACAATAACAAATTCCCTACTTAGGCGCTACGAGTCGCGTACAGCAGCATTCACCTGAGTACTCAACACCTTATTCTGCAATCACCAATCCGCCTGCCAAGCGTGGTGATTATGGTTATTACCCCTATTGTAAATTCTGAGGAGACTTCCTCGTCCAGCAATGGATGCCTAAAGGCTGCTGATGATGACGATGATAGGAAAAGAAGTTCCTTTTTGACTTAATATACTTAATAAAGTAATAAAGTATAGCATTTTGGCATATTAAAGCGGTTGTCAAGGTTGACAGAACTTGATAGACGCTGGTAAGTCAAAAATGAACTCGAAGCATATCCAAAAGTTATAGATATGAGTCAGTTGTGCTTAGGTTATTATGTTCTTTAGCTTAGGCTAACCTAAAACATAAACATGTTCTAAAATGTTCAAAGTAAAAGAAGTATACGTATAGGAAATATATTAGAAAGGGTGACCCAATAAGTGGATCTTATAGAATAGGTATAGAATAACCACTGACCATTTTCCAATTGTTTCAAAATCTAATTATCGCATTAACCGCAGTAAAATTAAACACTTACCTATATCTAATTACCGCAATGACCACAGAAAGATTAAAAACCTACTTTGTATTCAAAAATATTTATTATTTATCAGCATCTGCTGTTCACAAACTTGATATTATCATCTCGCGTGCAGGCAGAGATAAACGCACCATAAAAATAATTAAATAAAAACATTTTACGCAATGTTTTACACGACTAAATTTTGATGATTCACTTGTATTTTTTAAAATTATTGCACTTATAATACTTGACACTTAGCGGCGAGCCACAAAACTTAGGTTAGGTATTACCTACTTAGTTTTAAGTTATTGGAAACTAGCACCTCCATTTATAGTGATTTTTTTAACCAAGCTTAGACAGTTATGTTATGCTGTTATTGGGTAATTTCAAGCTTGTCTTTTCTTTGGAACATGTGGATTTTCTTTTAATCTATGGAAGTACTGCTCACTAGTTGGAGAATAAAAAATATAATTGTTAGTTAAACTCATAGACCTATTGCTTTTGCAAACCTGTTGGTGTATCATTCCGCCTTGCTACCTGGAGCACAGAATTATCAGGCTTATCAGAATAGTTTAAAATATGTTTTTCAAAGACACCTATTTCCTAAGTAAGTACCTAGTAAGACTACCGTGTCTAAATCACGAGTTTAGTTTTAAGTATAAGTATTTATTACAATTTGTCAGCAAAACGAGATTTTAAACTCGTTTTAATTGCCTCTAAGTCTGCCATAGGGTTGAACAAATTCGGTACATTTTTAACCGACTTCAAAAAAAAGACGAGGTTCTCAATTCGACTGTATGTTTTTGTATGTTTGTTACGCGATTACTACGCCAATCTTTTTTTGTTTGGTAGTTCATACTTCAAAGGTGGTCCTATAATTTTGTTTTATTTATAAATGAATCGGTAAACAAAATATTGCATGCCTTAGGTAGAATACATTGATACTAATAATAATATTTCATTTATTTTCTAACATGTATCTCAAGCAATAAAAACACTTTGACTTTGACTTTTGACTATATAAATATAAATTTTATCGAAATTAATGCTGTACTTTATGAAAGAAGCAGGCTTTTGTTTTTTTCTTCTAAAAATTAACTTTATTGTAACAGCCATTGATATTGTACATGTCAACCTGAACGAACTGTTAAATTAAGAAGAATTTGCAAAAGATTGGAGTGCCAATCGCACTGATTAGATGCTTGAATATAATCACAGAGATAAGAGCAACGCAGACACCAGCCTACCTAAAGGTAGGTAAGTACCTACAATTTTTCATCACATCGGCTTCTTAAGTAAGGAGGTAGTAAGAAAGATCAGCCACGCCATGTTTGTTGCCCAGATTCTTCTAGGTTTTGGTTGCGTTGGAACAGGAGTAAATTTAGTTTCTAAAACAACACAATTCAAATAATCCCTGCTATTTAAATGAATAAAATACTTTCTAATTTGAATTCATTACTTACCAAACCATCTGATATCTTTAAAATAAAAACTGGTAGCCCTAATCAGTTGCAATTGCAACGAGACGTCCCACCATTTTGTTTTTGTTTCCAGCGCGCGCGAATATTAATGAATGCAAAACCGTGCAGCCATCAATACTGGCCATTGATAAATAGCCACATAATCTACAGACACAAAGACAGCAGTAAGATAAGATAATATAAGACACGCAAACAATAGTAGATGCCGGTGTCGGCAGTCGGTGCAACTCGAGCGGAAGCGGGAACAAGGAGCGAAGTGACTTTTGTTGCATCGAGTGTTAGTCTGGAACCTTCGCCAAAGTTACTAGGTTCATAATCTGTTTTTGTTTCAACTGCAGGACAAAAAGTTGATAAAATATAAAGAACTTGAGTCGAAAAATTAAAAAAAAAACAATAATAAAAACTTTTCAATATAGTTTCCAGTCGCATAGTCGCATTCACTCGATTCGCGCCCGCTCCGCACCATGCAGTAAGATACGTTCTATTTTTAAATGTTTTTTGAACTAATGCACTTTATCTATGGAATAGTACAGTCAAATTAGGTGATTTTTTGCACAATTGTGGAACTAATTAGATGTAGTCATGAAAACTTTTCTAATTGTTTTGTATGGCTTAAAAATCACCTCTAATAATAAGCATCAGTAACTTCACCCTCCGGAACAGGGTCAAATAGGGTGAAAACCATAAAAATATCCGTAACTTAATGGGGGAAATAGAAGTAGTCGGTGCAATTTGGCATAGACTTTGAACCGTTATGATCTACATTTGCACCCAAGTATTTTTTAAATCCGACATACGGAACATACAAAAAAAAAACATTTACAAAAAAAACTTTTTGTGGTTATTACGGCTCCGGGAAAATTAAGGTAGTCGGTGCAAATTGATAGACATATCAGAAAAATGTTCGAAATACATTACCAGGTTTGCACCATGGTGCGTCTCACGGAAGGCACTTTTCCATATTTTATTGTCGCTCTACTTCGGGGACCATAGAGTTCGAATGCGGAAAAGGGAGTTCTTTAACATTCTACTTCGGGGAAAATAAATCTAGTTCTGGAAATCGACATAAACTTATTCATTTAATTAGTACTACATCCACCGGAAGTTTTATACTGGTTTTTTTTTACGGAAGATGCATTTGTTCAACACTGTGTTCCCTACATGCACGTGGTTTTTATTAAAATCATAATGCACTAAGACAGTCTCTCAATACGTAATTTAACTTGCATCAAGTAATTTCTTTCTATTTTAAAATTTACGGCCTTTTTAAGTTTGTACCTAATATTTAAAAGGGTTCCGTAAGCGCCAGAAACGGTGCAAACCTAGGATAAGCTTCTTTTCGTGTCATCTAACGTTTCCATAAGAATCCACGACTACACGACTTAGGTCCACACTTTTTGCTAATTTGCCTGTACTAGAACGTCTTTATTCTGAGTATGGAACTTACGAAAACAAAACACACGATGATTCTTCATAGAATCGGGACTTTTTAAAAAGAGCTAAAGGAGCGAGCTATGTATTATGGATTTTCATACAATACTCCTGCACTGCTTATAGAGATGTTTGCACAGTTTGTTTTAAGTGCATATAATTGCTTTCTGCTTGTGTTTCTGGTGAACATTTGTGAAATTACTTGGTAGTTGAAAGAAAAATATATTTTTTAGCAATATTTTCTAACTCTACTATATTCAATCTAAATTGGAAACTCATTTGTAAATTTTCCCCTTATAACCCACCCCTAAATACCTCAATTGTGACGTCAAACACCGACAAGTGGCAATTGAAGTCATTTCCTCCGCATTGCCACAATCAACCTTCTATCAGGGAATTTCCGAAGCTGATTCATGATTGACAGGAGAGGAGGAATTGTCTAAGTGCTTTAGGATTTTGGAGATTGATTTGTAGAGCAAATTCAGACATTTAGGTAATTAGAACTACACTACTACTATAGTATTTGCTCGCGACTCCGCCTTTAAGGGACCTGAGGGCCTATTACGAGTTTTGCATTGCAAAAACCGGAATGCGAAACGTGACTTACGTAGTAACTATTTACTAATCTGTACTGTTTCTACCGTTTGCGCGGCACAGTATGATGAATAGTTACTACGTATATCACGTTGAATGCTCACGTTTCGCATTCCGGTTTTTGCAATGCAAAACTCGTAATACGCCCTCTGTTTACTTACGCGGATATTTGTAAGTCTTGTTCAATAAATAACAATCTTCAAAATTACGAGTCAACAACAACAACAGCAAAGGCTCGCAGCGTCCCCCATAAACAATAAAGGGAATCGCCATAATCACCACGCTTAACAGGCCGGGTTGGTAATCGCAGTATTCGTGCTGAATACTCAAGTGGATGCAATAGCCCATCCCCCGGTGTAATCCCTTAGTCGGATTTTATGATAGCCACGGGAGGAGATGGATACACCATGGCACTAAACAAAACTATAAAAAAACACTACACAAAATTACTAGAATGTAGAACTCAAATTATGTGGTGACTATCCTATCCTACTATCCTACTATCCTATCCTACTAATATTATAAACGCGAAAGTTTGTGAGTATGGATGTTTGTTACTCTTTCACGTAAAAACTACTGAATGGATTTGAGTGAAATTTGGAATGGAGATACTTTACGCCCTGGATTAACACATAGGCTACTTTTCATCATCATCATCATCATCAATTTTCATCATTTTTCACGCGGGTGAAACTGCGGGGCGCGACTAGTGACTATCATATTATATTTGTACGTCAATCTGCTGGAGGTTTTCAACTTCCATACAATTTACCCCACACTTTGAAAATCAATTTCAAGCTGGTAGCGACGCTCTAAATACAAAGCAATTTCCCTAGCTACCAGTAGTTAATGCCTCGTCCACACGATAACAATAATACGTTTTTACCATACGCATTATGCCCGCGGCCCGGATAAATCTACAGGACTGGTTGCCAATCGACTAACGGTTGTGAACGACCGTAGTCTGTTCACTTTGGGACAGCTACTTGGCTGAAATTATTAAGAGTACACTTTTGCACTTGCATAAAATTCAGGTAATTCCAGAAATTGATCATCTCTAAACACAGTTTAATTATTTTTTTGTATGCCCAGTAAGGTATTTTTCTGTTATAACTGGATACACACAACAGCCTTGAGCCGCCTCCATCCAACAACTTCCTGGGAGCTTAAAAATGTGGTCTTTATCGAAACGTATATTCCCAGCATCCCCCACCTATTTAAGGGGTCATTAAACACATTTGTACACATATAATTGTGAATTATCTTTCACTCTAGACACTTTTCGCTCTAGGCTAGCTATCCACAACTCAGGTTCTCCTTAAATGGGTGCTTGCGCACTTGCAACTTAGTACAATGCCAAAATTGCCTGGTGTCAAATAATACTTTATTCAATTAATTACTAAGTATATGGGTGATTGAGCTTTTAGAAAATAAAAAACGTAATAACCAAAAATTCTAGGGTACTTCCAGCAATCCCACAAAGCTGAAATTTGGTATGCTTGTGGCTTTTGTGTCACAACTACAGGGAAAAGTCTGAAATTGAAGAATTTAGAAACATGTACTCCATAAAACAGAAACCAATATAACATCCATTGTTGACCTCCCATTTCTAAGAATTTGAATGACGTTGGAGTTCTATGGTTTACATCAAAAGGACGTTATCAATTAATTCGTCAGGTACTTGATATAGGTACTAACAGGTATGTAGTATAACTGCGCCCCGTTGCTTAGCCCTATTCAAAGGTTATTTCGATGATGTGTAGGAAATTAGAGTAGTTACTGGTAGATCCTGTACTGTACTGGTAGACCTCGAGGGGAAAATTTTCAAAAATAATAATAGAAAATATGGAAATTACTTAGCTAAGTAGTCGGGCTGATAAAGGTGTTATCGCGAGGTCTCAGTTCGGGGCAAACCACTAGTTATTAGATAAAATAGATTGCATAGATGAGTACAGCCTATAAGTTGAAAATATTGTTTCACATATAAACTTTTTGTACATTTTATAGTGAATATGCCAGTCATCTCACCCGGTGCAAACACGGCACGCATGGTCAGCCGATGATGAGGCGCGCTCAACTCATTGTTGGCTAATGCCTGGGTGTCCTGGTTGTGCATTGTGCGAACCTGTTGCTGCAGACAGGTTTAACGTGTGGAGGTGCTTTAGTTTGAAAGAGACAGTCGTTATTTATAAATGATGATGAGCAGGGCCATAACGGCTACCTAGGAAGATGGTATTGGACAAAGATAGGGTTTCCTGGTCATAGGTATACCACTTTAATGACACATTTTTGTTAGTAGTAGAACTTCTTGTGAAAGAGTTTGTCCGGGGAAGTACTACCGCAGTACCTATTTCTGCCGCCAAGCAGTAGTGCTCGCATTGCTGTGTTTCGGTTTGAATGGTACTGGTGCCGGTGAAATTACAGGCACATAAGACTTTTCATCTTTAATATGTCTCAGGGTCGGCAGCGCGCGTGCCTCTGGTGTTGCCGGCGTCCATAGGCAACGGTAACTACTTTCCATCAGGTGGGCCGTACCTTCGCTTGTTTGCTTGCCAAGTAGTATTAAAAAAAACCATTCATAACATAACACTATATCCACACTATAGGATTCCCTGTGTCGTGGGTATCAGGAACTACGAGTGCCATGGTACCAGACCCGGAAAAAATATTTGCAGATCATACAAACATTTTTCCCGCAGCGGGAATCGAACCCGCAACCTCTTGCATCACAGCCGGCTACTCGCCCGCCGCGCCACAGAGATGTCGTAAGTTGAGACAAATCTTGTCATACCGTCGACGGAGTGACAAAGTTAAACACGAGAACGTAGTGTGTATATGTTTACTAACAAACTATTCACAGATTTATTTTACCTTTGACTAAGGCTTGCAACTTAACGGCCTAAAGCTTGAGCCTAAAAATTCAACAAGCAACTATACTGTCGTGTGGTGTACTGTACATCACACGACAGTATAGTTGCTTGTTGAATTTGTAGACACCACACGGTTTTTTGTATAGGAATACCAAAAAACGCCCCTAGCGGACACGTTGAAAACCTCAATTTTCATACAAACATCTGTGTAGTGTGTATGTGTACACAAGCCCGCGTGTAGTTGCTTTCTAGTCTAGACCCTCTGCTGTTAACAGCTTGGCTGCGATCATGACTGCTCGTGGAGCCAGTTTATGTGTGACTAGTGTATGTTTGCGGTTTCGCTTGCGTTAGACTGTGATAAAAAATAGTAGTTTGATTGCTTGTAACATTTGTAGACGGCCCACACAGGTAAAAACCATATGTTATATAACTGCGAACGGTCTGTACTTTCTTCGTTTATCTTTTCTCCGGTCTTTAATGTACAGAAATACGATCAAAATATCGCCGTCCCCGGAGAATAAACGGATAACTACAAAAACACAACTTTTCAGGAAAAATAAAAAACATGTTTTGGTTAATAACTTCTTGAATACTCGACGTAGCCAGATGATTGTTAGCTTAAAGCAATGCTTATTTTTTATGCATTTGAAATGTTTTAATGACACACGCGTAAGATACGCCAAAATAGAGATGTTTCAAAAATAAGAAGTTAGTCAAAATCAGTCATCGTCGAAGTTGTATAATGTCGATTATCTTTTTATTCCATGTATTTTCAATTCAAATCCTAATATTGCACTACTCTCCTACCATTTTATTCTACGCTTTGTTTGGGTGGAAGTGATAATGATAATAGTTTAATATAACCTTATTCTCATGTATAATTGTCTAACTTTATTTTGTTAAGTGCTATTAAAGAAAACGATGGTAGTATTAATCAATTAATTGTTTTATTTTTTATGAACATAATTATGTGTTAGGTGGGGAATTAGTCTTCATCATCTTCCGTGTCTTCACCATCATTGCCATCAGGGCTGACAGACATGAGTCAGGGACTCGTAAAAAGCATGATAGAAGCTTGGAATAGTTATTTTCAAGGGGCAAATGAAATAGGTAGTTGTCTGTGGCAATTTCAGCTCAACGAAAAAGAAAAATGCGTACAAAACATATCATTTTACTCAGACGGATGTTGCGAATAAAATAAAAGAGGAGTTCCTCTTTTATTTTGTGCCATAGACAACTACCTATTTCATTTGCCCCTTGTAAATAACTATTCGAACTTCTATCATGCGTTTTACGAGTCCCTGACTCATTTCAGCCCAGATGGCAATGATGGTGAAGACACGAAAGATGATGAAGACTAATTACCCACCTTTATTATAATTATGTTCATAAAGAAGAAAAAAAATTAATTGATTAATACTACCATCGTTTTCTGTAAACGTTCATACGTTCAAACGTTCTGTCATCGTTCGCAACAACCGTCTGAGTAAAATGATATGTTTTGTACGCCTTTTTCTTTTTCGTTGAGCAGAAATTGCCATAGACAACTACCTATTTCATTTGCCCCTCTTTTAGCAATCTGAGCGTGCCAAACATGACAGTAGCCTTTACTCTGAGTTGCATCGTACACAGTGAAGTTATAAATGAAGAACTTGCTTATATAATGAAACGTTCCAACCTCAGATCGCGGGATGCTCAAAACCTTAACGAAGATAGGCTACAGTGGTTTCTGTTGGGTCAGCTGTTTCTTTTTCTTCTTTTTTAATTTGTCGTACTCTTTTTTCTTGCAAAATCTCTTGTGTTTTGGAATCAGCCAGTCTGTAACGAGTGCATATAGCACACTGGTCTTTTTTTGGTTTGAAAAAAGAATAATTAAACATGGTGTTGAATATTGTTTCGTATTGCCATTTAGTAGCCATGATGAGGCAGTCTAATTGCTGTCGTCCAAACCAAGTTATGTAAAGGCGATACATTTTGGAAATATTGAGTAGTTCTGAGAGGTATTTCCTTGTAGTACATTAGGAAACAATTTGATGTGCTTTATGATGCTATCTTTTGTCTCAATGGACATTTTACGTGGCCTATTGTGATGTCTCCCTCGATGGTCCATTACTTTTTCATTCGTTTTGTAAAGAAGTATTTGATTGATTTAGTTCGGGTACGTTTTCGCTGTAAGGTGATTCGTTAACATCTTCGGCTAATGTAATTGTTTAAGATATATTGCCACTGTTGCTCGTGGTTTCCTAATTTATAATATTGCTGCATTATGCTACCTCTTTGTTCGTTAGTTATCTTTTCGCCATATTTCTTTGAATTTTTTTTCTTTCAGCTGGTAATTGGGTTAAATTTATTTGATTCTTATTGTTATTAGGGCTTTGATGGTCAGCGCTATTGTTTATTTCTGTTTGTGTTAGATTCTGATGATTAGATGTTATGCTCTCATTGTCAGTAATCGTCCTGTTCGAAAGAATACTATCAGAAATATTTTCGGGTTGTAATGTTACGTCTAAATCAATTATTTCTACAGACCCTGCCGACCGAGGTCCTTCTTGTTCGTCTTTGTCTCTGTGGTCATCTTCGACAATATATGAGGTCGATGGCTGATGGAACATTTTGCTTAGGCTCCGTTTTGATAACGATTTTTTTTTATTATTGTTCGAATTGGTGTCAAATCATTAGGAGAGTGTAATACCTAATTTTACACCCTGATGTTTACGCAAAGACACTTTATCGCATATTGATTCGTTTCTCAGTACGTAATATAACAATACCATCTTTGCGCCAATTCCAAGCGATATTGTATCTGCTGTTTCAACTAATTACCGGCAAATCTAAGCTAAAGCAGACTATGCCAATATGATTTATGCTTCAGTGCGAAAGAGTCACTTTTACTACCAACACTTTATACAAAACGTGTGGACGAACTTTGACGAGAATAAAATGATAATTGCGATTATCATTATCTAGACGAATACTTTTTACGAGAACATAATTGAATGACTCTTTGTCATACTAACAGGTGTGAATACATTTTGATAATATTATAGTACAACTTTATTCTTGTAACTTCAGGCATGGGTAGAATTTTCGAATAGTATTGTAATATTTTGTAATTCCGTGAACAATAGTATGACAGTTACGAAAAAAATTGAGCAGATGTATTGGCACCCTGAGATCTCAAATATGGCATAACACTAAAACTAAGATAATGGCAGTTATCCGTTTATTCTCCGGGGACGGCGATATGTCAAAACAAAGTAGGTGTTTCAATACATTCTGTATTAACAATCGATTTCCTTCACTTCCTGTACGGAATTGCCCAAAGCGAGGGGAATTTCTATAGACGATTATTGCTTTTGAAGTGAAGTTTATTGTGTAGATATTTTTAACCTTTAATAGATTTCTAATCCCACACAGAGGACTGACTGTATCAAGGGCTTGGCTTAGCGACAAGTTTGGAAATTAATATTGCGTGTCAGGTTTTGTGATGACCTCTGTGGCGCAGTAGGCGTGTAGCCGGCTGAGAAGCAAGAGGTGCGGGTTCGATTCCCGCTGCGGGATAAATCTTTGCATGATCGGCAAATACATATTTGTTCTGGGTCTGGGTGTTGTGGTACCATGGTACTCGCAGATCCTGATGTCGTGAGATCAAACTATAAATATTTTTATGAATATTTAGTATTTTTTAAGCTTTCGTGATCAGAACACAATATATTTGTTAATATTTATCGCGTGTTACCTTATTATTTATTATTCCTGACGTTTCGAATGCGTTACAGCAATCGTGGTCGCGGGCTGACTGATCGCTGTGACGCATTCGAAACATTTTTTTAAAAAACAAAAACAAAACAAACAAAAACAGCATTTTTTTCGTGTTTTCATCTTAAATATTTTCAGAATCATTGGTCTAGCTAGGGAGTAGTCTTTTTACGCCCTGTATAATGTGACTGTCGGGTGTTAAGTTAGGTTACGTTTGTCATAGGCCTCTTAATGCTCTTTTTGTAAAAAAACATTGTCTTTTCTATGAATAGGATCCTGTTTCATTTTGGCTTGCTCATTACAGAAAGAAAACGCGAAAGTGCGTGCGATACACGTGCTCTGCGGGTTTCTTATAATTAATTCGAAATCGTCAATGCGTTTTTCTAGTTTCGCTGTTTTTTCAACCCCTATTAGGGTGCAGTGGCGTGTTGAAGTTTATAATGGGAAAAACTCCGCGCGGACGAAGTCACGGGCGCGTTCCACTAGTTTGGTATAAACTTTTTCTAGAAAAAGGGACAGACAGACGAACAGACAATGTGATCCTATAAAGGTTCCGTTTTTTCCTGTTGAGGTACCTACGGAATCCTAAAACTAAACTAAACTTGGAAGAGATATGTTATCAATCTATATACCTAATTACCGACCACTACTTCGTGTTACCGGTTCTTTCATGGTCACCCTGCTTTAGATCATCATCATCATTACCAGCTTGAGATATGTTGGCCCTGAAAAGATCCTAATCACCGAAGGTGAAAAAAAGCAGTGTGGTGAAAGGATTAAGTACCTACGCCTCATAGAGGATGTACCTAATACCTATACGTTCATGCACAATTGTAATCTTCCTAAAGTTGTATTAACAAGATTTTGTATAATATGTACCTATATAATATATGTTTACAACCATCGTGTTGCGTGAGATATTATCTCTAACACTTTGAAAGAGATATTTCATACACCTTACAATTTGTAAACAATACCATCTAACGAATAATAACTTGAAATGACAGCAATATTTTAGTGCTTTAGAACCTAGAGCCGATGTGTTAGTATATTGTGAACAAGCCTTAACTGTTTTTGTACCGAACTCTGTGTTACAATGTGTTGTGGGAAAGCGTGGGAAAGACTGTATATGTATAGCTACTTATGAAACATTTATCATAAAATCAGAAGTGAGATTTAATATTGTCAGTGTCTAAACCATCATTATCAGCCTCCATCATCATCCATCATTAGCCTGTTTAGAGATCTCCCCCATTGCATACAATGGGGGGATTTGCCATAACCACCACTCTTACCAGGCAGATTGGTGACCGCAGTTAGATAGATAGATAGATAGATTAACACTTTATTGATCACCACAGAAACAATAAACAAGTAATATATAGAAAGGCAATACAATGGGCGGTCTTATCGCTGAAAGCGATCTCTTCCAGGCAACCTTTGGATGGAACGAAATGTTCAACGCTATAATAGACTGCGGTGTACCTACAAAGCAAAAATAAGAAGTAATCTAAATTAATTTAAAAAATATAAGTTATGAACAATATTGACTAATACCTACCTAAGTATAGGTAATCCTAATACTTATATATGCACATAATAAACTAATACATAATATATACGAAGTTAACTGTAACAATGAAAGAATACCAATAATTACATAATATGCTTAAATAACGCTAGGTAGAGATGCGACTAATAGGTAGTGCTGTTTAACTTTTTGCTTGAAAGTGTGTTGTGAAGAAGCCTGTCTAATTTCTAGTGGCAACGCGTTCCATATCCGCACAGCTTGGACCGTGAAAGAATTACCATAGAAGGAACTGCGGTGTAATGGGGTTCCAAGTAATAAGTTATCTGATGACCTAAGAGAAAGGTTATGTAAGGAGTGAAGATATTCGAATCTATCTTTAAGATACTGAGGAGAGAATGGATTGAAAAGTATAGAATAGAGAAGAGAGAGAATATGCATATTCCGGCGAAGACGAATGGGAAGCCACTTGAGGTACTTGTTAGGTGATAATTACTCAGATGGATGCTGCTGCCTATCCCCAGGGGGTGATTCTCGGAAAAATCTCGTACCTACACGAGATGACACATGTCACGAGTCGTTCACTGGTGAACGAGGCCTCCCCCATAGTTTGCAATGGATTTTCTATGATCATCATACTTGGCAGGCAGATTGGTGATAGTACTGATGTTAATTACTCAGGTGGATGCTACTGCCCATCTGTTAATCCCTTAGTTCCATCCACAGGAGGAGATGGAGGGGTGTATTCTTAGACTGGGCACACCACGCTATCGAGGTACGAAACCCTAAAAAAGAATAAAAACCAAATTGCCCCAAGGACCCATAAACACATCAGTACAATCACCTACCACCTGTATATTTGCTCAGCCTTTATAAATAACTGTAACAAGTAACAAGTTACAATTACAATAAGACTGTTGTCGGCTCACACCAAACCTAAATCAACATATTTTTGCGTTATGAAGATTTAGACAGGAACTTTTAAATTCGTAGTCATAGTCAACTGGTGTGCAATGAAATAGGGTCACTTAGAAAAACCAGAATACCTCTCAAACTATGCAAGATCATATTAAAATATATTTAATCAGGCATATAAATACAATAACTTTTGTAAAAAATATTATTAAATTGATAATAAATAAACAAAAATTAGTGACCGTATTATTAAAAACCATAATACCTGTTAAATCATTTTTTTTGATATTGTATGTAATTTGATGTCGTATAAAATATATTTGAATATAATTTTTATTTCAATTCGATATTCTTGCATAGTTAGTAATTGCACAACAGTTTAAAGGGCTGTTACTTTTTTATTATGCCTTTATTCTAGTCTTTAGCTGTAACATATATAATAAACAGACTAAATTGGAAGACAGAGGAACGTAAAATTTTCGGATCTAAGCCGATCTTACTTGATTTAAAGTCTCTTACAAGTAAGTACGTCCCAGGCAGCAGTGGCAATATAAATAAGAATAATGGTTTATGCTTCTGCCACTTCTATTCCTTTTTGTTTCTGTATACGCGTTGCATGCAAATGACTACAGTTGAAAGAAACTTATGACACGAGTACCACACAAATCCTTCTGAATTCATTGTTTTATCGTTGTGTTAAAAATATTAAAACAATTTATCGAAAGTTTGTATCAAGTATCGATAAATTAATAAAATTCTGTGTATGTTGGCACTTTAGTTGTAGTCAGGCAACTGCCCCCCAATTACAGAAGCAAATGGTAATGAGGAACGCAATAATAGGGATAATTTTGGCAGCCTTAACGCTATCTAAATCTTATGGAACTTGAATAGGGGAAACTTATTGACCTAAACAGTCCTCCTTTAAAGTTTCAAAATTATCTACACAGCGCTAAAGCTGCAAAAATGATCCCCATTATTGCGTTCCCCATTGCCATTTGCTACTGAAAATTGGTGGTCAGTTTTCCCACGGTCGATACTATGGTTTTTCAAAAGTATTTCCACGAACTCATCTCTAATCTGAAATTTCCTATTTCAAAATTCCCACCGAAAAATGAAATTTATGCATGCTCAAGATTGTTGACTATTTTTAGCTTGATATAAGGTTTTGTGAAGTTAAAAAATAAAAATAATATATAAAAAAATATAGATGGATTAAGTTAATTCTTTATAGCACAAAACAATAGTTTATCTTGTTTTGTGACACACACAGAAATAAAAAACTTATCGAGATAGCAAAAAACAAACAAAAAGCACAATGCGCTATCGCTTAGAGAGGAATTTATTCCAGACAAACTTAGGATGGAGTGGACTTTATGGTAAAATGAGACAGGAGCGTAGTTAAAATACTTAATTAGACATAATATCATCAAACACAACAGTGTTTTTTTTTTAAACTGGGACTGTATGGTGAAATCTAAAACCATGGCAGAAGATTTCAGCGTAACTGTCTTATGTGACACTTAGTGTTTTTATATGGAAATAACTTATGGTTAAATTTTTAGTCAAGCGTGAATTTTTCCATAAAAATTAAAAAAATTACAAAAATATTTTGTTTTTGTCTAAATCGACTAAGTTTTTAATAAATATACTTAATTTAATTATAGAGAAAGAAAAAGGTCAGGGGCCGTAGACAAAGTAACATTCTAATGACGATGTCGCCAGTAGAAAAGTCCAAAATGTATGGGATTGACGTTAGCTTTCGATATGTCACGTGGTCTTTTGTATTGAATTATGACATTAGAAATGGAATCGCTTCGAAGCGAATGCCACTTGGCTAGGCCCTCAGGACAGCATATTATATTATTATTAGATTCAAAATATATAACAATGATATAAAATAAGACGACCATCTTCATAATATCTTGTCCAAACTTGATTTCTAATTAAAATATTATGCAGATAAATAAATGAACCGCAATAAAAAAATTAGGTACTAACATAACATAACAACAGTCACATACGTAGTCTTGATCCCACACTAAGATTCCCTGTGTCATGGGTATCAGGAACTACGAGTACCATGATACCATAACACCCAGACCCGGTACAAATATTTGCAGATCATACAAACATTTGTCCCGCAGCGAGAATCGAACCCGCAACGTCATTAAATTTTTAAATGGAATCCAAATTTCATCAGTCAGCAATGTTGAACGAAATGAAGCCAATCTTGCCATCGATTATGGTACCTGTATACTTTGCAGTTAGTAAACTTTAAATTAACACCACCTGTACTAAAGACGGTGCTACACAAAATATGCTACGCAAATACTAAACGATAATATAAAGAGACATAATGTATCATCATCATTATCTGACTGTAGAAGTCCACTGTTGGACATATAGGTCTTCCCTACCATGACGAACGGTCTTGAGCATATAACCACACACACCATATGTATATGTGCTGTCCATTCACAGATAACTCGACAATTTTAAAAGACACAAAAACAATAGTAAGTCAGGTTTTCAGGTAGAGTACTATCTAAAACTGAAGGGCCTACTATTTAATTACATCGACATAAAATATTCCTTAATCCGTGTAACCACAAGGACCGTTTTCTAGTGTCAAGTGCCAATTAAACGATAGAAGGGCGGCCAGTTTAAGACCATTTAACTATTTGACTATTTAAAACCTGTGTCATGTGTAAACCTAGGTAATCAATAATAATGTTTAATACAATTTAAACTAAAATATATATTTTTAAGATACATAACTTAACTAATTATAGGCAAGAAATACTAACTTTAATATAGACAAGAAGATCTGATGATGGGCATGAGTTATCAAAGTCAGTTACAGCACTTTTTATATATTTTAGTATAGCTGTCACTGGATCAATACCTTAACTGACCACCCGATTGTGTTGCTTCATAAATATTATTCGAGAGATGATTTATTCGCAGAGCCGGTCTAATTATTTGGGTCATGCTTTAAAATCGACTTTTTATATTTCGTCTCGATACTTTATTTCTCGTTTTGATTCTTGATTCGCGACTTATTGTTTGCGGTAAGCTTTATTTTTAAACTCGTTTGTCGATGCCCTAATTTAATAATAATAATAATAATACGGGGACGGCCCCCTACTCGAAAGGACCGGTGACATTTGGAAGGTCGCAGGATGTCGGTGGATGGAGGCGGCTCAATGCCATTCGCCGCGTTAATTTATGGAGGAAAAAAATGTCCATCGTCTTGCTTGGTTATGATGATGGTGAATGTATTTTCCGGTTGCAATTAAGTACCTAATGTTTTAAGTTCCAATTAGACTCGGTTTTTTTACACCATGCGTCCATGTCAACTACTGTCTCCAACCGTTTGCGTATCGCAACCCTGTTGAAGGAAAAATCTTACTCAGAGAAAAAAATCGCCAATCACCAAAAAACTAAAAACACAGACATCGTTTTTTCAGCAGTTTTCGTGTTAAGAATAAATAAAAAAAAAAAATGTTGGACATTCCACACAACATTATCTAGCCCCAAGCTAAGCAGAGCTTGTGTTATGGGTAGGTACTAGATAACTAATATCTTTAATACAATAACATTACATAGATAGATATTTTTTATTGTACATAGAAAAATACCCAGAACACCCTGACAAATATCTGCAGATCGTACAAATATTTGTTCCGAGGCGGGAATCGGACCTGCAACCTCCTGCGTCGCAGGCGAACCTTCGCCCGCCGCGCCACAGAGGTCGCCAATGTGAATGTGAATGTGAATGTTAATGTTAACCCATTAGCAATCTTTCCTTGCACTTTATCATCGCTGTAATTTTTATATACATACCTATTTTCATTCTTTATTCAGTAGTATTAACTATTTTACAGTATCATACTCGTAGATATTAAAACTTATAAATTAAACCTATCATTACATTATCTAACCACAATAACCGATTACATCTCCTCACGAAACTAAAACACGAATTTAATAAAATATTTACCAGTTATTAATATTATTTGTTCTAGCCGTCCAATCACAGAGCATACAATTACAAATCAGCCTCTCGTGGCACAAGTTATTAAACATTATATTCTAAGCGCAAGTTTTACAATTTAGTTGAACAAATTATAAGCCGGTGGCCCAAGTGATGAGATTTCAGAGGGTTCAAAGAAAGAAAGTGAAAAAAAAGATAGAAGTGAAGAAAGTGCTTTTTATACGACGTTAAGTGGAGCGGGCTCAAAGTCACACAGCGGGAGAGAGCTTGCTAGAAGGGGCAATGGGCAGGTCATAAATATACCTCACAGAACTGGCAACCGTTGGGGGATATAGGTTCTCGAGTGGCGACCGCAAATTGGGCGACGCAATAGAGAAAGGTCCTTCTTTCGATAAACTAAAGTCAATAAATAAAGGTCGCAGGAAGTCGGTGGATGAAGGTAGCTTTAGATCATTTAGGCCGCGCCTATCTCTAGTAGTGGATTTCTACAGGCTGATGACGATGATGATGATAACTTAAGGGGTATTTTTTTTGGGCTGATGAATACAGGTAAAAAATGCATCATCAATATTACCATCAGCAGCGTAAAGACGTGAACTGCTGGTCGAGGCTTCCCATATCGCATGCAATGGTGGGATTTGACATAATCACCACGCTTGGCAGGCGGCTTGATGATCGCAGTATTGGTGTTGAGTAATCAGGTAGATGCTGCTGCCCATCCCCCAGTGAAATCCCTCAGTCGACTTTTACGACATCCACGGGAAGATATGGAGGGGTCTATTCTTAGGCCGAATAAACCACGGCACAGACGCAAATTAAATTTGAGGCGAGTTATGTGCCTCAAATTTAATTTGCGTGCGCCTGACGTCCACTGCTATGCGGCCTCCCCCATAAAACACAATAGGGGGAATTACCATAATCACCACGCTTAGCAGGCAGATTGGTGATCACAGTATTCGTGTTGAATACTCAGATGGACGCTGCTGACCATACATAAACTATAAATTAATATTTTCGTTAGGTATCATATAAACGCCCATTCGTCAAAGTTCTCTCATAACGATGAATTTGGTTTCTATTGACATTGTATATATTTTGTGTACGACCTATTTATTCGTTTTATTATTATTTAGAGCATTTCTGTTTTTTCTGACCCGCTTGTAACCTGCATTTAGCTATACCTAGTTTGTAAGGACTTCTTAAATTTTGCACACTTGACGGCAGTATGTATTGGAGACTATAATTTATATTTATCATCGGTCTTGTACTGTACCTACATTCTAAGCAAATAAATAATTCATTAATTCATTCGTTCATTCATTCATTCAAAGTTGATTTAGATATTTCATTTCACTTGGTCAATACAATAAATTTCTCCAGCCTTTTTCTTCGCCATCATTTTATACCTTGTACCGCCTTACTACAAGATGCGCGTACGAAAACTCAGCGGGGCGCGATCTCTGACAGTAACAGACACACAGTTAACCTTTAGATTGAGACATGAACCATCCTATAATAGCTTTGGTCTACGCATTATAACTTGTAGAACATGAGAACTATGACATGACAATGGATAACTTTCATACTACCCGTTTGTACTTGCTCTAAGTTACATACGCCTAGCACAGGTTAACTAACGCTAGCGAATAGCTAGCTAGCCGATAAATATAATAACAATAATAGCCTTTATTGCTGATAAAAAAATAGGAGCATCTTACTACAATTAAATGCTAAACAAAACATCAGCTTAACTGTCGGCAAAGGCCTCCTCCAGAGACTTCCACTCTTCCCTATCTTGGGTTAACGCCACCATGTTGGTCCTGCCAGTTCCTTCAGGTCATCTTCCCATCGTTTTCTTTGGCTTCCTTTCTTCCTTTTTCCTTTACGTGGGTGCCATTCTATTAGGGCTTTGATCCATTTTCCTCTTTTATCCCGCATATTATTGAGCCTGTCAAATATTATTTCAAGCTACCTCGAATGTCATTGTAGTACAGACAAATTACCAAAAAGTGTGGACCTAAGTCGTGTAGTCGTGGATTCTTATGGAAACGTTAGATGACACGAAAAGAAGCTTATCCTAGGTTTGCACCGTTTCTGGCGCATACGGAACCCTTTTTAATATTAGGTACAAACTTAAAAAGGCCGTAAATTTTAAAATAGAAAGAAATTACATGATGCATGTTAAATTACGTATAGAGAGACTGTCTTAGTGCATTATGATTTTAATAAAAACCACGTGCATGTAGGGAACACAGTATTGAACAAATGCATCTTCCGTAAATTAATACCAGTATAAAACTTCCGGCGGATGTAGTACTAATTAAATGAATAAGTTTAAGTCAATTTCCAGAACTACATTAATTTTCCCCGAAGTAGAGCGACAATAAAATATGGAAAAGTGCCTTCCGTGAGACGCACCAAGGTGCAAACCTGGTAATGTATTTCGATCATTTTTGTGATAAGTCTATCAATTTGCACAGACTAAATAAATTTTCCCGGAGCCACAATACCTACAAAAAGTTTTTTTTGTAAATGATTTTTTTTTGTATGTTCCGTATGTCGGATTGAAAAAATACTTGGTGCAAATGTAGATCATAACGGTTCAAAGTCTATGCCAAATTGCACCGACTACTTCTATTTCCCCCATAAAGTTACGGATATTATAAGGTTTTCACCCTATTTCATCCTGTTCCGGAGGGTGAAATTACTGATGCTTATTATTAGAGGTGATTTTTAAGCCATACAAAACAATTAGAAAAGTATTCATGACTACATCTAATTAGTTCCACACTTTTGCAAAAAAACACCTAATTTGACTGTACTATTGGCCAATATTAACATTTGCTGTCGTCTCAGCAACGCAAGTACGTAGGATTCGATTCGATAAATTAGACATTAAAATTCGAAAAAACGAGACTATGCAGAGGTAGTCCCATTTTGTCGAATTTTAATGTATGTATTTTAATTTATCGAATCGATACCTTTTTTTTGTAAATGATTTATCTGGCATGAGACTTAGCATAACCACATCCTTTAACAAATGCAATACCTCTTAGGTCAAGTCCGCCTAGGACACGTCCTATCTTATACTTGCACTGCGCCCGTCATCCTCCTGCCTGAGACATAAAGATCAAAAGTCTCATAATATGTGCCTGTAATTTTACTGGCGGTATTAAGCGCCGCCGATAGTGTGTCTGACTTAAGAAAAGAACCCTCCATCTCCTCCCTTGGATGTCGTAACAGCTGACTAAGGAATTACACCAGGGACATGGGCAGCAGCATCATCTGAGTACCTACTTACTCAACATAAATACTGCGATCACCAATCCGCCTGCCAACATTATGATGGTGATTATGGTGATTCCCCCTATTATGAGGATGGCCTCATTCAGCAGTAGACGTCTAAAGGCTGCGGCTGATGTTGATGATGATATTACGTAGCACGCTTGTGGACCTTCGACTTGAAAACTCCTAGATTGAATTTTTCGGAGAAACCAGACGCTATGGCGTCTACATGGACCTCAAAAATATTAATGGTACCTCGTCTAATCATGGGTGAAGCCACTAAAATGGCCGCCTACTAATATGTATGCGTGCCAAATATTTTTTTGAGGTCCAATGATTGGATTTTATGAGGATAACATCTCTCAAGATTTTCTTGAGAGATGTTACCTTGAAAGTTTTCCCATAGATACTAATATAACAAGCACAGAGAAATGGTATATGCCATTATATACACAGGTAAGTGGCCACAATATGTTCACATTACAATTACGATACAAAATCACTCACGTACCTAGCTTATTTCCTATGATTGTCGCCGTTTCTATAATGATGTGCTATGGGACATTAGGGATATTATGTCCCAAATGCGACTGGAACGAAATGACAAGGATATTATGACAATCATTTTAGTAACTAGATCTAGATTTGTGGACGTGTTGATGCGAGAATGAGACATATTTTTAATAAGAGCCGTCGATTTTTTGTCCTCATCTTTATCTTTTTACCTATAAATATAGAGTTTTTTTTTTGTAAAGGTCTCAACTAAAACTCGTACTATCCATGATTTAGGTGGAACGTTGACAAAGTGGCGCGTAATTCAAATTTTATTGTGTTTTTTGCTCATTAACGCTTCTTGAGACAACTAGCGAACACTGATTTTGCGGTAATCAGCACATTGTTTTAATTGATAGTATCTCATAAATATCATTAGTTAAGCTACGAATGTCAGTGATCCAAATACAAATACAAATGTTTTATTTGGTAATAACAGATACTTAAAATAACTAGTTGTTGAAAACACCTTTTAAGTATTTTTTAATACTTGTGATAGGCATTTTTGCTCTTCCACATCTTTAAGTAGTAAGTAACATTTCATTTCCATAAAACATTGTAATAAAAAAAGATAAAAATAATATAATCCAAAAGAAGTAAAAAAAAAATTTTAGGTTAGGAACAATTTTACAGAGATAAGATTCGATGGCCGCTCGGAATGCTTATTTGGTCCAAGTTAAAAACATTACGAACAGTTTTAAAAAGCACAGCATTGCAAGGGCTCACAAGAGTCAGAGTATGCATGTGCGTGTGTGTGTGTGTGTGTGTGTGTGTATGTGGGTGTGTGTGGGGGTGTATGTGGGGGTGTATGAAGTTGGTGTGTGAGTATACGTGTGAGTGAATATTACTCTCCTGGGGCACCAGTCTCGTAAGAGTCTGGGCAACAGGAGAAAAATGATCGTGTGTGGGGGTGAGTGTGTGTGTGTGTGTGCACGGGAGTGGTATCTGAGATAATATGCATTCTATAAAATATTTTTAAAACTATGTATATCTTTCCATAAGAACTTTAGTCTCATCATAACTTAGTAGTAATAGCCAACTTGATAGGGTTGTTTTACATTTGTAGCTATTAAGGGGGTATATATTTAGTATTTGATTAATCTTATTATAGAGGTGTATAGATTGGCTTGAATATTGTCGCCTAGCAAATTCTGATTTTGTATGAGGTTTATAGGTTACTATATCATTTCTTCTTTTTGTTAATATAGCGGGGTCCTAATCAAGTTTTTTATGTAGTTTTACTATTGTATGTAGTACATAAAGTTTCCTAACTGTTAGTATTTCAGTACTGGAGTAGAGCCTACCGGTAGGGTACCTGTAATGTTTAGTAATGACCTTTGTGTTCTTTCAAGATCCAGAAATTTAATCTTCGTAGCTCCTCCCCAAATAGGAATACAGTATATAAAAACTGACTGAGCTAACGCGATATAAATTTGTTTTAGAAGTTTAGGTGACGCTACGTGTCTCAAGTTTTTAAAGATAAAAATTAATTTTCTGGTTCTAGTCATAAGCAACTCAATATGGGCGTGCCATGATAATCGTTGGTCTATAACAACACCTAGGTACTTTGTAGTCTCTGCTTTTTCCACGATAGGGCAATCACAAGATTGACTATAATTACAGTCATGTATATAGTTTGATGTTGAAGTTAGAATCGGGTTGGGAGCTATTGTACATGGAGAAACATATAAAGTTAGTTTTTGATACGTTAAGTGTAAGTAAATTTGTTTTTAACCATGTAGCAATCTTTTGTAAACCTTTCTCTGTTTTTTCTTTGACGATCCAAAACAACACTAAACAAGTAAGTATACAAAAAATTCATTGACATTCGGTAGCTAAACTAAATATATTTAAGTATGAGATACCTACTATCAATTAAAACATGTTAGGTTTCCTGATTCCCGCAAAATCAGTTTTAGCTGTCTTAAGAAGTGTTGATTAGCTGTAATGAGCAAAAAAACACGATAAAATTTTTATTTCAAGCCACTTTGCCAACGTTCCACCATTATATGGGTTATTTCACGCGAACAAATAAGTCGCGGGGATTGAACTAATTGAAAATAATTTAGCAGTAGGTAGGTAAGTACGACTTTAATCACTCTCCCAAGACGAGAAAATTCGAGTTTTTTTTAAACTCCAAAGTGGAATCATGATGCATAATGATAATGTGTCCACTGCACCTTCGACGAGAGTGAATAAGAGTCAGTGCCTTAGCCCAATAATGAATTATTGGGGCTAAGGCACGGCGTTTCCTCACAATTTTTTTTTCCTTTTAAGTAGCTTAATTGTGTATCAGCTTGCTTGTTTTTAGTTACAAAACTCATTGTAAATTAAGACATTCAAACCCACGAACAAAAATTACAGAGTCCCTACCTCCTACTAGGCCAACACGACTCGCACGGCAGATGAATACCTATTCATCACCTGCCTGTTTACGTATACTGCTGGACGAGCCCTCTCCCATTGAATACAATCCCACATGGAATTACCATAATCACCATGCTTGGCAGGCAGGTTGGTGAATGGTATTAAGATTTAGTGTTAAGTACTCAAATGGATCCTGCTGCCCATCCTCTGGAGTAGTAAGGCTTTTACTACATCCACGGGAATACTTAGATGTTGTTAATTTGAAAAAAGCAAAAATTTTCATCTAAATAAGCTGACAAGCTCTTGCATAACCACATCCATGATCCTATGACGAGACGACAAATCCAGAAAATTGCACACTCCTACAAAATGATTGTCAGTTAGGTATACCTGATGAGATTTGACGCTTTCCCATAGAAAGAGATATTACTACAATAGTAATACACTGCAGTGCAAATACACTTGAGCACTTTTACAGCGGACTTTTTCCTTAATTTCATCGCTCTGTTAAAGGAAAAAAATCGCCCAAATAAAACCAAATATAAATTCTTTCACAAGACTGGTTCTGTCCCTTTTAGGGGTAAACTGAACAGTGCCCTAATAGCAAGGTGACTAAAACAAGTGCAGGGTTCTGAAGTCAAGTCACAGCCCCTCCATAACTTGAAAAACGTTCGTTTCAGGATATCCAAGATTTTTTTGTCAAAAAACACTTAGTTTGATCAAGTGAGTTCAATAATTATGAAATCGAAACAATAATTCAACATTTGTTGACAAAAAAAAAATGCCAGTTTTAATACAGCGGGCTAAATTACAATTACTTACTTTTGGTACAAGTTTTTTTTCCTTAGCTTGGTTGAAGAACCCATGTATGGGTTGAATTTTTTGCAAGTATATTATTGCATAGGATTCTTGCCATAATCACATAGGTTATCTGTAAAAATTTCAACTGGCTACTTCTTACGGCTGTCGAGATAATACCCCTGTGACATAATACAGACAGATAGACAGACAAACAGACGAACGGAGGGTCTGCAATCATTACCGTCTGAGAATGCTAAATAGGTTTTTAAAAGGAATTATTGTTTATTATTTTGCCAGTAAGTGTACACGCGAAACCGAATGTCACGTGCGAACCAATCATGGGCATTATTGACGCGTGACGTCATCAGTGGCCACGGCCTCCGCCGATTTGTCATCTTCACAGAGAAGTGAGCAGTTTTCTGTAAATTCAATTGAAATACCTAGTCGTAGCACAAAATACCTATGTGTTTTGTAGTCGTAAGCAGTAAAAACGCACCATAGTTATAGTCTAAGGCCATAACATAGGTCGGAACATAGGCATAAGTGGCGGGGAGGAGTGCAATGGTGGGTTATTAATTGTTATGGTAACCTATGAGAGTGGGAGGAAGGACAATCGTAGAGGTCACATCAAAAAATAGATTTTAATAATAAATAATAATAGTTTATTTAGTCACATCAAAAAATAGATTTTAATAATAAATAATAATAGTTTATTTATTCAAAAAAATTTGATGTGACCTCTACGATGCAAGTGAAACCAAATGTAACCTAGCTTACCTAAGTATTTATGGTGACACTTCATTTGGTAGGTACCTACCTACACAAGTAGGTTGGTTGGTGGCTTCACAGTAAAAAACAATAAATTTGTTGTTTACTAGTTGCGCCCCGCGGTTTCACCCGCGTGAATAATGATGAAAATTTATGATGATGATGATGATGATGATGATGAAAAGTAGCCTATGCGTTAATCCAGGGCGTAAAGTATCTCCATTCCAAACACTCAAATCCATTCAGTAGTTTTTACGTGAAAGAGTAACAAACATCCATCCATACTCACAAACTTTCGCGTTTGATGATGATAATGATGATGAAAAGTAGCCTATGTGTTAATCCAGGGCGTAAAGTATCTCCATTCCAAATTTCACTCAAATCCATTCAGTAGTTTTTACGTGAAAGAGTAACAAACATCCATCCATACTCACAAACTTTCGCGTTTATTGAACGAGCGAAGCGAGTTCTCTGAGTCAAGTTGGAAGAATCGGCGTTTGTATGTATGTGTGTATGTATGTATGTATGTATGTTTGTCCGATGAAAACTTCCAAACCGTTAATCCGATCTTCATAAAATTTGGTATGGGAGTAGATAGTATTGGTACAATTTGTAGGTAAGGTTATGAGCTATATCGGTCAGGGGGTTGCTGAGATATTCGGGTCCAAGAGGGGGTAAAAAAAATAAAAGTTGACAATCAGATCAAGTGGGGTGTCTAATGAAAGCGCTTGGGTTGGACATTTCAAAACTGTTTTTAATAAGTATTTAAACTTAGTAGTTTCCGAGATATTAGGGAAAATAAAAAACATAAAAATCGAAAATTCTAGGGTACTTCCAGCAATCCCACAATGCTGAAATTTGGTATGCTTGTGGCTTTTGTGTTACAACTACAGGGAAAAGTCTGAAATTGAAGAATTTCGAGACATGTACCCTATAAAACAATAAACCAATATAATATCCGTTGTTGACCTCCCATTTCTAAGAATTTGAATGACGTTGGAGTTCTATGATTTCGTCAAAAGGACGTTACCAATTAATTCGTCAGGTACTTGATATAGGTACTAACAGGTATGTAGTATTACGTCCCGTTGCTTAGCCCTATTCAAAGGTTATTTCGATGATGTGTAGAAATTAGAGTTGTTACAGATAGATCCTGTTGACCTCGAGGTGAAAATTTTCAAAAATAATAATAAAACTAGTGGTTCGCCCCGAACGGAGACCTCGCGATTACACCTTTATCAGCCCGACTAATTTAAGAGGGGAAGAAAGGGTTTTGTATTTAACGGCTATGTAAGTATGTTTGTATGGATGATCCATCAGAAAATCTAAAACTATCGAGTCAATTTCTCTAATATGAAAGAGATTTTGTAAAGCAACAAAAAGTTTTTTTAATTAAGCAGAGCCCACTAGTTGTGGTTTTGCTACCTAATTTTTAAAGATTTAAGTTTTCTACTCTAAAAATGGATATTACAAAGAAAAAATCCTCAATTTTCGACTTCTCCCCGTAGAACAAGATATACTTAAATAATAAATTTCAGCATTACCAGAGAACTTGAAGTATCTACGAGATATTTTTTGCATATTTTACTTTCTTTACCCTTCTAACCGATTTCTAAAATCATATACTGAGAAAAAAAAAATTACCTCTAGGTAGGTAATTTCCTACACATCATCGAAATAGCCTTTGAATAGGACTAAGCAACAGGGCGAAAATACTACATACCTGTTAGTATTTAAAGTACTTGACGAATTAATTGATAACGTCCTTTTGACGAAAACATAGAACTCCAATGTTATTCAAATTCCTAGGAATGGGGGGTCAACAATGGATATTATATTGGTTGTAGTTTTTTAAGGTTCAGGTTTCTAATTTCTTCAATTTCAGACTTTTCCCTGTAGTTGTGACACAAAAGCCACAAGCATACCAAATTTCAGCATTGTGGGACTGCTGCAAGTACCCTAGAATTTTTGATTTTTGCGTTTTTTATTTTCCCTAATATCTCGGCAAGTACTAAGTTTAAATACTTATTAAAAACAGTTTTGAAATGTCCAACTAAAGCGCTTTCATTAGACATCCCACTTGATCTGACTGTCTCACTTTTAATTTTTTTACCCCCTCTTGGATCCCAATATCAACCCCCTGACCGATATAGCTCATAACCTTACCTACAAATTGTACCAATACTATCTACCCCCAAACCAAATTTCATGAAGATCGGATTAACGGTTTGGAAGTTTTCATCGGACAAACATACATACATACATACACACATACATACAAACGCCGATTCTTCCAACTTGACTCAGAGAACTCGCTTCGCTCGTTCAATAACTTTTCATTTAAAAACCGACTTCCGCCATTGTATTCGACTAAAATATTTGGATAAAAAAAAATGCATGAACCATAGTGGTGAAAGGATTATGATACTTTTTGAATGCAAATGCTTGGTTTGTTGCTGAAAATGTCAAAATCGCCATAATATGTATGCCTACAATATTTGAGGAGTTCCCTCAATTCCTCATTCTGAAAAATGGGACCAATCTGGAAGTATATCTATTCAAATAAAAAATAATCTGACTTCCGCCATTGTATTCGACTAAAATATTTGGATGAAAAAAAAAATGCATGAACCATAGTGGTGAAAGGATTATGATACTTTTTGAATGCAAATGCTTGGTTTGTTGCTGAAAATGTCAAAATCACCATAATATGTATGCCTACAATATTTGAGGAGTTCCCTCAATTCCTCATTCTGAAAAATGGGACCAATCTGGAAGTATATCTATTCAAATAAAAAATAATTTTCCAAATCGGTTCATAAACGCCGGAGATATGCGGTAACAAACATTAAAAAAAAAAAAAAAAAAAACGAATTGAGAACCTCCTCCTTTTCTGGGAAGTCGGTTAAAAATGGAAGTTACTTGGTTTAATAGTCAGGCTGATAAAGGTGTTAATGCGAGGTCTCAGTTCGGGGCGAACCACTAGTAATATTAGTAGGATAGGATTACTTTGTTTTACTAAAGAAAATTGTTAGAAAATTTATTCAAATAAAGTTATTACTTAGCACATTATGTCCATCATTTATTATTTGTTATTATATCGAAATGAAAAACTAACGAATCCGATCGGAAACCCTTCCGAGCATGATAAAATTGCCCTGCTGTTGGTGAGGGCACCAAACATACCGGTGTTAAAATTTCTCGTTTTGCAAAATGAATCAATTTAAATCTAGGTACCATACCATGCTTCAGTTCTCAGCTAAGCTTTCCTAAGCTCTGATATTACCTACCTCAGCCTCAGCTAGGTATACTTAAGTATATAAAGCCCTGTTCACACGGCACTTATTATTAAAACTCGTCGGTACTCGATCTTAGTCTATCCGACAGGACGCCAGCCAGAGCTAGTCTAGATAGAGTAGGTACCACAGCTGATCCACAGATAACATAAATGCAGATTCATGCAGTTATTTGCATGATATTTACAAAGGAAGTCGGTGTTATTAGTAATATCGGTGTAAATAGATAATGAGGAGATGGTATAGGTAGGTACATGGAAAATGTATATATGTTCTTCCATGTACCTATAGGTACCTACCTACCTACTCCAGGTTATTTACGTAGGTATTTTATCCTTAGTCAATTTTAAAAGGAAATATTTAGCACGAATTTTTAGGCACTAATTTAAAAAAAACATTGTAAGTATTTCATATTCATTTATTAATTCCTTTTATGTAGTAAGTAAGTAATTCATATCAGTAAGTATTGGTCTTATATACAAATCAATATTTCAATATTTGTTAATAATTGTGTTAGTAAAACATTGTTCTCATCACAAACAGTTTTATCGGAAATGGAAAAGTAAAACAAGATCAGCTATTGATAACATCTTTTTCCTAATTTTACAAAATAAGTACCTGAGGCCCAATTCTCTAATCTAAAAATAGTTAAAATAGAGTTCGGATCATGTTTCGATCTTGTGCCGATGTCTTAAATGTCAGAAATGGTATTCTCTAAACCTTAAAATAAGGACCAAGCAGTAGAAGAAGCTCTAATCATAAAAATATGTGATTATATCGAAATGTGACCAAAACTTGAACGATTCAAAGTTTTTTCGATAATTTTAGCTTAAGTAGATAGAGTCTCTCTTTACTCTTTGCAATTATTTATACTTACATATAACTATCCTACTCTAATGGTAGCTAGTCACCGTGAATTGAAAGTAGACTAAATTGTTATTTATAAGGGAGCAGAATACTAACTTTCTGTCAATTCAGTCTCGATTCGGTTAACTTTCAGTGTAGTTTTAAAATCACTTAGAGTTGGGCCTCTTAGATCTATACGAAATTGAACGAACTAAAATCATAAACATTTGCTTGGGTACCACTCTACTAACTAGCTACTTTGGTACTTTTTTACTTGGTTAATTTAAGTGACACTAGATGACGCTGCTGTAGCTAATGTTATAGCGCCATCTCTCCGGCTCACACTGAGATACTTATAATAGAGAGCTTACAAAGTTACTCCAAAGTTTTGAGGAAAGCTCTCTACGCACGCAGTTTAGTGTGTTTACAAGAGATGGCGCTGAAATCAATCTCTTGGTTTTGCAAGACAGAGTTGATTCTTGAGAAGCATTTAATTTGCTCTTGCCATGGTTACCTCCATGATACACGAAATGTGTGAGGAAGGTAGGTATTTCAATTAAATCACATGCTCTTTAATCAAAGACATTCCATGTCTCTCGGTTTCCTTTCCTTTGGAGCGTAATATTGTATCCTTTATTAGAAGGGTAGTAGGTAGGTAGGTAGGCGACTATCAAAGTGTTATTAGTTTCTTATGTAGGTAGGTAGGTAGGTAGGTACCTACATGGTTATTTAGTACATACATACCTACAGATATACCTGCGTAAGTAGGGTACTTATTCATAGGTTATAGAAGAGTAAAAAGGTGCCTAGGTTGGTAGGTAGGTAAGTACTTACAATTTGTCAATGATTTAGCCCCGCTCCGGTAGGTAGGTAATGTAGGTATAGAGGTTGGTCTGACCGCTGACGAAATCTAAATAAATTGTTTGTAGTGCAAATAGGTATTAAGTAACTACCTACTATGCTACTACCTATCATGGGTAGTCTAGTCGATTTGGGTAGAACCCATGAAGAGGGATAGTTAATTAGAAATAATATTTAATAATTATTACTATTGCTGACGTAAGTATCGTCAGACAGAAATAATAAAATACTAGAACATTAAGTAACCTACCGAGGTTCGGAAAATAAATTACTTAGGTATGTACTTACCTACTTCTAAAAATGAGAAGAATATTTCGCAAGCCTTGCCTGTCTGAATGCCCAAGTGGGCCCTTGCTTGAGGAGTTCAACAACGAAATGAACAGTCCACTTAGACTTACTAAGTGTATACCCGAGTGTATTTTATAAGAATAAATTGTAAGGAAAATAATATTTTCTGTTGCTGCACCATATTTCTGATTCCTATTTTACGGGGTCTGAAAATAATGTAAACTTTTTAATGCCATCAACCTCTTTCAAAGTTCAAATAAGGTCACGCTTGTACGGAAAGCTAGGTACGTGGTTGGTGCCACTCACGCTAAATTAAAAAATAAATCAGTTTAAAATTCGAACACGCAATTGTCATAGAAACAAAAATACCTAACAAGAGAAGACGTCTCGCAAAATTTTCTGACATTATTTTGTTAAATAATTGATAGTGAAAATAAAATTATGTTTTCCGATGAGGAAATAAAAGAAATATCTGAAAGCACCTACATGCGGCCGGGAGACGAGATTATAAGGTGATGTTCGCTTATTTTACGAAATGTAGACATCTGATCTTCGCTTATTTCAGAGTCAGATCTTGAAGCATGGCCGAGGTGATTTTTCGTTGTTTTTGTGAAACAAAAGTTTGTTGAAGTTTGCTGGCTATTGTTTCAGTATTCGTGAAGTGTGCCTGGCTGACAAGTTTGACAGGAAGGACTTGGGACTTCATTTGCGGCCAAGCTCGAGTCGGAATGACGTGAGTGTTCCTGTCTTCCTTTCGTTACTTGCCGACTTACATAAGTACTTTAATATTACCTACTTTACATTTAACTTTACTATTTGATTGATGAGTAGGTATGTGATTGTACATGTACTAAAGATTATTGACGATTCCAATTTATTTTTTGTGTTAATTTAATTGAATTATTTTGTGCGTAATTGGGTAGGTTAATTTAATAATACTTTCAAAGAAAGTATATTCCTCGTGAAAGTATTACCTATAGTAACTTTACTGGCGGTAATATTTCCATACTCAAAGACGGTCTCTTTATTGGCCATTACCTATAGGTATGTAGCCCAATGCGGGTTGTTGGATATCACATGCGCCTTACGAAATTTGAATTATTGGGCCGTATTAGTTTCCTCACAATGATTTCTCCCACCATTTTTCGGATCTATGTACTGTTAACATTGTGCTCAAGCATGTAATACGTAGATTATATCTATTTTAGATTTAGATTAGATCTATACATCTATACTTAGGTATTTAATTGGAAAAATATCTTAAATACAAGTGCTCGCCCGGGGTTCGAACCCAAGACCAATCGGAATTCAGGGCCAACTGGGCCAACTGAGCTCATCTCTTAAAGTAGTAGGTGGTTTATTCATCAGCTGTACTCCCGCTCGCTGTTTCGCGATAACTTCTTCTCCGATGGCCTGGAACCATCCCAGGCTCGCTTCGCATGGACGGAGGAAGATGGCAACATAGCTGCGCTGGTCTCCGAGCCAGGGTTCGGGACTACGGGACAGACTACTTTCGGGAAGCAGATTGATGCTGCTTTGAAGAGCGAGATGAAGGTAAATTAAGATAATCCCCAATAATTCTTATTTACGAGATACTTAAGCTTGTCAAATTGATAGCTTCTTTAGAAGTCTCCTAAAATAATATTGATGTTTTGATTAATGATTTGGTGATCGCAGCATGAGTGCTAAGTACTCAGATGGATCCTGGCATGGGATCCATCTAAGTACTTAGCATCCCCTTGCGTAATCCCTTAGTCACCTCTTACGACATCCATGGGAGGAGGATTACCCTGTGTCGTGGGTATCAAAATGTTGTGACGCTGAGTCTGGCCCCATCAGGAACTAAGAGTACCATAGTACCAAAAAAACCAAGTCCGGAATAAGTATTTGCAGTTACAAACATTTGTAACGCAGCGGGAATCAAACCCTCCTCAAATCCCTTCTGACGCATAATGACCAACACGCTTTTTGACTAATTTTAAATACGCATTTTAGTGCAATACGCATTTTGACTTACACGAAAAAAGTGCAATACGCATAATGCCAAATTAATTCATATTTACGCAAAATGAGCAATACGCATTTTGACATTATACCTATGCAAAATGCGCATAATGCCATGCCACAAAAGACTAATCCGCGGGTAGGAAAAATAACAAGAATTGTTTTATTAAATTTTATCAAATCAAGCACCTCTCGCGTTACTTGCCCGCCGCTCGTTGGCGGTCGACAAATTATCCTAGCAGGCATAATTTGTATAATCAGCTTTAGAGCCAATTTCACCACTCTGTTTATTAGTAAATGTCTTGTTAAATCTAACCATTGGTCAAGGTGACAGAAAATCTTTGAAAACACCTGTCATTGGTTAGGCTAAACTATTGTTTAACCGCCTGTTATCTGTTGGTGAAATCAAACCTTAGTATATTAAATTTTTCCTATGGTTTTAATTTGTTTTAGGAGGCAGACACATCAAGTTCTGTTGTGCAACCTACGAGCAGAGGCCTTTCCTGTAAATCCTTAGGAGATCTTGTTTCTTCAACTTCCTCAGGAAACACAAAATTAGGTGAGAACACACTTTCTTGTGACTCCTATATAGGACTCTCTTCAACTCCTTCTGTGAATGTTAAAGGCGACTAAAGTAGGGATGGTCAGCAGCAAATCAAATCATAATTTTATTAATTGAAATCACAAGGATCATTTTTAATCGTCTTATGAACTAAAATTACTCCTGTTCCAACGCGACCAAGCCTAGAAGATTTAGGCAACAAACACGGCTTGGCTTACTTTAATTGAGCATCCAACCGAGTACTTAATACTAAACTGCGATCACCAATCCGCCTGCCAAGAGTGGTGATTATGGCAAATCCCCCCATTGCACTGGGTTGTACGCTATGCATGCTATGGCAGAGGCCTCATCCAGCAGTGTATGTCCGCCTGATGAAGAAGGAGACTTGCTTGTGACTCTGCTATTTTAACGGATAATATAAATATTGCTTTGCTTCTTTTACCATGTACCGGTTGGATATGTATGAGTGCCGACGAAATTAAATTTCGCCTTCCTCTACAATATTTTGATACATTTTTCAGCTTTTGCGTAAGTCTGGTTTTAGTTTATGAACTTTTTGTTGACAATAATAATTATTTGATAGGTTTAGAGCGATCGAATGGAAAGTCAGGTGCATGCAAAGTAGACAAGGCAGACCCTCGGTCTAGATACCACTTCGTGAAGTACGTGAAGCGGCAAGGACGGACTGTGAAGTTGTGGGAATGCGGAATTTGTAAGTATTTTATTTAGTTTGCTAATAATTAGCCGTGGTTTGTCCGGCCTGAAATATACTCTCCTTTCTCATACCGTGGATGTCGTAAAAGCCAACTAAGGGAATACCATGGCAGCAGGGTATGGGCAGCAACCTGAGTATGAATCCATAACTACTAAAAGTTGAACAATGCCGGTGTTACTTGACCAGCAATGACTCTGATTAATAAATCGACCTATTCCACTAAGTTCAACTATAAGTTCAACCAGTTGAACTTATTGGACAACAGCGTCATCATCATTGAACACATTTTTTTTTCAAACTAAAAAACTCTACTTTTAGCGAACAGTAACCCTCAGGGTGACAACGACAACGTCCTAGGTCCTAGAGTGACAACTTCCGAAAACGACAATTTCCGAGAACGTGTATTCTAAACTCGTCAATTTTAAGAAATGTTAAGTAGGTTCAAGTCTATTAAACAGGGCGTCAATATGCAGGCTTTTCTATCAATCATCATCATCATTCAGTTGACTTTCACGGCTGCACAAAAGCCTCTTCATCATCCGTCTCCATCAACCAACTTCCTCGTTCCAATGCCGTTCCTATACTCACCACTGAATGGATTTTAGGCAGCAGAGAGTTCCAGCACCAATACACACTGATGCGTCACTTACCCACTCACACTGACGAAAGGAACTTCCACTGTGACGCGTGTGGGAAGAGCTTTCGACAGCTTTCTACCCTCAGTCAGCATCGAGCCATACATTCTACTGACAGACCTTACGCTTGTGAGGTAAGTAGAGTATTGAACGATAACTTATGTAGATAGCTGGTAGCTATGATAGACTATCGAACTGTTGGTAGGAAAGATTGGAATAAACGATATTTATTACAGAAGTGGGACGCAGATCTTTTTCTCGTCTCATAAATCCCCAATCATGTAAATTACATTAAAAGCCGTTGTCCAGAAAACCATTACATAAGATAACACTCAACAGTCACATTTGTAGTCTTGATCCCACACTAGGATTCCCTATGTCGTGGGTATCAGGAACTACGAGTACCATAACATAACACCCAGACCCGAAACAAATATTTGCAGATCATACAAACATGTGTCCCGCAGCGGGAATCGAACCCGCAACCACTTGCATCTCAGCCGGCTTTACACGTCTTAAATATTTTGTAACCGTGCTGTGACTGGGTGGCATGTTGTGTCCGGCCTTATAATTCACCCTTTCCTTCTCCTTCTGTGGATGGCACCAGGGGGTGGGCAGCAGCATCTACCTGAGTGCTTACACCAAACTGCGATCATCAATCTGCCTGCCAAGTAGTGTGGTGATTATGACAAATCCCCCCATTGTTTTCCATGGGGATGGCACAGCCTATTGTGGTTTGATGGATGTCAAATGCCTTCGAGTTTTTGGCATGCCAGCTTTCTCACAATGTTTTTCTTCATCGTTAAAAGTATCCCGTAAATTGGTGGTGAAAATGGGGTAAGTCTCTTTATCCTTTATTTCCTCTCCATTTCTATTGAACCAGGTGTGCAACAAGACATTCAACCGTGTCTCAACCCTGATCTCCCACCGCAAGACGCATTCCGATGAGAAGCCTTACAAGTGCCACATCTGTCCCAAGGGGTTCCATCAGAAAGGTCACCTTTATCCATAATTTATCCATAATCAGCCCTCATTAGTCCACTGCTGGACATAGGCATCTACAAATAAGTGCCCATGAGCCCAGTTTTTGGCTTTTTAAAAATACTTTCTCAGCTGCCTTTCGTCATTCATCGCCCTGCCCAGCCCCTACCCAGTGGAAGTATCCACTTAAGAACTCATTTATCCATACTAAGTGCCTTCGTGGTCGCTAAATACTGGCCGGCCGTATTGACAAGCTCAAAGTTGCGCAGCGGCCTATGGACTATGCTAGGAGTGTCACTACGTGATATAATTCGAAATGAGGAAATCCGTAGAAGAACCAAGATCACCGACATAGCTCTCAGAATTAGCAATTTGAAGTGGCAATGGGCGGCAGGTCATATAGCTCGAAGAACTGACAACTGCGATGGGGAATAAAGGTTCTCGAGTGCGACCTCAAA
Organism: Epirrita christyi; assembly: GCA_951392215.1. NCBI lineage: Eukaryota > Metazoa > Arthropoda > Insecta > Lepidoptera > Geometridae > Epirrita > Epirrita christyi. The sequence continues at coordinate 6,744,729 of OX595848.1, read as the reverse complement.
ACGGACGATACGGTAGAAGGCCCTCCACTCGATGGATTAAAGGCATTATAAATGTTGCAGGAAGTCGGTGGATGGAGGTGGCTCAAAACTTTTCATCGTGACATTCTAGGGGGGGGGGGGGAGACCTATGTCCAGCATAGGATTTCTACATAGGCTGATGATGATGATACGTCCCTTCAATCATAAAAACCTTGCTTAAATTCTGTTAAACCAGTGTGTGCTCAGTCAGGACCAATGAATGTAAGTGGTACCCGGTAGACATCCACTGTTTAAAATAAATCTCCTGTATACATTGCCACGACAAATAGTCTTGAGCGACCTCCATCCACTGACTTCCTACTATCTTCACAATGTCATCGATCATTATTTCTTGATTTCTTGCTTCTCTTTCTTCTACCTGTCTGTTCTGTGTATTGTTGTATTTCATTTCATTTTGTATTTCATCGATCCACTAGTGGCCCCTCCACTTCGTCACATCTACTTCTTCCGGTTTACGGTCGCCACTCTAGAACCTTTCTTCTTCTTCTTCTTCTTGATTTTTAGTTTTGCGTGTTGTATATTTGTATCTAGCTAACCTTTTACTGTTCCATCAGGATACAGAGCAATAAAAATTTTGCGTGCGTAAACGAAGTCTAAAGAAAAGGCGTGGTCAAAAATTCTATTAAATATAATTAAAGCTTGTATTATACCTGACCGCGACCACGCTTAAAGGTCGCTTTGAGCGTGGTCGCGGTCGGTGCTCATGAGGAAGGACCTCAAAATGGTCAACGAAACGTCAGCTCGAGATTAGTAAAGTACGTGGTAATAGTCGTTATTTTTCTAAAATGATACCAAGCCACGATAACTTCAATTCTATTGTATTATACCTTGTATTTTAATCCAGGCAATCTACGAAACCACCTCTTTACACACACAAATGAGCGTCCATACCGCTGCAACGTCTGCTACAAAGGGTTCAACCAACAGTCTAACCTCGTCTGCCATAAAACCAAGGTATCATCTTGACCTTAAACTATTCTAAGCAAATCTTAAGACGATAAATGAGATTTCGGAACTGATTTGTGTAGTGTTTTCAAGCTGAAGATCGATCCGAGCCGATTGGAAGGAATGTGCTACCACCGCGTGCACCGCGGCCTGTTGCTGATGAGCCCAAACTTGAAGAACCGAGGTAAATATCGTCATTTTGACGCTGATTTGAAAAGGGAACGTTGTCATTTTATTTAACCCCCGATAAAAAATAGGGGTGATGCCATGGTGTGCAACGGATGCTCTGATTTGTATGCAGTTTTACTGTATGAAAGATGGGGTTTGCGAGATGGTTCTTAGCTATGTTTGGTGGTTATTGGTGCAGCCAGGAGCATCAACTAACAATGCTTTGCAAGGCATATTCGGTGTGATCTGAATATGTTAATTTTTAGCGACATCTGGCTAGATTTCAGGGATTACAGGAGTCTAATGATCATGATCTAGGGTACTACTGTAGCTAAATATTCAAGTTTAAATTTGAAAAAGCACATTATTGGCACTGATGCGTAGACTCCGTGGCGCAATGGGCGAGTAGCCAGCTGAGACGCCGAGGTTCGAGTTAACTTTCTGCTGCGGGGCAAATGTTTGCATGTTCTGCAAATATTTATTTTGGGTCCGAGTGTTGTGGAACCATGTACTTTTCCTTTCGGTACATGAGTCCTAATTACTTTTATTCACAATTCACAAAATTCCCACTTACCAAAATACCTACTCATATGTTGCTCATTATTAATCACCACTGCCTATAATTATCATTTCCCAAAATTTCCACTTTTTAAACCAACTACACTCGAGAGCAATGAATCCGGGTCACTTAAAGAATGTTAAAAATCTCGGAAACTAAAAATGATAGATTAATGCAATAAATTGTATTTAATAGACAATGTAATACTCCTTAAATGAAGGTAAAAAAAATATGAGTCACCATACATTTTATTAACACAAAATTACATAAAGAAAAAAACTGCTGATCTCTCCTTAAAACAAAAATAGGAAACATGAAATTTTTGAACTTTATTACGATTTTCTTGAATTTTAATACTTCGTATTGCCTTCTCGTGCTTCCATTACTGCGTTTACGCAGAAAAAAAACAACAAAAAAACAGAAATCAAACAATGATAAATGACAGATTACAAACAAAAGCAAAACCAAATGCTGTAATTTCGTAGTTCCATCTTCGAAAGTGGCCCTTTTTCAAATTTGATTTTTTTATGATATAACTTTACAATAACTAAGAAGTTTTAATACCTTCATTTAAGGAGTATTACATTGTCTATTAAATACAATTTATTGCATTAACCTAGCATTTTTAGTTTCCGAGATTTTTAGGATTCTTTAAGTGACCCGGATTCATTGCTCTCGAGTGTATTTTACTCGTTACATTAAAACGAGAATAAAGACCCTCCCTATGAAAATCGTGTGGATTTCGAAAGTACCAGGATAGCATAAGATACCAGAGTGGTTTCTTTCTAAGATGGGAGGATGGGCAAGCAAATATTGCAATGAAATGCATTCGTCAAATCCAATGTTGGTCAAAACCTGTAATAATCATCGCAGAGTCCTACGTTCGTCAGGTGGTGCTTACTAACACAGTATTTCATAAGTATTTTAACGAAATATTTAGACTAGATGAAACTTCTGTCATAGTTATGGTATCCTGGTACTTCAGCCGAGCTAGAGGTAGAGTTAGCTCTAGCTAATTCTACCACTAGCTCGGCTTCTCGATCTCCGACTAACAAGTTTTTAATCAAAGACAAATGTTAAAGTGCGAATTTAATTTTAGTATATGAATATTTCAAGTGGCCAGTTATTATTGTAAAGAGGATATATGTTATGTTATGTGTATCCTCAGTGTTCCATTTTTTAAATTGTAATGGAGCAATATCGTGGTTTGTCGGTCTAAAAATAGACCCCTCCGTCTCCTTCCGTGAATGTCGTAAAAGCCAACAAAGGGATTACACCAGGGGATGGACAGCAGCATTCACCTGAGTACTCAACACCATACTGCGATCACCAATCCGCCTGTCAAGCGTGGTGATTATGGCAAATCCCCCCATTATGGGGAAGCCTCATCCAGCGGTGATTGACTACCGGCTGATGAAGTAATCTTTTTTAGGTCACAAATAGAACAATGCGAAGTATCTTCTTCAGTCGGCCCATACCTTTCAAATGAAAGTTCACAACTCTGGCACGTCCCTCCATTCACCGGCTCAGACTGGGGTCTGACCAGTGGGGTCATAGTGGACCCCATCAAGACGTACCATATGGAAGTGGCTATTGCAACCAAGCAGACCCCATTTGCGCTGCTGAAGCCTGATAAAGGAAGTCCTGTGCTTGTAAAGGTGGTAGATACTTCGCTGCCTGGGAAGAAACAGGTCAGTAATTCGTTCATGCTTTGGTATACCTGATACCTGATTGTATCTTTCAATACTTTGACGTAAGGACATGTCTTGCTTCCAGATGTTGGTGCCCGCAACTGCAGAAGACCTGAGAACTGGTGGAAAAATTCTGATGAATGACGAAGAAGACGAGCATTCTCGAGTAAGCTCTTTTTAACTGACTTTAATTATAGTTTTCTATAATTGCGTAATTTTTTTGACAAAGTTTTATAGAAATCAGAAACGTTATGAGGAAACTTTTTGCACCACTGCATGCGGTTCCAACTTTTTGCCTATCGGAAAATTGACTTTAATACCCTGAAAGGCCATAAAACTAACAGAACTGACAACCGTTGGGTAATAAAGCCTCTCGAGTAGTGACTACTAGCCGGACGATGCAGTGTAGTATGGCCACCAAAGCGCGATGGAACAATGACATTGTGGAAGTTGCAGGAGATTAGTGGATGAAGGGTTTAGGGCCCTAGAATTAGAATTTTAGATTTTTGGGTGTTTCGATTTTAGGATCATACTGTGCCTTAATAGACTTTCTGACATTTTTTACTTCACTAAGTGGGTCGCGAACGAAGCTAAAGCCGCAGTGAGTAGCTGGGAGCGTGCTTTGCGTGATAAATTCCCTGCAACGAAGTGAGGCAGCGATCGCTTTAGGAGCGCAGTGACGCACGGGCCCGTGCGTCCAGTGGTTAAGTAGTGCTCTGAGGGTACCTTGCCTTCAGGATGTGCAAGTGGAGTCACGTGGAACCATGGAAGGAGCTGTCCAAATCCGTGTCCCGATAGTGGCGACAGTGGTTCCAAAGATCAACGCCGGGGGGAGACTGCATCTCACGGTGGAAGAACCTCATCGCGCTTATCACACAACATTGTCTGCTGATCGTAAGAAAACTTACATTATTACTGTTTGCACCATACACTGTCAAATTTTTCAGATGAATTACGAAGGAACTCTCTAAAAAGAATGTATTCTTCTTTCTCCTGGCTATTATCCCAATTTATTTGGGGTCAGCCCTCCTGGTACTTCTGCGGCCACACCGTACGGTTGTGGGTTATCTCTGTTGTTGTGTTTTCTCTATCATGTCATTTTGTATTGTTTGGTAATTGTAAGGTGATCATCCACGGCCCATCTCTTCCATATTCATCCGTCGGTCTTCTACATTCTCAACTCTTTTAGCCATATGGTCATCATCTCGCCTCAACACATGTCCGTACCAGCGCTCTAAAAAGAATGTATTGTTTTAAAATCTAGAACACGCCGTTGATAAGTTTTATTCAATCATCTTCATAATCATCATCATCAGCATGAGCCTGTAGAAGTCCACTGCTGGACATAGGCCTACCCATTAGAGTTTTCATTCAGGTTATATAGTTTTGATGAAATCATATTATCCTTGCTGTAGCGATTTAACAGGATAACAAAAAAATTGAACTACCTACAGGTTGTGTAGATGTAGGGCGAATGAAAATACTTTTAGAGTGGAGTGGAGACAAAAGTATGCATAAATCCTAATAGATGCTCATGTCAAGCAGTAATATCACCCAACACTCACATACGTAGTCATGATCCCACACTAGGATTCCCTGTGTCGTAGATATCAAGAACTACGAGTAACATGATACCATGATTATGGTCTCATTTAGCAGCGGATGTTTACAGGCTGATGAAGAAGTGAATAAAAAGCATTTCATCATTTCGCAGTAGGTGAAGTGAAGATAGTGCCTTGTTCACAACCCTCCCGTCAGCCGCACGAGCAGCGCGAGCCGCGCTTCATCGAGCTGAATACCAGCTACACCAGGAGTAACGGACTCGCAGGTGCGTTGTCTTACCTAGTTTAAACCATTCACTCTTTACAAAAGCTTTGCAGTTAAGCCCCAACTGAGTGAAAACCTTTTTAACTGACTTCCCAAAAAAGGAGGAGGTTCTCAATTTGGTTGTATATATTTTTTTTTTTCTTGTATGTTTGTTACCGCATATCTCCGGCGTTTATGAACCGATTTGAAAAAAACTTTTTTATTTGAATAGATATACTTCCAGATTGGTCCCATTTTTTTCAGAATGCAGTTCTGATGATGGGATCCATGAGGAATTGAGGGAACTCCTTAAATATTGTAGGCATACATATGGCGATTTTGATATTTTCAGCAACAAACCAAGCATTTGCATTCAAAAAGTATCATAATCCTTTCATCATTTTGTTTTCATCCAAATATTTAGTCGAATACAATGGCGGAAGTCGGTTTTTTAAATGAAAAGTTATGTATTATGTAATCGTTGGTTGTGTGTATGAAAGTCTACTGACTAAATGCTGACATTAAGTTATATATTTCATGAAACACTAGCGGCTCGTTGGCGTCTTCGTTCGTCAGCCAGTCATTGAGTGGCAATCGAACTTTATATAATTTATTTTACATCTTGGGTTACATGATTGACGTTTTTGTAGGGATCCCTAATTTTTAACAACATTTTCTTAGGTTTTGTACAGTCAGCGCGAGATTATTGTTAGATAAATCCTAGCTTATAGCTAGTAAGGTAGGTACAGGAAAATAAGACAAAAACCATTGACACCGGGTTTTTGTTTGATTTCTAACAAAAAAAATTGAAAAATAATTCAAATAATTATAAAAAATCTACTAAGTGTTCTTTCTGTGGTATTCCACAGAAAGAACACTTAGTAGATTTTTTTAAGTTTTTCGTCTTATTAGACGAATTTTCAAAAGTTTCTGAAAAAAAAATTATCCCATTTATGCGCGAAATAATTTCGGATTTCAGGAGATTCTGATTTCCTCAACATTTTATCTTTTACCGTTGCGGCATATCTATCGCAAGATTTTATTTAACTTGCAATGTTTGGGTGTTTGGTTGATTAGGTCAAATCTTGAAACTGAATTACTGAATACTGAATATTTTTCAGCAAAAAACTTATTTTAAGAGAATTTCACCGGTTGCTATAGCAAAAGGTCTTTTAAAATTGTATGGTTACCAAATCATAAATTAAAAAAAAACAATTTTTAAAAACAGTCGCTCCACATGTCTAGATATCAGTGTACTGATCATGTGTACAAAGTTTCATGAAGTTTGATGAAGTAATAGCCAATTATGAGTGTTTCTCAGTGGTCAGATTGGTGGTCAGACTAGTCTGGCCAACGGGAATTATTTTTCCCATTGGCCAGATTTATTTGACAGCTGGAAAAGACATAGAAACAAGTACGATCTAAGAAAAAACTGTTTTGCATTTTATTATTTATCATTTATATATTTATTATTTAGTTTCTGTGAAATTGATACCCATTATGTAACAATACGACCCCCCAACCCTTCTATTTATAAAATTAAGATCCATTTAGTAGGTATTATACCTATTTATTATTGTTTATTTAAACAATAGTAATATAATCTGAAAAGTCAGTCGAACGAAGTCAAAGAATCAAAAATAATGTGATTGACATTTCATGACAAACAGGAAAATTTTGTTTTATACCTACAACCATAAAACATCTAGCAAAGAGTTTCAATCAGTAATAAATAAAACATATTTAGAAATTTACATGACCTCTTCGTATTTTTTTGTATTCAACAGTACTTTACTAAATTAAGAGCTAATCTGAACAACGGGAAAAATAATTCCCGTTGGCCAGACTAGTCTGACCACCAATCTGACCACTGGGAAACACTCAAATAAGATGCAAACTTCGTTCGCGTATACAAAAGGGTGCAAGCCCTAACGGTAACCCTCCCTTAAAGCAGTTTTATTGTAAGCAGGTTCTGCGATATCTTCGACGTGTTCGATGCCCCCGCCGCCCCTGTCGCCCCCTCTCGATTTGATTGCCATGGACCTCTTCGAGCCCATGGAATGCATGCCTTTAGGTAAGCATATATTTAGCTGGTGGTGGTTAGAGTAACTGCCAATGTGGAAACGTTAAGATCATTTTGACGACCTCTGTGGCGCGGTGGGCGAAGGTTCGCCTGCGACGCAGGAGGTTGCGGGTTCGATTCCCGCCTCGGAATAAATATTTGTACGATCTGCAGATAATTAATTGTTCAGGGTGTTCTGGGTATTTTCTATGTATAATAAAAAAATATCTATCTATGTAATGTATTGTATTAAGTATATCAGTTATCTAGTACCCATAAAACAAGCTCTGCTTAGCTTGGTCCTGTGGTCATTACGTATTCTATGGCTTGGGGCTTGATAATTTTGTGTGAAATATCCAGTATTTATTTATTATATTTTATTTATAGTGAAAATGATAATTTTTATGAAAACATTCCGAGTTATGTAGGAAAAATTGTGACTTCGGAACCCTACACCATTCGTAGCCCGTTACACACTTAGCTGGTCTTTGGAAATACTTAAATTGACAACTATTGATAGCTGATGGTTGTGTAATTATGTCTAAAAACGCTTTTATATAATTCCAGGGCCTCAGATAACTGCTGTAGACAATATTGACCAACCGCCACATTCAAACAACTCAGACATCTTCATAGGAGAATTCGAGGTGGGTACATGGAGTACATCCAGGGAAATTGTATGTTGACCTATTTATTCGTCACCGTGATTTGGTCTGGTTGAGAAATTTTTGATGAGATTTGTCCTAGCTACATGGCAATTTTAGGAATGTTACTGAAAAAAAAACGTCATAACGTTAGCAGAGTTATCGTGGGAAAGCAATGACGGTAATGGTCTCACCACTAGTCACGTCTAAATTCCTTCGACCGTGCGACTTTGCGTAGACTTTGAAAAGAGCGTTTGTTGCCCGTGTTACTAAGGCACAGTGAGGCTCTGCCTACTCTTTCTATGAAAAAGGCTTGGGTCTGTATGTATGTATGTGTTTTGGTTGTGTAATATATTATTGTATGTACACTACTATGCGTCCTAATCGTGGTGACGGATAACGAACTGGCCAACATAATTACTTCCTTGATAGTACACAGTAGAGCATAAAAAATCGTTTGCGACAAAAATAACAAATAACCAAGTTGTTATTTTTGACGGACAAAAACGGTTGTTTTTTGGTTGTTTTTTTCGGAAGAAAATGTATCAAATACGAGTACTTTCGTTATGCGAATTATAATTCAACATTTTGGGAAGTCAACGTGAGGATAATTTCGAATGTGTAGCTTTATTCGGACGCATAAGTTGTTCAACTAAGTTGCTTATGTTTAATGACAGTATCAAAACTACTTTATCACAATTTTAATTTCATGATGATTTAAAACTTTTATTTAATTTTCAGGAGAGCATCCAGCTGTCCGATTCAGACTGATCTTTTTTTACTTTATATTTTTTTCGCAACTCAAGAGAATGACGTTTTGATTTAGCTATAAGCAAAAATGGTTATAAGTTTTATTTAAATAAATTTTATGCATGACATTTTAATCTTATTTGTCTTTTTTTAAGTGTTCGGATAAAAGAGATGTCGAATCTATCGAATCTAAAGTTAAAACCATTCTCAAAAGCTAAACTAAAGATTGCCATCAAGATCAATGAAGATCGTGTGAAACAGATCATCGAACTTCTGGTAGGACAGATTGGAATAAACGGTGATACCTCTCTGCTTACTGCGTGGTTGTTTTAGATTGGGCCATTGTTGTAAGTTTATAACCTAGGGCAAAAAACTTAAAAAACTTAACTCCGTATGATACAAGTGGCACGCGAGAGGTAAGTAATGCTGTGTAATAATATACACAAAGAACATAAGATAGATTTCATTCAAAATTTGAAATGTCTCCCAATGCGATAAAAAATTCAGTTCTTCGGCATGCGAGCCGCACTCATTATTATTTAATCTGTGACGAAGGGGTAATTATTTAGTTTTGCCGTAGGAACTGTATTATAATTTTGTCCAAACAGTTAGATCATCGAACTTTTGGTAGGACAGATTGGAATAAACGTAAATATTTTTTTTTTGTCATCTGTCATTCGACGTCCACTTTTGGATGAGGCGTCCCCCCCATAGAATGCAATGGAACATTTGCCATAATTACCACGCTTGGCAGGCGGATTGGTAATCGCATAGTATTTATAGCTGTTAGCTGTGAGTACTCAGGTGGATGCTGCTGCGCAAGCCCCTGGTCTCATAGTCGGATTTTAAGACATCTAAGGGAGGAGACGGAGGTGACTATGCTTAGGTCGGACACACCAAGGCATCCGGAAACATAACGCTATGTCTTACTCTTGTACATTATATATATGTGTATTGTGTATATTATATATTTGCTATAGTCAGGCTTGCAATATACTGTACTACCTACTACATTCTCTCATTAAATTCTTATACGTAGTTTACCTAAGTAGGAATCTTCTTAGTAGGTAGGTATACTGCACAATACGATATCATAATCGCAAAAAAGGCCAATTTCCTGTCGTGAATGCAAATAATCCGCTATTATGACGATCGATGACGTGTATTATACCGTTGCGATATCGTTCTCGTGTCGTATTGTTATCGGCACGTGGACGGAAATAGGCCCTTTGACTGCCGGGTGGGGTTTAAGTTTAGTTCCGGAAAATAGCCATAGATGGCGGTGGGTGTATCGAATAATTGTTTTCAGAATAATTATCATTTTATTAATTTTTGCAAAAACTAAATTTTTCAGTTGTAGGTATACTTTGATAAAGAGTAGAATTAACAGTATTAACGGCTTTCCCGGTAAAATAAAACTTAGTATTGCTACTACCCGTCACAAGATGGCGCTAGTAGAAAAACAGGCTGATCTAACTATAATATTTAACCCAAATTATCCATGGAATCAAATCTTCTGCCTTTTGCCATGGAAGTAATAAGTACTACTACGTAGTACTTATTACTTCCATGCCTTTTGCATTGAAAAACCATTTTTAATCTATCATAATTAAATTGAAAGAGACAAATCATGGAGTAATTATTTCAAGGATATCCCGCGTTTATTTGTAGCACGGTACGAAATTATATCTTTTGAAAGTCAATTTTACCTTCTAAATATACTTGCGTATAGATACAATATAAATTAATGCTTTCGTTAAAAGTTTTCGAAAGTATTTTGTTTTATTAATATGCTTATTTTAGCTACCCTTCGCTAGATGGCGCTCGTAGTATCTGTAATTTTCTAACTACCTACTTGCTTCCGTACCAATTCTATTCCAATCCAATCACGTTTTATCAAAACTTTTTCATAGTTAAAATCCTGCAAATCAATAGATTCAATTATTGAATCACGGTAATAAAGTAAAAATTCTACACGATTAAATTCACAACGCAACTAAGTTCCTTTCAATGTTAAACCTACTCAACGTGTTTAGATCCACCGTGGTGTGTCCGGCTTAAGATACGACCCCTCCATCTCCTCCCGTGGATATTGTACAAGGTGACTTAGGGATTACCTACACCAGGGGATGGATAGCAGTATCCACCTGTGAGTGTTATTACCGATACTGTGATCACCAATCCGCTTGCCAAGTGTGATGATTTGTCAGTTCCCTCAATTGGGATTTTATGGGGGAGGCCTCGTCTAGCAGCGGACGTCTAAAAACTGCTACTGATGATAATGTTGATATTTTCAGATCATCTGAGTATTATTCTATAATCTAGAAGCATTATATTTGATTCCTTATACCTTTTTGGTCAATACCATAATTATAATATACATTTTTGGATGCTAATTCGAGTACTTATTTTTTTTAATTAGGTACAAGCTTTGTTGATTCCATACTTAAAACCAACGATTCCTATTGAACCAATTCAATTTTTACATGGATAAATAATACCATGTTAATACCAGTAATTACAACTAATGACAGATAAGCACCGTCCACACGGGCGACCGCAACGTGTGACATAAAAATCGCAATAACATTTAACAAGAAGAATGCAACAATAAAACGCGAATTACGCTGGTCCAGTTTTTTACCAAAGACGAAAGCGTGGCGCGCACGTGACCCAAAATATTAAAACTAGTGTTAGATCTGACACGCGGCCTTTCCCACCAATAAATAGTCTTGACAACCCTGTCTTTTAATTCGTTTGCCATTGCAAAATCAATCATAGCAGTCTATCTATTCAGTTGGAATTTGCTTGCTATGAGCTGCTACAAATTTCAAAAAGTAACCTTTCGAATTTAGATTTTAGTGCTATTCAGTTTATGGTTGATATTTGATTGCGCTCTAGCTAATAAAGTAAGGGTTATCCCCAATGGTCTAATACCGCCCCCGACGGTTATCGAAGAATGCGTCGGCACGTGTTTTACTGCGTTTTTTATCGAATTTTATTTCATCGTGCGAACAGAAGTACGTCTGGCGCGGACGGACACAATGCCGGCTTTATTGTGGGACCAAATCGGAGATTTTATATAGATTTGCTAAAGAATGGACCGTATAGAACTTTCTATAGGCGACCACGCTTCGACCTCTGACAAACTCGTCACTTACGAATAAGCACCTGTCTATTTACATTTAGTAGGTACTACTATTAGGTACATAACCATATATTTATTTAGTTATTCTAAAGTTATAGGTACAGCTTAGAGCATACAGTTTTTGATGTTATTATTTGATTAAATGACAGAACTGGCATTTGGCGGCCTACTTTGAGCGGTAACTCCAGGGCCCCAATTCTACTAAACAAATTGTGTTTGAATTGTTAATGAATTATCTCAAAATCGTTACTTTTGACACTTTTGCTATACCACTAGTGTCAAAAATGACAATTTTGTGATAACTCATTGTAATTCATTAACAATAAATCCGAACACAATTTGTTTAGTAGAATTGGGGCCCTGCATATAACAACTGCAAAATACTTCTTAGGTCACCCTGCGATAATAATATCTCAGGGTGACGATGAAGTATAGATGAAAAGACTCATGTTTTTCCTATTTTCGTAAAAAAAAGCGTAAAACGTAAATTATAGCTCACTTCAGAATCGTTTATTTTGAAAGAAAACTATGCCGTACGATCGTAGCTGCATTTTCATCATCAGCATCATCACTTTTAGTCCAGCCTTTAGACGTTTTTATACTGCTGAAAGTTTTGTCCAACATTATATTTATTATATTAGCTACCGTAACCGGTATTATGCACCGTGGTATGTCCGGCCTAAGAATAATATACCTTTCCGTTTCCTTACGTGGATGTTATAAAAGCCGATTGAATGATTCAGCCAGGGTATGGGCAGCAGCATCCACCTGAGCACTTAACACCAATACTGCGATTACCAATCCAGCTTCGAAGCATGGTGATTAGATATAGCAAGTCCCTATATTGCATTCGATAAGGGAGGCCATTAACCGGCTGATAATGATATTAACTGCATTATAATTTACCTTTAAAGTATAACACTCATTTTATGTCCAGTAAATCCTCCAACAAACAAACATAAAACAAACTATCAATTTCACAAAACATTATTATAATCATGCATAGGGCCAAATAATCCCTTTCGAGAAGTCAGCCCCAAATATCATTTCATATTTTGATTATGATATCAATGTCACCCACTCCCATACAAAAGCCCTGGAGATTTTTATATCGTCTGTTAATACACATATTTACCCATTAAAAGTCGCGTGGCGATGAAATAATAATTCATGCAATAAAACTATTGTGTGTGAATGTTCGCTTTTTATATGAGAAATTGTTTTGATTGTGTTATAAAAGGCCAATGGGAAATTGTATTTGAAAGTTAGTATTATTTAATGTGTCGTAGTGTATCCGGCCTAAGAAAAGACTCTTCCATCTTCTCCCGTGGATATCCCGTGGTGGAATTACACCAGGGTATGGGCAGCAGCATCCACCTAAGCACTCAACATCGATACTGCGATCAGCTTCAATTCACCGGCCAAACGTGGTGATTATGATAATTAAAAATGCATTTTGATTTCAATGTACTTCACTCACGGTAGTTCTATCTGGAACAAAACTGGCCGAAAATCCAAATTCCAAACTGTCCGACTAGTCAGGCTAACAGTTTGGAATATTTTTGTCCTAACAGTTAGATCATCGAACTACATTATTTACTTTACTTTTTTTTATTTACTTAATCAGTAATGATTATTACTGACTAAGTAGTTAAAACTATTATAAGTCAGGATTTAATACCTATACCATTTTTCATATGCAAGTTGTTCATACATTGTCATTGTGCTTAGAAAGAAGAAAGAAGTTTTTAGAAAGCAAAACCTTTAATTTTGGCTTTCTTTTTTAATTAATTTGGACATAAGTTATTTGGTTTGATTAAACGATTGAGCTAGCTCTGTCAGATCAGCTGTTTATTAATCTCATAGCCAAAACGGTGATAACTTTCTTAGAGATTTCCGGGAGTTGTTTTAAGCCTAAAATTAAAACCAAATTAAATAAACATCATCAACAGCCTTTTGGCTTGTTGCGGGAAGTCTTGTGTGTCTTTTCAAATGAGTGGAAATTATCCACGAACATTAGAGTGTATCACTAGAGTGAAACTGCCATCGCTTTACTAGAACATGACTTGACCGAGACTTTGACGACTTGACCTAACTTTATCCAAATAATTACTTGACATTGGCAACATTGAAAGAAAGAAAAAGCATTTATTTGTGTCAATGATTCATCATAAAAAAGACACGGGAAAATACAAAAGACACACACACAAACAACAAAGATTAACAAAGAAAATTAAAACTAAACAGATGAACATGAGAATGAGATGATAAAACTAATACAAGAATGACTTGTTGTTATATTATAATAATGTGCCTCTTACGTACCTCTTGAGGACAATTTTCTTCACTAACCATAATAAAAGAATAAATAAATAAAATAAAAATACTTAGAAGGATGCTCCTGCCCATCTCCTGGAGTAAATAGCTTATTAAAAAGAGTCAACTGACCTACCACCTGTTTAAGGGGTGACATCCACTGGTGTGCACCAACGAGGCTCATGATTAATGTGCACGTTGTGTTAACTGGGGGAGAAAAGCTCTGCAGATAGGTACACACACATAACACCCAACAGTCACATACATAGTCTTGATCCCATACTAGGATTCCCTGTTGTTATATAGGAAGCCTACAGAGGTGTTGATAGAAAGACGGTATAATGCACACTGGTTTAATGAACGATGGGCTACGCGTAATATGGTCGCGCAGCTACATCTACTTATAGATATGTACATACATAACACTTTTCCCCCCTCTTAAAAGAAGAAAACCAAAAGAAGAAAATGGAAAACAACTCAAAAATATTTCTTATAATCTATAATAGGTCTATTTCTACGACCGTGGGCCGGCATAGGCGTGTGGGAGTCATCATCAACATCATCTTGTGCAGCAGGCTGTGGCGTACTGAACTCAAGGCTGCCACTACCTCTAGAGGAGTTCAAAGGTGTTCCGGGTGTCCCTGGCTCCGAGGATGCTATACCTGTTAGACGTGGTGACTCTGCATATGAATTTTCCATTGCCGTGGTGTCAGAACAGGTATCATCATGTTCTAAAGTGACATTGGCAGAAGAGCCTGTGGACGAAGGTGGCGAGTTTTCTGGTACCGAAGACACATTACTCGTCTGAATGCTGCTGTTTTCTGGATTTACCTCTTCTTGAGGCAAAGTTACATCCCACACGTCAACCCTGCTGTCGTTACCTTTGTAAGAAAGGAGCTGGTTTCTATGTCTCATAATATTCTTACTACTCAGAGGCAATTTAATTTTGTACATAACCTTGCCGAATTTTCTTATAATGGTACCTTTTGACCATGTAAATTTACTTTTGTTTGTAAATTGTTTGAACCACACTATATCACCAATAGTAAAATCTTTTTGTCCTTTACCGCCGTAATGTTTAACCTGTGAGCACTGTTTTAGTTTAACTAATGCCGGTAACTCCGATGATAAGGAAGGGTCAATAACCTTTTTTGAAATTAAATCCAATCGCGAGCGCAGTTTCCGACCAAAAACTAACTGAGCTGGAGAAGTCTCGGTCGTGCTGTTAATAGAGTTTCGATAATCAAACAGGTACTTCGATAAACAATTTTGAAAATCATCTTTACAAGCAGAAATCAAAATTGAATTTATTCCTTTTTTTATTATTTTTACAAAAGATTCGGCTTGACCATTACTCATAGCGTGATAGACAGGTGAAAACAAACGAGATATATCATTCAACCTACAAAAATTTGCAAATTCCTGCGATGCAAACGAAGTTCCGTTATCAGTCACAATTATCTTAGGCATGCCAAACCTAGACATAAAATCAACAAGTTTCGATATAACTGCCTTAGTTGTAATGTTATTGTTCATCACATAGCACTCAACCCACTTCGAATATGCATCTACTATTACCAAAAACATTTTGTTATTCATGGGTCCTAAAAAATCCATGTGAATTCTATGGAATGCATGCGGCGGGTGAGGCCAGGGTGCAAGTGGAGAGCGTGGCGGAGAAGGCCGTAACTGTGCACAAACTTCACAAGCACCAACTAGTTTTTCCAAGGCGCCATCTATGCCTGGAAACCATAAACGAGACCTAGCCTCAGCTTTCATTTTAACTATTCCGAAATGTGAGCTATGCAGTTCATTTAATATTTTGTTCCGCAATTTTCCTGGAATAATAACTTTGTGACCTCGCAATAAAATACCATTTTCAAGTGATATTTGCATTCGACATAAAAAATATGGTTTGATCCAATCACCTGTTAATTTACGAGGCCAGCCACTCTGAACAAATTTGGTAACAGTCTTTAAAACAGAATCCTTTTCAGTTTCTATTTGTAATTCCCGCGCAGTAACAGGCAAACACCCATCAATGGCAAAATTAACATACGCAGCTACCTCCCTCGAACCTAGCGCGAACACGTCCTGTCGCTGCTGCTCCGATGCGCTAACACAGCTATTGTTCGGACACGCACGAGATAAGAAGTCAGCTGTGTTTGCCGCGCTGCTAATGAACTCGATTTCATAATTATATGCACTCAGAAATATTGCATACCGCTGTAACCGATTTGCCGATACTTCAGGAATGCCACGGTTTTTACCAAATATTATAGTCAAAGGCTTATGATCCGTACGTAAGGTAAAAGGTTCTGACCTACCATACAGATATTGATGGTATTTTCTAACACCGTAAATTATAGCTGTAGCCTCCTTTTGTATTTGTGAATATTTTTTTTCAGCCACTGTTAGTGAGCGGGACGCGTATGAAATTGGTTGTTCAACACCATTACTACATACTTGCGATAATATTGCACCTAAGCCGACTGGGGAAGCGTCAACGGTTAATATTATTTTTGCATTATTGTTAAAATGTGTGAGGACCTTATCAGAGGCTAAAATCTTTTTGATGGTATTAAAAGCATTGCTCTGCTCATCATTCCAGCACCACTTGATGCCCTTTTTTAACAAATCATGCAATGGACTTAATATCGAAGACGCATTTGGAGTAAAATTCCTATAATAATTTATCAGACCCAAAAAAGACTGTAATTCATTCACATTTTTGGGTACAGTTGCTTTCAAAATAGCATCAACCTTCAGTGGATTTTTTCTTATACCACTTTTGTCAATAATATATCCCAGATAAGATATTTCAGTTTGAAAAAAAACACACTTATCCTTTCTTAAAGTTAAACCCATGTCTTGTAAGCGCCTTAAAACTTCATTAAGCCGATTCATGTGCTCAATTCTATTTAGACCAGTAACGCATACATCATCTTGGAAAACTAGAACTCCCTCCATATTACCTACTATAGATTCAATAACTCTCTGGAAAATTGAGGGAGCGCTAGCTAACCCGAATATTAAACGAGTATGGTTAAACAAGCCCCGCGGAGTATTTATGCAAGTGATGTTTTGCGAGCTTTCGTGAATTTTCAGTTGATTGTAAGCCATTGATAAGTCTAGTTTACTGAATTCTTCCCCGCCATGCAGTTTGGTGAAAAGTTCTTGTGCAGTTGGAAGAGGATACTTTTCCACAAGAAGCTGTTTATTAATAGATACCGAGTAATCAGCACAAATGCGAACACTGCCATCCCGCTTTAAGACGGGCACAATTGGCGATGCATACTCTGAATAAGTAACCGGTCTTAATATACCTAACGCTACCAATCTGTCCAATTCTTTGTTAACCTTATCTCTTAAGGCAAATGGCACTGGACGAGACTTAAAAAACACAGGTTTTGCATCTGATTTCAAAGGTAATTTAATTTCAAATTGTGTAAAACAACCTAACTCATCTGAAAACACTTTCGGATAGGCCTTAGTTAGGTCTTGCAAAACATTATCTGTATCGGACATATTATTACAGTAACCGAGATTGGATACAAACCGTAATTCAAATGCACGTATAAAATCACGGCCAAGGAGGGGAGGGCCGCCATTGCGAATAACATGAAAAGGCAGTTTTATCGTACGGCCTAAGTATGTGATGTTCAAAATCATGCACCCTGTTACTAACATTTTGATGCTAGTATAACTCAATAATTTTTTAGTAGGTGCTGACAACGGAACTTCGGAAAAAGTACTTTTATATAGACTTTCAGAAATAACAGAAACCGGAGAACCACTGTCTATTTCACACTTTATTTTTCGACCCTCCAGACTCACAGTTTGAGTCATAGGCACTTCATTTACGGAGTTAATAATATTTAGACGTAACTCACCATCGTCTCCCTCGTCATCGGCGTTACCTTGCTCAACATAATTCACTGTATTACTCGAACACATTTTACGCAGATGACCTTTACGGTTGCACAATTTGCACGTATAGTTAGAGAAACGACACTCCGACGTTTTGTGATTCTTGTAACCGCAAACCGAACACTTTTCACTATTTCTACGCGATCCTTTAGTATTTCCTCGTTGATCGATCTTGAACACGGCGCTGGCGCCGGCATCCTGATTAGCGTCTGTGATCCCCGATGGCGCCACCGCGGCGCCTGTGCGCGCACAGCGGACGCTCTCAGCTAAGTCCACAGCTTTGCTCAGCGTCAAGTCCTTGATGTCTTTGGCGAAGAGCTTATCTCGTTCATGCCCCGGTAGAATTCCCATTACGAACTTATCGAGAAGATAATCCTCCAGATTCTTGAACGCACAGTAGGTAGCGAGGCCACGTAACCTTGCGGCCCACTGCGAGTGCGTCTCGCCGGGTTGCTGCACTGCTGAATAGAACTTGTGCCTTTCCGCAAACCCACAGCGCTTTGGCAGAAAATGGTCGTCCAAAATTTTGACGAGGTCCGCATAGTTCTTTGTATCCAATTCTTCAGGTAAAACGAGATTACACGCTAGTTGGAACGTGTTTTCCGTGAGTGCGCTCAACAGTACCGCTTTTCTCTTCACTCCAGCTTTGTCTTCTGTCTCGCCGATGCTATTGGCAATGAACCATTGCTGAAGCCGCCCCTTGTAAAGCTTCCAGTCTTGGGTGAGGTGATCAAAATTGGAAATAGCTCCCAAAGTAGAATTTGAGCCAAACATTTTTCACTTTTTTATATGTGGGTAGGTATAGTAATCGTCGTCACTGTTATATAGGAAGCCTACAGAGGTGTTGATAGAAAGACGGTATAATGCACACTGGTTTAATGAACGATGGGCTACGCGTAATATGGTCGCGCAGCTACATCTACTTATAGATATGTACATACATAACACCTGTGTTGTGGGTATCAGGAACTACCAGTACCATGGTACCATAACACCCAGACCCGGAACAAATATTTGTAGATCAAACAAACATTTGTTCCACAGCCGGAATCGACCCGCAACTTCTTGCATCTCAGTACTCGGTCGCCACAGAGGTCGTCAAAAAGGTATGGAATCAGAAGTGCTGGAAAAGATAAGGTAAGATTAGTTATTTCGAAGTTTAAAAGGTTCAAATTCTGTGTAACTTTACAGGCAGATTTAAGGTAAGCTTGCTCAATGCGTGTATTATGACTTAAAAAATGTTGTCTTCACCTTATACGTAAGCAGTTCCGTCATAAATAACACCTACTTTGTAATAAGTCATTGCGATGAGAATGTATCATTTTACAAATGCGTCGTTATGCGATAAAAAACCAGATTATATTGGTACGATCTGCAGATATTTGTTCAGGGTGTTCTGGGTATTTTTCTATGTATAGTAAATAAATATCTATCTATGTAGTGTTATTGTATTAAGTATATCAGTTATCTAGTACCCATAACACAAGCTCTGCTTAGCTTGGGGCTAGATAATGTTGTGTGAAATGTCTCCAGCATTTATTTATTTACTTATTTTATTTATTTATTTCATTATTCGTTGTGTTTTTCGTTAACGATTATGTCAAAATTATATTATCTCAGCAGCCAATACATACATACATAACGGATGATGTAACATAGGATGTAGCCAGTTGAAATTTTCACAGATTTTGGTGTAGTTTGACCATGAACACTATGGAAATTAAAAACAAAAATCCAAATCCCATTGGGGGTACAAGAATTCTCCAACCAAGGAATAAAATCGATATCGCGTTTTTATCTACTAGTGGTGACATCTAGTCTTGAGGTAAGTAAACATCAGAACCTTAACTATCCGTGGTTTTGGAGATTCATGCCTTAAAACATAATTAACTTATGTTTTTTTTGTAGTTACACGTAAACCTACGTTACAGCCAGGAATTAATGCAAGTGAATAAAACTGGATTCTACAGTTTAGGGCGTATAAAATTTTCATACCAAAAACCCAAATACCCAACAAAGTACAAACTCATTACGTTTTATACTTAACGATGTTCATCCGTCAGCGGCAGACGCGCGACTGCCGTGCACGCGACCGGCACGCGTCGCGGATCAAGGCGATTGGTCGCAGAGTCGCGTCGCCTGCGCAAGTTGCGACTGACGACTCAATCGCAAGGATTTGTCGCACTGTCGACGGTAATGAGGTATGACATTGCCTTTTTATTGTGTTGTCAGACACAATTACTTGGGGGTAGATTGTGTAAATGTAAATTATTTAGATGTGGCTAACAAGTCAGATTTGTAAATATCATTGCATGGGAACTCATATCAATCTTACTAATATTAACAATACAAACATTTTAACGTTTGTATTATTTTTAAGTTTGCTTTGTCGGACAGATAAGGCTGTCTTATATTAAACCACTGGATGCGTCTGCATGATGGGTTTTTGATTTGATAACTGAATGTTTGATACTCAATAATAATATCTTTAGTCTATAGTCTTTAGTCTTTAATAAATAATGTAATAATCAATAATATATAATATATAATGTTATATATTATATATTATTATATAATAATATATAATAATGTCTTTAGTCCATCGAGTGGAGGGCCTTCTTCTACCGCGTTTTCCAGATTGCGGTCGCCAGTCGAGAACCTTTATTCCCCATGTTGTCAGCGAGCTATTATTACCTGCCCATTGCCACTTCAACTTGCTAATTCTAAGAGCTCTGTTGGTGATCTTGGTTCTTCTACGCAACCGAACTATTTCTTCGTCGCAGGAAGTCGGTGGATAGAGGTGGCTCAAGACCGTTCAGCACGGCATAAAAGAATGATAACATAACATGACACCCAACAGTCAAATACGCAGTCATGATCTTACATTAGGATTCCCTGTGTCGTCGGTATCAAGAACCACGAGTACCATGGTACCATAACATCCAGACCCGGAGCAAATATTTGCAGATTATACACACATTTGTCCCGCAGTGGGAATCGAACCCGCAACCTCTCGCATCTCAGCCGGCTACTCGCCCACCGCGCCACAGAGGTCGAAGGAGGCCAATGTCACAGCAATCTATTGGATGATGATGATGAATGTGCTCCCTCCTACATTGTAAAGGTCACGAAAAGTCAGTGCATGGAAGTAGCTTTGGACTGTTGGTCATCTTATCCACTTTCTAACAGTTAAAAACAATTATATCTTTCACCTACTATTCCACGATTTTTTTTGTACTACTTGGCATGCTAACATGCTTACGGCCCACCTGATGGAAAGCAGTTACCGTAGCCTATGGACGCCTGCAACACCAAAGGCATCACACGCGCGCTGCCGACCCTGAAGCATAAAGATGAAAAGTCTCATGTGCCTGTAATTTCACCGGCACCCATACCCTTCAAACCGAAACAGCAATTCGAGCACTACTGCTTGGCGGCAGAAATAGGTATGGTGGTAGTGCTTCCCTGGACGAACTCTTTCGTAAGAAGTTCAACTACTTACTTTTACAAAATTATACCCACTATATATTCCACGATTGTTTTCCATCACGAATACTACAGCTGAAATAATAATAATTTAAATGGAGATTGCACCAAAAAATCAATTGCTCGCTCTGTTCGCTGCAGGCATATCTCACGCATGGCTGCAGACGCAAATTGTTCACTAACCTGATTACAACTAGTTCCACATTGTCTTTGCTGCCTGCGCCCGCCCGCTGTGTACAGCGGCATGTTCTACTGGAAGGATCATACCATTCTTTATTTATCAAAATGTCTCTAGATACTGCAACTATCAAGCGGCTTGTTCTGTATAGTCCCATTATCAGTTGCCAACGCTGAAACACAGGGAATAAATAGTCTTTAAATAAATAAAAATTATCATCACCTACCTATTTAAGACCACTGCTGAACGAGGTCTCCCCCATGAGCTGGTAGAGAATGCTTCCTAGCACTAAGTTCACCTATGTAGGTACATTATTTGTTATTGTGCAATAAAGAAAATTCAATTCTATTGAATGCAGAAAATTCTATTCTATTGATTTGCCATAATCACAACGCTTGGCAGGTGGATTGGTGATTACAGTTTGGTGTTAAATTACTCTAGTGGATACTGCTGCCCATCCCCTGGTGCAATCCCTTAGCCGGCTTTTACGACATCCATTTGAAGAGATGGAGGGGTCTATTTTTAGACCGGACACACTACAGCATACGGTATGGCGATCTACTACTAAATAACTATGATTTTTGTCTTAATTATTATTTGTTTTGATTATTATTGTTGTATTTTGTATCGGTAACATACATTGCATGCTGTGAAACGTATTATGCTGGATCTTACTCTAATTTGACATCTATTTTTAAACAATTTACTCAATAAATAAATTAATACAATATTTATTAGTATTTTCTTGAGCATTTCTAGAACTTTCGACAAACACAAAGTTATATCCACGTTGCATCGATAAACCACCAAATTTCTGTATAAATTCATTATATCTGAACGGAATGCGTTTTGATAATTCAATTCTTGTGCGGTTGGCGGTTGGATGATTAATTTCACTTTTTATTGATCGTAATCGAGTTTATTTAGAGTAATAGGGATGATGGTAATGTTACGTGAGTTTATATTCTGTCTTAATTTAAACAATACCCTTTTTAGCAATAAAGTCTTATCACCTGGATACCGGATAGCATTATTTCTATCCGGAATTTAAACCGAAAATTAATAGTATTACGACTGTTTTCCTCGTGAAAGATGTCCACAGTTAGTTCATGAAAATTAGCAAAAATTATTTAGCTTCATTTTTAATTATTTACTCCTTTACTTACGTTAGGTATCGAAATTTTAGAATTGCTTAAAATAAATCGTATCACTGTTTGATAATATTTATTAATAAGTGATGGCAATATTGCTTAATCTTTGACAGATTTTTATAAGTAAGTACTTACCTAAATGATTAGTATAAACACGGTACGTTTCAACAAATCAATGTGCAAACTTTATTTCATGTTAAAATATGGACCGGTTATAATAATTATTTATAAATTGAACTATCTCAACCAACAATCACACATAGTCCTGATCTCGCACTATGATTCCCTGTGTCATAGGTATCAGGAACTATTTGAAGCGGGAATCGAACCCGCACTTATCACGTCTCAGCCAGTTACTCGCTACCTGAATTTTAAACAATTAAATGACAACTCTTCTCGAAAGAGTTCTTTGTGTATCGTCAAATCTCAAAAACAAACAGAAAAACAGAACGTCACATACACTTGGCTCAGAATGTTGTTAAAAACAGAAACTCTCTTCAAAGTTATAGGCGATTATAATTAGCGAGCCACCCTCACAAGGGCTAGGCAGGGCAGGGAAGGGCAGGGCCCTTTATGCAATAACTGCATCGTCTAATTTGATTTTTATTTTGATCCTATTTGTCCATCTGATTGAGAGCCCGAGGCGTATAGTTAACTTTGGTTATTATTTCGTGGTTGTTTATATGCTATAGTTTTATTTGTATTGTATTGTAACGACGTTACATTTTTTTATTCACACTGACTTTGGTGTGTCCGGCCTCAGAGTAGACCTCTCCATCTCCTCCCGTGGATGTCGTAAAAGCCAACTAAGGTTACACCAGGGGATGGGCAGCCATCCGCCTGAGAACTCCACACGAATACTGCGATCACCAATCCACCTGTCAAGCATCGTGATTATGGCAATTCTATCCCATTGTTCTTTATGGGGGAGGCCTCGCCCAACAATGGACGCCCATAGGCTAAAAAAACAAACAAAAACTATTTTAACTGACATTTATGAACGATTATGAAAAACCAGAGTTCAGGTAAGCGACCGCAGATAGGGTATGAAAAGGCTGGCGACACTGCCACGTTGGATAATAATACTGATTTTCCGACCAGTCCATCGTCATGAGTCTCATCTTTCAGCCACTTGTATAACTCTTTGAAAAGGAGCCACGCATTAGGGCAACACGAACCTCGGGTTTCTACCCCAAAAGACCATGAATTATGAGAAGATGTGCCCATTGCAGATAGATGCATATTTTCGCCGCTTTACCCCTGTTTTCTGCTTCAGTCGCCGCCGAACCTTCCTTTCTGTCACAATAATAAATTCAATTTACTATAGATTACACAAGATTACATTGTAATACACAAAAGTAAAATATTTACCCTCTTATTCATAATTTTTTAAACCTTTGATAGCTAAAATAGCTTTTGTCTTGTTTTGTCGATGTCATTAACATTATACATAGAGAAAAAAAAAATGCAATTTTAACTAAAATAGGTTTAAAAAATGATTTTGAATAAGGGGGTTAGGTTTTATTATAATTTTAATAATAGGACCCATGCTGAACTGCATTCTCTAACTAAACCTAAATTAAAGACAGCACTTAAATCGCCATCATGATCAATTAGACTAAATAAAGAAGATTAAAGCTGTAATTAAGAAATTAAGCTTTTAAAAATGCTTAACATAACCAACACTATTCGAAACCAATGTTTTACCATTTTTAGCATGGTTTTAGTAGTCGTTCGTAGCTATCTACGCAGTGTCGTAGAGGCTCTACGAACTTGTTCTCGCATGTTTATAAGAATCTTGGTGGATGGCACACACTGAGATAGACATAAACCCATTAGTGAGCAAAGTCGAGTTGTAGATAAGATACGGTAGATAAGATTTTTATTCAGGTAAAAAACCAACTAAGATATCTCAATAATATGATAAAAATAGCTTATGTTCAATATTATATGAGTACATACAAACTTATTATAGTTTAACTACAAATTTTTTTTATGCTACTAGGCAAGCAGACAAGCTTACGCCCCACTGGAAAGCAGTTACCTTAGCCTATGAACGCCTGTAACACCAGTGGCATCACACGCGCGCTGCCGACCCTGAGACATAAAGATGAAAAGTCTCATGTGCCTGTAATTTCACCGGCACCCGTACCCTTCAAACCGAAACACAGCAGTTCGAACACTTCTGCTTGGCGGCAGAAATAGGTACGGTGGTAGTACTTCCCCGGACGAACTCTTTCACAAGATGTTCTACTATTAACAAACAATAGAATAACCCAATATATTTTTTTTAGAATATTGAATGGTATGTAGAAATGTTTATGAAATACAAACATATTACAACAAAAAAGAGACCAGTTATGAAAAAGATAAAAATATTCAGCGCATATACACGCTAATGATGCCATGACAAAGGACAAACGAAATACGGGGAAAATTAAAATTCAAAAGTAAAGCACTCTCACACACGTAACAATTTTTCTCTTTGTTATAAAAACCTTTGTGTAACGAGAGGACACTTAGTTAAAACATACAATATATAAAAGCTTTATTATTGTGTCCCAAAGGCACCTATATAAATGTATACCTAGGCAGTTTTTTGTATAATTATCTCTAGTACCGGCAGAACCTACAAACATAATTTGGAACCTGACTTTCTTCCAGCATTTCAAAACTTCGGATTGAAAGATTTTCTTTTAATTCTAGATCAAAGCTGGATAAGGATCTTAAAAGAAAGTTAGTTGACGTATCAATAAGTGTGTCATATAGCTAGCAGAACTGACAACCATTAAGGGATAATGGTTTTTGAGTGGCGACCACAAACCAGACGACGCATTTTAGGAAGCAACGACATTATAAAGGTCGCAGAAAGTCGGTGGATGGAGGCGGCCCGAGACTGTTTCTCATGGCATTCGTTAAGAGAGAATTTAATCCAGCAGTGTCCTTCTGTAAGCTTTTCATGATGAAGATAAAGAAGCATCTATAAACAAACAAAATACATCTTACGTCATAAAAACTTCAAACAATTTTGTATTGAGAAAGTTGTGAGCGGAACAAATATTACGATAGATGCAGTGATCGACTGTGTTCGTCAAATACAAATCGAATTCTTGAATCAATTTATCTACTGCCTCAACAGAACAAATAGTGAGGCAAAATGCTTTAGAGCTCACAAAGAATGTGTTAGGTACAGATGGAACCCCTTGGATATTAAATAGTATCGTAACAATAGTTTTTTTTTTAATTCACTGAATTTTGTAATTATAGGATTAAGATTCTCTTTCAGTTTATATCTTGCTAGTTACGTAAGTGTACTAATGAATTGTGTAAGAATATCTACGCATTTGGAGATATTCATTTTCAGGGTTCCGTAACCTAAGGGTGTCAAAATAGACCCTATTAAGCCTACGCCGTCTTTCTGTCTGAAATCTGAAACAAGAGTATATCTCTGTAGCTGTAAGAGACATATACTCGTTTAATTTTGTACATAATTCATTCATCTATACTCATTCTAGAATCACATTGTACTTATATTCATTCATCGTTTCATCTATTCATTCAATTCATTTATTCTTTGACCTCAGATGCTGTCTGGGACCAACATTGAATCAGTTGAAGCCTAGATTTAGTAAATTTACCAGATTTAAAGTCTCCGCCGGTTTCTTGGGGCGCACTATGCAAATTTTACTTTTGTAGCTTACCACGCACTGGTGAAAGAAAACGTCACGTTTGTTTTACTGAGACCTCAAAATAAATGAAATCAAACCAACTCAAATTGTTATATAATTTTTATTTTTCTCATCGTAATTTATCGATATTTATTACATAGGAAAATTGGAAATTGGCCTTTCTTTATTATCATATTGTGGTGTTTTGCAGGATAGCTTGTGTTACAAACATTGTGCTGTGATCACGTGTTAAAAAAATCAGATAAAGCTATGCGCTACTACAACACACTGTCCACACTTCACAACACTTCCGCAAGATCTTTGTACAATCTAGAGTAATCACGTAACATACGCTTCATCTCATTATTTACCCAAATGGGATTATGACCTTAAAGCACACAATTTAAGATCAAAGCGCATAACTACTATAGGAAACTATTACAAGCAGTATTCTTGCTTCCTCTGGATAAACTAATGTGAAGAGTGTAGCAACTCAGTAACATAATACGTTTTTATAGAAATAATATGCAAAAAAAGGAAAGAGTAACAAATTATAATACAACGAATTATTGCATAGATAATAACAATACCTACTTTTGTGCATCAACGTCCGGGTAATCATTATTTGTTAAGTGGCTTAGTAGTATATTAAAGGCTGCAGCACACCGGCTGTGTACTTGTAGTCGTCGTTGTGCACGTCGTCGTACCATGACTTTGTAATGTATGGAACTCTATGAGACATGGTACACCGCTTGCGTGACGTGCACGCAAGCGTGTACATACAAAGTGAAGCGCGTGTCTACGTTACGTGCTGCATACGCATCCGGTGTGAATTGGCCTTAATTGGTGTGGGAAAATAATGCTGCGTTTTTGTGCCCCAGTGCGTACCAAACAGTGGCACAGAGAGAATTCGCAATGAGGATGTCACAGCAGGCTTCACCCGTGACGTCTGCTCCGAGATGTTTGGACAAAAGGGTTTTTACACAGAAATTCCTCCGTTTCTTACCCTTATTTCGAAAACTCTTCGCCTCTGATTGGATTATTCAATTTCAGGAATTAGTTTTGTGATTGCGTTAAACGGTTTAGGGATTTGTTAATTGAGTTGTGAGGACTTGGAGTTTTGGATTACGAAATAATTTTAAGGTGAATTTGGAATAGGAGCTTTTCATAACAATTCTACTGATTTAAGTACTTAGTTCGCTTTAAATTGGATTCACCAATCGCAGAGAATTTCACTAGCACTGACACAAATTGAAAACAGTATAATTATCGTAATTTTGTGACATTAATCGGCCATACTCATTTTAATATTGCAATGAGGTTCAATGAATAAGTATGGATCTTTTCTTTAGTAACCAAGCATGCCCCTTTAGTGCCATTATTTTATCTCAAGTGAATGCCCACACACTATGGGAAAAAGAATTTAAAATTCAAAAATATTATATGATTCGAAGTTGATTCGCTATTGTTGCTACCACAATACCTATTCTGAACAATACGTACGTATTCTGAAATTAAAAACGCAGTTCGCATCGAAATCGTCGCGGATTCCGCACGGACGGGCATCTAAAATGGAAAGTTAACAACCGCTGTAAATAACCACAAATCACAGTTTCCTAACGCCTGTGGCGAGATTTAAATTCACGCGTGAATGTTGCGGTGCGTTTCCTTTGTCTGATTGGGTGTGGTATTTTGTCGTACGACTTTATTTTGTATTAAGCGTTAAGTAGGTACATTAATGATTTAAGTTGTCTTCTTTTACTGATATTATTATATCAGTAAAAAAAGAAGACAACTTAATACCTTAAGTTAACTAACTAGCTGCGCTCCGCGGTTTCACCAGTATAAGTCTCGATTCGGTGAGAATATCGTGATAAAAGGTAGCTTATATGTTACTACAAGGTAGAAGCTATTTTCATTCCAAATTTCAACCAAATCACTCAAGCTGTTTCAGCATGAAGGAGTAATAAACATAATCACAAACTTTCGGATTTTTTATATTTGCGTGATATAAACTAAGCTTAGGTAATATGTATTTGTTCTTTTTGTTCAACGAAACAGCAGAGCTATAGATCATGCTCCAATAACACCTGAAGTGGGACTGACGATGAATGAAGACAAAGGTGATGACCGCAATGTTGAAGTTGCATATGTCCATTAGTACATCAACTTAGCCTAAATTTTGGCAGTATTGATATTAAGTCCTCAGGTAAATCAGCCGGCCTAGACAAACGCTATTCGTTTCGAAGCAATTCTATTTCTACAGTCGTAATTCAAAACAAAAGACCACGTGACATATCGATAGCTTACTTCAATCTCATACATTTTGGACTTTTCTACTAGCGTCATCGCTTTAGAATGTTACTTTGTCTAAGGCCTCATGTGTAATCTTTTAGTCGGTTTTTTCGACATCCACGGGAGGAAATGAAGAGGTTTATCCTATTCTTAGGCCAGAGACATAATTTAAAAATATAGCTGCAACTGCACCACAACGGGTTTCATGAGGCCGTTTTATCATAGAAGTAAAAACACTTTCGATGCAGAAATGAAAAAAAACCAGTCATGTTCTAAATTTCAGGAAAATCTTGTTTTCTGATATCTTCAGTTTTGAAATTTATCGACGGCAAAGCCAGCAGTGGAAACAAGCAATTGTGCCTAACCATCAAAATCAACATACGACCGTAGCATATACAACGCAACAATGAATCTAAAAGACAGGGACAGGGCGATGACGTAATATTATTTGAAAATTCATACACTGTACAAATCAATTGTATTCTATACCTTACTACCCCAATATAAGGGTGTTATACTGACGTCATTATTGCACTTGTTCTATCGTGGGCAAAGTGCGGTCGGTGCGTGTCGAATCTGCAATTTTTACAATTTCGATTATGAGTCGAATTTTTCTGTAGCCGAGTCGAATCGACTCGAGATGTCTACTATTGTTAGTTATTGTTGAATAGTTATTTATTTGTAAGTTTATGATGCGGTTATTAATACACTTACTTATGAGGACGTAAATTTACTTAAATTTTACTTACGGTACAGTAGTAAAAGTAAGTTTTATGTTTCTCACGCAAATAGATTTTTTGTGTTAACACATTGGTAGAGTCAGTTCAGCAAGGGAGCCGTTGTGCCCAAATTGTGAACTAACGTTATCATAAACTAAAGACATAATTACAGAGAGCTGATTCTGAGTTTTGACAAGGAATTGACACGGACGTATGGTGTAGTGTAATACGGATTTTTGTATGGAAAATGAGGTTAACAGAGTG
Organism: Epirrita christyi; assembly: GCA_951392215.1. Lineage (NCBI taxonomy): Eukaryota > Metazoa > Arthropoda > Insecta > Lepidoptera > Geometridae > Epirrita > Epirrita christyi. The sequence goes on along the minus strand of OX595848.1, from coordinate 6,714,910 downwards.
TACGCTAGGGGCGCTCATCGGTGTCGCCATACAAAATCCACACTACACTACACTAGACATTCGTGTAATTTACTTGTCAAAACTCAGAATCAGCTCTTAGTTGTAATAGGATCAAAACGGTACAGACGAGCTATTATATTGCCCACTAAATAAATAAGGTAATTAGGCAAAGCAGCGCCCTCAAATCCCACGACGGGTCTCTTCCTGAACAAAGTCTTTAATTTATTATTACATACGAGAAAATACAAGTTAATTTAAAATAAATTTGAAAACCCCTGTGTATTTCATTGTCCCATTGAAATTGGGAAAATGCAATACTTATGAAAAAATATCGGTGACAACAACAATACAATGATTACTTACAAACTCAAACTTGAAGATTCATCTTCAATAGAAAATCCTGTTTAGCCTATGCTAAAAGTCATCATATCCTGGAGTCTAGGGGTTTACGTCCTCTGCGAAATGAGCCCCACATTAAATAAATTCAATAGCCAAAATCACCAAGCTTAACAGGCGGATTGGTGATCGCAGTTTGGTGTTGAGCACTCAGGTGGATGCTGCTACCCATCCCCTGGTGTTAATCCTTAGCCAGCTTTTACGACATCCATGGGAGGAGATGGAGGATTCTTAGGCCGGACACATCACGGAGAGTTGTCTTCTAGAACCACCTAGAAAATACGCCTGTTTAGTTATAAATTTCAAAATTAATCTATCCTAAATTCTAGATCTACTTACCACCCGCAGTGTACACGGAAGGGACGTCAAGAACAATGAATGGGCGCCAGCTTCCGTCGCGAGCGCACCGCACCCATAATGTCATCACATCCGAATGTAATTTAGCGGATTTTCCAAAATATTGCCGGTAGAATATTGCGGTGGAGTTACCTACACCGGATGTTTAGCTTTTGTGGGTATTGAAGCCTTTTGTAACGATAGACGAAGCACGTGGCAGCTATTTGGGAGGATAAAGGATCAGTAGTCAGTTATAGGGCTATAATTTACTACTAAGTAGGTATTTAATGATTCTTATTTAGGAATTATGGTCTGTGTATTAACAAATAAATAGACAGGAAGATTTAGAAATTAATGGTGTCATTAATAATTGGTGGTCTCTTTTATACCATCAAAAACTCCACGAAAAGCTTTTTACCAACCAATGTTTAACTGATAAGAAAAGTGTCTAATTGACAGATTTCAATTAACATTTCAAGTAACAGTTTTTCATTGAATTATATTACAAAATAAAGGCATTTTATGTAGGAGTAAACAGAGTGCTGTGTGCGATGTATGCGACCTAAGAGTCCCTCTGTCTCCTCCCGTGGATGTTGTAAAAGGCGACTCAGGGATTACACCATCATAAATCATCTCATCATCTTTTCATCTTTATGTCTCAGGGTCGGCAGCGTGCGTGTGATGCCTCTGGTGTTACAGGCGTTCATAGGCTACGGTAACTGCTTTCCATCTGGTGGGCCGTAAGCTAGTCTGCTTGCCAAGTAGCATAAAAAAAAAAAAAAAAAAAAACACCAGTGTATGGGCAGCAGCATCCACATGAGTACTCAACATAACTGCGATTACCAATCCACCTGCCAAGTGTGGTGATAATGGCAAATCTTTCCATAGCATTTAGTGGGGGAAGCCTCCCAGCAGTGGACGTCTAAGGGCTGTTGAACAAACAGAAAAGGAATAAAGTATCTCAATATACATACAGACAGAAAATAATTTAAAAAACTGCGCAACTGTTGCTGTTTTACAACACAGACTATTTGTACAGTCACTAGCAAATTTGTCTTTTACAAAAACACACAACTGTCAGCAACATTGAATAGATCCCGGTATAATGAGATGAACATGTCAGCAAATAAGCTTACGCCCGCGGTAGTTCATTACGCAACAATTTAAGATGTTAAATAAACACGCGGAAATGTTATTGAATAACTGGATGGTGGTATGCAATAACCATTAACTCTGTTGAGCTTTTAGTGAAATATTTTTCAAGTGTTAGAAACTTCTAAAATCTGTATCAATTAAGTATAGAAAACAATTTAAAAATAAAATTTGAACGTATAAATTAAAAGTTTTTGAGATATTCTCGAAAGACTTGAAGATTTGCAAACGAGTTTCTTGCGTGGCGATTGGTGGCTTGCAGCAAGCTCGTCCTCTGAAAATCGTGGATCGCATGCTGACAAGGTCGCTTCGCTCACGCAGCGCTCGCGTTGATGTATCGCATTGCTTGATACACGCTTGCGATAACGTGTGATAACACCCTTAGAATAGTAAACCCAGCAAACTAATACACACACAGCTAGACTAACGATATTTTACTTCTTTTGAAAGATTCAGGAACTTTTGACAGGAAAGTTTTGTTATTATTTATTTGATTAGATGACGGAACTGACTTAATATGGCCCAGCACATCTGTGATGTTAAGTGGTAACCCTAGCCAAAAAATGCAATACCTCTTAAGTCACGTCCACCAATGACGCATCCCACTTCGCATGGGAATGCGAATCCTAAGACTTATAGATAAAAATCTTATGCTCATGTTCCCAAATATTTTTGTCACCTTTTCGAATACAACCATTCTTTGCCCCCTATAAATTAAGAACGCTAATCAGTAGGGTGCAAACTACCCTTGCTACACCCCACACTCGAGCGGGGGCGAAGTGTTAAAAACACAATAAGATATAATACACGCGAACAAAAATATAATTTTATTTAACAAAATCTAAACTGTACAGTAGTGTACTCTACCGTCCAAAAAATAAGGGTGTAGATATACAAGTGTGAAGGTTACAATATTGTGTAAAAGTGAGTATAATAATTCGCAACGCCTTTAAAGTGTCATATCAGTCATATAAAATACCTATTTTGAATTGTGATATTAAATGTGACGTTTAAAATGGGGTCCGTTTTGTTCGTTAAGTGTTATTACATTTTTAAAAACCAATAAATATTCATGTGTCCCTTTGATGTTGTTGATAGAATTTAACTGTGTTAAACCTTTGTTGTGCAATACCTTTGCTAGAATTTGGCTTAAGACGAGGACTGTTCTCAAAAGTAGTATTTCGAAAGCCCAGTACGACGTGACGAGATGAAAATAATAAGATGCAAAAAAATTGTATAGGTAGAACAATATACCGAATAGAATTTTGACTTCCGCCATTGTAATTGACAAAATATTTGCATGAAAAAAAATGATGAATGAACCATAGTGGTGAAAGGATTATGATACTTTTTGAATGCAAATGCTTGGTTTGTTAATGAAAATATCAAAATCGCCATATGATTGCCTACAGTATTTGAGGAGTTCCCTCAATTTCTCATGGATTCCATCATCAGAACTGGATTCTGGACCAATCTGGAAGTATATCTATTCAAATAAAAAAAGAATTTTCCAAATCGGTTCATACACGCCGGAGATATGCGGTAAAAAACATTTAAAAAAAAATAAAAAAATACTAACTAATTGAGAACCTCCTCCTTTTTTGGAAAGTCTGTTACAAAGTCTGGTTTTGCAAAAAAATTGTACAAAACGACCACAAATTCCATATATTTTTACTAAGTATTTAAAAATTATAATAAATATGTTTGTATAATTATGGTCCTTTTGACTTTCACTTGTTTCTTGCTCATATTGTGAATATCATTGCACACATAACATAACGTACATAGTCCTTGATCTCACACTAGAATTCCCTGTGTCGTGCTTATCTGGAACTACGAGTACCATGGTACCACAACACCCAGACCCGGAACTAATTTTCATAGATCATACAAACATTTGTCACACAGCATTCATGTTAAATGTTCATACATAGGTACTTGGTACATTTCTACCCTCAAAATAACTACAGAATTATTCAAAATATTCAGTACGATTATTATTTAAATTCCCCATGGCGATGTCAGGATGTGTCGGCCGATTTGAATGACAATACGGCGGCGGAGGGTCCGCCTCGAATTTTAGACTTTAAAATTTTATGTCTGAAAGGGACGATATATCTTTGTGATGGTTTTGGTGGAAATATAAGGGAAAACATTCGGGGTAACTTCACACACATGTAACTTTTCCGTTAGGTAAGTACCTAACGAAAGTTGTTAGCAGTAGAACTTCTTGCGAAAGAGTTCGTCCGGGGAAGTACTACCACCGTACTTGTTTCTGCCGCCAAGCAGTAGTGCTCGCATTGCTCGGTTGATTGTTTCAGATTGAAGGGTACTGGTACCGGTGAAATTACAGGCACATGAGACTTTTCATCTTTATGTCTCAGGGTCGGCAGCGCGCGTGTGATGCTTCTGGTGTTGCAGGCGTCCATAGGCTACGGTAACTAATTTCCATCAGGTGGGCAGTATACCAGTTTTCTTGCCATTATAGTATAAAAAAAAATGTATTTACCAACAGTTAATATAAATTCTTAAACTTAACCCTTTTTTAAGCTTGCATTCTTTTGGTTTTGTGTGAAATATGTAAAGAACTTTATTTTTCTATTGTACCCAACTTTGCTGCACTATGTCCGGCCTAAAGAATATACCTCTCCATCTCCTCTTATGGATGTCGTACGAGTCAACTAACCTGGTGTAAACCAGGAGATGGGCAGCAGCATTCAACTGATGAGTACTCAACACTAATTCTGCGCTTACCAATCTGCCTACCAAGCGTGATGATGATGGCTAATCTTTCCATTGTATTCAATGGGAGAGGCTTCGTTTAGCAGTGGACATACATTTAGCAGGCTGGTGATAATGAACTTAAAATAAGGACACAAATATATTCGAATTTTCACAACATGTCTCACTAAGATTGGTAGAAATAACTATACATACAATATTTTTAAATATCACAGTATTCTTCTATTAAAATTCAGATTGATAGTTCCGATAGGCGTGTAATAGATGGCGTGCGTTGGTCCGGAACCATTTCCGACTCAACACGTGCCGATTCAAAATGCTAAGTCGAAATTTACAGTTTATTTTTTCGAGTGTTACTTTATATGTCGTTGACCTTTACCGATGAGCTTTATGTTCAAAGGCGCTTAACCAGCTCAACATATACTATATAAATTTTATAGTTTTTTCATGGTCATTTTTGGTATGTACATATGCAATGTTCAGCTACCACCTAGCTAGGCTAGCTTGGTACATAGGTAGTACATACATACTAATCCTAACTAGTAATTAGCGGCAGTAAAACTACGTTGTGTGAGCTGTATGTTCAAAGTTAAAACATTGTTAAAAGTCAAAATTATGTAAGTATTTAAAGTCTTGTTTATAGAGGCCCAATTCTCTATCTAAAAAATATTTAAAATAGAATTCGGATCATATTTCGATCTTGTGTCGATGTCTTAAATGTCATAAATGGTATTCTCCTAACTTAAAATACAACACTGTAATGTGATTATATCGAAATGTTACCGAAACTTGAATGATTCAAAGTTTTTTCGATAATTTTAGCATAAGTAGATGGAGTCTCTCTTTGCTCTTTCCAATTATATATATAACCATCCTACTCTAGTAGTCACCGTGAATCGGAAGTGGACTAAATTGTTATTTAAGAGGGAGCAGAATACCAACTTTCTGTCAATTCACAATTCAGTCTCGATTCGGTTAACTTTCAATGTAATTATAAAATAATTTACAGAATTGGGCCTCAGATTGTCACTTCACCCGACTACGGCACAACAAAAGTATAGTACCAGTATAATGTATGTCAGTTTTTTATCTATTTCTTTCGTAGCTCCGAAAGTATTTGACTTATTTTGACAAATATGTCATCATATGAAGCGTCTTGTCATTCCGCACTTCATAAATTATGTCCCGCTCTGTCCCGCTACACTTCATTGAATATTGCGTAAGCTAAACGGAATATTACAACCTCGAAATAATTTAAATGAAATACAATGAGTTTGGTATTAAATAAAAAGAAATGATGATTCCAAATATGATATTATTATAGGAATATTAAAATACTCCACTATAAAGCTGTCTAAAAAGAAAGTTTGAATACTACAAACTGAATATGAAAACGCACAACACAACACAACAAACAAGTTACAGTAACATTTCGATGATTGTGTTCAGTTTTTGCAGTCGGGTTTTATTTATTAAAATTTCATTTTGTTTTAAACCTTTCAAGGAATAATGTCAGTGTAATCCTAATATATTATCAGAATGAACACGTCAAAATTCACGTCCTTTCATTAACTACATTAATTATGTTGTTTTTGTCGATCTTGGAAAATTGCTTCTAATTTCCACCATATTTTATTCACTGTGACGTCATACAACACAAAAAGTTATGACGCTACATATAATACAATGTAATATAGTACCTTAATTAATTCTTAAAATCCGTCAATTGATTTCAGAGCTATATACGAGGGAACAGTACGGCAAGCACAGGCTAATTAACATTACCAAGACGCTTGCGAAACGACTGCTAATGTTAATATTGACCAATGGCATCAGGGTTGCTTAAAACCTTTATAATTTGATTGGTTAATATTTGACATTTACTATCGTCTCACTATCGATAGCGAGTTGCTACGCTATCGTTATTGTATAAAATTACATACATACATATATATATTTCTAATAATATCATAAACCTTCCTTTTGCTTTACAATAGTCGGGTAATGCTTGAAACGTTTCAGATTATATTTCGCACCTGGCAGTCATTTCAACCAGACGAACCGCGTAGCGCGGCTGGTGAATTGCCGGGTGAGACGCAAGAGCCGGGTTTGATTCCCGCTGGTCTGGGTCTGGGTGTTGTAGTACCATGGTACTCGTAGTTCCTGATACCCACGACACAGGGGATTCTAGAGTGAGATCAGGGACTATGTATGCCACTGTTGGGTGTTATGTATGTAATTATTTCGTATTGTCTAAAGAAGATGCGCCATTACAGACGTACTAATCACAGCCCTGTCTCATTCAAATATCAGCACAAAATCCAACCGCAAGATTAATCTATAAGAAAAAATGAACGCAAAATCTTTCATTCCTTCAGTTGGATGAATGAGAGAATGGGAGTAAAAACGCGCAATATGGCGATGGGATTGAAAACCAGTGGAGCGTGTGACGCTGGGCGGTGAGCATTGTATTTCTACTTGCCCTTATTAAGAGGGGGCTGGGCTGAGTATTGAAGATGAACCAGGTCAACGCTGAAAGCTATAGCATTAATATTAAACGTAAGCAACTGATTTTCTCATAATTACGCACAAAACCTAACTTTTAAATCAATTCTTTGGTTTTCGTGTAAGGAAATTATTCAATCAAATTGTCCATCCAAAAACAGAAGCCCAATTCTCGTTATTATAAAATAATCTAATTTCATCTCGGTCAACTGTCACGTCTGTCACTGCGTGTGCAGATGAAGTAACTATTGCTTAATCTTACGTTATCGCTTTAAAGAATGCATTCCCGAGCGAAAGAAATATCTATTAATCTAAAGTTGACTGAAATGAGATTTATGTTTTGAATGTCAAATAATTAGGAGAATTGGGCCCTAGACCATTGCAAATGGTGTTTAATCATGATTTTTTTTTAATTTACAGAGCTTATTTGTTTTATAACCATTGAAGTTAATGGCTCCTGTTTTGCAAATGTATTATCTGCAATTATTTGTTCAGGGTCTGGGTGTTATGTTTACCATAGTACTCGTAGTTCATCCACGACACAGGGGATTCTAGTGTGGGATCATAACTACGTCATGACTATATCATATCATGTGGTGATATGTTATGTTATATCTTCAGATCAAAGTAATTTAAAAACTCCGGCATCAGCTATTCAATTATAGTGTTTTAATTGCATCATTCGCATCCATAAATTAATCAGATGCCGGCTGATCAATATAACAAAAGCAATTGCACCACAATACAATTTTATATAAGGCTATATCAATAAGGGGCTTACTGGCGTGCGTAACGAAGTGTGTGCGCAAATCGCATCAGAGTAGTCAGTGGCTGCACATCTGCTCTACGGCTTACCATATCTGTTGGTATGTGTAGATAGCCTAATGTGTGATTCGCTATTTGGAATCATTCCTGTATATCAGGAAATGAAATTGAAAAAGTTAAACAGAAACCCACAATATTGGCTTCGACATAAATTCAAACAACGACAATCGTAAACTAAAAAAAGCGCCAAGCAGTGTATTCTGCTGTATTCTGGTTTGAAAAGATAAAAGTGTCAGTGGAATTAATTAATTTAACTTTTAATTTGTTGTGAAATAAAGTTTACCTATATTCAAGCAAATTAATACTTATTTGGCACATGAGATTTTTTATCTTTATGTCTCAGGATGATGGGTGCAGTACAATACCAAATAGGACGCGTCCTAAGTGGACGTGACCTAAGAGGTATTGCATTTTGAATGGCCTGGGTGCTTAACGTCAACGTTATTAAACAAATAAAATAAAAGGTAGATCAACTAATTTTTTTTGCCCTCCATAATCATAAATTTAGTAAGCAAAAATTTCAAAGTACAAATCAATATCTGCGTTTAAAATATTGGTAAAAGCTTATGGAGTTTTATTAGTATAAATATGAGTTACTGCAGGAACTATTCACAATTCGTTTGTAGGCAAGTAGATTATAAGAAATCATGACATCTCAAAACTCTTAAAACCCTTGCAACCTTGTTCCTTTCAGATTTTGGTACTTCTGGTGCTCAGAAACAGAACGTCGAAACCTCAAGTACCTAATTAATCCTAAAAACCATCCCCTTACAACGCATCCCATTCATTCTCAAAACAAGACTACCATTAGCCTAAAAAGAGGCATTTTAGAGTTCCTTCAAAATCCATGCGAAAGTCTACAAAACTTTACAGATCCCCCCATTCTTATCCAATGCCATATGCATAGCAATCTTGGAAATGCATTTTCCAGAGAGGCGTGGTTTCTATCAGCCAATGTGCAGTCACCCGATATATAGACTGACCAGTACACCTAGAGCCTCCGCTCAAATCTCTACTAACAGAAAATGGAGCTACTAAAAGCTTTCGCGAGAATTTCCAAAGCTCGACAAACGCTGGTCATCACTCTGACTCCGCCCATCGGCACGCTCCGATTAATTTGCTAGTGTGTTAGAGCGGAATAGCTATACAAATTAGAGTGGTACAGAAGCAACTTTTCTTTAAAGATAGTTGGCAGATTACATAAAGATGACATCGTTGGGTATATAAAGAATTGCTTACAATGTGTTGTTATGTAAATCAAATGGTTATTTACGTTATCGCAGAAATTTATGTCACATTGTTAAAATATGTGAAAAGTTTAGCGTAACAAGAATTCAATTACAGGCCGATACTTTTACTATATTGGGTGAATACTTCCTTTGCAAAGATGGATAGACAATTCTTTATAGTTTTACTAAACAAGTATTATAATTATTATTGACTATTTTGCAGAGAGATAATGATATTGATTCATCACCATCATCACCAGCCTGTATTGTATACGTCCACTGCTTGTCCAGATCCATTGAATACAATGGGGGAATTTGCTTTAATCACCACACTTGCCAGGCGGATTGGTGATCGCAGTTTTATGTTAAGTACTCAGATGGATGCTTCTGCCCATCTCCTGGTGTAATCCCTTAATAAAGCTTTTATCCACGGGAGGAGAAGGAGAGGTCTATTCTTAGGCTGGACACACCACGGCCAATGATATTGAATATTCTCAATAATGTCAGCGTTTAAAAACTTTCATAATTTGCTTTTATATAGATTCATCATCATCATTAGCCTGTAGAAGTCCACTGCTTGAATTTGGTGGATGGAGACGGCTCAAGACCGTTCGTCGTGGTATTCTAAGGGGGAGGCCTATGTCTAGCACGTAGATTAACATCGTGGAAAATTGTATCCAAAAATATTCCACTAAAAATGTATAAAACTCTTGCAAAGTTTAGGTATAAATTTCAAAACAATACGGTTTAAGAGGGTTGAAATCTCCATACAGCCCCTAACTCCTTAGGGTGAGATGGGCAACTGCGGCCATAACCGTATTTCACCCACGTCATAAAAACTAAGAAACACTGTGCCCCAAGTAGAGTAGGTACATACTGCAGGATCTTTAAAAACGCTCCTTTCTTTAAAGTTTTGGTATATTTGTAAATAATTGTACTTACATAGTATTTACACAGATGTAATGTCTTTAGGCCATCGAGTGGAGGGTCTTCCTCTACCGCGACGTCTAGTTTGGGTCACCACTCGAGAACCTTTATTCCCCAACGGTTATCATTTATTCGAGCTATAAGACCTGCCCATTGCCACTTCAACTTAAAACGTCGCAGGAAGTTAATGGATGGAGGCGGCTTAAGACCGTTCGTCGTGGCATTCTAAGGGAGAGGTCTATGTCCAGCAGTGGACTTCTACAGGCTGATGATAATGATGATGAGATGTAATGGCTCGATCATAGAATTGATTACATTCATGAAATGGCCAACTAGTACTGGCTATATTGCGCCATAGTAAATGTTTGGCCATAGCTATGACGTAGGAGTAAAAATATAGTAAATAAAATAATATTAGGAACTTATTTATGGAACTCTAAAAACCTACCTAGTGACTAAAGATCAGTTAAGACAGTGTATTTTTTCATGAAATGCCCCCTCAACGTTTCGTGATAATTAGCCATTTCATATATTACTAGAAACTAATGCAATTTTTTTTTATTTGGCGTCGCAGGCTTGTAATATTAAGATATAATAAGATTAAGATTTTTTTTTTTTTTTTTTTTTGTTTTATATTTCCACAGGAATAACTTAAGTTTAATTTTATACTATTTGGTAAAGCTAGTCAAGCAAAATACATAGAAACGAATAAGTAAATACACAGTATTTGAAGGCCTACCCTTAACGGATTACACAAAATAGTTGGAAATCACCTAATCTCCCCACATCCCCCACATGCAAATCGGCCAGTGCCCTCTTCACCCTCCTTTACGGTCGTTATAAAGAACTCAAGGCGAATTTATTTATTCGGAATATTTTTTGAATTTTAAGGTTCTCTAGATTATATTCTCATTTCCATGGGAGATAAAAATGTGATAAAAATGTGACCATTTACACGCATATCTTGAATATAAAAATTAGGTTAATTTGAAAATTAGCTTTATATTCTAGTTCTATCTTTTAAATATAGCACCCACTACTGGGCATAATCCCTACTTTCTAATACGCCACTCTCTCTATGATATTCTCATCCATTCTTGTCCATAAGAATTCTATTCGCCGATATAATATAGGTAATCCTATTATTTTATTACATTATTAATATTTTATCCGATTTAAATAATTTAAGGTGGCAATATTCTAATTTTCAAACACAATTGCATCATTTATCGGCCACGTAGCATGTAAGCATTATTGTAGAACAAACAACAGCACAACAACAGAATCTTAAGACCCAGAAATGGTCAAAAAATTTTAAAATAAAATGGCCAGTCAAATTGACTGTAGTCTTTTTTTGCGCACTTATGTTTGTAGTAGATCATCAGCTACTACAAACATAAGTGCGCAAAAAAAGACTACAGTCAATTTGACTGGCCATTTTATTTTAAATTTTTTTCATTTTCATCATTTTCAAGTATATGTATTTTAAGTTTTTTTTCTAAAACCAAAGGAAAACGGGACCAAATATATAATAATTGAAATAGAATTTAGATAATAATATAGGATATAGAATTATTCTTCAACGTAGGCTCTGTATTTTTACTATTTTGCTCGGCATCTCGTAATGAGCAGATAATCTTTGATTTTTTGCACACAAGTACAGTAGTTCATTGTAATGTTCTCTTGAAACAGAATTATATTTAATTAATACGTTTTTATATTATATACATATATTATTTTGACGACCTTGATCCGCCTCCATAAACCTGCGACGTTTATAATGTGTTAAGTCCATCAAGTGGAGAGCCTTCCACATCGTACGGTTTGTGGTCGCCACTTGAGAACCTTTATTCCCCAACGGGTGTCATTCTGGGGGAGAGGCCTATGTCCAAGTAGACTTCTATAGGCTGATGATGATGATGATGATATTTTGTAATGTTGCCCACGACTTCTGTGGGTTGCTTAAAACTAAAATCTCTGCGCTAGCGTTCTAAGCCATAATGGTAAAAAAATTCATGCTACGTCGTAGCTGCTACGACAACTACCATAAAGTGCTACGAAAAAAAATGCTACCACGAAAAACAAGCGGATTGGTCATCGCAGATTGCTGCGATCACCAATCCGCTGACTGATCCGATTACTGGGTTTGAGTACTCAGGTGGATGTAGCTGCCTATCTCCTAGTGTCATCCCTTAGTCGGCTTTTACGACATCTACGATGAAGCCTATGTCAAACAGTGAATTTAGAGGCTGATGATGATAATGATGATGATGTTACAATTCTTAGGGCGGACACACAGCAACACTCAATAGAATTACATATCCAAGTAATTAAGTATAATATTATTCTAATCACTACTGCTTCTTAGCATCTGAATAGGCCTGGAGACATTCAAATCAATTACAGTAATAGCGGTACAGTCGCGTTGCATTGTTCGCGGTCTGAATGCGAACTCATTACCGGTAATGGCGGTGCACTGCTATTTTGTGTACGACTGTACCTGTGTACACAATAGAAACTATTAGAGATAAGTAAGGTATTTTGAGTAGTATTTGATTTTGTAGAATTTAGTAGCGAACTATCGAAAATAACATCAGCCCAATTGTATCATTGATGCAAAAAAAGGAATTAAATGAAGCAGTTACAACTTGAAAATTGTAGAATCCGAAATGAGGAAATCCGTATAGAAGAACCAAGATCAAAATTAAAATCTCTCAAAATTAGTAAGTTAAAGTGGCAAAGAGCAGGTCATATAGCTCGCAGAACTGTCAACCAATGAATAATAAAGGTTCTCGAAACTATAAACCGGACGATACTTTAAAGGAAGGCCCTCCACTCGATGAACTAAAAACATTATAAACATCGCAGGAAATCGGTGGACGGAGGCGGCTCATGCCCGTTTATCGTGTAATTTTAGGGGGAATCCTATGCCCAACAGGCTGATGATGATGATGATGATGATATTACAATTCTTGCGCCGTAACGGAGTTGATGAAACCTCCGATCAGTGATACCTTTGACCTTCAAACATCGCGAACACCTTCTTCGTCTCTTTCCTACGTCGAAGGTAAGAAAATTAAACGCAGAACGTAGATACGCTATCTATAGTTAAATACTAGCTGTCAAAATCAGCTAGGAACATCCAAAATCAAACGTCTAACAACAAATACATAGAAACAGTATGTAAGGCTGCATACGGCACGGTACGGATAACCGCACTAAATCTGACGGCGCGGAGTGGATCAGCCATTACTGCTAATGACTTCGCCGCGGTGCCTGCCTCGCACTCACCAGGGCTGTCAAATTCAAAACCCAGCACGAAATATTACAATCCAAAACTATTAACTTTATAGCTTCGTCCCGAACGGAGACCTCGCGATATTTTAATATTCGCACTTATCTCAGCGAGTCCTTTTACGTCCGATCTAAATTATTATCTAACTTACCAATTGTATTGGTGTCACCAACCTACCTGCCTTTCATGGTGATTGAATCAACGTTTCAAATAAACAAACTCCCATAAAACATAGATCCCATACCCAATATGTTACACAAAAGCCGAACCTTAGATTTAACACTGAGAGCTCGCTTCGCTCGGTCAATTTATGGTAACGGAGCGAACTCTTGATTAAATTTTTTGTTTTTTGTGATTGGTTCGTTTTTTGAGAAAATAATACGCATGATAGTGATTTATATCCATTACTAGCAAACGAGCAATATTTGTGTATATAATTAGGTTATGAGATCTCAAACACAGCTTTAACGATTTCGATGAAATTTGGCTATATATAATAGGCCTCGTCCAGCAGTTCTACGACTGTAAGCTGACTGGTTATGACTACTCCATATAAATACGTCAAATTAGTGTGCTGTTTGCCTTTTAACTTGTAAAAAAAACAATAGTGAATAACAATGCATGTTTCTTTGGGTTGCACAAGTTGTTCACTTGCTTTGCACATTTCACGCCAAAACCATGTAGTCTTTTTACATAAATGGTAGTTATACTCTGGCAACCCTGCAGATATGATGCATCAATGCATTCGGCATGCAGCAACACACGTAGGTGCCTGCAGGTAGGTACATCGTGACGGGAACATCACTCGTCTCGGTCCGCTGATTGGATTTATGCCGACGGTTGTACCATGATGTTAGCACAATATGCAGGATTTGAATTGAGCACTGAAATTCAAGATTAGAAATGCTTTTAGTTTTGTGGGGTGGTAGATTGCTGATTTTACGTTTCTAAAATGATAGTAAATTCTCATAAAAGTTTCGATAAAGGAGCACAATCATAAAAAAGCCTTAACGCTATTATTATGAGAGTAGTATAAAAGGCTCTTTTTAAAAAAGGTCTTCTAGGGAATTACTACCACCAACTTACTCATACTTTTTTATTTATTTCTACCGGTACTTAGTAATTCTAGTATCGCTGTTAATCTGCTTGAAGAAATTATGGTAGTGTTTATGGATTGCCGGTAAAATTACCATAGAACTTTAATGCCTAGTTATAAGGTAGAACATATTGGACTTTTTCTAGTTTAAGACCTTATTGTATTTACAATGTTCTGGCAAATAAACTTATCTTATCTTATCTTAACTTTAGTCTCATAGTGAGCCCAATACAATGCCAGGAATGTTATTTCCTAGTCGGTTATGTTATGGCCAAAGAGCGTATTGTAGTTTCTGTACAAAACAAGGCTATCTCAAACATTCCATTTTTCTACATTTACCTGTTTTGATAAAAAAAAACCGTGTTTTTTCCACGTAATGACTAATTAAACACATTACATCCTTGTATCGGCAGCGCCAATAAAAATATCATCAAAGCCATGTCAACAAAGGCGCCATAGGCCTAATTGCCGTGAAGTGGGCACTGAGCTACCTCGCCTAGCCTGGGCCAGGGAGCCGTAAACATTGACCAGCGGATGGAAAATCGGAAACGGAAGGTAAAAATAGTATTACAATTTTTTTGGAAAATAGAGCAATGGAAATTTCGTTTACAATACAAAGTGCCGGAGACACTGAGGGTTATATACAATGTACAGGCAGCCCCAAAATTTCTACTTCAGAAATGTGGGTGCCTCTAATTATGTCTTTTGCAAAGTTATCAAATTATCGCTCTAATTATAATTATCTATATGATATAGTGTGTAGCATTCTGATTTCACTTTTCGATCCTGAATTTTACATTTCGAGGTCATAAATAAAGTGGTATACCTGGTGGTTATTTTGGCCTTAGATCTTTCTATGTGCCATTAGTTCTATACTCAATGTTTTTTTTTTTTTTGTATTTATTATTTTAGTTAAATGGTAAATTTAACATTGAATTAAAACTATTACATAGAAATATCACTTAAAAAAACCACTAACGTTTGCAGGGATCGTGCTATTAGTGAGTATTTAAGGATACCCTTATAACTTTTTTAGTTACTGAGCCAAATTAAAAATATTTTTAACCTAAAATAATCCTAAATTTTGATTAATAAGTGGAGTGTTTTTTCTTTTAACACAAGGGTACCCTGAAAACTTTTTACACCAAAAATTTTAAGAGAAATGTGCTATAGAAATTTTTCTGTGTTGATCTATAAAAAAGTGCCAGAGTCAATGAAAAGCCTACCACAGAAACAATAAAAAAAATTATTAGAAAATTTCAAACCTGTATAGCTCAATAAATATGATTTAATTAATTGATTCGTTGTGATTGGTATAATAAACACAACTGAAACTATTTTCAAATGAAATGAAAATCATTGAGAGGAGATATTTGATCATTCATATTCGGTATGAATGTATGCTACATTTTCTGTCACCGCAGGCAAAACAATTAATTAACCTATTCACTGTTCCGGTGAAATGACGCATCGACACATCTAATCAAACGGTCCTGATAAACCCATGTGTGAGCGTTTCACGGTCCATGTGAACGGAAAACTGACTGTTATTACTAAAGCTAGTATTTTCAATCTTTATCATAGTAGTCTCTAGCTATCGGCACGTAGTATGTTGTCTGGATGCATGTAAAGCACATAGTTTGGAAACATCTGTGTAGTTCACCACTTTCGACTTTGAAGTTGTGTACGTAGAGTTTTGATTGGACTGGTTGATTATGATTTATATAATGTGCATAGCATAGGTCATCCTATGCTTGACAATAATGCATGGCTGGGCTAATGTTTGCTTTGTATCAAGCTACACTAGTTATGCCGCCATGGTCCGCTCGGGGCGTGAATGTATAATTTGCGGCGGACTGGAGAACAGCAAATTAAAGAGGCTCATGAATTTTGTATGTGATGTAATTTTGGTTGTTTTGTTATGAAATTTTGCTCAAATTAGATTTGGTCATGTATTAGTTTGTTTGTAGGTACAATCATTGTTGGAATATTAATAATATAATCACTGAAAATTACTTCACTATTTGTTAAATTCTGAAAAATAGGGATACAAGTGTAAGTTCCATGTAATCCACTGACTGCTGTATTCTAAAACCCCACTTGTACTTAAGTATTTCTTGCTAAGTATTTTGTTTTTCATGTTAGAATTTTGTATGACAGAGACAGCACTACAACTTGACTGGTACTTAGCAAGGATTTTGCTATTATAGATTATGCTGGACTTTTTTTGCTCTTTCGAACGGAGATGTCGTCCTTTTTTATTTTATTTCAATTTCTAGTGTTTTTTTGAGTTATATCGTGAATTTTGGTGGCATTTTAACCGGTGTAGCTCATAAAGAGCACATGGTAGTGAATTTAAATAAAATAAGTGTATTGCGTGTCTTTTCGAAGGGGTGGAAATTGTCCAAGAACATTCTAGTAAACTGCCATCAATTTACTAGAACATGACTTGATAGAAGACTTTGACGACTGGACATTGTTTGATTATATCAATAACTTGACATTGGCAAAATTGAGTAAATCCTCAGATGCCATATATATATAAAAAAAAGGTTATGCTTTACTGAAGACATCAGACATCGATTGAATTCTACTTAATATCGATATTTACCTATGTATGGTAAACTAATATTAGTTGTTTCTCGGTTACCAATCAACACATAAACCAGACGCATTCGTAGCTGTATTCAGCAAATCTAATTGTATTAGGCCTAAGTGCCAGTCGTCATTGGGTCTAGTAGCGTCTAGTGGCCCTTGCGGATTAAGTGTACGGAACACAGTGGGAGTGTACGTATAGCTATAGTGAGATACACAGGTAAAATGTAGTCAATTTTATTTAATTAAGCATAATTAGGCCTTATTAAGCTATTAAGGCTACTACGGTCTAATTAGGCAAATTGCTACTTAATCTTACATAAGATTGTGTAGCAGTATGGGTGATTAACAATTATAATATATAACGCACGTTATCTATGCTGGACTTTGATGAACAGTGTATTCTTCATCAAAGAGGCAGGACTTCGAAAAAGAGGCCGATTTTTTCATTTGTATTTTCAATTTTGCGTGGCCTGTCAAACTACACATCGTTAATATATTATATGTATTATATATTGTGAAGCATACATCCGTGTTTTCACCTATATGGTTTCAGCGGAAGATCAGCGTTGTGTTGCCACAACACAACAAATGCTGAGCTGGACGCCAATTTGTGCCAGTGTTGTATGACTCGTAGGTACTGAGAGGCACACTATTTTTATTAATGTACCTAATGCTTGTCTTCTGTGTAGTTTTAATAATCTTTGTTAATCTCTGTTTGTATGTGTCTTTTTCCCGTGTCATTCTTGTTATTTTTGCACAAATAAATGCTTTTTCTTTCTCTCATTTAAAATAGAGTGGTCTATTAAAAAATACCCCTCTATACCCTCCCGTGGGTGTCGTAAGTCAGCCATACCTGAGTAATAAACATATGCTGATCGCACCTGCCAAGCGTGATAATTATGGCAAATGCGCCATTGTATTCAATTGGGGGGGGGGGGGGGGGGGCTCTACGTCACCTAACGTCTGATGATGATGATAATGATGTGCTCTTATCAAAAATATAATTTAAAATAAACTTATCTATTTTTTAGTGAATTCT
The DNA here is from genome assembly GCA_951392215.1 of Epirrita christyi. Classification (NCBI taxonomy): domain Eukaryota; kingdom Metazoa; phylum Arthropoda; class Insecta; order Lepidoptera; family Geometridae; genus Epirrita; species Epirrita christyi. The sequence goes on along the minus strand of OX595848.1, from coordinate 6,696,770 downwards.
AAAAATTATAAGGTTGTACATAAAAGGCTTGTCTATAAAATGCAACACTTACAATCTTCTAAAGGTTACATTAACAAGTGAAGTATTTTATATGATTTCACATTCAATAGCACTTTCAGGCAAGGTGACCAAGAAAAAACAAGTGGTGTATCATTAGTATTTTCTTGTATACAATGTTCTTGCACACAATGTTTAAATTTTAAGTCAGTGGATGGAGGCGGCTCAAGACCGTTCGTCATGGCATTCTAGGGGGTGGCCTATGCCCAACATTGGACTTCTAAAGGCTGATGATGATGATGATCATGATGAATATAACTGGGAAATATTTTGTTTTTGTAAGTACTCCAACGGGTCAAATTGTATTATAGTTATGATTTTAAAAAATAACTTACGTTTGATATAATTAAGTGATTTTCATGAAAAATAATCTCGGATATCCTGCTATGTAATACTTTCAAGTTATTGAGGGACGGTAGCTTAACTCCGGAACTACCCTTTACGTGGTGAGGAGACACCGGCTTAATAATACAAAACTGCTAAGCTAACAATAAGTAGTACCTCTCATAGTCTCAAATAAGCATAACGTACGGCTTATAGTCTGAATCCAAAATCCTACTGTATAAATAGGAATATTGACGAGCAGTGTACTATCAGAAGTCTACACAAGGGCTCTTGTAAGCGCAGCGCGCCACGAAACACATGTCCGATGGTCATAGCGCTTGGCAGACTTGATTATATTATAGAAGTGGCAAGAATACTCAAATCCGTATCTTTGAATGGTGCTAAGTATGCCACACTTAATTATATACAAAACTACTGGGCTACAATGAACTCTTATAGCGATTCAGTTCAAAAAACTATTCAATACAAAATATCGGTTCCGTGATATCCGCCAGCTATATTGAAAGGCACAGTAGTAGAAGGTTTATAGACTTTTGTGATTAAAGTTATTCAATGATGACGAATATCTACGACGAACCGATATTTGTACTAAATAGTTTTTAAACTGAATCGCTATAAGAGCTCATGGTTCTATAATACACAAACGCAACGTCTGCATGGGCAACGGATAGATAGAAAATGATTTAAAATTTTACAATCTGTATCATAAAAGTAATTTATTATGGGAATAATTACAACAACTATTGGGCTGTTAATGTATTGAATGTTTTTTTTATTGAAAAATGTATATTTCAAAACAAGCTTTTATTAAATTAGTGTTCGGAACCGTGAGCTGATCAAAATGACCGTGTTTGGGCTCATTTTGATCAGCTCATGGTTCCGTTGTCCACCTTCCGTCACCATAATATTGTATTATCATCAGCATTTGACAGGTATGACAAGTTTCAACTCAATCGGTTGGATGAAACTGGTTCAAAATTCCGTTTCAAGATAAGATTTGTGTAACTAGCATGTTAGTGTGGAACAAATCTTGAAACTGAATTTTCAGATGACAATAATTATAACCTACAATATTATGACGGTGAACTGATCTACTCATACTAAAAAAAAAGGTCAAGTTAAATAAAAGCTAGTATATACATATAAAAGCTTTCTAAAAATTTCTTTCTAGCATCTGAAAATTCAAGATTCGAAGTATATATATACTTAATAGTATAGTTTTAAGAAAGCAACGCATAGTAGCTTTTGGGTTTCGTGTTAATTTATCGATTGCGTGTTATAACATGTTCATTTCTCAACGTTCCACTGGCTATGCGTACGGTGCAGTGCTTCATTTCCTAGGCATTGCACGTCGATATGTAGACGTCACGAGCTAACCTAGGTACTCTCCTGCCTATAGAATAGATTTCTAATCTGCGTATTGGAAAGCTAGCTTTGAAGGTTGCTAGGTTTTGTTTCGATTTCGTAATCAGATATGGTTTATAAGCTAGCAGGGAGCTGGAATTTGGAAAGAAAACCCAGCAATTAATGTCATCATCATCATCTTATTTACGTCCACAGCTAGACGAGGGATCCCTCCATAAAATACAATGGGAGACATTACCATAATCACCACGCTTGGCTTGGATTAGTTATCGCAGTTTGGTGTTGAGTACTCAGGTGGACGCTACTGCCCATACTCTAGTGTAATCCCTTAGTCAGCTTTTATGACATCGACGGGAGGAGATGGAGGGGTCTGTTATTGGTAAGACAAACCACGACCAATTAAAAAAAAATAAGAAAAAAAGTCAGTTGACATAAAATTTTGTAAAAATAACAAGTAACTTCTTACAATATATATTACTGGAAACGACACATTTGCAGCTTACTTTAAAAATAAAGCCAAATGATTGTAAAATTCTACCCACCCCGAGTCTGAAGTCACAGTTGCGTGAAAATCATGTGTACCCGTGAACCCACTGGCTTACACTACCTGGTGAGAAAAAAGAGAACTAATATTATTTTCGCTTTTACCTTCATAGCAAAAATTAAATTCTCAATTTGTTCGGTAGATTTGGTAATTTAAAAAACATAAATTGTGCAAGTGGCTGGAGGTACCTTTGAAAAATAACAATTGTGCTCAGACCATTCTCTTAAAACATTCGTTCATTTGAATCGTTTTTTTTTCGGAAAGTCACACCATGTTAGTCATTACCAGCCTGTACACGTCCGATGATAGTCGAGGCCTCCCCCATTGCATATGCAGGCGGACTGGCGATCGCAGTTTGGTGGAAATTGCTGCCTACTCCTGGTTTAATCCATTAGTCAACTTTTAGTTCATCCACGGGAGGTGAAGAAGGGGTATATTCTTAGGTCGGGCACAAAGTTGTCGTTTTTGAAAGTTGTCGTTTTCGAAAGTTGTCGTTTTTAGAAGTTGTCGTTTTGGGAAGTTGTCGTTGTCACCCTGAGGCCACTATGGCTAAAGAAGCGGGGAAATAAGATTTTTTTGTTTATTTTCTGCGATCACCAATCCGCCTGCCAAGCGTGGTGATTAAAGTATGCCCCCCATTATATTTCATTAAGGAGGGATAGTCCAGCAGAGGACGCCTAAAGGCCACTGATGATGATTACGATGATTTATTTCCTCCATAATTTCAAATAAAAAATATAAATTTTGTAAATCCACACACGATCTCAATGGCATTTCACATCGGGAAGCAATGTGGGCTCGGACGTGAACATTGAAATAGTTTGGACTTTTGCCAGTTATTGAATATGTACATAAATCCTATAGTACTTACAATATTAGTGAAGTACAGGTTTATTTTAGTAGAAAATGTATGGACTGAAAAGAACATACAAACAGAACATAAACTTAACATAACACCCAATAGTCACATACATAGTCCTGATCTCACACTAGGATTCCCTATCTCATTAGATATCAGGAACTACGAGGACCAAGGTACCACAACACCCAGACAGAGATTAATAAATGAATTACTATCAATAATTATTATTATTGTTCTTATTATTTATATTTCAAGACAAGCTCTAGGTACTCTAGTTCCAACCGGGGTTATTTCAACTTTCTTTCAAAGCTACGCTGATTTCAAAGCATCTACTCGTGAAGTAATCTTTCATTGGAAGCTGCCATCGAAGTTTGTAAGACCTTATGAACGTAGTAAATTCACAAGTTATATTAAACTGAAGTTAGTTTTACCACGTTCTCCCATAATACATTATTATAAATATTTTTCTTGTATATGCTTTTATTAGTAAAATTCAGTAGGGAATGCATATTTTCATTTTCTCATTACATTGACTCTAGCAAGATTAGACATCAGTCAGAACAAATATGAAAAAAGATAATTCAAAAGATTTGAGATAAAAAAAAAGTTGTGCCTAAAGTCTGGCGCCAATGTTTTCTAAAGCTTTTAGAGTGTATTACCGTAACCTAATATTATCATTAAGTAGAGGTCACCGTTAGCTAAGCAAAAGGGCAATTAAGCCCTAATGGCACGCAAACGAAGAAGCTTTGCTAATATGGCTATTATTTTTTCAAACTTCATGAAGCTTCAACCAATGATCTAGACGTGTGGAGCGTTACTATTTCTTATAAAATTATATGGTTACCACATCATTAAAAAAATATGTCACACCACGTTTCTATATATTAGTGTACAAAATTCCATGAAGTCTGATGAAATAATAGCTAAAATAGAAGCAATCTTCGCTCGCGTACAAAAAAGGCGTAAGCGCCCTACCGTTAACCTTCTCTTAATGTGTTTTAGTCACACTGATGTTCTACTGTGCTTCCAACAATATTGGTAGAGATGACAAGCCGCCATCTTTGATCACACTAGCTCGTCAAATTGGCGGTTTGCGGTGTACACTGATATTTGGCAAGTTGTTTGATCTGCTATAAGTTTGGTTGATGTACAAAAGGATATGCTACGTACGTAGGCATTTGAATGATTCATTCCATCACTTAGCGTGGTAGAAGACGTCAATCAGTGTGAAAAAACCGGTCAAATGCGAGCCAGACTCGCGTGGAGAGAGTTCCATACAAGCAGGCTAGTGAAGCACTAAACCAATTATAGTATTAGTCAAACTGTGTTGGGGTTTTTCCGCATTTTCTCATCACGAGTATTTTCCGTTTCCCTTAGGAATTTGAAGATTTAAGGTTGCCAAGCATGCAATTGCATGGCAATTCCCCCCATTGTATTCAATCGGGAAGGCCTCGTCCAACAGTGGATGCTGACAGGCTGGGTGATGTTGATGATGATTAACTCACAGGCTTATATTTGGTATAAATTTCAAATTGCTGTTTAGCTATTCCTGTGAAAAAGGGTCTTGGCAATCTTGACAGACAGACGGACAGACGGACGAAAAATAAAGTGATCCTTTATGGGCTAAAAAGGGCGTGAAGTAGACCGTGGCAGCCACATTTCCCCAACGCTATCAGATGATAGCCGTAGAGAATGGCTCTAAGATTAGAGCCATTCTCTACGGCCCTGTTAAAAAAATAATTTCAGGTTTATCACGAAATTATTATGGCATTATTACCTGTTTAGTTCTAGAACTTGCAACTTAATTATGGGGTGGGAAGCATTACCTTGCCGTAACACAGTTTTTCTAAACTAGCACGGAAGGTTAAGTTTTATTACTGTTACTGCCGCCTTATAATGAAATGAAATGAAATTGTTTATTGTCCAAAGTATGAGCTAAACAACATTTTTAGTTAACCTAAAAGAACGCCACAGATACAAAGACTCGTCAAACACTCGTTTACATAGATATTAGAATAAATCGTAATTTTATGTCTTAATATAATTAACCTGGTATATGCTATTAATTTAAATCATTCAAGATAATTCTAATATAAAACAAATTAATTAATTTTAAAAATTATGGGCTGTAATTTAAGTACCTACCTACGTTTTGATCCAGGAATTTTATTTAGTCTTTAAACATTCATCCGGTAGGTACTTTGATTAAGTTCAACTTTCATTAAAGCTCTATTTAGTTCCTTTAAGTTTGGTTTATTATTGTAAATAAATTTTATCTTTTTATCTTATCTAATATTATAACTACGCCGTGGTGTGTCCGGTCTAAGAATAGACCCCATCTTTTCCTCCCGTGGATGTAGTAGCATCCACCTGAGTATACCATACTGCGATCACCAATCTATGTGCCTAGCGTGGTGATAATGACAAACACCTCATTGATTTCAATTGGGGAGGGCTCGTCTAGCAGTGGATGTAAACAGGCTAGTGATAATGATGATTATAACTATTACAAGAAGTCTTAATATACACGTCAGATCTTGCGTCCTAGCTCTAAACCAAATGGCCCTCATTTATAAAATGATTCCCTAAATGTTTCTGAACTCCCCTAATGGACGGGACTAACGGGATGCGTTTACAACACGCGATAGATGCGTTTGACGCGGCGATGTATCTGACATGACCACGTTCACGCACCAACTAACATTGCTTTGCCTTCAAAATACATAAATCTAGAGAATTTTGAACTGGGATCATTTTGAACTATGACAGAACGGAGATGTTCTAATGTGTTTTTTTCGCAGGCGGTGCTCATGATGTAGAGGCTTCTGAACTCAGTCTCAAAATTTAAGCAAAAATAACGGAATACAGTGGTACGTATTTTCAATTTAAAATAGAAATAGAAAATAAGTTTATTCCCGGCATCAACAAATCCGGTAATTTATAAACCAAGCTATTTTTAATAACACCATTAAACTTGGTAGGTACTAACAGTTTTTATAAAAACCGGATAATGCTAAAACTGACTGCATAATGTAAAGAAGTGTCTATCGACGGCCCTCACACTAGGCCGAGCCTGTATCGTGAGGACTAAGCTTACGATTAACAAAATAATCAAATAATTTAGCGTCTTGGTACAACTAAGAAAAAGTAGAAGTAAGTAGGTACGAAAATGTGAATTATGTATGTTTTCATCTAAAAATGAACCCGCTTACTCGTGAAACTATCCCCTTCCTGTCTTCATTAAATAATAGTCGATTAATCAGTCGCTTCGTTAGCGTCTTCGTTTGACATTTCACTGTTAAAGCATGATAGTTTTTTCTCTGCACTCCCAAAATATCTTCAAAAATAAAGTCCAAGCTCGCGAGTCTCTAGAACTATTCCCTTCCTGTCATCAGTAATCAATAGTCGATTAATCAGTCGCAGTGCGTTCGGCGCGCGCGCACTCTCGCGGAAAATCTTACAAAAAATCGCGCGCCCCGGTTTTCACGCGCTAGTGGACGCTGGAGAACAGAGAAAGGGACGGAGTTACAAGATAGTTTTGTAAATAGTAAGTATTTTTGTGATGAAAATGTCTAAATGATTTTCAAACTTTTTTTTTGTAAATTATTTTTTGAATGCCACAACCACAAGTTTTGCCACAATCCTCACCATGTATATACTTTTTTCTTGAATAAGTTGCGAATAGATAATTGATATTTCTCCTATTGATTTGATTTTGAATATTTTTTATAGGATGTACGTCCACTTATTATTGGAAGAGGCCTCCCCAATGGGGGGATTTGCCATAATCACCACGCTAGGCAGGTGATTCCCGCTGCGGGACAAAATGTTTGTATGATCTAATATTAGCTAATATTTGTTTCGGGTCTGGGTGTTATGGTACCATGGTACTCGTAGTTCCTGATACCCACGACACAGGGAATTCTAGTGTGGGATCAAGACTACGTATGTGACTGACTGTTGGGTGTTAATTTATGTTAATTGGGTTTAAAAAAAAAACTTTATCCATGCGCCTACTCCACAGTTTCAATCAATCGACAAGAGAAGGGTAGCAACAGTAGGCTGCTGGATGTCGATAACAGAGCACCATAAATCATGGCGGGAAATGTGGCAAATGTCTTGCTGTTCGCTACAGATGTTGATTTGCCTGTGGGTATATTGCACTTTATTAGCTAGAAACTTATAGGGTAGTTCAGTTATCTAGTTGTTTATAGCGAGTACTTATGTAGGAAGAAACATTTATATGAGAATGCTTATTGAACAATATAGTCTGCATAAATACAATTTTTAAATTCCATCTGGTAGTGATTTGGATCAGACCTTCAAATCGGTAAAATTAATTTAAATTAAATTTAACGGGATTTAGATAGATCAACTGTTTCATATATTTTTTTTTAAGTTTTGTGTATACTTTTACAATAAAACATATAAAAAACAAATATATTTTTAATTTGATTAGTTTCATTATTCATTCTGTAAATATACCTATAATATTAAATTGTAATTATTATTTCATTAAATTATTTATTTCACTATTCAATTCATGAAATATGTAGGTTTTATGTGTCTACATTAGTTTTGGAACAGAGTTACAATTAATGTACTAATTACTTACATTCTTCAAAAACTTACGCTTAATTTCCGTACAATGTACTTTTATTCGATATACTAACAAAAATCTTTCAGTTGGCTTCGATGTAACAAGAAATTAGAAACATCTAGATTCTAGACTATTTATTAAGGGCTGTTTTCCACAACACACACTAGAACACATCAAAATACAAAACATAATTGAACAAGAATTAATTTCTCAATACAAGACAATTTACGTCTCGTCCTTATCTCAAATTGCTGTTCCGTTTAACGCTGAGGGCTGAGGGTCTTTAGCCCGTGTCCTCAATTTGATGGAAATGCCAATACCGAATGTGAGGTAGAATTTAAAACAATTAGATGAAGTATCTTGTACTGAACTGGTTACTTTAATACTTTTATAATATAATTGTAATACAATACTTTCGTGCCATGCCGTGATGTTTCTGGCTGAAGAATATACCCCTGTCTCCTCCTGTGGATATGGTAAAAGTCGACTAAGGGGACCAAACACTACCTAAAGGTTGTGTAAGGTGGTTAAGGTCTTTAAAAAAATATTACGAGGTCTGTTTACTGAATATGAGGCGTTGGAGCAATCATTTTTGTCATAGTCAAGACATGTCTTCCTGGATTGTAATTGATATTACAATATACTTGCATAAAGGTGTGGCCGAATAGTGAAAATCTACATATCGATGCAAACTTCAGGTACACAAATGCGTAATATTTCGCTTCAAAATAGAATGTAGGCCGTATGGTACATTCTCAAATTAATTAAACGAAGCAACAGGGCGAGAGAATTTACGGCGCGTAGACATACCGTCACGCGTGACGTCAACCGTAATGTAATATATTACATTATTTCAGGACCTTTTGGAAGGTATGTTATAGGTAAATCTGGAACTAGATTGGGGAAATTTAAATTAATTTACGCAAAGAATACATCACAGATAGGTATCAATAACAATCTGTTTTATTCTAAGACCAGAAAATCAAAATACTGTACAGCCTGAGCACAATGTTTTATATTATAGATACATTTTCCGTGCTATGGTGTGACCGGCTAAGATTAGACCCCTCGATCTCCTCCCGTGGATGTCGCAAACGCATCACACATCCAGCATCCACATGAGTACTTAATACGAATACGTGATCGCCAATCCGACTGCCAAAGTGAAAGTGGTGATTATGGCAATTCCCCCCATTGTATTTTATGAGGAGGCCTTGTCCAGCAATGGACGTCTTAAGGCTGCTTCTGATGATGATGATGTGAACATTTAATGATGAAAAAATCTCACACATAAATAATCGTCTTAATTCTGCGTAAATTCTGTGTAATATATGAATTAAAATATTACTTATGCACATTCGAATATTATTATACATCATTTGGTCAGGGATCTTTGAAATCACAGTCCAAAAAGGAATATATTTAAATTTGGGACTAGATAAATAGAACCTTACGAATTACTCTTGTAAATGAAAAGTTCCAGGAAGACCCCTGGTAGAAGAGTTTATAGAAATCTCATATTTTATAGGGCAGAGGGAAATAAAACAACATTTACAAACGGGAAAAGATATCTTTCGCATATTTTTTTACACTCATTACTAGGGCGGTTTCCTGCTTTTTTTGCCCTTTTCCGGTGAAAGAGATAAAAAATGAAGATGAACTGCCGAGGTGCAGAGTAAATATGGGGTCAAGTAGGGGTGGGAATTTTAGCGTAATAGTCCATTCTAAGTCGATAAAAGTTATTATTTATTTTGAATAACCGCGTAAATTCTAGACGTGATTTTAAGTAGTCTAATGAAGTGTGAATTCTATAAGCCTACTGCTTACTTACGATTACTTTACGATTAGCCAGCTGTGTCCCACTGGTGGGCAAAGACTCCTTCGGCAATGTATCAGCGATATAATATCATTCTTGTGTCAATTAGGCCCACGCTCCTTTATAATTGATTGGCATAGTATGTGTTGTTTTAATCAAATGTTAAACAATAAACGATTAAAAACGCAATCATTTTGGTAAACGTGAAACACATTTAGCTGCGGATATGTACTTCCCCATTATAATGTATAATTGTAACATTGTCCACTCTGTTCTATTCTGTTCTATTCGGGTTCGATTCCCGCCTCGGAACAAATATTTGTACAATCTGCAGATATTTGTTCAGGGTGTTCTGGGTATATTTCTATGTATAATAAAAAATATCTATCTGTGTAATGTATTGTATTAAGTATATCAGTTATCTAGTACCCATAACACAAGCTCTGCTTAGCTTGGGGTTAGATAATGTTGTGTGAAATGTCCAGCATTATTTATTTATTTATTTATTTATTCTTTTTAAAACAAACATACCTTTACGTAGAATTATAAACGTGTGACGTTTTTCCATACAAAGCCAAAAAATAAAATTTATCGACTGCACATTATCGACAGAATACCAACACTACGCGCCGGCCGCAGACCGCACGCGCCGCTAGACACGAAAAGTCGTTCCCGGCAAATATATTAGAATATACATTACCCTACGTGACTTCGGTGAAATGAATAGCCTCTATTCTACCTCCACCTCTGTCCCGCACAAACCGTATATCCATCCTATCCCAATTTCGGACGTACAAAAGTTTTTATGGTCGTATTTATGTAAATGCACAGATATGAAATAAGTTTTTGTGGCATGTTTTTCATTGTATACTTTGTTTGTGATTTGAAATAGGAATGCGGATGGCTTTTCTAAGGAAAAGCATAAAAGCACAAAATGAATACCGTATTCAGCTACCATATGCAAATTTTTCGTCAATTTATACGTCATGAACTTTATCGATAACACATTCTCACATCACTCAACTTCTTTCAGCTTTTTTCAATTTATTTAATTAAAGAATTTTTTATTCATAATAAAAATATTTTCTATAGAACACACATCACGGAAACTTGAATTCCACTGATCTCAGATCCCAGCAAGTCCCGCTTTTATAGAGGTCTGGGGGCCCTCATTGGCACTGAAGCTGAAAAGGTCGGTGCGCATGAGTTGAAGCAGAGATTGCTTGAGTTACTTTCGGAATGTTATTGCCGGCTGCTGAATGTAATCGTTATTTATGCGTAGTGAATAAGTCAGTAGTTAAGTTCTAGTTTCTAGTTATCTTTGAGATGCGTAATCAGTAAATAATGAAGAACCACAAATTTGACTCTAACACTCTTACTAATAAACGTTATTTAACCACAAACCAGACGACGCGGTAGAGAAAGGCCCTCCACTCGGTGGATTACAGACATTATAAACGTTGCAGGAAGTCAGTGAATATAGGCTGCAAGACCATTCGTCGTGGCATCTTAGGGGGGAGGCTTATGTCCAGCAGTGGACATCTATAGGCTGATGATGATGATGATGATGATGATGAAATTGCATAATATTTGCCGTCTCTGTTTGACATTAAGCAATAATACCTCGACCTCTGTGGCGCGGCGGGCGAAGGTTCGCCTGCGACGCAGGAGGTTGCTGGTTCGATTCCCGCCTCGGAATTTTGAATAATTTTGTCCAAACTGTTAGACTATCGAACTGTTGGTAGGAAAGATTGGAATAAACGACAAATATTTGTACGATCTGCAGATAGTTGTTCAGGGTGTTCTGGGTATTTTTCTATGTATAATAAAAAATATCTTGTATTAAATATATTAGTTAACTAGTACCCATAACACAAGCTCTGCTTAGCTTGGGGCTAGATAATGTTGTGTGAAATGTCCAGCATTTATTTATTTATTTAATAACGATGCTTCTTCACACGTTTTGCACTATTTACAGCATGGACGTAACTTTATTATCATCAGCCTGTACAGAAGTCCACTGCTGGACATAGGCCTCCCCATAGGATGCCACAACAAACGATCCTGAGCCGCCTCCATCCACTGACTTCCTGCAAGCTTTATAATATCCTTGGTCCATCGTGATTAGGACGTAACTTATGATGATTTTTGTCATTTATTTTATGCATAAGTACTTACCTCTAACGTAATATTTTAAACTAATTGATTGAATTACTATTTCCGTAATATTTAACAGCTGTATCAGGGTTAAAGTTACTAACAGCAAGTCATCAAACAGCAGTAAGGAGGACTCGAGAAGGTGCGGCGCGTACCAGATGAATTCCATTGAACTTTCGGATGGGGAGTATTCCGAGATTAGTCGGCATGGTAATATTAACATTCGATATCATGTTTTTATTAGTCAGTTTATGCGATAGTAAGCTACATAACATAATACAAAACAGTTACTTACAATGTCTTGATCTCACACTAGAGAGTGTCGTAGGTATCAGGAACTACGGGTACCATGGTACCAACAACAAACAGACCCGGAACAAATATTTGTACATTAAGCAAAAGTTTGTACCGCAGCGAGAATCGAACCCGCACCTCTCGCAACTTAGCTGGTTACACGCCTACCGTGCCACGGAGGTCGTCAAAAGCACGTCGTTGGTCTGTTACCATTTATTTCAAAATTAATTTTTTGCAACCATTTTGTATGACGTCAAAGAAGGTTCTCAGATAGGTTTGTTGCCACTAGGTGGCGCTTCAATTACTGACAATAATACAGATTTAATTGTTTTTCTCACAGCAACGCAGAAGGAAGTTGGTGGATGGAGGCGGCTCAACACCGTTCGTCGTGGCATTTCTATGCCCGCCTATCCGCCTATTCTGTGCTGGCCTATGCCCCAGTGGACTTCTACAGGCTGATGATGATGATGAATTGTTTTTCTGCCAAATGCATTTCGGAGCAGGTTTATGAAAAGTTTTAATCGCTGTAAAAGCTGATTTAAGAGTTCATGTTTTTTTTTTTCAAGTTATTTAAAACGTTTTTTTGTTGATACCTATGAGCCTTTATTTTTATAATAGCTTATCACGATTAATTTATACTATATAGCCTGTAGTTAAATACAATTTGATAAAAAAACACATTCGCCAGTCATAGGAACAAACTTCTCTGTTTCTGATGAGCATACACAAGAAACCTGAGTTTCAATGCCCTGTAGCTATAAAAACTCAAGAATATTCTTTTTTATATTTTTTTTAGAATATCTTTTTCCACTAGTTCAATTGGCCAGTTCAGTTCAATGAACTATAGATATGCCCATTCTGTTTAACCAGCAGATAACTCATAAGTCACGGGTGATAATTTTGAGAATACTATCCATCCCTCCGCTCCGTCTTTTGGCAGACAAGACGCCACACACTGCGGTATGCGACGAGAAACGAGATTGCTGTGAAGGAACTTTGTCTCTTCTGTTATGTACTTTCTGATTCCCATTATTCCTCCTACTTGTTTCATTAGGAATAGCTATAGTTATAACATTACAACACACACCCAACAGTCTAACATACCTTGTTGCCGCCAAGAGACGGAATAGCGGAGTGCAGAGCTCGTGTAGCCAATGGTTGTAGCCAACTTTTTACTGACGCGCACCAATCATGTGTTACTATTACACGTGGCATCGTGCTCACGACTCTGGGCGCAAACGCCACCATGAGACGTGGCATGGAATAGAGGAGTGGTTTGTGTGAGTAGCCAATGCTTGATAATGCTCGACTGAAACGCACCAATTATGCGTCACTATGAAATATGATAACGTGCTCACGACTCACTAAAGCCACAAAATCCATAGTTAAAAGAAGAAGAGGTGCAAACGCCGCCATGCAACGTGAGTACAGAAAAGCTGAGTGACTTCTTCTTCTTTTTATTCAATGGCCTCTGAGGAAAACTTTCCTTAATTTTGCCAATGTCAAGTAATTATTTTGATAAAGTTAGGTTAAGTAGTCAAAGTCTCAGTCAAGTCATGTTCAAGTAAAACGATGGCAGTTTCACTAGAATGTTCGTGGTTCCCACCCGTTTGAAAAGACACGTAATACACTTATGCGCTGAGTGGCTTATGTGAGCAGTCGATGCTTGATGACGTTCGATTGACGCGCACCAATCATGCGTCACTATGATACGTGACAACGTGCTCACGACTTGTGGAGCAAGCTGTACCAAATCTAACCTAAGTCTAATTTTATTTTGAGCAAGCACCATTTGTCTCTTTTTTCTCCTACTTTTTAACTGACTTCAAAACCTAGCATCTTAGTGAGCTCTAACTAAATACTGAACTTATTATAAACTATTTATGCCAATAAATAAATAAATGCTGAACATTTCACACAACATTATCTAACCCCAAGCTAAGCAGAGCTTGTGTTATGGGTACTAGATAACTGATATACTTAATACAATACATTACATAGATAGATATTTTTTATTATACATAGAAAATACCCAGAACACCCTGAACAAATATCTGCAGATTGTACAAATATTTGTTCCGAGGTGGGAATCGAACCCGCAACCTCCTGCGTCGCAGGCAAACCTTCGTCCACCGCGCCACAGAGGAATAGGTACCTTTTAAGTAAGAGTACCGTTATAGTGTGCAATTTATTTGCACAATAAGTTAACTGTAGAATAAGCAAGTTTAACATTGATTTAACATATAATTTGATGATTTTATTCCACTAATTCAAGGTTTAACTCGTTGATTCTAGTATAAGGTTAAGATTTATCACGCAACAAAAGACTCAAAATATTTATCTTGTAACAGAATTTTCCTTAATCCCGTGAAGAATATCGTTGGAATTTGTGTTCGGTCGTCACTTATCATCACAGATTAAATTTTCACCTTCAGCTAACTGAAAAAAATCCATTACTTCCGCCAGATGTCACCGAAATCAAATGTCGCTGGAACAGAAAAGATATGGAGCACCGGAACTGAATAATTTATAAAAAAATTGTAATATAAAATAGACGAACAAATATATAGTAACAATTCTGCTCCTCTCCAATGAAAACTCTGAAAGAATTCGACACGTGTTTCAACGAAGCATCCTCAGGAAACAGTAGGCTCACTGCGTGCTAGAACGACAAAGACACACTACTGCAAAAACTCCGCAGCCATGTTGCCTCTCCGAACGCCGAACAGAAAGTCCACTAAGAAACACTAAGAAGAGTTGTTACTATATATTTGTTCGTCTATTTTATATTGTAGAATGGATTTCCGTAAAGTCACGCTTGAATCAATTAATTAAAAATTATAATGTTTTTTTATAAAACGATATAATAATACTCTCTTAATATAACAACCGTGGCATGTTCGGTGCCGTGTCATGCCCGACTTAAGAATAGATCCCTCCATCTCCTCCCATGGATGTCATAAAAGACAACTAAGGAATTACACGAGGCGATGGGCAGCAGTATTCACATGAGAACTCTTCACCAATTCTATCACCAATCCCTTGCCAAGCGTGGTGATTATGGCAATCTATAGGAGAGGCCTACTCCAATAGTGGACATCCAAAGATTAATTATGATGATGAATTTAACAACAATCATAGACAAAATTATGGAACTTAAAACAACATTACGCTGTACTGTCAGAGAGTGACTTGGCGGTTATCTAGGCACCTGCACAAATCCAGGCTAAATATGAGACTTCTTCCAATTTAACTTAGTGTTTCAAACTGGAGAGCTTAATAGGTTTGAAAGCGCAGCGATGGTTCAGCGCAGCCACTCTTGTGTAAATGTGTTCACGAAGAATAACTGTCATCATAACTCGTTAGGAGCTCGTTTCAAAGCAAAATACAGTTTGGAAAGTACTTAGTCGTAAAATTTTGCCGAGACTTAAAGTAAGGATGAATTTCCCGGGAATCCTTCACGTCTCTTCCGTTTTTCTTGTCCACAGCATACCACTGAAACACAAACTTTTTTATCCACCAGATAGACAGACATTAATCAACGTCTATCAGACGCAGCCTCCAATCGAGATTCATGGTGTATTGCAGCCATTGTCTTTGTACGGACATGATTGAAAATAAAATCGAAATCGTTTTTGGAATTCTTTATGTTGATTTAACACTTGTATGATTGAAGGACATTGATACTTGAGATAGATTAGAAATAAGGATTTTGTATGTTAACAAAGCGGCCGAAGGGGTTAAACATGTTAATGGTAGGTATACATGTGACGCAGATTCACTTTGATGACCTCTGTGGCGCGGCGAGCGAGTACCTGGTTGAGATGCAAGAGGTTGCGGGCTCAATTCCCGCTTTGGGACAAATATTTGTATGATCTGCAAATAATTGTTCCTGGTCTGGGTGATATGGCACCATAGTACTCGTAATTCCTGTGATACCCACGACACAGGGAATTCTAGTGTGGGATCAAGACTACGTATGTAACTGTTGGGTGTTATATTATGTAACTTTTGCCAATGCATTTGATCTTCAACAAAAATGAAATAGTAATAATGGTATGAATGTTTGAAAACTAAATTATGAATCATCATCATCATCAGCCTATAGACCTCCACTGCTGGACGAGGCCTCCTCCATTAAATGCAATGAGGGGATTTGCCATAATCACCACGCTTGGCAGGCGGATTGGTGGCCTTAGTATTGGTGTTGAGTACTCAGGAAGATGCTTCTGCTAAATCCCTTCTTTTACGACATCATCAAATCATGGATAAAATCCATGAAATAATTTGAGTGACTGGATTGTCAAATATACAAATGAGTAAAAAATACTTTTATAAAATTTTAAATATAATGTGGAATGTACCTTAAGTATTTTACTATGTTATTTTTTAAACTTGGAAGAAAATTCAGATAATTTATTCCAATTTTAATCACAAAATGTAACTCAATTACCTTCAGAAAGTATTAATTTATGTCTGCAAATATTTGGCTCATACACCAAAATATTATTCGAGTTCTGTTTCCGAGAAATAATAAGACTTTTCACGGAAATACAGGGAAATTAATAAAACAATATTTAAATTTCATTAACCTCGCATATTACAAGGTACAGTCGACATGAAATTCTGTGAAAAAAATATTGTTTTTGTTTGTTGTTATTTGTGTGTTATTTTTTGACTGGCAGGAGATCCGATGGCACAGGACCGGGAAAAAAGGAAAGGAAAAGGAAAGGCCTTTGCTCAGCAGTAAGAAAGAACAGACTACGATTTTTTAAAACTTTTTTTGCGTAAAATTTACACCAGACAACGTATTAATTTATAATCATAAATTAAATAATTACATGAGACAGTTATGCCCGTTTCAACAACCCATTACTTATTTTGCAAGACATTGGCGTTTGTCGAATTGACAGGTACCTCAAAAAACTGTAAAATTTTACATGAATTAGTATCTAGTAAGCGTTAGGTAGCCCGTAGTTGATTGGTGTAAATTACAAAAAGAGTGATTTATAAAACATTGTTTTTAAATTGTTGTTCTCAAACTGACGGTCTGGAAGATGAGTAAAACTCTGTTATGACAAATTTACACCGACATTTCACACATAATTTACTTAATAGAATAGTTATGTTTGATTATTTATGTTGTTGAGTGTACGTAGAAAATTTCAATCTGAAATTCTAATTATTTCGGCCGCGAATGAGACGCTGTCGGAAAGGTCGGAATTAACAAAATAAGAGACAACTAAGTTTGCATATTCCTATAATAAATTATGAAACTTGTATAATATTATTAGGGAAATGCAATTCATTGTGATGTTAAAGATCCGAAATTCAGTAAGTTTATTCGGTCTATTAAAGAAAAATAAATCTTAATACTTAACCTTTCATTAGTTAGGTACCTACATTAGTATAAATATATTGTTTGTAATTTTTAGGTATAGCAAATTAAACTGCTTTAATTATTCGTAGCAATATTCGATTGAATATTAAAGTAACTATAATCAGACAAGTTTAGTGGGTATATTGTCGTTAAGAGATACATAAAATAGATAAGCTATTTCGAACAGCAGCAAATCATCGAGAAATTTTCTACCCAGTGCAATTCGCTACGCTGATACGAGATGCTACGGCGTAGACGCTACGATCGGCATTTCTCGGTCGCATGCTTGCTACGCTTGGTCGCACGCGCACTGATCGAATTATGAAGATTTGTTAAAGGATTGCGAGGATTTGCACCCAGACGTCTTCCCAAGTTGTTTGGCTTTTCATTTTATTGTGAAGTTCATTATTTTGTACGTTGGATTTGTGAATACAAAACAGTAATATGTAAATCGTTTATCGGTAATCGTTTATTTTTTAAATCATTGGATTTGCACGTAAAAGTGTGATGGCCTAAACTAACCCCAATAATATAATAATAATAATAATGTGGTGCCACTATTAATATAGTGCTACTCGTTATCTTATAAAAATGCTACCTGTGTATCATGGTTAATGTCACGAACCTCGTACAAATTTTAATTTGACCTCATCTTCTGGCTTAATTCGGATTAGTTTACGTACTTTACGTTTGAGCAAGATTCTATAGTGGGTAATAATAATAATAATTCACTGGCAGCAACTTTAAGTACATTTTTCACCTCATATTTCTGTTTTCCATCCAACAATTATGGTTTTTATACTGCATGTAAAAGGACCTCTTACTGTTGGCTAATACGGCCTCTTAAGTAATGCTTCTTAAAGGTCTAGGTTAAAACTGTGTGTTGGAAATGAATGACATGGAATAAAAACAAAAAAAATTTTTTTTTAACCTAACCTAACTTAATAATGTTAGCTATAACTGAGACCAACTATTAATAAAATACCTATGTAAGGATAGTTCTCGCTCTGCCATAATATAGTTTAGTTTTAACTAGGGTTTTATTAAATCTACATTTTTAAATCTACTGGTAATACTTAATACAACTTTACATCTAAATGGGTATATCACTACGTCATTTCAAGTTAGAAACTAAGTGGTACACCGCTCAAATAAGTTACGACTTATCTTATCAACAAACTACTAAGAAACTAGATAGAGCTCAAGACGTTGAACTGTACAGTTGGAGCGTCTAACCACATCGAGCGCCGGTGCGTGAAAGCCTTCCACTGATCCTGACTGACGCGTTTGATACCTCCGGCGTATGTGGCATACCTTACAAAAAATTATATTGAGTTGATACAACAACTTAAACCCATCTTAGAACAAGGCAAAGCATCGGGCGTATACTGGAGTTGTGTCATTGATAAACAGCATCTGAGGTTGACCTAGATGAGCCTAGCATTAACGCGTAAAGGACTGCACAACCAAATAGAATAGTATTAGAATAATCAACCATACCTATTTCTACCGCCAAGCAGTAATGCTCGCATTGGTGTGTTCCGGTTTAAAGGGCATGGGTGCAGGTGAAATTATAGACACATACATAATTTATGTCTCATACATAGCATGATGGGCGCAATGCAGTGCCACGCAGGGTGCGTCCTTGGTGGACGTGACCTGTGTGGTTGTTATGTATTAGCATAATTAGATATAAGTAAGCGCGGTTGTACCCGCGCACGTTCATAGAAATATATGACAGTGTGCTACTAGCTGGTCTTTCACTCGCACGCCTTGCTCGGATAGCTCCCTATCATCAAATACCGAACAGTGGTAATCCATTGTTAAAGATGGAGGCTACCGCTCAACGTCAAGTGGACTATCCGTATGTTCTACTTATGCAAATAAATAATATAAAAAGTTATATTTTTGTAAAAAAAAAAACAGACTTCTTTCAAAAAGCCCTGTTTTTTTTTTGATAAAATTTATATGCGACCACTTTTGACCTACCAAACAAAAAAAGAATCATAGAAATCAATTCATAATTGGCGGAGTAATTGAGTAACAAACGTACAAAAAAAACAGACAGTCGAATTGAGAACCTTCTCCAATTTTTCAAGTTGATTGAAAACAATATCTTAATGCACGTGAAGTTGAATGGGAGGTATTATCACCTGTTATAGATTTGTTCTTGAAATCAAATCGTATGAGTGCAGCGACGCGAGCGAGGCGCGAACGTGACGACTTCCGCAGCCAGCCGGAGCCGGGGGCACGCTTGCCATTTTGATTTACTTCATACATAAAGTATTGAGGCGACTTTCCGATTCTAACTTGGTGATAGGAAGTTTAATCTGATATACGTTAATAGTTGTATTGTGAATCGGTAACGCCACCACGAAATTACTCTACCACAAATCACGCTACCACGATATGACGCTACTAACGTTTTGTGGACTGCTCGTGGGTGACATAACATGTCCAGTGAGAAAAGTTGGCCTAAAAACAAACTACAGATATAAGTAGGTATTTTATGGGCATTTGTAGAAAATCTCAAAAAATCTACAGACGTCACTCAGAGCTTTTGATTTATTTTAAAGAATTTACTGAATATACCAGAATATACTATTATTCAAATTACGTGTTCAAATTTTAACTTTTAGTCATGTGTAGTTCGGATACCAGTTTGATAATATGGTACAGTAAGCTGGAGATCTATATTTATGGACAATGGAACTCCTCGATGGATAGTAGCTTAGCTGTGTTTAGACTAATTTTATCAGCTTATGGTTCGTATCATCATCATCCGCAAGAATTCATTTATAAAAGCTTGTTTTGGCGTGTAAAGAAATAGGGTCACTTAGAAAAATATAATAAAATACCTAACAAACTATGCAAGATAATCGAATAGAAATAAAAATCCTATCAAAATATATTTCATACGGCATTAAATACTATGGGCCTTATTCATAATCATTTTATATACCTATTTTAGTTAAAATATGTTGTCTTCTTCTCTCTGATGTAAAATGTCATACGTCAAAACATATTTTAACTAAAATAGGTTTCAAAATTATTATGAATAAGGGGGTATAACTTTAATGAAAAATTACATAACATTTATTAAATAAAAAATGAGTTTGGGAGTTATCGTGGTTTAAGTTAAGTTTTTCTAAACCCATTTCGTTGCACACCAGTTTAAAGAAAGAAAGAAAGAAAGAAAAAGCATTTATTTGTGCCAAAAAAAAACAAGAATGACACGGGAAAAAGACACACATATACACACAGAGATATATATATTTCATTAAAATACTTATTTATTTACGAAATAAATGAACTCCATTAGTCTTAAATTGATATTGTATATTGAAACCCAAAAAAAACAATGGATCATTTCCAATGTAATCGAAAAACTAAACTATATCTAAGCTTCATACGTGGAGAAATAATGACCGCCGTAGCATGAAGCGAATCGAAATCAAATCAGCCATCCATCCACACGGAATCAGAACCTCATTTTTTCTTAACCAGCCCTTCCGATGGCACCACTGAAACTGCAGAGGTATTTCAAAATAAATTTAAATGTGTCCAGCATTTATTTATTTATTTATTATTAAAGTCAAAAGAATTTTATTCATTGATATCACAAGGATTATTTTGAATAAATGTAATATTATAAAATCGTTGCGTGACTTACTGATTTACTCACTAACTGACTATCAACGCGGGTTGTAGGTTCATGATCTACGCATAGTCCAAACGGTAAGCCTGACATTTGGAAGAAACATTCTTTTTGTGTTCTAGGAGTGCACTAAGAAAGGAATTTTCTCAGGAAGGAAGGGGGTCGGGGTGAAGTTTATATTGATAAAACTCACGTGGATGAAGTTATAGGTGCGTTCCAATAGTCATCTTATAAACTAAGTGAATTTACTCTTGTACCAACGCGACCAAACCTAGAAGAATCAGGTCAACAATCAAGCCTTGGCAATTTTTTTGATGCCGATCCTTCTTTCTACTAGGAAGCGTCTGTTTTGTCGAACAAGGAGAATAGGTACAGCAAACGCAACACTTACAACGATTATGACAAAAATAAATACTATATTCATAATCATATTCATAGCCTTTTGGCGTCCACTGCTGGATGAGACCTCCCCCATAAAATGCAATTGGAGGAATTGCCATAATCACCACGATTGTCAGGCGGATTGGTGATCTCAGTATTGATGTTGAGTACCGACTTGGGTGGATGATACTGGTGTGTTCCCTCATTGATTATGATCAATTCAAGCACACGACTTTAGACGTCGATAACGGAATCAAAACCAGATTTCAGATTTTTGTTAGGGCTTTTGCAGGATAAAACCTTAAAAAAGTTTTTACATTGACATAGTTGTTCATGTGTTTGTTTTCTGTGATATCGTTTACCTAGATAATAACGCTTTTTAATGGATTTAAAAGTTATTATTCTGTTTTGATTTTAAATGCTCAACTCTGTTGTCTCAGTGGTTGCATAAACAATTTCCTCGGCGACGGGTATATTCTCAGAAATATAATTTAATCCGGCAACAATAGCCGCATTGGGAGGCAGTCCGCGTGAAGAGGGGACAAAGATTTTTACCCGAAAATCGGAAATTACCGGTACCTACTTACGTGCGGTGAATCTTTTGCTTTCAGTGGGTATTTATTTTCCTATACTTAGATAAGAAAGAGGCTTATAAGTTTATATATTTGCCTTAATTCTGAAACATCTATTTAGGCAGTAAATGTGAAAACTATTTCTAAACGAGCTCCGGGAAGGACCTGCTACTACAGTAGAGTCTGTTCAGAAAGAGAACCGTCGTGGAATTTGAGAGCGCAGCTGTGCTTAGTTACTTTTTTTGTTTAGCGGGCCTGTTCCGTTTTGATTCTATTAGTACCTATCTCTTTAGTTTATGATTCAAAGGGCCGACCGAAAGAAACCAGCTACTAATTATGGTTGGAATATGCAGTTCACAACGTAAGTTCACAATTTGGCCACGACGGCTCTCTTTCTGAACAGACTAACAGACTAACGGTTGTCAGTTCTGCGAACTATATAACCATTGCCACTTCAACTTGCTAACTCTAAGGGCTATGTCGGTGATCTTGTTTCTTCTATGGATTTCCTCACTTCGGATCCTATTACGTAGTGAAACTCCTAGCACAGAACTCTCCATACCCCGCTGTGTGACTTTAAGCTTTGAGTTACCTACTCCAACTACAAACAAAGTCATTCCAACGACTTCGTAATCGCATTCGTAGCAACGAATTGCGGTCGTCAAGTACATAGATATAAAAATGCTAAGAAGGTACAAGTATATAATTATTTTCACTTTACTTTTATGCCTCAAAACAAATTCAGTTCCAAATTATTTTAAAAATTTGTGAAAAAAGTGGAAATTTCAGTTTCAATTTATTTTAAACGACTTAAGTTCCAAGTCAAACTGTATTTTTTAAATAAAAACGTTGAAATAAAGTTAATATGTACATAATCTACTAGTGTGCAAAAAATCATAAATATAATTTGAAACATTTCTAGATGCCAAGCAAATTTTTTAAAATACTGTGCCTACTTTGGTAAATAGTTCTATCGCGGAAATTTTATATAAGTATTCGTTTTGATTAGACAGGGTTAAGAAAAAATTACATTTCATGCTTTAAAAAAAACGAAACATACTTCAAAAATATAAAAAACTTAAAAATGATATTCGCTATTCTATAAAATTTATGTTCCTACGCCGAATCAAAATTTACCATGTTTTTTAGAATTATGTTCCATAAGAATCTAGTATCTGGAATCTCTGGTAGATATTCGTAGAGCCTGTTCTATAGTGAGTATATACCTACACCCACAGCGTAATTTTCCCTAAATTTTATAACGAAGCCCTAAATGGGTAATACGATTTGAAGATGCAAAGTCAAAGAGCCACCTCCTCCCCCCCACCCCCTGTCGCAATATACTTAATTACAGTAATGCCAACCTCAATACGTGACGCTATGTAGTAGGGTGCTTATCATTTCGGTAACATGAGTTTTTAATTATACTGAGTTACTTTACAACCAACAGGTTTATGACGAAGTTGCTTGTTAACATAATCTTTTTATAGTTATAAAAATATTTAGTGCTTTGTTAAATAAAATAGCTTAATTTCAGCACGATAAAAGTACCTACCTACTTAAGAACTTACGACAACCGATGGGAAATAAAGGTTCTCGAGTGGCAACAATGAACCGGAACGACAGCATTTAAAAGTCACAGGAATTTCGTGGAGAAAGGCGGCTCAAGCGTTGTTGAATAGTTTGGGGAGGCCTGTCTCCAGCAGTGGACGTCAAACGTCTGTTATGATAATAATGATGAAATAATTTCGAATTACAGGAGGAATTTAGTTTATTTCTTTCCGAGAGTAATGTTACTGGTATCTCTGACGTTATACATCTTCCTGGAAATTAGTTTTTTATTGACCAGTGTTTGTGTCATAGCGCACCTATTCAACGCGCACAAACACCACGTAGCTACTTGCTACGCTGCATGTCTACGTGTTTATGTCGTAGGCATCTACGTGGTAAGCAGTAGTTATTACAAATAGTGCACCTATTCTACGGGCACATACACCACGTAGCTACTTGCTACGCTGCATGTCTACGAGCTTGTGTCGTAGGCATCTACGTGGTAAGCAGTAGTTATTACAAAAAGTGCACCTATTCTACGGGCACATACACCACGTAGCTACTTGCTACGCTGCATGTCTACGTGTTTGTGTCGTTGGCATCTTCGTGGTAAGAAGTGTTTAGTACAAATAGTGCACCTATTCTACGCGCACAAATACCACGTAGCTACTTGCTACGCTGCATGTCTACGTGTTTGTGTCGTAGGCATCTACGTGGTAAGCAGTAGTTATTACAAATAGTGCACTTATTCTACTCGCATAAACACCACATAGCTACTTGCTAGGCTGCGTGTGTTTGTGCCGTAGGCATTTACGTGGTAAGCAGTGGTTATTGCAAATAGTGCACATATTCTACGCGCACAAACACCACGTAGCTACTTGCTACGCTGCGTGTCTACTGCGTATTGGTGTCGTAGGCATCTACGTGGTAAACAGTGGTTATTGTAAATAGTGCATATATTCTACGCGCACAAACACCTCGTAGCTACTTGCTACGCTGCATGTCTACGTGTTCTGTCGTAGGCATCTACGTGGTAAGCAGTAGTTATTACAAATAGTGCACCTATTCTACGCGCACATACACCACGTAGCTACTTGCTACGCTGCATGTCTACGTGTTTGTGTCGTAGGCATCTACGTGGTAAGCAGTAGTTATTACAAATAGTGCACCTATTCTACGCACATGCACCACTTAGCTACTTGTTACGCTGCATGTCTACATGTTGTGTCGTAGGCACCTTCGTGGTAAGAAGTGGTTATTGCAAATTAGTTCCCCTATTATACGCCCACAAACACCACGTAGCTACCTGCTACGCTGCGTGTCGACTGCGTATTGGTGTCGTAGGCATCTTTGTGGTCTGTAGTGGTCAGTATAACTTATACATTCAAAATATATTATTTATTATTATAAGAAAGAAAGAAAAGAAAGAAAAAGCATTAATTTGTGTTAATGATGCAGATCATAAAAAAGACACGGGAAAATACAAAAGACACGCACACAAACTACAAAGATTAACAAAGAAAATTAAAACTAAACAGAAGACAAGAATGACTTGTGTTATATTATAATAATGTGCCTCTCAGTGCCAGTCATGCAACACTATCACAAATTGGCGTCCAGCTCAGCATTTGTTAAGTTTTATTGTTTATAATATTGTTTCCCTGCAGCATGTCCACAGCAGTAGGTAATTAGCAGGTAATTACGCGAGTCGCGCACCCGTACGTAACGCGCCGTGCGAGTGCGCGACATGACGAATTTCAACCTGAATCTTAACGAACTTTGTTTTATATTTTATTTAGAATAGCAATAACATAAAACATAAAATAATAAACATAGAAAAACATCCATAGCTAGGTAAAGAGATTTTAATTAACTGAAATAAGAGCAATAGTGATACGTGATAGAATCCGATATGTGGAAATCCGTAGAAGAACTAAGGTCACCGACATAGCTCTCAAAATTAGCAAGTTGAAGTGGTAATGGACAGGTCATATAGCTCGCAGAACTGACAACCGTTTGGAAATAAAGGTTGTTGATTGGCGACCATAAATCGGACGACACGGTAGAGGAAGGCCCTCCACTCGATGGACTTAAGACATTATAAGCGTTGCAGGAAATCGGTGGATGGAAGTGGCTCAAGACCGTTCGTCGTGGCAATCTAATAAGAAGGTATATTTCCAGCAGTGGACTTCTATAGGCTGATGATGATGATGATGATGATCAATAGCAATGGTGTAGCAGACCGCGCGAGCTATGAACAATAAATATAAGTATGTGAAAATTACAATTGAGTCTTATATAAGCGTTAGGTGGCCCATAAGTTGATGGTGAAAGTGTGCAACCGCAATTTAAGGTAGATTTGCATCCAATTAGGTACATGCACTGATCGAACGCCATCACACGAGCCAACGCCGATCGTTCCTGATGAGAAATTTGCCGCTTTGCCACACGGAAATATTGCAGACTACTAACTTATCACTTGCATGATTGGAAATTACTTTTAGATCGCCTGGAAATTGGTTTTATGGGGGGAATATCTAGGCTGGAAATTTGAGTGCAGAGAAAATTGTGCTGATATTATGAAATTTGTAAAAGGCATGATACCTACCAATACAAGCAGGCCGTTGTCCGGCTTAAAAATAGCCTCTGCATCTCCTCCTAGTGGATGTCGATACAACAATTAAGAGATTACACCAAGGAATAATAATAATAATTATAATAATAATAAATAATGCTGGACATTTCACACAACATTATCTAGCCCCAAGCTAAGGAATGGGAGCAGTATCCATCTGGTACTCAACACCAATGCTGTGATCGCAAATCCGCCTGCCAAGTGAGTTTATGGCAGGTCAATGCATTTTATCGGGGGTGCTTCGTCAAACAGTGAACCTGTAATGGAGCTTGATTAGATACTATCTAAAATAGGATCAAACTTTATTTTTTATGGAGCTCTTAATCGATGTGGTGTGGATGGTACCATGCTACTCGTAGTTTCTGATACCAACGACACAGGGAATCCTAGTGTGGGATCAGGACTACGTATGTGAATGTTTGGTGTTATGTTATGTGTGCATATGGCTATTACACACACACACATAGATATTAATTTCACCAGGTTTTTAATTTATTTTATGCAGGCTTATATTTTAGACTAAAGCTGACATTTCAAAAGATAATTCAACTATGTCTTTCATCATCATTACCAGCCTATAAACTTTCACTGCTGGCCTACCCCATTGAATACAAAAAAAGGGTTTGCCATAATCACCACGCTAGGCAGGTCGATTGGTGACCGCAGTTTGGTGTTCAGTACTCAGATAGATACTGCTGCCCATCTCCTGTTGTAATCCCTTAGTAAGGTTTTTACTACATCCATGGGAGGAAACGGAGGGGTACATTCTTAGGCCAGACACACCACCGCTGAACTATGTCATTTCTTATTAATAATTTGAATACCTACCTACATAATAAATATTTTAGGGGCTAATTTACTAAAATTTCGAGCAACGTTTTCCAGAATGTACTAGCACTTCATTTAGCTTATTTTGTTATGCATTAGAAACAAATGGCTACTGGAAATAAAACAAGCACTATTTACTTATTTTGTGTATAAAATCCAACCACTAACGATCTCAACCATCAGATAACCTAAAGATATATTTGATCCCTTGAAGCTAAACCAGATAAGTTACTAAGCTGGAACCCAGGATTAGTGTCGATCCATCCGTTACGTCTAATGGACCAAGAGATTAATAAATGACGCTTAAAATTCAGCCTTTTTTCGGCGGACCTAATGGTGCTTAAATAATTATCTGTTTTTTTATAACAAGGACTACAAGCATACGGATTTATGAAAATCGCACCTAAGCTTTTCCGAGATAAAGCAAGACTGGAAGATCCTTCTTTCAATGTGCCATAATATATCGACTGCTGCCAGCTTGTTTGTACTAAGTCGAGCTTACACTGAAAAAAATAAAACGTGGATTTCAAATTTACGAGGACAGTAAAAAAAAAAACGGTAAAGAAAACTGATTTTTAATTAATAATAAATGATCTCAAAACGTGCAAACAAATGGTCAGAAACAGTAAGAAGCAAACAGTTATTTGAAATGATTCAACATTACTATTCACTGTAACAATCAGTTTCCGATACGTATTACCGTTTTCTGAATTTAAATAAGGCTGAAAAAAGTGATAGTGACACAGTAAAATCTACTGTTACAACTTAACTGTTTTCCGCCCAGTTAAATTTAATTGTCAAGTCAATTGGCTCCATTTTTACTGCCCAAAGCAATAATGGTTACCGAAAAATCGATTAGGTATACTGCTTATTTTTTTCAGTGTAGGCTTCAAATCAGGCACTTTCTCACCTAAACAGCAAAACGTGACAAGTTAATTTGAAATGCACTCTGGTACGTAAGAAATAGAGTTCGTTGATAATGTCATAAAAAATTATCACGAACGTAGTCTTCATCATCATGTGAACGTCGTCCATCAGCTTCTCAACAATACGGACATAGTGAGATTACTCAAAAGAACGAAACCTTATGAGTTAGTGTAGTGTAAATAATAGTGTAATGTAGTGCAAACTAGTGCTATATAATAAGAATACAAGAACAAAGTGTCCACCCCTTAAATAGAGACAATAAGAAAAGTGTCAATGGACACATTCTTAGCTGTAGTAAATTTTATAAATCTAGGTCAATGTTAAGTTACTTATTAGCCTGCCTTACGGCTAGATTGTAACTCTATGCATAAATAAGTACGCAAAGAAAATAAAGAAAACAAAAAATTATAATATTATTAAAAAAAACCCACGACTATGATATACAAGTATTATATAGGTAAACACAAAATGTGTTCCATTACAATAGAAAAAAACCAAACAGCTACGAAACATCTCGCTAACACCATTTTTAATAAATTTAAAACGCATTTTCACGCATTTAAAACAGAGTACCCGTTTTGGTGCTATGAGGCCACAGACATAGGTACAACAAACAACAACAGAACCACAACAACTCGGACTAGCCTGTGACTTAGCTTGAACAAACGTTGGTAAAGGATGGGGCCTCCAATAAAAAAACCTTTTTCATTCAGATGCGGAGAAAATTCGCGTGCTTATGGTCCTGGCATTAGCAAGCTAATGTGAGCAAGGATTTATTATTGAGTTTCGCCGGAAGCTTGTGAATGAGTTATTTTTTGGTGATTAGGGATGTTTTGATTTTGTATAAGTATTTTTATTTTTATATGTACTTAGATCGTTGATTTTATGTAGGGTTTGTAGTTATGACACTTAACTGTAGGTTATCAAATGAGTGTTTACGTAGATAACAAAGGGCTTGGCAGGCTATATAGATTGAGCTCTAGAGCGTGCCTATTGAGCCTAGTAACATATCTTAGCAGACTCCAACGGTAAATGAATTGCTCCGAAAATAAGAGCTGACAGTAGCTATCCTTCTTCTTGATCTTATTGCATGCCTGCTAGCTTTTCCTGTGTTTACATGACCCCTATGGTGTAGTAAGGTATAATTTGAACTTATACCTGCATAGATTTTGTTTATAATAGTAGATACCTACCAGCTTACCTGTTTATGTATCGCATTCTGCATAACAACGCTATCGGTATAGTTAAAGTTTAAGCAATTATTTGTTATATTGATTATGGTTGGCGTGGAGTATCTGGCCTAAAATTTAACCCTTCCTCTCCTCGGGATTGCACCAAAGGATGGGCATCCACCTGAGGACTTAACACCAATACTGCTATCATCATATCCGCCTACCAAGAGTGTTGATGCTAACTAACTCATCATCTCGTATGCGCGTTTAACATATGGGGGAGGCCAATGTTAAACACGCATACGAGATGGCCCCCAGTTCCCGGCTGCTTCGCTATTCCTAGTACTGGTAGCAGCCACGGTAACGATAGAGCAGGGCGTGCTTACAATCTCTCTGGCAACTTACAACGCACGGACGCTGGTGGACTGACGAGAAGTTATTTGAGCTGGAAGAAGTGGATTTGTTAGTAGTAAATCTTCTTGTGAAAGAGTTTGTCCGGGGAAGTACTACCACCGTACTTATTTCTGCCACCAAGCAGTAGTGTTCGCATTGCTGTGTTTAGGTTTGAAGGGTACGGGTGCTGATGAAATTACAGGCACATGGGACTTTTCATCTTTATGTCTCAGGGCGGCAGCGCACGTGTGATGCCTCTGGTGTTCCCTCGTGACCATCGGTTCTCGGAAGAGCATAATATCTGGCCAAGTATATTGTTATACTCTCTCTGAGGTGTGGTTAAGTAGCTGAGTCCCGACAGATGCGGGTTCAGTTCTCGCTAAGGGGCAAATGCATGTTAATACTGCAAATATTTGTTACGGATTTGGGTGCTGTAGTACCATGGTACTCGTAGGTAGTTCCTGATACCCGAGACATAGAATCTTAACGTGGGATCAAGACCATACAGCTGTTTGTTATTAAATTAGGTGTAGGTAGCTCTGCCTAATAGATTTCTGAATTTTCAAGAGTTCGGGGACATGGCTATATTGTGATCATTATCAATGATCGTAAATGAGACATCAATAATAGGTCACTGTTTATTGAATCTTGAATATAATATAGTAATGAATGGGTATTTACAATAATATTCGGATATTTGCTACTATAATATATTAGGTTAATTCTACTCATAAATAAAGATAGGTACACAACCGATATTGCCTACTGAACGGTAGGTATATTTTAGGACTTTATAATATATAATTTTGGTAAGATAATGTGGAATAATCTCATTTAATATCAAGTGGGTATACAATATGTATCAAAATACCCCTATATGCCCGGGGGGAGGGTATTCCACACGTCATGGCAAACATCTTTGTTTTTAATTTTTTCGTTCCAGTTTTTCATTTGTGATTTTACCTCCACAAATTTACCTAGGACAACATGGGGCTACCCTATTACAGCATTCGAGTTCTCGCATACAGGTCAAATAAACAGCTGTGATAGAGCTTGTGGTAGTTCAATTTCTGGAGAAAAGTTTACTACTATTTCATAAATGAAAAACTTCGAAATTTATAAAGTCGTAGAACTAAAGTTGTTCGTCATGAAATGTGGAATACCCTCCTTTCGAGCTTATAGGGGGTATTCTGATACACATTGTTTATTCAAAGCATAATAAACGTCATAAGGATATAATATATATCATACTTAAGCAGGTTATAGTTAATATATTTTTATATAATTTTAATATAACATAATTTAAATCTGGGTAACTGAATCTCTATTTTAGACACAAACATACAAAACTGTAAAAGTATTAATCATTATATTTTTTCCGGCAGTGAATTTATTTAAATCTAAACCTACACATAAAAATTAAATAGTCAACCACATAGTTATTTTCCAAATCACGGTTTTGTTTACTTTTTTCGAATAGATTTTTGATATTTACCAATAGATTTCATTTACAGAATACCTCAGGTATATTTGATATGCCATACTCGATGTCCTCTGACCTCGTCGTAACTTAACTGTTATGCTCAACAGTCTGTTATTATAGGGTACCTATTAAAACGAAATTATTTATTTTTAAAGCATAGCATTATAATAATAATGTATTTTCATCTTCCTAAGCTTACTTAGGCATACACCTTATGCCAAATATAGTGCAGCTTACACAGCTAGAATAAGTAAATTTTTAATTTATTATAATTATTATCTTTGGTATACATGCCATTTAGCTAAGACATTAAAATACTTATTTACGCTAAATTTTTAATGAGTTCGCTTGAGAGTAACAAGAGCATTTTTTAAAAGTTTATCTATAAAATCATAAAGCTAAGCCAAAAAGTGCAAATAAGCAATTGGAAGATTTTTATAAATATTTTTATCTACTCCTTTAATAATGTAGGCAATATTACCTGGCATATAAATATATAGATATAAGCTTTAGGTACTTTTCTTCGATAGGAAATGAACAGAGGTAGTACGTCTAGCGATGCTACAGAAAAAGTATGAGCAAATTTTAACGATTCTGAAATCATACTACCTACGATTTTACTCTAAGTATAAAATGGACAAATCTACCAATCACTACTATTTCGTAGAAAATAATAATCTGATTATAAAATTGGTGTTCAAATGAGCAATATCAAAACGGATAATTATCATCTATTTTTGGGGTTTGTATATTCGCGTATTACCTGTAATTGTATTTGGCACAATATATTTAATAATATTATAGTATATTTGTATTTAAGTATATTTTAGATTCTACGAACAAACGCTATACATATACATACGTACATAAATTCAACATCGTTACTATAAGATAAAATGTATAAGTTATTTATAACAGTAACATCTCATATAAAAAGCTGTGATATAATAATAATTATAAACAATCATACATAATATTTATTATTGGTACATTTAAGCAACAAGGACAGTGAACGGTAAATAAAAGAAACCAAAAATAATTTGAATACTTTACTTTTTCAAATTATATCACAAGGATTACAAGAAATCTCAAAATAATAAAATATCAGACTTTAAAAATGTTACACATACAAAATAAGGCCGATTACAATAATTTAGATACACAAAGCCAATAATGATCAATTTAAAAATACAATAAAACGCCACAGGCTTGAGCAAACTGTTGCCATAATTGAAGAAAACATCGAAATATATTTCGAAACTTATTTTGTCTAAGACAGAATTATTGTATTTAATTAAATAATTAGAACTATAGGCAAAACTAACATCGGAAGCTCAATAAGTATAATTTTAAAAATTGTACCCTGACTAATTTAACAAGATCTCTTTCAATTAACAATCCGTACTAATTCGAAAGAAACTGGTTAAATTAGTCATTAAACAACATGTTTTAATATCAGTTGATATGTTTCATGTACTACGTTATATACGCTTTTGATTCCATTTCGTCATAAGATGTGTGTCATCGACCCTTTACTACAAACTTGTTTATGTACTTAATTGGAACAACTATGTTTATACAATATTCATATACGACACCGAATAACTGGTAACGTACTCAAATTAATATTTAATTAATATCTATTATCGAGATTATATTTTAGGCCTATCCAAATATGAATATCGTCCAAAATGCGCAGATACGAAGCTAACTAGAGGCCGATAATTTTATATATTTTCTTATTATGTCATAATAGTAACATTTCGATTATATTTTTTATTAAATATCTATTACGCATATTTGGACCAACAGGTTTTATATCAAGCAGCTCAAGTTGTCTTGCAATGTAAGCACAACAGCTATTGAACACTTCTGCACATCAAAGTTCATGTCAATTATTTAAAATTGCAAATATATCTTTTCTAAGATAGGTAGTATCCGGTGCACATATTGATTTGACTATTTGAGCCTAATGTATACCAGAATCTTCATTAGAATTGATGCGGTTCACATTTTAGACTCAATAAGTGATCCTGAAGCTATTTCACGCGTTAACACTAAAAGGAAACAAAAATATACAATCATAAAACCTACTATAAATATAACAGCCCCTAAAATTTTACTATTCAATAGTAAAACCGTTTATTTCTCTAATATCATACATTTAATATAAATAGGTTAATGGTTTTCAAAAGCAGTGTCGAAATCGTAATTATAATA
Organism: Epirrita christyi; assembly: GCA_951392215.1. Taxonomy (NCBI): domain Eukaryota; kingdom Metazoa; phylum Arthropoda; class Insecta; order Lepidoptera; family Geometridae; genus Epirrita; species Epirrita christyi. The sequence goes on along the minus strand of OX595848.1, from coordinate 6,663,530 downwards.
GTTATAACGTTAAACCTATCCACGAGGCCCATAAAACGTAATAAGTACTAACATTCAGAACATTATTTAAATTTAGGTTAAATATCGTCAATGTCACTAATGATTCGAGAATATTATCAATGATTTTTTTCGTAAACTTTTTGAAAAATGTATGAATCGGAAGAGTAGCTTGAATTAGAATTAGGCTTTCTTTAGGCCTTGTTTTTGTCTTTAAATTTATTTTTTGTTATAACAGCTCATTATATCAGTAATAATGATTACTTAATAATCCATTCCAAAACAATCTTTGTACTTACGGTTAAGAACAATCACTTACATTGATGACTTCATAACATCCCATGCACTTAAATTAACATAACCTTTTACAATTCTTCGGTAGACGCTATAGGAGCTTTGAGGAGTGGTGTCCTGGGACTCCTGGATCCATCAGTGCTCCTCGCTGCTTGGAAATCCTCATTAGACAGCGATGCTGGCAATGGAGCAATCTTCAGCTGATGCCCGTTTAGTTTGATTTCTGTGATGGAATGTGATCTCCCATGGTTGACTATAGGCTTCTCTTTATTGGAAGTCGTCATGGGGTCGTGGGTTGGGGTCTTGGCCAGGGATTGGGTAACCTTGGTGCGGATGGATTGCTCTCTTAGTGCCATTTGGTACGCCACTTCAAAAGCTTCACCTAGAGTTAGGATTACTTCTGTCGCTTGATCCTGTAATAAGTTCAAAGTTAAATTTTTAATTTTAATGATTTAAAAAAAAAAAATTTGTGTTTCAAAATAATAGTATCGAAATGGAGCGGACAAGTTCTACGTAATCGAAACAATTTAACTAGTAATATCTAAATGTAATACGTTTTTCGTTGAACATACATTTCTCAGAACAAGCTTTAGTGAAATAAGTGAAGCGTTTGGCTTTTATGATGCGGTGCGGCTGATGATAAAATTATTCGAACCCAAGCACTGTCTGCTACTATTAGCTTGATATCGATTTATATCCTCATAACCCAGAAAAAAATTAAACTAACACTATACAAACCATTCATTGATAGAAGTAGTGTAACTAATGATATTTATGAGATACTATCAATTAAAACATGTTGCCACAAAAGTAGTGTTTGCTATCTCAAGAAGTGTTGATAAGCTGTATTGAGCAAAAAACAAAATAAAATTTGACTTCCGTCTTTACTTAAGGTAAGTATACTTATAATACATATTACTTACCATAGTAGCAACTCTGAAGACGTGACAGTAATGACTCCTAGTGGTGTGATCCTTGGTTATGTAGGCGAAGTGTGTGAGATCGTCAGCGTCTTGGCACGCACAGTGGATGTTTCTTATTTCGTGTTCGCAGACCAGCTCCTAAAAAGTTAAAGGTTTTAAATAGATCGAAAAGAGTGAGAGAGTGGTTGACGGCCATTAAAATCATTAAATATAATAAACTATATAGAATAAAACTATAATAATAGTTCACCATGAAATGATGAACATTAAAGAGAATTTATAATTTATCCATAGATAAAATTTAATATCATATCTGGATTATCTGTCTCAAGAACCAAAAATACAGAATTAAATGGTTACGAAGAAATGTTGAAAAGTGTATGCTTTAATTTATTTCTGAAATCAAAATTAAATCTACCGTAAAATAAGAAAAACAAACCATTATTTTTATAACATCAAAAAGAGTATCACAACAACCGAAAATTAATTATCCCACTTAACTAACCGTGAAGAGGACACAAAAAATTATAAAAGGGAAAGAAAAAACAATCGCAAGAAACAAAGCCGATGGTCATCCGTCCAATCAACTGTGAACAAAGATCCATAATTATTAAAACCAGGCAAGTGCGAGTCGAACTTGCATGGAGGGTTCCGTACAAGTAGGCCACCGTAGTAACCATTAGACCAATTAAAATTATATGTCAGTATAACATTTCATACGCAATTTTTCTTCACGAATATTTTCCGTTTTCCGTGGGAAATACAAGATTTACGATTTTTATTTAGGTTTTCCTGTAAATTATGAGGGAGGCCCGATGTTCAGCATTTTTTTTTTCAAAATTATACGATCATTATTATTTTTTTTTTATTAAAGGGGAAGGGGATGCTCGATTTTCGTATATTTTATTTTACATCTTCTAAACTACGCATTTAAAAATTATAAAAAAAGCTTGGATTTTTCATAATGAGCCCTTTCATTCGATACGTCACATGATGTTACTTGACAAAAGATTTTTCATTTAAATATCTAGCTTGCCCCCCAAAATCAGATTTCATTTTTTTACTTTATACTTCCGTGATTAGGTCAGTTAACACTGTATGTGTAACAAATTCAACTATTTTCATCCAGTAGATTCGGAGACAATAGGCTGTGACAGACAGGCAGACACGAGAGTGATAGTTCCGATGGTGTATTTTAAGTAAGTACGGAACCCTAAAAAATAGATGGCCAAAGTCAGAGGGTTTGAGCCCTTTGTCTTGGACGATGTTTGCCCTTCACACACTTGACTGGTTGCCAAAGAATCCCTTATTTTTTTATAATTTATTATTAGGCTATAGTTTAAAATGATATGGGGGATTTTAAGGATAAAGGTGAAACGAAATGATATTTAGAATTTTATATGAAACGATAAAGGTAAATTAAAAACTCAATTTCAACTATGTTTTGACAGTGGAAATGATTTTAAAACACACAAGATTACAGAAGGATAAGAACTAAAGGAAATGCAAGTCCCAGATAAGATAACATTCGCTGCGATTGTCGTAAATCAAAAGACAAAACAACGCTAATAAAGCTATTAAAGTTAAAATAATATTAAAGTTATTTTACTAATGCAAAAGTAAAATTAAAATTACAAGTAAATAAGTATTTAAAAAGAGTTTATTAAAATTATATTGTAATTAGTTTGCAATTTAAAAGGAGAATAAATAAGTAGCGTTGAAAATCCTATGAATTAAAATGGTAAGGAATGGTTGAATTTTAGGGATGAACAAACTTACCCTAGTAATAGTGTTGAGAAACTTGACCCCTCTATAACTGATGGAAAGGATAATGTCCGGGGAGTCCCGTGGTTCTTTGGTTTTCTTTAGCTTTTGTATGGACTTCTTTGTGGATTCTGTTCCTCTTAGCTCCTTGACTACGGTTGATCCTAAATACTGTTGCAAAAGAAAGAAAACCATAAATTAATACAGATTTTGCACATGATGTATTTGAAATAAATAGTATATTGTACATATTGTGCACATACAATGACAACTGGTTTCAAAGACTCGTATAGATCAAAATTTAAGCAAAGTTATTCTAATTCATTGATTCAAGCGTGATTTTGCGGAAATCCATTCTACAATATAAAATAGACGAACAAATATATAGTAACAATTCCGCTCCTCTCCAACGAAAACTCTGAAAGAATTCGAAGAAGCCATGTTGCCTCTTCGAACGCCGAACAGAAAGACTTCCTGACCTCCTGACTTTTTGACTTTCTGTTCGGCGTTCGAAGAGGCAACATGGCTGCGGAGTTTTTGCAGTAGTGTGTCTTTTTCGTTCTAGCACGCAGTGAGCCTACTGTTTCCTGAGGATGCTTCGTTGAGAGGCGAAACACGTGTCGAATTCTTTCAGAGTTTTCGTTGGAGAGGAGCGGAATTGTTACTATATATTTGTTCGTCTATTTTATATTGTAAAGTTATTCTACTTACAAATACAAATAAATTATAAAACAGTGGACAAACTTCCATAAATTGATGTACAAGTTTCAAGAAGTTTTGTTTACACAGCTGTCAAAATTTTTATAAAAAGATTCAGAAATCACATCTGCACAACTTACGTTAGCTACATAAGTCACAGCCCCAGTAACGAGCACAAACGGCTGATGCTTCCACTGAGTCTTGAGCGCTCCCGGCACTCCAACTAACAGTTCCGATGGCGCTCTGATCTCTAGATCCGAGGGTCTCGGCGGCTGGGGAGCAGGTCGGTTCTTCTTACTTCGCTTCAGGGTCTCCCCACCAGGGGGCATGAGGGTCGGGACAACGGGAGGCGGTACGGGTTTTAGATTCTCGTTCACCGGGAGTTTTTCTTTGTCTACTTTCAGCTGCTGTGCGGTGTGTTTCTAAAATAAAAAAATATAGGTCAATACAAAGAAAAGGGATTGGCGTTTCTTCAAAAACAAATTTTACAAAATCTCCAATATTATTGTGCCCAATTATTAAATCACTGTATCATATCAAAATCATTGTATAAGTTGAGCAGTTTCCTGATTAATTATTATACCTACATAAAAGACCTCATATCGTCGATTAACGATATCTAAAGGTTAATAATAAATAAATATGAATATTAAGAATATTTCTTTTTAAATTAATACATATTATTTTTAATAAAAAATAAGCTAGAACTTAAAAAATAACAACTGTAATGGATCACACCGAAAAACAATTAAAAAAACAATCGGAAAAAACGATAACTGAATAAAACGAGGCCCTAATTAAATCGAAAGGGTTGCGAACAAAAACATCACAAAAAGACACTCGAACAGTTTCACACCTCAGAGGTGCAAAACAAAAGCAACGACGTCATAAAAAACGTCACGGACTAGATAGCGTAAAATTTTAATTAAGGTACTTAAACAAAGGGACTGAACAGTGTGAATCTAATTTGACGAGTGCCATTTGGTAACAAAAAAATTGTATGAGCATTCAGTATTCAGGTTTTAGTGAATGGAATGATATTTCGACAGGATGAATTTGAATGGCGAGGGAGATATTGCGAACGGGGTTTTAGTGTGGGGTAACTATCAGCTCACGAAAGGTGAGTTGAAGTCGATCCAGTCAGTAAGAACATAGAAAATAATATTTGCTGTGTGAGACTCTTATACTGTCTTCAAAGATGAAGCTTGAGAACACCATACAATATCAGTTTTACAAGAGCGTTATATATACCTATTAAAGTTGTCAACAATATTTTGTGAACTTATAATAAATAATGTTGGTAGTATGATCAAATGAAGAATAAAATGAAGATGATCAACATACTCTTTTTTTATGCCACAGCAAAAATTTGCTCACGTTTCAACAGCATATCAATAGAACAATAGAAGAATAATAATAATAATATAATAATAAATGCTGGACATTTTACACAACATTATCTAGCCCCAAGCTAAGCAGAGCTTGTGTTATGGGTACTAGATAACTGATATACTTAATACAATACATTACATAGATTGATATTTTTTATTATACATAGAAAAATACCCAGAACACCCTGAACAAATATCTGCAGATCGTAAAAAAAATTTGTTCCGAGGCGGGAATCGAACCCAAATTGGATATATATAATCCAAAAAGAATTGGATATATAATGACTTTATTTCCAAAATTATAGTATTTAATAGTCCTTACGGCATCCATGGTAAAGGTTACCATTAGTGTACCTACCAACAATTCTCGGCGCAGTAAAGTGCCCCACTCGTGTGTGTCGTGAATAGACGTTGAATTGAGCTCTAATTACCTACACAGAGTTGGCGACGTGTGAAATTAAAAAAATGCACGGCTACAGGCTGAATGGAGTACCACAGAAATCACAACTTCACATGCATAAATATGGAACTGTGTGTAGAAATAATATCTAGACGAAAGCAGAGATTTATTATTTAGAAACCGTAATAAAATTTCAGATTTAGGTATTAATAAAATCATTACATGAAAATTGAATCAACCACGCCAACAATATCAAATGTATTAAAAAAACTTAGTGAAATTTCATAACTAAAGATGATTCGACGAAGATACACCTTCTGCCTATAATCAACGGTGTCTCTCCCTTAAAATTGTAAATGAGATTAAAAAGGCTAATCCCCACTAAATTGCTCGTCTAGTCTTAATTATCATCACGCACGTGCGCGAGGGGGTGGCCAGGCAACGCCCTGTCAGGTGTGATAATGTCTGATACGGTTAAGGGGTACCACTTTACATTAATTTCAAATATAATGCTCTTGAAAGGGAAAGAAAGGAAAAGAAAAGAGGAAAATAAACTTATGTTTGAAAAAATAAAGTGATTTTCGTCAAAAAAATATCGGATATCCTGTAAGAACACTTTTAAAGTTATAGAGGGACTATGACTTAACTTAACCCTACACTATGCGTGGCTCTACTCTAAACACATTTAGACAATTATTGTTTAGTACAGACTAGGCCGATGCCGTAGTTAATAAACTACTACTATATACTATATATAAACTATAACGTCATCATAAAAACTGCGAATTAGCTAGAATATATAACTACTTATGCCAAAGCCTACGCGTTCCTACAGGTTGTTTATCATCATAATAATAGTATGTAGTGTGGAAGGTATAATATCTTTTGTCAGTACATATTTGAATATAAAAATATTGTGAAAAATTAGTACTTACCTACCTATATTGAAAACGAATAAACCTTCCAATTTATTAGTGTAGCTTTCTAAGTAAAATTAAAATATTATTGACATCAATACATTGAAATATTCCAGCTTGTTTTGTCCGTAATCTTTTAATCCGCTTTATGTCTCATGAAAAGACTGTATTAAATTCAAATGATCTGACAAAAGTATATTTAAATTATCTTCACACCAGTAACCTCATTTATATGCAACTGATTCGATACTAATACCGAGAGATATGGTTATTGTTATAAATGATACACCACTTACGGTAAAGTGACATCCTACACGTTATTTATTCAATGCACAAGAGGTACTTACGCACAAGGATGTGTGGAAAGTATATTTTAAATTAGTCATGAATATGTAATTTCTTATAAGCTGTGATATTGTTTTACAAATTAAAATATCAACACAGGTATATAACATAGATAAGGAAGTTGATATTCATGATTAATTTTGAATGATTAAATAATAATTAATATTTTTTTTTTACATAAATACAAATAATCGAGGTACAAAATTTGTTACGTGCCCATAGCATGTTGCAATTTTGTACACTGGCTGACACTAAATTGGCCATCATTTTAATCAATTTAATATCGCATCGTATACCCCAATCCTTCATTCCTAACGCCTAACCAATTGTCTCATGCACTTCAAATCACAGGAGTGTCGTAGCAACACCCTCTCAATAATCGTTCCTCACTCAATGCTCGTTCACTGCTGACTGGAGGATATCCTATTTACAAGCTTACCGATTGAAGATTGCTCAGTTTATTGCATTTACATTATCTGTGATTTGCGGCGTTCATTGCACTAGCTTACTCATACATCAAGGTTTCTGATAAAAGATAGTGGACTTTCGTATCTGGTGAATACTTTGAAGTGGTTAGAGTATCTGTTATTTTCAAAATTTACTTTTTTAAATTTAGCATTTGAGAACTAATTGATAACAGTTTTTTCTCAAAAAAACCAAAAAAAACAATGTAATCAGAATACTCAGGAACTGTTAAAACTCAAAATTGCTAACAAAATTAGTTAAAATCTAAATTAAAATGAATGAGGCCAAACGATATACCTTGCGGTAGCACAGTAAAAATCCCTTATCAAAATAGGAAATAGCAACTTTTTGATCAAACGATCTAATCTAAAGGCGTTATGTCATGGAAAACAAAACATTTAATATGCGTTATTCGTTCTATCACTACGGTGGCAAGCTAAGCTTATAGAATACGTAACGATTACTCTATCAAAGGCTTATTCATATTCTGTTGACAAGTATTCGATAGTATTAACGACGTCTACTGGCACTGTTTTAGGAATTTGGTTTGCAAATGTAGGTATAAGTATTCGCAGACAAGACGTTGGTATACTTGGTATTACGCACCTGTCACGTCATTTTATGTCATTGTTTTTGTACGTTAGTTTCTTTACTTTTTGTAAAACATTGTGATGCAATGCAACCTACTAACGTTTCAAATTCTAGTAATAAAAATGATTTTTCAGACTAAACTTACTTATCAGCTTCTAAGAAAGTGTATGCATTGTAAAATCACGAACATCTCATCAAAAAACTACTAGAAATCTAATATTTTAGAATAGCACTACGCATTTTTATAGTATTCAATATATACTTATGTATTAGTTATAGATATTTACTTACCAAAGTATTGAGATCAGTGTTAATATCCCCCATGTGGTTATTGATAGGTCCGTTCTGCTCTCCAGACACAGAAGCCAGTATCCGTTTCCTGTGTCCAGCCTTGTTGATTTCAAGCACAGCAGTTAGTTCCACCTCCCAAATTCTTCTCACTCTATCCATATCCACATACAAATGCTTCCTAAACGTATCACTATATTGTTCTAGGTTTATTTGCCTTAGCCATTCGTCTACTGATTCGTTTTGGTGTTTGTTACTTATATTATTATTGTTATGGTTATTGCTTATTTCTGCTATTTTAAGAGGTAATTGTTTAGCTGACTCTAGTATTTTTTGTCTATCGTTCTCTTCTATTCCCATTTCGCGGAGATCATTATCGTCTAGTACACCGTTCTGGAACAAAATTTTTGTAGGTTATAGAAAATTTACAATATACATACAAGTACTGTTTTAGTTGAGCTGTGTCAGGCCTACGAAAATAAACTTCCATCTCCTCCCGTGGATGTCGTTAAAGTCGACTAAGGGATTACACCAGGGATGGACAGCAGCATCCACCTGAGTAGTTAGCACCAATACTATTAATGAGTAATCCACCCTCCAAGCGTGATAATTATGGCAAATCCCCTCCATTACAATCAATAGGAAAGGCCTCGTCCAGCAGTAGACATCAAGAGCTGATAATGAGGACTGTTTTATGGCGAAACTTGGAAAGATTGATAGACTGATCTACATATTTTTCAAACAAAGAAGAACTTGCAACATTGGCATCGGTCTTTAAAAGCTTTGAATTATAATTCAGGTACATTTTTCAAACAAAGAAGAACTTGCAACATTGGCATCGGTCTTTAAAAGTTTTGAATTATAATTCAGGTACCAGGTATTCAGGTAGGTAGTTACCTAACTGTAGATATAAAACTTAATACTTACAACAAAGTCAATGTCATCATAGCCGCCTTCCAGAAACAGGCTCTCATAGTCGTGCAAGCCGATGCCAGATAGCCACAGACCCAAGTTAGACGCCACGGACGGGCTGAGGCTAGACTCAGAGCAGCTTAGCCCCAGGCGAGACGTGAACTCCTGCTCCAGCTCAGACACGAAGACGGACTCTCGGACCAGCTTACTGCCGAATGAAGCCATTATCTCGGAGATCTTGGCCCATTCCTCCTGTTGAGGATAACAAATAAATCAATAGAAGAATAAGACACGATGTATAAACTTTGGGTTCTTTTTAAGGTACCAAAACCTCTAAAAGGAACCTACGGAGTCATTAAAAGCTCACGATGTTGTCCGTGCATCTGTCTTGCAAGACACTTTTTTCAGGAACGGTTAAAGATATACATGCACTGTTCTCACTAGTACCAAATTCAAAACTAGATGTCGTTAGCCTAAATAGGTAACGATACGGAAGCCTCCGGGCGCGAATCTTACTAGCACTGTCCATATTTATTTATTATTTGAGTAAGAAACGGCACTAGCAGGTAATCCCCTTTATTTTAAGTGGTAACCATAACCTTAATAATATTTACCTCGTAAGTTTCTCGGTGACGCTGGTGTTTGGTTCAACTCAGTAAAGGGTGAAACCGTAGTCGGTATCACCCATTACACAAACTACTCAGTGTTAGAAAGATGATGGTATTAGATTATGGTGGTAGATAACTCAGTTGGTAGATTTAAGCAAATTATATCTTGGCGTGATTTTCGTTTCGTTTCGTAAGCCAAGAAAATTATAGACGAATCAAACTCCTATTTATTATATTGTCACGGGTATTTATCGCGTGTTACCTTATTATTTATTATTCCCGACGTTTCGAATGCGCTAAAGCAATCATGGTCGCGGGCTAACTCAAACTCCGTCAATGGGAACTACACTAATTCTTTTTCAGCGAGAAACAAACAAGATTATTTAATGTTTGTGATCGATCATACATCAACACAAAATCGTTGCTTGACTAACTCACTGACTGTGACTGACTATCAGCGCATAGCCTAAACCATAAGTCCTAGAGACCTGAAATTCCGAGACAAATTTTTTTGTGGTGTTTTCTAGAAAATAATTTATGAAATTCACCTTCTAAGAGACATGGACGAAGTTCCCACTAGTTGGGTATAAAAGTATTAAACTGATGGAAATGCTATGGGCTATAAATGCGTATAATAATAATACTGTCAATAATAAAATAAAAGTAGAACAAAAACAAATGTGCTCATGAACTTTACAATCACATTTTTAGTTTTTAAAATCAATATGAATGTCTCATAAATAATTATAAATAACTTATCTCTTCCGTTAGCACTCAAATTACAAAATATAAGGCTGTTTAACATTATGAGCATCTGTTTCTATGACAATTTCACCATAGCTTATAAACGGACCGGCTAGGCAACTTCACTGTTTTGAGACTACTATTTACATAAATTAGTTCTTAGGGACTCTTTCACCTGGTGATTTGGCTTAATTGAGCTATAATTAGATCGTTTGCAATGGTCTTTAAAAAACTCAACTGTTCAATTTATATATGGAAATAGTTGTAAAAGTTGTATAATTATATGAAAAGTTGTATTATTTGTGTCCGGCCTTAGAATAAACTTATTCGTCTCCTATCGTGGATGTCATACAAGCCGGCTAAGAGATCCCACCAGGGGATGGGCAGCAGCATCCACCTGAGTACTCAACACCGATACTGCGATCACCAATCCGCCTGCCAAGCATGGTTATTATGGCATTTCTCACCATTGTATTTTATGAGGGAGGCTTCGTCATAGTGGACGAAGGGCTTTTGATGATAAATTGTATTATTAAATAACTAAATAAAGTAATTTTAATAAATTGATATTTTAAATGACAGAGACACACTCGCTAGATGCCACTATGCCCTTTTGAAATACAAAACTAAATAACCACTCTTTTTGCCCCCATTGTCGTGGGTATATGAACTCAGTTGAGTATACTAATGAGACAAATTATAACGACTAATATCACTTGTTCTAATGCTCGAACAAATATTTAATGCTCCCACGCCGGTAATGAGTTGATAACAAAACTGAATATAACGTCATGAGCCAAACGGCATTCGCTTCGAAGCGATTCCATTTCTACAGTCGTAATTTAATACAAAAGACCACGTGACATATCGATAGCTAAAGTCAATCCCATACATTTTGGACTTTTCTACTGGCGTCATCGCTATTAGAATGTTACTTTGTCTACGACTTCTGATCCCACATTAGGATTCACTGCGTCGTGGATATCAGGAACTATACGAGTACTATGATACCACAACACGCAGACCCGGAACATATGTTTGCAGATCATGTCCCGCAGCGGGAATCAAACCCGCACCTCTCGCTTCTCAGCTGACTACTCGCCCACCGCGCCACAGACGTTATCACTCATACAACAATTTACGTAGTGTTACTACGTTCTTAATTCTGGATTCAGGGCACACAATTAAATATAATAATGTAACTCTACGAGAACTCTACCATCTGTTCAGAGTGAACCAGATGTTCTGCATTGGCTGTTGACCACCGGTTGGCAGTTTGTCGCACCTGCCTACCTGCATCTCTTCACGTTTGAGTTATCAAAGAAAAATAAATAAAAAAATTAGAACAACCCGCATCTCTGTGATACCTTTTAGATTGTCATATTTTGTTAGCTGATCTTGTTGAGGATAGATAATTTTTTTGGGGTTTGATGTGGTTCCCGCTTTAAATTCGATTAAATGAACTTCATAACACTGGTTCTTTCTTGGTCAACATGCGTTAGGTCAGAGACTTGAGGTATGGTGGCCCTGAGGGTACAGATCACATACATAGATTACATAGTCTTCACACACTAGGATTCCCTGTGTCGTTAGGTATCAAGGAACTACGAGTACCATGGTACCACAACACCCAGACCAGGAACAAATATTTGCAGATCATATAAACATTTGTCCCGCAGCGTGAATCGAACCCGCACCTTTAGCGTCCCAGCCGGTTACTCGTCCAGAGGCCACGGAGGTCTTCCAGTAAATGAAGCAGTGCAGTCAATAGATTCTGTGCATTTCTCAGAGGCTCTTTTCTCTGTCTTCGAACTTTTGGCTCTCATTGTTTTCCAATACCATTTGAGAGCACGTTAGCGCACATACATTTTTCGTCTAGAAAAATCCATTGGTGCACGACTGGGATTTGAACCCTAGAATACAGGTTCAGAAAACGGGTTCCCTCCCACTACACAATCAGTGCGCTCATAAACATGTAGGTATACAGGAAGTTGTAACTTTGCCAGTAAATAAAATGATACTGAAGCCAAGTTTGTTTCGTAATAAATATTGAAACGCCGGTTTTTTAACCGACTTCAAAGCAAGGAGGAGGTTTTTAATTCGACTGTATGTTTTTGTATGTTTGTTACGAGATTACTCCGCAAATTATATATTGATTTTAATGATTATTATTTTGTTTGGTAATTCATACTTCAGAGGTGGTCAAATTAATTTTATCGAAATTAATTCAGCTCTTTTTGGAAGAAGTCGGTTTTTGATTTTTTTCTTAAAATTAACTTTATCTGAGATCCTATAAGTTAACTAGTAACGATGAATAAAATACCGTTATATCATTACCATTATTAAATAATGCAACCCCCTCTTATACCGTGAAACCACAGATAAGCAATACCCTACCACAGGTGGTAAGACCGTTTAAAGATAATTTTGCTGTTTCCTGTCTTTGTCACAGTATAATAACACAGTATAAGTAATATTGTTTAGGCAATCGCGTAGGAAGCAGGTTGTCGGCGCCGGTGTGCCAGCGCTTACCGGACAGTGGGCCTTACACCGGATTTCTCCCACAGGTTTCAATCCCAAGTTTGTTGTATCCATTTGGTAACTTTTTGTGACTGTTTTAATAGAAAAAAAAATATTTTAGCCCTTTGGCTCGCGCCTAAAACCCCCGATATTAAAACAAGTTTTTATGACATTAGTCTTGTTTGTAATCAAAATGAGGCCAAACACGCACCCAAACACGATCATTTTGATACGCGTGTTTCTACTAACTTTAAGAAAACGATAATTTGTGTATGCGTATTTCCACTAACCTATAAGGCTTGAACCTTTTAGAAAACGACCATTTTGATACGCGTATTTCTACTAACTTTAAGAAAACGATAATTTTGATACGCATATTTCCACTAACCTATAAGACTTGTATTCCAGAACTAAACTTTTACTCAGAGTTTTTACAGTTTCTTATGATAAACGGCCAAAAACCTATGTTATATTAAACCTATGTTCTGTAGGTGCCGGCAATTGGCGCAGAAAAAAGCTTTCAATGTAAATGTGACCTTCGTCACAGTTTAAAATAATAAGAAGTTGAGTGTTGTTAGAAACGTGTGTCAAAGAAAGACGTTTCATTTGCAAATGCAAATTATAGACAGAAATAATGCTATATGCATTGCGGTCAACGTAAAGGAATAGTTTTAATCAGAATAGTATACATTTATTTATTCATTGACTTTTTCAATGAACAGTATTCCGAGTGGAAAATAGTCAAGGCAGTGATCACATTTTAACTTGAACTTTAGGAGATGTCATGCGAAACGGGGCCTATGCCCAGCAGTGGCACTTCTACAGGCTGATGGTGATACGAAACGACAAAGGAGGTCCCTTATCGATCTATGTGAGTTCTCACATATGTCTAGCAAGCAATATAATCTCCTATTAAACGCGATGAAGTAAATTTAACAAAGTATTTCGAATCAATTTGTAATACCATAATCAAGCTTTGATACTGAGATATAGCTTATTTTTTTTTTGTTGATTGCTTCGTCCTGAAATTCTCTTCAACCCTATTTAATGCCTGGGGTTTGGCGATGAGGCGTAATTATATATACTAATCTAATCGAAAGAGCCTGTTGGATCCCACTACTGGGCAAAGGTTCATCCATTCATCCCAGTCTAGGGCTTCTGTCGACCATTATAGAATGTGTGTCGAGTCCATTCCGCCATCTCCGCATGGGCGTGAGAATCACTCAGTGGGTAGTTATTTTAGCACAGAATTCGTCTAAAATCCACTATCTAAAAATAAATATAGCCATATGGCTCGCAAAACTGACTACCATTGGGGAATAAAGTTCCTCGAGTGGCAACCACGGACCGGACGACTCAGTGTAGGATAGCATTCTATGCGGCAGACCTATAACCAGCTTCTATATACTGCTGATGATGATGATGATACAAATAAATAAACAACAACAATACCTGCTCATCAAACGGGCTGAGTATCGACAGGCTCTTGTCCGCACTATGGTTCGAAGACGTGGTATTGCTGCGTCTCCTGACCTCCTCTTCGACCCCATTGGTGTTCCGCTCGACCCCATTGTTTAAGGGGTGTTGGGGTTCAGTCGGCGATGAGTCGTACACCGATTTCAGTTTCCGCAGCGTCTTTGGCCGTTCGGCTGGCATCGGCCGCAGTCCGATGCCGTCTAGCGTTGTAGTGGAGCCTTTGAAGAGGCCTGTGGACAAGAGAAAATAATTATAATTAACTGCGGGATAAGGTTCTTATCTGGTTTACCTCTTCTTAACTGTTAAGTGGGTATTGTGCTTTAAATATAGGTAGAAAAAAGGTTCCCTAGTGGCGACCACAAACCGGACGACGCGGTAGAGGAAGGTCCTCCACTCGATGGACTAAATGACTAAATCCTACTAATATTATAAACGCGAAAGTTTGTGAGGATGTTTGTTACTCTTTCACGTAAAAACTACTGAATGGATTTGAGTGAAATTTGGAATGGAGATACTTTACGCCCTGGATTAACACATAGGCTACTTCTCATCATCATCATCATCATCAATTTTCATCATTATTCACGCGGGTGAAACCGCGGGGCGCAACTAGTACATTATAAACACCGCAGGAAGTCCGTTCGTCAAGGCATTCTAAGGGGAAGGCCTATGTCCAACAATGGACTTTTATAGGCTATGATGATGATGATTGGGTATCATCTTATCTGCACTGATAAAAAGTTTAAATAAGTTCAATAACAGGCAGAATTTGTCAAGTAAAGCACAGAGTACCTACGTAAAGCGGCGCCCGTGTCGTTAACATACAAGGAAAGTAGTGCGGTTCGGCAATCTTCGTCTTTTTGAAACAGAAATATGATTGCAAGTGAGTGAAAAAGCGACAGTCATTCACGAACGAAGATTGCCGAGACGCATAACTTTCGTCGTAGTAGGTACTGTACAAATGTAAGGCAATAACAGTCACAGTTTGACCAGCAAAATATATTTTGGTCTATAATCTCGATATTGATGAACCTTGCACTATCTTATTTCTGTCTAACTTGTTCTACGTCTACGTGTATTTGTTTGTGTAGCAAAAGCAATGTTATGTACCTACTTTATTTTAAACTCTGTGCACTGCCGTTCGTTTCTGTTTAGCTAATTTCTGTCCATCCATCAAAGGTTGCCTGGGAGAAGTCGCTTTCAGCGATACCCATCATATTATATTATATTATTTTTTTTGTTATAATTTATCCAAGCGTATAATAAAGTGTTCATCAATCTATCTATCTATCTTGAACGAAGCTTTAATTATCAAAAATGCAAAATCATTGGTAGATCTATTGCGCAAGATAATATCAGCCTGTATCTCTGTGTCATTCAAATATTAAGGCTGTAGTTTTTTAAACCCATAAGATTATCTCTTTTCACAGTGGGTTGCAACAATTGCACTTCTATAAAGTGACCAGTGGTGCGTTCATCGCCGCCATTGGTTTCCCACAACCAACTGGGCCTGAAACTTTCTTCCACACACACTCCTAAACAAGCCAGCAGCCAGTACAAATCATACACCAACGAAAACTGCCTAAATAATAATAAATAATGCAGAAAATAATTTACAATAATCATAAACTTTAGCTTTTAGAGCAAAATTACGAAACCTTCCACTAAGAGCACTAACTTGAAGAGCACCGATTTGAAGAGCACCGATCCAATTCCCATTTGTACACAGATTCATATTTTCGATCGGTGCTCTAAGTGGAACAGTAGAACATATTTAAAATCATTGCATAAAGAGCACCTATGGCAAAGTAGCTGCTATTGATGGGGTATTTTAAACGTAGCTCAGGTCGCGAGCCGCAACGCACTACCAGATTCATTTACACAAGCAAACTATACTGTAAATTCAGTTAAGTACATACAAGTTGTAGAGTAAGGAACGTCACATTGAGACGTTCAATTAGGGTAATTGGTTAACAATTTAAATAGAAACAAAGACCACGTTCTCATAAATATCGTCAAAGCAGTTATCAAGACTCTGGATGACATAATAATTACCAGCTCTATCATATTTATTGCCGTGCAACTCCTTTATCATAGGTTAGATAGAGATAATATACAGGCCAATTCAATACCCTAAATAAGAGAATTATAAGGTTTCACGCCTATACGTCTTGAACTTTCAAGAATTATTAACCGAAATTAATTTGTAAATACTCTCTCATCAATTACTGTATCAAATGGTCCGGAAAAAGGTTTGATAATAAACAACCACAGCTAAATTCAAACTTAAATTGTAACTCGTGACGAATGACTAACCCTGACAAGACCGTTAAAAAAAGAAAAGTGGAAAAGAAGAAAACGGTGCCAAGGTTTTAACTATAGATAAAGTTATCATAACAACTCCTAGTGCAAGGCTGAATAAAGAATTTATCGATAGGCAATATCATGGTGTGAGTAATAGTCTAACGACAAACTTAATGTTTGCATTTACTATGAAACAGGTAACCAAATAAGTTGTTCTATGCTGCTTTTAGAATACCAAAATTATTTCCACAAACACAAACGTAAAACAATGTAAAGAATAATACAAAAAAACAGTTGAGCTATCTAAAAACAGTTGCAAGCGATCTAAAGAAAGCTCTTTACTGTAAAATAAATAACAGAACTTATACACGAAGAACACTGGTAACTCTATAAATGAAACATCTTGGTAAAATTAGTGGATGCTCTTGGTATATTATACCTATCTGAGACAAAATTCAGTGTATGATATGATTTGCATGCGTCTGCCGCGTGCACATTCCATACAATTGTGCCAATTTACGTGGAGTATTTTGTAAGCAAATAATTAATAATAATTGCTGAAACATGTGTTTGGCGCACGTTATTAAATAATAATTCAGTCTAGAAATTGGTACAATGATAGGCTATGTTTGTAATGAACATGGACGAATAATTTCATAAGGTGTGGGAGATAAATAAAGACCAGAGGGCCTAGCCAAACAGCATTTGCTTCGAAGCGATTCTATTTCTAAAGTCGTAATTCAATACAAAAGACCACGTGACATATCGATAGCTTACGTCAATCTCATACATTTTGGACTTTTCTACTAGCGTCATCGCTATTAGAATGTTACTTTGTCTACGGCCACAGGTCAAAAGAACCTAAACGGACAAGTATATTGGAGAATGTAAAGAGAGTTAATAAAGCAGAAAGGTATGTAAAGATAGTCTGTGACTATCCTTTTAGAAAGCAAGCGGGATTTATATGCTATGTTTTTAATGAAAACTCTGCCTTTTCAGAAGTCAGTGGTTAAATATACAAAAGTAAAGGCGTAAAGTTTAAAGTTGAAGACCGTAACGAAAGCGACAGTGATGGTACACAATGGTGGTCGGACAATGGACTATTGTTACCGTTGTGGAAGCGATGATACATCTGATGGTAATTATGAAACCTATGGTGAACATAAACATTCCCTTGGCACTTGTTAAACGATAAACATACACTGTTCATATTATGGACGGAAATTCTTATACTCCTATTGTCATGCGTGTCTTTCTTAGAAACTACTAGGATCTATTTAGCAGACAAACTAGTCTCAATGAACTAAGGATATGATAAAGGTTGCAGGAAGTCGGTGGATGGAGACGGCTCTATAGGAGAGGCATGACCAGCAATGGACTTCAACAGGCTGATGATAAACTTAAAACAGTTGGTGATGCTTTGGCATTGATCAAAACAAGAATGTTTTTCTACATAGATACTTTTTGAATAAGCTAGCCACAGATACACAATGGCCATTACGATGGCGTCATATGATTGAGGTTATTTATGTAAAAAGTTTTGGTGTAAGTAACTGGTTTTTTCTACTAGTTTCTAACCAGTCGTATTAGATTAACAAGTTCAAATAAGATTTAATTAAGTTGATGTCGTAACCATATAATAAGTTATTGCGGTAACATATGAAGTTTCTTGTATGTATAATCTCGAAACCCTCGATAATATAAAGAAAACATCTTCAAAAATTATAACGTTGTACAAAAGATTGTACAAAGATGTTCGTTATCCTGTCAGCAACCATAATTAACTTTGTTGTTACTTGTAAGTAACATCTGTTTTACAGCTTTCTGATTGTAAAGAGAAATCGTTGCTTTTATTATTTCGTATTACTTAAATCATCTTGTCACATCACATCGTTGTTATGACAATGTTAATAGTTATATCACGTCTTATAAGACGAGCGAATATATATTAAGGAAGCGTTATAAATATCTACTAAGCGTCATCAACACTTACAGCTTGGTTTAAACAGGTGATTTACCTTTTAGATCGTTCGTCATGGCATGTTATGGGGAGGCCTATATCAAAGAGTGAACGTCTACCGGCTGATAATGATGATGATAATAATGATATCTACTTGTGATCATTGTGTAACATAGATATACTTACAGTTCCCCATCAGTGTGATAATCATTAAAAACTCCATAAGATTCGTACACCGTCATTTCTACCGTCACATCTAAACACCAATTTATTTCTATTCACAAATAATTTTCATGCGTTTGCCATAATTCACATCTCCACAGAGTTGGAGTTACTACCGGTGTAACTTCACAAATTCCGATGTGTCAGCTATTATCATTGATGGATGGTGCTCTACTACTTGCGTGGGCAGTATTTATATGCAATTTGAAGTTATTATTATTAAACTATCGACAACAGACGAAATGCGGTCGCGCGAAGTGCCGGCCACGAAGCAACTGAAGCACAGCACGTCGCAAGCGAAACATTATTGATAAGACGGAGACGTCACTTATCGGCCACTTTATTAATCTGCATCAATTTATTCATGGAAACAATTGGCTGAATATGTCACTGTCTGGTAAGGCACCAGTTCACGGACCGCAATCAACGCGGGAGACTGATAAAAAATACCTTCAATCTAAGTACCTACCGTTGTATTCATCAATGACATTAATGTTATCAATGTAATATAGTGAAGTGTGTGACACAGGTTTTCTTGTTACTTATTTATCCTCAGTTCCCCAGATAAGACTCTATGAAGCTAAAGTTTCGATGTTACTGCGAATTTTATTGCATTATCATAAATTGTCATGTTCGCCAATTTATCAGATTAACGGTGATGTACAACCAAAAGTGACTCTCGACGTTACTTTAATTTTCCTTGTTGACTTTATTACTCTCTGAAATATTGATACCAGCTTGTTCAGTTCATAGCCGGTTCTAGAAATTTACATCTATATATGAAAATGTATGGTGTTGTATTACTTACAGTGACGTTATAGATTTAAAATTGTTAGTAAGTTACGCACTATTTAGATCTATATTTTGAATACTCCAATCTCTATTCAGAAAATAAGCACATATTCAAGAACCTAGTTTCTTTAACAGCACTTGATAATAATCAAATCTGATTGTGCTTGTTTACTTCTTCCCAAGTGAATCCGTTATCTGGCATTAGCGAGTCTCCCAAGATGATGCTCATGATTACCTGTCATCAATCAATACCAGCAGCTTACAGCTACTCAAATGTTCTTTCCTATTATTTTATAGCATCTCTTAACCTTGTGATATTAAATTCAAATCTATTTAAATATCTGTTGAATTCTCACATTTGTTCCGTAGGCCGATTAACTGTTTTGGATTTATCATGTTTAAAAGTGATAACATTTCTTTAATTTCACATTATTACCATAAGATATCTCTTGTAATTTATAAGCCACTAAGATTAAAGTGATTTATGTGTGAAAATTTATTTATATCGGTTGATAGTCTCTGTTCATTAGGTATGTTAATTTCAAGTTTTTTAATCATTTGTCCTGCAAAGTTGCAGGTCAAAATGAGCACATAATTTATATTCTAGTTTTTAATTTTAAGTTTTACCGTCTCGTCAACAACACTGTTATCCTAAATACGTAGAATCCAGGATATTTGATAGTGGATTTGTGTATGTATTTCATTTAGGTCAGGTCACTATGACTAATTCCATTGAGGTTATACGACAAACCATATAGTGACATTGTGATACAAAATTTAAATTGTTCTTTATTTCTTTTTAAATTTGCTAAATTGATTGAAACAAAAATTTAGTAACTAGTACCAAACCTACCTACCTATATACTCAAACAATAGTACGGTAAGTGTCGATAACTATAATTGCCACCCCTCATGAGACCATATGTTGTTAATTAACTTCGAGTTACCTAACTATACACTATACATACATGTGCGTTCAAAGTTAGACAAGGTTAAGCACATTCTAGTGAATTTATGAGCGCGTTGTAAATGTTGAATTTGAATTTTCATTATAAAATTCAAAGGACAAGACTGTTTTGGATTAGACAAGAAATTACCTATAGTCTATCAGAAGACTTAATAATAACTTTTCATTTAAAAAACCGACTTCCGCCATAGTATTCGACTAAATATTTGGATGAAAAAAAAATGATGAAAGAACCATACTGGTGAAAGGATTATGATACTTTTTGAATGCAAATGCTTGGTTTGTTGCTGAAAATATCAAAATCGCCAT
This sequence comes from Epirrita christyi, assembly GCA_951392215.1. Lineage (NCBI taxonomy): Eukaryota > Metazoa > Arthropoda > Insecta > Lepidoptera > Geometridae > Epirrita > Epirrita christyi. The sequence goes on along the minus strand of OX595848.1, from coordinate 6,642,642 downwards.
ATGTATGCCTACAATATTTGAGGAGTTCCCTCAATTTCTCATGGATTCCATCATCAGAACTGGATTCTGAAAAAAATGGGACCAATCTGGAAGTATATCTATTCAAATAAAAAAAGAATTTTCCAAATCGGTTCATAAATGCCGGAGATATGCGGTAACAAAAATTAAAAAAAAAAAAAAAAAAAATACAACCGAATTGAGAACCTACTCCTTTTTTGGGAAGTCGGTTAAAAATAGTTACATTGGTGCCTAATCTTGAATCTGTGCGTAATTAATCACTCAAGTAGTAATTCTAACTTGTTAGTGAGTAGTTATCTACCCACTAACAAATTTTAACTCTTGGGGTCAGTCCTCCGAAGTAAGCCAGTCTAGCCAAGCTGGTCTAATTTGGCTGTCATTCAGATGCCACTCCACAGTAGGTTTATATATCTACTAAGAGGGAAACCAACCACCACTCCGATAAACTAGTGGTTCGCCCCAAACTGAGAACTCTCGATACAAAATGTACTAGTACTATCTACCAAACTACCAAACATAAAGATTTGATAAACGGTTCAAAATTTATTCTCAGTTTAGCATACATTATAAGCTGTACATGGTTAAGACTCCTCCAACTCCTCCAGTGGATGTCATTAAAGGCGAATTAGGGATTACGACTGTGATCCCCAATCGGCTGCCAAGCGTGGTGATTATGGCAAATCCTCCTCCTCCATGGAGGTGGCCTCATCCAGCAGTGGACTTTTACCAGTTGAAGAAAATACGAACGCCAATTTACCAAAGTAGAACAAGCTTCGCTCCGAGGCATTCCTATATATTCAATCATGTTATCATCTTTCTATAGTCCAAATTCCTTTGCGTATACGCATTTGCTCTACCTTCAAAGAAACCCTATACAATGCAACAAAAAACTGTTCCAAAGATAGCAACCATGTAACTCAATCCAGTAAATTTCTCACAAAACGTCAAATTTTGTTAGGAAGCCAACAAATAAAATAAACTGCACTACAGTAAATACCCAACTCTATCAACTTTACTATAGCAATCAAAATGGAATGAAGAACTCCAGATAAAATAAAGCTATCAGGTTGAAATGAAACTTGATAGTGATGATTTTTTGAAGCCAACCCAAATGTTTCATTTTATTATTTGTAGGGATGAAAACAAATAACGTTGATGAAATAAGGGAAGTTAAATAACAAGGTACATTAACACTAATTTAGGGTACTTTAGGTACTTTACAGTGTACGTAGGTACTACCGAATACTAATAATAATAATTTATTTATTCAAAAAGAAGTACAATGAAACACATTATAATAAAATTTAAATTTGATGTTAGTGGGACATATAGGTACTATGCTAGGTAGGTGGTATTGCTATAAGGAGTTTCACTACGTGATAGAATCCGAAATGAAGAAATCCGTAGAAGAACCAAAGTCACCGACATAGCACTCAGAATTAGCTAGTTGAAGTGGCAATGGGCAGGTCATATAGCTTGCAGAACTGACAACCGTTAGGGAATGAAGGTTCTCCAGTGGCGAACACAAACCGGATGACGCGGTAGAAGAAGGCCCTCCACTCGATGGATTAAAGACATTTTAAACGTACTAAAATCTTTTACTACTAGTAGCATTAGTAGACGTTGTACGTGTCTACTTAATTAACTAGTGGTTCGCCCCGAACTGAGACCTCGCGATAACACCTTTATCAACCCGACTACTTAACTAAGTAATTTCCATATTTAACCGACTTCCCAAAAAAGGAGGAGGTTCTCAATTCGGTTGTATATTTTTTTTTTTAGTGTTTGTTATGCGGTAACATCCGGTATCTCCGGCGTTTATGAACCGATTTGAAAAATTCTTTTTACATTTGGATAGATATACTTCTAGATTGGTCCCATTTTTTTCAGAATCCAGTTCTGATGATGGAATCCATGAGGAATTGAGGGAACTCCTCAAATATTGTAGGCATACATATGGCGATTTTACTATTTTCAGCAACAAACCAAGCATTTGCATTCAAAAAGTATAATAATCCTTTCACCACTTTGTCGAATAAAATGGCGGAAGTCGGTTTTTTAAATGAAAACTTATTTCTACTATTATTTTTGAAAAAAAATCCCTCGAGGTCTACCAGTACAGTACAGGATCTACCAGTAACTACTCTAATTTCCTACACATCATCGAAATAACCTTTGAATAGGGCTAAGCAACGGGGCTTAGTTATACTACATACCTGTTAGTACCTATATCAAGTACCTGACGAATTAACTGATAACGTCCTTTTGATGAAAACCATAGAACTCCAACGTCATTCAAATTATTAGAAATGGGAGGTCAGCAATGGATGTTATATTGGTTTCTATTTTATGGAGTACATGTTTCTAAATTCTTCAATTTCAGACTTTTCCCTGTAGTTGTGACACAAAAGCCACAAGCATACCAAATTTCAGCATTGTGGGATTGCTGGAAGTAACCTAGAATTTTGGGTTTTTACGTTTTTTATTTTCCCTAATATCTCGAAAACTACTAAGGCTAAATAATTATTAAAAACAGTTTTGAAATGTCCAACCAAAGCGCTTTCATTAGACACCCCACTTGATCTGACTGTCTCACTTTTTTTTTTACCCCCTCTTGGACCCCAATGTCTCAGCAACCCCCTGATCGATATAGCTCATAACCTTACCTACAAATTGTACTAATACTATCTACCCCCATACCAAATTTCATGAAGATCGGATTAGCGGTTTGGAAGTTTTCATCGGACAAACATACATACATACATACACACATACATACAAACGCCGATTCTTCCAACTTGACTCAGAGAACTCGCTTCGCTCGTTCAACTATAAATTATCAACTAAAAACCATAAATAGCTTTGACATTTTTTGTCATACTTCAACAAGCCCTTTTAGAGTTATGACGTCAGAATAACATTGAAGGAAAAAACCATTTCTAGAAAACGTCCCAGTGATGCATGTTTTTTCGTAATAATGCGTTATGACGAAACTTTATTCACGTAGCACAGAATATTGGTAGACTTAAAATATAAAGTATTTGCCATAACCATTGGGTTATGGCAAACCCAATGCAGGCGGGTCGGTGATTGCAGAATTGGTGTAACGTGCTCAGGTGGACGCTGCTGCCCATCTCCTGGCGGAATCAATTGGTCGCCTTTTACATCATCCACGGGAGGCAACGGAGGGATATATTCTTAGGCCAGGAAACCACGGCTATATACAGAATGTCCCAGAAGTCGACGTCAAGCCGGAAGCGGGTGATTGGCCAAGTCTAATTATTCTTAATAAATATTTTGCCCGATTTGAACAGTCTGTACTGCAAAAAAATGTATACGTGGCAATGCAGCCCGCTTCTGACTGGGGATTTGGATCAGTTAAGCTATCTTTAGATCGTTTGCAGCGTTCTATAGATAGCTCAACTGTTTCATTTGTAGTTTTTAACTCTGCATAATATATACTTGTATTATTTGTTTTTTCTTGCTAATTATTATTCCTATTCATACTTTATATTCCTAATAATTAAAAGAAAAAAGCCTGGCCTATTGGTTCACAGTAGATAATTGATGTTTCCAAACTTCATACAAATTCTGTGTCACCGCGCAGTCTACCGTGAAATTATAGTGAAGAAAATCATGGAAATCGCAGAGTTCCCTTGAGTCATACAATACGTCGCGTATCCTGACTCAGACAATTGATACTGATGACTCATACATACAAAATGCTAAATATTTGATAACCACTCCGTTTTTATTAAACAAACGTAACCTTGGTAGTCTTTTTATTGTTAGATTTTGTTATCGTTTCATTGTTTAAAATTTGTGTTTTTCATAATTCAATTAAAACGTGATATTATTAAACAAAATATTGATAAAGAACGCTATCGAGCGCTCGTGTCTTGTTTTTTTACAACAAAATTGTTATATCATATTATTTAGAGTGACAAGCTGAATGGATTACTCATCCGAAGTCCCCAGAGTATTTTCTAGGTCAGTATTCTATGAATCAGAAGTCAACAGGTACAAAATACCATACTGAGCCCTATTCGTAAAAAACCCTACATAACAGTCTTCATTCTGTGAGTATTGTTTACATGTAATTTGTGTTAATTAATTCTTGTTGGTACTTACTTATAAATAAACTTATCGCGCCAGCTTTATTAATAAAATAAAATAGCCTTTATTTCTACAACATTTGAAACAAAAATCTAAAGAAAACTTAATTAGGTACTAACAATTATTTTTAGTGTTCTGTATTTTTTATCTAATTTGTACTAAATCTACACTTAACTTACATCTAATTTATATTCAATTTAATCTATCTAATTTATAGTAGTCACCTCACGGTTGTATTAAAATTAAGTAAGTAAAAAGGTTTTATTCCTTGGTTGAAGAATTCTTACACGGGGAACCCCTTAAGAATTGGTTTTTACATTTTTATTATTTTCTTATAATTCATGCCTCAACAACACATAATCTTTGAAAATTTCAACTTGCTATCTCTTACTACTGCTAAGATACCCCTGTATATACAGACAAACAAAAAGACAGATAGACGGAGAAGGCTAAGTAAAAGGGTCCCGTTGGCATCCTTTGGAACCCTAAAATTTAACTACAAACACCCGCAGGTCATTAGTCATTACTCAGTCGCAAAAAAGCATTACTTTCTGAGAACTCAAACTTATTGCCGTCTTTATAAAGGAGAAATTTGCATAATAATGTACGCGAAATATTTTAACGATTGTTTGTATTATAAAACCTAGGTATAAGCCCTTGCAAAAAATATCTTTACCATACAGGGTGGACAAAGGTAGTTCGACGACTCCACCGAGTCTCGTCTCCATTGTTGTACGATAAGAAATTTCAAGAGAAGACATGTTTATGGACCTATAAGCGTGTTATAATTTATTGTGGAACATAAATCAAGTTATAATTATAATAACAAAAGATTATTTTCTGATTTTAGTGTTCAGTGATCGATTTTGAAAGCAATCGGTCAAGAAATAAAAAAGTTCAAAATGGCGTCCACTTTTGCATTTCTGACAATACATTTGTGTTCTGCGATCACATGGAAAGTAAGAAGATTTTGAAAAAAAAACTAAAGTTTAGGTACTTACTGCGAATAAGTAAAATTTGTGACGTTGTCTCCCAATGGGAATATATTATATACGTGATAATAACGGTAACCAAAGCAAAAAAGCGAAATGAAACGCATTTTGAGCAAAAAGTTTATAGGATACAGGAATAGTGGGTTTAATATCAGGAGGAAAATAATATCGCATGTCGCTTTATTATTACATCACTCTTTAAATTATATTAAAATATACATACCGATAACAAATGAAATTAGCCGACTGCCTTATCACATGAATATAATATAAAGGGTTCATTTAAATGAAATTTAAACGGATAAGTGCGAGCGAGACACGTGCCCTGAAGGTTCCGATCCATAAATAATTTCAAAATCATCAAAGCTCTTTTCGAGTTTCAGCCACAAACTTCACCATTTTATTTAAGGGGTAAAAAAGAAGAAATTACTCAATTTAAGACTTTTCCCTTTATTTGTGTTAAAAATACGACTTTGATGGCGCGGCGGGTGAGTAGCTGGTTGAAATGCGAGAGGTGCTGGTTCGATTCCCGCTGCGGGACAAATGTTTGTATGATCTGCAAATATTAAAAGTAAAATGACCATCAACTGACAATTCTCAATGATAATTTTGAGCAATTGATGGTAATTTTACTTTTCAAACATTAGTCACCGAGTGACTTTCAGTTAGAGAATAGGGGGGCAGGACTACGTATGTGACTGTTTGGTGTTATGTTAAAACCTCCTAGCAATCCAAATTTCTTTCTCTTTTTTTCTTTTTAAAAGCTCGTATCGAACATGATAGTGGGACTGTGCAATGGAGTCGTTGCACTGACCCAACGCACCTGCTGACCTTCAATCGCCGCAACACATTATTTATCACATTTATCTATTACTAGCGGCTTGTTCGCGACTTCATTCGCGTTGACCACAAAGATAGAAACAAAAAACATTTTTCTAAAACATCACTCCTGTCTAAGTGGTCCTGGGGTACGATTTTTTAATGACAATAAATGTTAAATAATATTATAAAGGCCGCAAATCACTGTTTTTCAGGAAATGTACTAAAGGAGGCATTTGTATTGATATCATAAGTATAAAAATTTCAGTCACCAATAAGTTTAAATATATATAAATTTGGAAATCGGGTATTAACGGCAATTTTACTGACATATGACATTCAAAAATCGCGGCCCTGCTACGAAATCGAGCATGTCATAATTAGACAGTCAGTGAGTGGCAATTGGACATTATATTATGTTATTTTTTGACACCTTGGGTTACATTATAAGAGTTTTCTACACTCTGATTTTTAATTTTAGACAATTTTTGTAAACAAACAAATGTCAAGATATACCACTGTGTGTATAAGTGTCATGTATGTGTGTCTTACGTGAATTTACACGTATGCTACACAATCATGACACTTATACTCACAGAGGCATATTTTGACATTTGTTTGTTTACAAAAATTGTCTGAAATAAAAAATCAGAGTATAGATATTCCTAAATTTTTTGGGAATAAAAACCTTTGTTACGCAGTGATAATATAGCATTGTACTGGTGAAAGTTTTTTTTTAAATCAGTCCAGTAATTTGGAATTTATTCATTACAAACAAAAATACATATAATATGATTGTTATAGTGTAGATTTAGATAAGTGTAGATAGTGAAGATATAGATGTAGAGCTATTTTTTTTAAAGCCAACTAGTTTTCCTTAGCTTCGGTCTAAGAATATCTACCACGGTTCCTTTACTTACTTAGATTTACTGAATTAAAGATTTGTCGTGTAAATATAAATTTATATCTACGGATCATTGTACAACCTTGTCGTCAATTACGTCGACCTACTTGCAGTGAAGGTGCTATATGTACACCGTAGGGCCTAAGGCTGGGAATAGACGGACAACTGAAAGAATACATGAGCATGTTTTATCTAAATTATCCTTTTGTGTACCTATGTATTATTATGAGGTATATATTTCTATAAACTTATTGTTTAGGTATAATTTATTATTCATTTCCCATGTAGGCTTATTATTATTGATTAAATAGAACGGACAAGTGCGAGCGAGACCATGGGGGTTCCGATTCATAAATTATTTCAAAATTGTCAGAACCCTTTTCGAGTTGAAGTGAAAGTCTATATTTATTGCGGATTTACATGTTTATGATATGTCATAGTTCAGTTGTAGCAGTTTAATTTTCATTGTCATTTTCGCGATTTATGGAAATTGGAAAAATGCACTAAAATAACTGTACTGAAATTGAAATGCATTAAAAAGATAAATGTTGGAAGCTTGATTTACGTCAAAAAAAAAAAAAAAAAAAAGGTTTTTTCGTGCCGTGTTTTTTTTTAAATTGAATTGACAAATCAAAAAGCTTTAGTTGACACCGATTCCTGGGTGTTAGATAGATATATAGATAGATATATAGATAGATAGATCGATAGATAGATCAATAGACAACGCTTTATAGATCACCACACAAAAACACATACACAAAAAAAGCTAATACAATGGGCGGCCTTATCGCTAACAGCTTGCTTAGTGTTGACATTGTCTGCTGGGTCAGTGTGTGTTTCGTCCGATACTGAACCGCTCGAGGTATTCGTATATTTCCGGCCTAATACGCAAACAACACGCGCGTGCGCAACTAAACACTTTCCAAACATTATATCAAAACACGTAGCGTCAACAGAATTCCAAAAAAGGTCAAGCTTGGTTACTGTACATACTTTGAGTTGTCTAAACTAGACAAGTATATTATAATGCTCCCATGTTTAATAGGAAATGAATAACACATACCTAATTTAATTAATTAATTAATTTGATTTTTCATCATCATCATCACTAGCCTGTTTACGTCCACTGCTGGACGAGACCTCCCCCATTGAATACAATGGGGGGATCTGCCATAATTAACACGCTTTGCAGGCGGATTGGTGATCGCAGTTTCTCAAGCGGATACCTTATCTAGTTAAAAACCTTATTTGTAACGGCACTATAACCTCATAGATCTTTATATTTGGTCTAAATTTTAACTTTAGCCGTTTAGACAGTGATCGTATAAGGGTCCACCCAGAACCCACAGATCATTTCATATGACATCGTGAGAATACATTAAAATCAATTGAAGTTAAACTTTTTTTGAGTACTTTTTGGGATTAGTCTTGTCTTTGTATTTGTACCACCACACGATGGACTACAAGACCGTTCGTCGTGGTATTCCAGGGGGAGGTCTACGTCCAGCAATGGACTTCTACAGGCTGATGATGATGATCATGATGTATAAATGCATTTATTCAAAGCCATTACAGGTACCTGGAATGACAGAAGGGCTCATTGTAGCGGAAGTACGGAAGAATGGGCCTCCCGGAAGTACCTGCAGGTAGCCCTTTCCGGTTTTTAGTGAAAGGAACAATAGGTGTTTCACTTGATTTGTCTGTCTGTCTGTAACGTGTTTCTGTTGTATTATATAGTGCCTCGTAAAATGTATCAATGTCAAATCTATTATTTTAAAACTGTTGCATTAATATTGAGTCACAATCTCAAACGACTTATTACTGCTTCCTAGTCTCCTGGTAGTTTAAGAAAGCTAAAACAGGGCATTCAGACCATGATTCTACAAATATTTAAGCAGAATAAATACGAAAAAAAAATGCTCACTCTTGAGTCGCTTTTTTCGTGTTCTCTTTTAAATATCCATAATACATCGTAGAAGGAACACAAAAACCTAATTTCCATCATTAAAAACACGTTAATAAATAAAAACTTAAAAAAGCCATGAAAACAACATCAGAAATATTGGCGCTGCGCGTCGAACCGCTGACCGGGAACCTTGAACTCGGCCGGTGAGCTCTGTGAACTCGCCGCTATTTTATATAGCAATGTCATAGGCAGCTATACCGGTACCTTCAGTATTCGGGAGCTGTCCTTTTACACCCTGTATTTTTGCAGACTGTACTTCTTTTTCTTCATTTATTTAATGGCCTCTTAGGAAAACTTTCCTCAATTTTGCCAATGCCAAGTAAGTAATTATATTGATAAAGTTAGGTCAAGTCGTGAAAGTCTCAGTCAAGTCATGTAAAGCGATGGCAGTTTCACTAGAATATTCGTGGTCAATTTCCATTGCAGACTGTACGTCATTACCAAGATCGTCACCGGATCGAAGGGAGAAAAGGAAGTTTGAGTTTGTATGGAAATAACATTTAACGCGAGCGAAGTCGCGGTTATTCCACTAGGTTATTTATACATAGTTATCTGTGGAGGCCTGTTTGAATGATTGGTAAAAGGGTGTGTCCTTTTGAGTCCAACGACTGATAAAAGCAAGCAAAAGTGGCAATCTTCAACTGATTTTTTTAAACATGATTCTAGATAAGAACGATGATATAGGGACCAGCTAAATTAAAACGAGGTCACCGGTAGCAAGAAAAATGGCGATGACGCCCTCTTGCACGCGAACGAAGTTGCTTCTAATTTGTCTATTATTTCTTCACTCCATGAAACTTTGTACTCATGATCAGAGGCCAAATTCTCTAAATTATTTTAAAACTACACTGAAAGTTAACCGAATCGGGACTGAATTATGAATTGACAGAAAGTTGGTATTCTGCTGTTAAATAACAATTTAGTCTTCTTTCAATTCACGGTGACTACCTTTAGAGTAGGATAGTTATATATATAATTGCAAAGAGTAAAGAGAGACTCATCTACAATGCTAAAATTATCGAAAAAACTTTGAATCGTTCAAGTTTCGGTCACATTTCGATATAATCACTTTACAGTGTTGTATTTTATGTTTAGAGAATACCATTTCTGACATTTAAGACAACGACACAAGATCGAAACATGATCCGAACTCTATTTTAACTATTTTTAAGTTAGAGAATTTGGCCTCAGTTCACTAATATCTAGACCCGTGATGCGTTAGTTTCTTATAAAATTATACCTATGGTTACAAAACCATTAATTTTAAAATAACACATATTTTAAAAACGTGTAGTCGCCTCTATTTTGAAGTCGTTTCACTGCATCACAAAAAAAAACATATTCACGTAAAACACACCGCCGTGTCCACGACATAACCACACCCCGATATTATTTTATTTTATTCCACATACATTTTCAACGTTTGTGCAATGTGTTTCATTAAATAAAGCATTAATTTAAGTTAAAAGTATTTTTTAAATTGCCATTTAATAAGACGGAGTATTTCGACTTTATCCTCATTTTCTATGGAATTAAACTGCAGTCCTTCATGCATTGTACGCCACTATCTGATCCCAAAAAAAAACACAATGCACTACCGTAATAACACCATCATTGTCATAGAAAATTCAACCGTATTAAGACAATATAAAACTCAAAATCCAATGGCAATATTTAGAAACAGCAACGAAATTAATCTTTTCATAAGTGACGTAAAATATACTTTAATTCCAAAGGCATAACATACAATTTCAATCGTGAATAATAATATATAACAGGATAAACATACGCCAGAGCATTTTTTACCTTACTCAATGCAGGCTAAAGTTATTTTTAAGATACCCGAGATACTTTTTAAATTTTAAAACGTAGCAGGATCTTGGCTGCTCTACATTTTGAATGGGTTTTAATTTTATAAAAGATTTTTTTATGTCAAGTTCATTATTTTTATCTCACAATGGGCGATGCATCTTCAGAGAGGTCCACGAGCTCATATAGCGATTCAGTTCAAAAACTATTCAGTACAAAATATTGGTTCCGTGATGTCCGCAGCTATATTTAAAGGCACAGTAGCAGAAGGTCTTCTGCGATTAAAGTTATTCAATGATGACGGATGTCAACGATGAACCGATATTTTGTATTGAATAGTTTTTGAACAGAGAGGAGATTCTAAGTTTTTAGCACACAATTGACACGGACGTATGGTGTAGTCCCTAGCGTACACTCTGTGAACCTCACTTTCCATACAAAAATCCGTGTTACACTACACCATACGTCCATGCCAATTGCTTGTCAAAACTTAGAATCACCTCTCTGAATCGCTGTAAGAGCTCATGGTAAGGCTTCTGATGTGGATAAAAAAACTATCCGGGAGCAGACTTCCGTCTAGGAACATTCATTAGGCGAGATGAATTCACTGTGACGTTGATTAATGAATTGAGTTCTCGTTTTGGTCGGACTTTTATATCAGCTTTAGAGAAAGAGTCCTTCTCTTTCTCTAAAGCTGATATAAAAGAGGGGGGGGGGGGATTTTAATATTATCGTGGGGCTCATCAACACCAGCCCGTTTACGTCCACCGCTGGATGAGGCCTCCCCAATTGAATACAATGGGGGATTTACCATAATCATCACACTTGGCAGGTGGATTGGTGATTGCAGTTTGATGTTAAGTACTCAGGTGGATGATACTGCACATCCCGTGGTTTCATTCCTTAGTAAGGCTTTTACTATATCAACGAGAGGAGACAGAAGGGTCTATGCTTAGGGTGGACACAACGGCAAATATTGTGACTAATATCAGTAAAAAGGCCGCAAATCATCGATCTCCACATCAACAGAAGGAGGCACAAGTATTGATATCATAGGTATGAGAAATTTAGTCATCAATGAGTTTAAGAAATACGAACCTTTGGGTATAGATAATTTTGATGACCACACACAAATTTTCAAATGGAAAAACCCATTGCTCGACCTGGATTTAAACCCACGACCTTAGGATAGAAGTTGGGTTCCCTTCCCTCCCACTAGACTATCAGTGCTCTTGCTATACGTGAAAAAAAATTAAGTAACATACCCATTTGACCCTCGGTTACGTAGGCGGGAGACACACACGACACTCAATCACAGAAAATCACCGGACATTCTCGTCCTATCAGATCACTTGAACTTTGAACTCATTTTCCGAACCGTTGAATCTCAGTTACCTTCAAAGAAAACAAAAAATAAAGCAAAAACAATTTAAAAATAGTCTACAAAATTATTGTTCAAAATAGTCAAAGCATTGTCTAGTGATTTGGTTAACATAACGAATCGGGATTTATTCAACCTTTTTATCATAAAGACTTTATGATAAAAAAGGTTGAACCTTATTTATAGCAAAAGTCTGAATCTTTTGATTGTGTTTTTAGACACAGAACATTTTTAAAGTCTCTTCGATAGCATACCGATCTTTCTTCTTCAAAATGAGTGGGCACTTGGTCTATAGTTGTTTGTCTATGGTTAATAATTTCGTAGCAGTTAGAGAACTCGGCATGTCTAACGATTTATATCTTTTTGCTTTTCTTGGCTAGATTTACATCAGCAGCATTTAGAAATCAATGAGGCCGCCCCATAAAAAAAATACAATGGGGGGAATTACCATAATCACCACGCTTAGCAGGCGTATTGGTGATGGCAGTATCGGTGTTAAGTACTCGGTTGTATGCTGCTGACCACTTCTTGGTTCCTTAGTTGGCTTGTACTACATCCACGGGAGAAGAAGAAGGGTCTACTGAGCCAGACACACCACGGCACTAAACTCACTTAATTCTGACCCTTACAAAATGTCAATGGTCTAATAACACCTAAGCTACCTCTCTTATATCATAACTATTAAACGAATAGCCACAAGGATATCAACTAACAGATATTATTTCAGCTAATAACAGAGGCAACTTATGACAACGGGCATGGGAGATATCAAGGCACGTCAACTGAGACGGGAGATAGCCAATAATAAAACAGCTAGTTCACTCCATGAGAATGGGATGCCAAAAAGACAAAGTCAAAATTATTTTATTAATTGAAATCACAAGGATGATTTTGAATCGTCTTATAAACTAAAATTACTCCTGTTTCAACGGGAGCCTAGATGAATCAGGGCAACAAATACGGTTTGGCTTGATTTGATCTTTTTTACTACTAGGTTGGAAAAGCCTGTGTGGTGCCTCGAGAACAAGAAGAGACAAGGAGCCGAGCGACATCAGGCCACGCAGCTTTATCATTAATGAAGTAATCTAACAAGTAATACGTTTTATTAATTAAATTATTTTTTAAATCAATCAATTACTCTTTATTTGATTTGAATAGGAATAGCAAAAATCAAGCTCCAACCAAAGTTCTCGACATAGCCCAGAAGATTAGCAAGCTGGATGTCTGCCGAAGAACCGGTTCTTGAGTGGAGATTGCATCTATAGGTAATCGTAGTATAGGACGCCCTCTAGCTAGATGGAGCAACGAATTAAGCGGGGGGGGCTGGCAGCTACAGGATGGGGAGTGTCAAGGACCGGACTTAGTAGCACGCCATATGAAAGACCTATGTCCAGTACAGAAAGACTCTACATTATAGGCAGGTACTTCGCGCTAACACCTGACTACGAAGACAAAAAGGCACTGGAACTAATCGCCCCGTTAGAAGATACAGAGACCTTTATTTATATCTTATTATAAAAAGTACAAACGAGCTCAAGATTCGTAATAATTCAATATAAAATCTAAGACCACATGGACCACAACAAAGAATGATGTGTTGCACAAAGATATGGTGGAATGAAATATGTCTGAGGAAAAAGTCGAGAAGTGTAGTGATGGAAGAATAGTAGGAAGGTTGACACCATATGGGATGCATAGCCGGGAAGAGAGATAGAGAGAGGCAGCGCTACCATTGTTTGTATGTAGTGAGATGAATGTCCTTTTTAGACTGTGATTGGAACAAATGTTTTAACTAGTATCGCGTGCATAGACAGTTTTTTTGTGTAGTATCTTGTAAAAACATTTGATGGATGCATAAACAAGGATTTGAGCAAAAAGGGATTTTAGTAGCCATGTCATTTTGGTTTAGTTTGGTTCACGAGATTCTCAAAATGACTTCAAAATAAAACGAGACTTGAAACGCAGAACTTAAATAACATAACTGTCCAGAAACGCTATTGTTCCAAACTTTAGTCTTTATTCTGAGGTTCAAAACGAAAAAACTTTTTTAAACAAATGAAATGGCGGGATCGCCTTGTCGCATACCGAGTAGCTTTCATTTAGTTTGAACCATTGTTGTATTTTTTAGCTCGTCCCAGAGATCAGTCGGTTCAATACTTTAGCATCAATTAAAGTAAAATGGATGTGAACATCCTATAAATGGCCAGCAAAAACAATAAGAAGCCATCGGCCGGGAGTTCACTACGAGAATAGAAATTCTAATTTTAAACTGGCCGTTAGAGAAGCACCGCGGGAACTGCATTCTAAATTCGTATTATTTTTAAAATTCGAATCCTGACGTCTCATCACGTTCAAGGTCGGGAGGACTTCTCATTCAACGACTAATTTATTTCTTTTTTTATGGCGTAGAAAACATCTGGCACACATCACCGGATTCTTCTGCCACAGAAGCTATTAAATTTAAAAATGTTTACTTTTATCGGTTACATAAGCGGAAAGGGATCGGTTTTTAATTGAATTTATGGAAGCATCTACAAGCCTGACCTTGGTAGCAATGAGGGATCCAGTAGGCGACTGGGCGTTTTTATTGAAGAGCGATACATTTATCTTACAATGAACGCGTAAATGGAACTTTATTTCATTTGCATTAGGTATTATTCCACGAACATCGTCATATCTAGAAGTCACAGTACTATATTATGTCACTTAAGTATCAAACTGGTAAGTACTTAACTTAGTTGTTTTCGATATTTATCGCAGATGCCCTATGATATAAATTATCTTTGTATTTTCTTATATTATACTTTTCCGTGGGCTTAAAAAGACAACAATTAAACAAAAAATAGATTAGTCATGAAACCAATGAGATTATTTTTCTACCATAAGTATGTTTTAATATAGAACAAAATCACTCCAAATCTTGCGTTGAGGCACGAACACTAAATATCCCTTATCCTGTTGACAGACAGATAAATTGCTTTTCTAAATCCCTCTACTATTTAAACCAGATAACAAGCACCCTTCTTATAAAAGAATATGAGTGAATAGAGAGTTCTATGATAGCTGGTTATGTTTCCCTAAAATTCGTATTGAAACCAGTGTCCAAAAGACTCTATTGAAGAAGGAGAGGCGTAATAAGAGGGGGTCTGGAACGGCTGGTCCTGTTTTCTAAAGCTGGTGAAGATAACTAGCTCGGTACGGTTTGTGCAATCGTCAGGGTGTCAAAGGTGTCGGTTACAGCTAAATTTAGGAAAGAGAGGTAGGTAATAGGAAAGAGGGACATATTTTTAAAGATTAATTAGACGAAACACTCTTTAAGTTTGTATTAGTATTCAATATCGAGAATGATTGGTGTTATTCAGTAGACAGAAAACACGATAAGCCCCTAAGCCCAACTATCACGCTAAATACACAAAATCTAACTAATAAAAATTGGTTAACGACGGAATTAGGTACCCATGTAATATATTATAAAAATTATTAAAAGCGGTTGAACTGAACAAACTGCTCCATATTTTTATTTAATTTGACAGCTGTCTAGTGTAGATTAGCACAACATTACATAAATAAAATCCGCAAACAAATAAAACCTGACCATAAATCTTTTGTAGAAACACCATACGGGACATGGGACATTAAAACCGGGCCATTGGCCACGTGAATAGTAGTTTTATGTCCTCAAAAACGTTTACAAAAACGGACTGTTTACCGAAATATAAATTAGTTGAGTCAGCGTGAGAAAAGAAGTTTTATGGCTAGTAAGTAGTATGACTTGAATATTCTTTAAATTTAAACGTATTTATTTACTGAGTAATTTGTATGTTTTAGGCTCCCAAGAACAGCAAAATAGTAAGTGAAATTGTCTATAAAACAAAAACCTGAGGCAAGAAAGAAGTATCTAACATTTATCTTATATAACTAATGATGGATGTTGCTGTTTGCATCTCATAGATTCGAATGAGGTTTTCATTGTTAAATATGTAGCTTATTTCTTAGGCAAGGGTTTACAATGAAATCGCTAGCTATCTTCAGCTAGTCTTTAAAATGTTGGTTTTCAATACCTACTGCAGCTTAAATTGCGCTATGTGTATGTTTAGTGACTCAAATTGAATTAGCACCTATAATGAACAACAACACAGTATCTATGAAAATACCACCATTATTTCATTATGTAAGTAGGTGTGGAGTGTCACTAAAGTCTCTCAATAGAGTTCCATTAATATACACCTGTGTAATATTTTCTATAAAAACATGCGGTCCCGGTGGTCTCGTTAGATTCCTGCTGAGACTTCCTACGTGTTCGTCTCAACCGTTATTATTTATTGAATTTGGATGGAATCAGCATTTTGGTTCAAATATATAATATATTCATTTAGATATGTAACGCAGCCGCAATGTCATACTAACTTAGATTCATAAAGAAATGGGTTCTTATATTTTTGTATGTAAACTTTATCTAATATGAAAGTGTGAAATATAAGCTAGCTTTTGAAATAAGCAATGTATATAATATACTAACTACTACACTAAAGACATTATAAAGGTCACAGGCAGTCGGTGGATGGAGGCGGCTCAAGGCAGTTCACCATGGCATTCTATAGGCAGGCCTATGTCCAGCAGTAGACTTCTACAGGCTGATGATAATGATGATGATATAAATATAAACAGGGAAAAAAGTTTTACGTGTGACGTAGACGACGCTATAATGCGAGGAATAGCGCAGACCTGAGTCAAGACAGTTTTATGTCAGGCTCTAAGAAAACACGATGACGCGCTCACTTTCGACAACGTCACATAGACAAAGTTGTCTACGTGACTGTTCCCCGACAACTCTGACTAACGACTGTCGATGATTTCTAATTACGTCGCACGTACACGTAATGCTAGGATGCTCAGTACGGCATCCTCAGTGAAGTCCATTTTGATACTGTGTTGGACCGCCCGCAGTAACAGTTAGACAAAACTGTTTAAACAGACTTTGCTATGAAAGACAAGTCTGACTTAAAACTGTCTCTGTCGAATACAGAATTGGGTGAACAGATAAATGAAAAACTATCGTTTCTTATCGTTAACCACAGTTAAACTCGACTAGGGTACATTAACAAAAGAATTATAGGTAATTTGCTTGATCATAAGAACTATGGAAAGCAATATGTCTTCTCGATTGTGGATGCTGAAAGAAGATAAATTTATTTACTAAAACTAAGTCAACGATTGCATCAACCAGAAGCCATCTAAGGAGAATACATTGATGTAATGACGAAGATGTATATAAACGAGTAGAAAGATTCAATTTGAATGTCAAAATGTAACATAGAATTTGTAAAGCTTTTTGTGTTTATTAATAAAATCGTGACAGCTCCGATCTACTTCATAAACATGCCTGACGATCGCAGCCCTAGTTACCATACAAAAGGACATCACCGTCCCTGTACACTTCCGCTCCACATTCAGCTTAACATTGTATAACCAATCTATAACCGTCGATTAACAAAGCCATGCGCGTGCGCCGTGTTCCACCGTTATCCTTTAATTGGGAGGACCCTAACGGGTTGTATTCACGACTTGCCCTCTGCCCCACGTGCTCACCATGCTACATAATAATGTTCATAAATAACATGACATTTATAAAATACGAAAAAGTGATCTTATGCATCGCTATACTATTAGGACTAAAATTACACCCTAGAAACATTTTATGTCTAACTGCCTTTAAGAAATAAGGTTACCAATTCGTCGGCTGTTTAAGGAATGATACCTACCATAGGGTGGTCCCATCATCATGGTATTGGCATGATTGTGATCATCATCATTATAAGCATGTATAAGTCCACTGCTGGATATAGGCCTCCCTAACAGAATGCCAGGACAAACGATTTCGAGCCATCGTAATCCACCGACTTCCTACAACCTTTATAATATCCTTGCTCTTGAATATTGTTTTTCCAAAAACCAAGCTCATTAACTACTCAAATCATAAAATTTTGAAAACCACTAGGAAAGTTACTTTTTGGAGCGTATATTTTTTTATACAGATAACCGAATACAGAGGCGGAATTCGGTTATATTAGATGAAAAATATTTTTTGTAAATTTATATTGTCAGTTTGTGAATAACCCGCATATATTATTAAGCTTTAGCAGCCTATTGAACACATATGACCTCATTAGTCAGCAAAACTATCAGTAGTAGTGTAGGTACATCAAAGTGCTCATTTGCCAAAGTATGATGCATCATCACAAGTGAAGAATGCGTTACCATTGCTTCCAACAATTACTAATTACGATTAATTAATGCTGTTCACGAAGAGGCGTAGATGTTACTGTAGAGTACGTATAGTGTATGGTAAATTTATGGGAGCCGGTGCTTTTAATCTTTAAACGATTAGAATAATGTAGGTACATGTAGGTATTTATAACATGTTTTAGAGAGAATAAAGACAAATCAGAAACGAAAGGTATCATTTTTATTTCGAAAAATAAACGTTCGTTGAAATTGGTTGCAAAACACGAGTTATGGAATCTTTCTCTATTGAAAATTAGCGTGGATATGTCCGAACTGCTCTTGCGCAGCTAACATCGCGTAACTAATATTGCACGTAGAGTCGTAAACGTTAAGTCACGTTTTACATAGATAATATAATATACTACTATAATATACAATACCGTTTGTATATGGCTTACATAAAGAATTCGGAATATTTGCATAATAACCGTCAGAACATTCATGACATTGAATTTCGATAATGAGATAAGAAAAGATTATGGAACAGTTGACCTTGAAATATAAAACCGAAGCGATAATGAAAAGCTCTTTGAAGTTTTGCCAATAACTTTACATATCTTGTTAACAATTAACATATTTTAAGCAACTCATTTGTTTAACGACGAACAGCAATATTAACTGGTATTCAAAATTATATGTAAGTACTTAAACGATATCATGCACATATTTGTTAAACTTTTAAAAGTAGTTTATTAATTGTTAAACTGCGCCCAAAAATATTACATACACCAATCAACTATACAAACAAACAACAAACTAAATCTAAGTAGAACTGTTTGGCTATAAACATTCTATCATTAACCAAAATACAAAACTAATTAGTAATCCAAATAATTATTACAAAGATCCATTAATCGATGCATCAAAAACCAATAATATGCTTTTAGTATGCAATTGTATATGAATGAATATAGGTATGGAGCAGTATACAGTACTTCCTGTCCGTTCCGAGAACAAACGTTAGCTTACTTCGGCTGTGAATATAGATTAGTTCACGAGTGTAATGAGGAAAACTTTTGTGATGTAAGAAACTGACAAAAAGACAATTTGAACAGTTGCATAGCAAACATACAGAGTACATGGTACATCTAGTAATGCGAGGAACTTTAAAAAAGTAAGTTTTGTGAAATGGATGCAAGATTCATAATCTCCAATAGTGATATAATCGTTAATCACGCCACAACTATAAATGAGGACAGTTAGTCAGGTGTAGATGAAGATTTAAAATACCAATCAGGCCCAATATTTAGTATTCTTTGCCAATACAGTACAGTAAATGATCATCAGCTATTAATAGTAATAGGAGACACTGAACCTGTACTGCAGCAGAACATTCAGTTGGCCAGAATAAATCTGACATCGCACGTCAGTGTTTAGCTTATAATCCGATTCAAGACGGGTTTCAAAACGATTCAATTAAAATTAAAAGACCACAATTTCAAAAGAAGGGATGTATCAAAACAGGACGAAGAACTGATAGAAGCCAAAAAAATTTGTTGAAGTATCAACAAAATTTTCACACGAGAAAAAGATATACTTAAATAGGATAATACGCTAGATATAAATAGGATGATAATTGAACATGTCGGCACTTGGCACCAATGATGAATTTTGTAATACCGACGAAGGAAACGTACAAATTCCCTTCAATTGCGATTAATTGTCGTAATCAAGCAATTGTCAGGACGCTTACATCGCTGAAATCAACAATGATAATAGAAAAACTGGTAATGAAACAAAAAACAACTCTACAAACATTTAAAATAAGGTTCACAATGGCGTAGTAGTGGATGTCACAAGCATAAAAGAAGTAAATGCAACGTGGGGAGATAATAACTGCTCTTAAAGGTTTAATGAGCAATTTAAATAGAAAAATATGGTGTCGCTTGCTAGAAACTACATTTTAGGCTCGTAATTTTAATTTTATTCTGAGCAAAGCCTTTTGTGGTGAACAACACTAATTTTATCTATATTAGGATATAAAATAGCATGAAGATAACATTAAAGTACTTTTTTTGCCAGCTTCGCCGAAATGACTATTTACAACCCAAGTAGTTAGAGGCAGTAGATTTTGTAGTCAGCTATAAAAGGGTCATAATACAATAATAAAGGCAAATAAGGAATATAAGGATTTCATAATACGAGAAAGTACAAGTGAGAAATGTCTTTATATCGCCCAATTTGAGCTTCAAAATCAATGTCAATGCCAAATCACTGTACGATGACCTCACGAATGACCGTATCAAATTCAATTTCATATCGTTCAAACCATGAAACTCCTACGTATCTGGATTACGTCCGAAGGTCACGACCTGCATAGATGATATCAACGGGGTCCATTTCGAGGTCGAAAAACGACCAAAATACAATGAACCCTATCATGATGTAGCTCAGCTTTATAATAAGTTGAACGTAAATGAGGAAGGGAAAGCAAGAGAGGTCATTGTATACTGGTGCTGCATCTGAATCATTGTAACAATAAAATGTGGCGTTACTGACAATTGGATTTTGTATACCGTGACGAATGATGGTGTAATTAGGGCGATGGTTCGTCATGCTTTCGCGTTGTTGCGATTTATGTAAACAATTGAATTGCCTGTTTCAATACAGGTAGGAACTGCAATTGTAGCATCAGATTCCGGTACCGATGGCCTAATAGAAACTCCGGTTAGAAAGCAAGTGATTTCCGATCTTAGTTTATACTTTGAATGAAAAAAGACTCGCATTTCCAAACATATCGTTCCAAATCTATCTTTGTATTTCGTGGATGGTATCTAACGCGTGATGCGTCTGAAGGATGATAAATAAACAAAGACAAGTGCGTTTTGGCCTAACTTGACTGACCGGTAGCATTTTGTAGTAAATCCATACAAAATTTTACCTATAGGTGTTACAAGTCGAAATTCCTCAATTTTCAACCGTATAAGTATCACAGAGGCTCCAAATTTCAGCATAGTACTATACTTTGATAGATTTTTTATTTAAGTCAACCGTACTTTTGAAATGCATTGAGATTGATCTCAGATTGATTTTTGACTTGATTTTTTGTACAGCACTATCGGCCCGTCGGTTTTTATTAAGTATAAATTTTAAAGGGTCTCTCTCTCTTCACAGGAAGACCAACAACACAATACTCTTATTATGGCTTCTGTTTTTTCTTCACCTTGAAAACCCCTTAGTTCCTTAGAACTACAATAATGTTCAAAAGAGTCTCAAATATAAGCCCTTTGCAAACAAAAACCTTAATCCTTTGTAAGATAGTTCCTTATCTGTTCCCCGAAACATCTTCCAAAAGCTTTATCACCATCAATAAAACCTTCAAGAGCCTTTATCAGTACAAATACTTAGTCCCTAACAGTTTCAACAAACAGCCTACCTGGCCTTGCATCCTCTGGCGAAACTGATAATAAACCGTTGGTAGATTGCTACATCGTAACATGTCATTGAAAGTGGGTTATGAAATAAAGCAATGTGATAAAAGAAATAGAGATTTAGTAAGCTTGACTTGTAAGAAATTATTTGAGTAATTGGTAATTTCAAAAGTTATAATAAGACTTATCAAGATTTGGAAACAGAATAATGAATTTCGTTTCCTAATCTTGATAAATCATTGAAAAAAAAGTTACTCAAGTTGCTGCTGAATTGTGAAACCGTTAATATGTCAATATGTATTCAAAATGAATTAGCGAAGACGTATGACACTATTTATGCAGTCGGCCTGAGTTCTTACACTTCTACTTCCTACTAATAATAATATAAATGAAAAAGTTTGTGAGGATGGATTGATGTTTGTTACTCTTTACAGAAATATAGCTTATAATCAAAGTAACATATAGGCTATAATTTATAATATTTTAGAATAAAGGTACCTCGCGGGCGAAGCCGCAAGCAAATGCTAGTAAGTTGATGATTAGACAGTATAGTAGGTATTTTTGGTTGCTTGTTGGGTCGACGACACTGTCAAAATCACCTCCGTATAGCTCTAGCTAAAAAACTTCGGTGAAACTCACTCTAGTGAGTTTTACCGAAAGCTCCACTATTCCATTACGTCAAAATAAAATATTCCATAATCCGTAACCACAAGGACCGTTTTCGAAGCGGTCAAGCATCAAAAGCTTGTGTCAAGTGCCCAGTAAAAGCTGTGGAGGGGCGTTCAGTTTTAGATTAGACGCATCGGAATGAGACAGTCAAAAGCGATAAAGGCCCAATGATGATGATTTGGGTCGAATACGGTACAAAAGATAACTTTTTTATGTATTTGGCGGCTCTCTGCTTTGGAATTTGCAATTTTTTGATTATTTGCAATTTTGTAACGTATCTTACCATATCGTCAAAGTTTCAGTCATGTCATGTTTTAGTAAATCGTTGGCAGTTTTACTATAAACTTTGGTGGACAACTTCCCTTTTGAAAAGTCATGCCACTTCAATTTAATTTCACTACCATTTTGTGCTTGTCAAATAAGCCACATTAGTTTGAATTCCACCAATATTACACTAAAAAATAAAATTGAATAAGTCTTAAATCTTAGTAATTTTCGAAAAAAACATTGATTCAATCAATGCATTGATATCATCAAACAGAGAACTTTAGGCTCAAAAAGATGTAGACGCCTGACAGTAGTCCTCCTACGAGTATGTAGTATGTGTACTGTTTACACTTGTAGGTTTTATTCCACCTACGCGTCTGTCACTTACGCACGTGGTAATTTATCTACGCTTATCTGTAATCCAGACATGCCTCAGCATTTTTAGCTTTACTGGTTATCTAAATTTTAAAAGATTTCTTATTTTATAGCAAGGATATTTTCAGAAACAAGTGTGTCAACGCTATTTGGCGTTACCAACAGCCAAATTCTGCCATTATCTAACTCAGTTCATGCAAGTTAGAAAGTGACAATAGCGCGAAAACCACGAAGAACAATAAACTGTCCCTAGTGAATTATAATATTTAAGACTTCGAGTATCTATAAACTATAAACGGTGATTAATAATATATATGAAAGAATCATTGAAATCGCTTCAGGCGTTTGGACACAATAAAACTTCTACTTCTTTTTCAACAGCCTTTAGACGTCCACCGTTGGACGAAGCCTCCCCCATAAAATGCAATGGCCATTTTTACCAATGCATAAATATCTAGAGAAATCTTACTGATCAATGAATTAGAAAATCATTTTCTCTTAAGAACTTTTCAAAGCGGCAATTCAATTTTATTATTAACATAATGTGTTATAGGTATTATAAGTATGTATTTTATATTATATGGCTCAACACATTAGTATTGTTATTCATCGTGGCAATGCAGCCAGGGTCTTGGGGACCGGACGCTTCCCGTCTGGTAGTGATTTGGATCAGTTGAGCTGTCTTTAGATCGTTTGCAAAAGTCTTTAGACAGATCAACTGTTTCATTTGTATTTTTTGAATTTTGTTTGTTCTTATATTATTTACATTACCCTTTCTGTAAATAAAAATTATGCTAAAATCAACACTATTGCAGATTTTGTATTATATATTTTTGGATTGGAAACTTGGAAAAACTAGGAAAATTGGACTTAACTATGTTGGCATAAGCGAGAGGAGTCCTTACGATTCTGAAATGATTATGTGAGGATACAACCTGGCTTAGAGCAAAACCACGTAAAGAATAATCAAATAAGTATTTAACTTTGTGATAGCCATGTGAACCTCAAAATCAGCCTCAGTAAAATTTCAATTAAAAGAAAATACCTCAATCAATTCGCCGAGATCTTTCTCTCGTATCTGTCACTATAAAATTCGTGATTGCTGTTGATCGAACACCAATTTAGGAAACCCGCTTTTTGTTGTGATAATTGGAGAGGTAATAAAACCTTCACCATCTTATCAAAAAAACCTGGCTTATTGTGTTCGCTTTCGAAGAAAGTTGACCTAAGTCTCAGTCGTGAGACTATAATTATCCGCACTATATAGTCTTCTTTTTCTTTCGTTTCACTGGTTGTTTATTGGTCTTGAGATTATATCATCTATTTTGGGAGTCTTGGGACCTTATCGTAGCTACAGTGACATCCTGGATGAACATTGTTTTTGTAACTGGCGCACTCTGGCACATTATATTTTTATTATTTTGAACATTGTGCATTTTATGTCATGAGAGCTCTAGCGTTCCTTGGATATGATAGATAGATAGATAAGCTCTTTATAGCACACCAAATAAAAATATTAAAGAAAAATAAAAAAAACAATGCACCAACGGGTGCTCTTATCGCTAAAAGCGATCTCTTCCTGATAACCTTTGGATGGACAGGATAGGATAAAATCAAAAGACGGCGGTGTACAATTAAAACATAAGTCTGCATAAATAAATACCTACCTAGCTATAGTAGTGAACTAGGCTTATGTCGATGATTTAACCATGCAAAGAAGCTAACCAATGTATGGTTAGCTTCAGTAAATACAGTACTAATAATACATTGGCTTAACACAAAGATTTTGCCTTTCAAAAGTTTGTTAGTTCTCAAACTTACAAAGAGGTTTATAATGAAACAAGCACCACTATTAGATGTTTCCGTTTTTCCCACGACTTGATAAAAATCTTACGAAAAAGATTTCATCTCATGATCTTGATCAAGTCAAATAACTTTGCATGTACCCAGCACAGCGCACGTTCGAACCTAACGGTACTTATCGTCACTGCATCGAGCATCTGGGTATTAATCTTTACCATCCGGTAACACTCGAATACCGGAAACTTGTGTGATTTGGAAAAAAAAGATTTATAGCTTTTGGAACTCTCCCTTTATAATAAATTCAAAGTGTTTCATAATATGTTTTTATTTGTAGACAGTTTACCCACTTACGAAATAATAACAGATAAACCAGCTGCCGTGCGGAATTTAAAAACCTCCGTTTATGAAGTCGGTTAATAACAACAACATTGCAAAGTCAGGAATGCAATAAGTATTATTTATTTGTAGGTACTTATAATATTATAGATAAAGAAGAACACCAAGTTAAAGGTATTGATACTATATGTTCACCGCCTGAACTACCTTTATTCGATAGAAGTTTAATCGCAGGTCAGTATAACAGATTCAAAACAAATTAAAGAAAAAAAATTGAAGAATGAATAGGTAACAAAAAACTATGTAACATATATAAAGTGACAATTGCGGAAATCGAACCCGCATCCATCCGGCAAAATATCACCTACCCATTCGTTTATTTCTAGTGCTTTAATATTCTTAGAGAAAAATGGTTAGACTGGTAAAATTAGAGTGCATAAGACACTGAAAACTACGCCTTCAGTGTCGTAGAGATATATAGACATAAATGATGTAAATAGACAAATAGTTAAAAGGATACCTTCTAGAGAGAACATTTATTTTGGGATGATTTCGAACGATGTATAGAAGGAATCGTGAGGCAACGACAAAGGTATGGTTACATACATAGTCCTTTACAAACCATTGAAAGACATTGACAGTAGGTAATAGAAGAATAAAAACCCAATCACAAATTCCTAAAGATAACTAAATTTGCGATTGTAGAAGTATCTATTTAAGCGTTGGTGTTGTGTATCAGTTAATCATAGACAATTCAAGAGGTGTCAACGACATCATGCACGTGGGAGATACGATTAGAGCAAAAATATATTTAGATTGTAAATTACACGCCGCAACTAGGTGAGAAGTTTGCAAAATGATAAATAATAAATTACGTTTTCAAATGGTTCATAGACGCATTTTAGCTTGGCTTAATTCGGATCGATTTGGTTTTTGTAAGTTCGTTACTTAAAGATAAATCAGCCAGTATCAGTAATTGTTTATGTATAAATTTACAATGCATCCAAAACTAAAAAACAAATATTGACACAAAAACCAACACGATAACGTTCGATCATGACCATGACCATAGAATAAACACAAGTTACTATGCTACCTCAGGTTAAACCAATGTTTGGTGAGGAAACAAACCGTCTGCCTATCAAAACGTATTTGAAAACCAATAATGAATCATACAGTACTGATAAGGTAATGTATGGTAGTATGGTATTTGGTACAAAAATGTTAATTAGTATTGTAAAAAGAATTTTCTGGATAGATAAATTACATGTGTATGCATTTATCGCTAAGGCTTAGAAATCAAGAATTTCTCAATTTCTTAGTCAGCTCAAAGAAAAAGTCAACTCCAAATAGTTACAGATAAAATATATCGTTGAATAGGTACACGTCAACAATAAAATAATAAAAAAAATACAACCGAATTGAGAACCTCCTCCTTTTTGTGAAGTCGGTTAAGAATGACAATAAAGGCAAAGTATTTTGCCTTTACTTCAAAAACTACGTGACTAAATTAGGGTAATTTTACATTTGTGTTCTTGAAGAAGAAGTTCACTCTGAGACTATTAAAGGAATTGAGTAGTAGTCGACAACATGCTAAAGTTAATCCCCGGCCTCTATACCACGAGTACCATTTGACAGTACCATTGGACAGTACCATTAATTTTACAAGCAATGGCAAGACATGGTGTTTGTAGAACAAAAAACTCCACAATATCAAATAAACTAGGTATTAATTATAACTACACAACCATCTAAAATTGATCATAATTATGGTCAACGATACAACTTTGCAATTTGAATGCGTTATTAATCTACAAATTCAACTATCAAAATCAAACCCGATGGACTGGTTCTCAAATTGTGACCTCTACCAATGAATTAATTGTTTAGCATTAGACTCAAACCTTCGTTACGTAAACAAAGTGATAATAACATTGACAATATGATTAGTAAGATGTTATGTGTATGCGAAGTTACCAATGTTATTTTTATTAGATGATCTCCATTCATGATGATGACTCAAAATGTGTTTGCTTTTTGATGATATCACAGATTCCAGCAAGATCAAGACGAGAAAATATAATGATAGGAGATAAATAAAAGATTTAGATTTTTGATTGGGGATAAGTTAAAGTGTCAGTGTAAGTGTACAGTCTGTGTGTCGTTTGAGTATGTTAACCAAATCACTATCACTCTTATCTTAGAATGGCATTAATGCATCATAGGTAATAAATAAAGAAACAAAAATATACTAACCGTTAATAGTCGGTAATGACAGAGTCACACTAAACAATCCACTGAATTGATAGTCAGTATCAAAACACTAGAAAAAAGTTCACAGGATCACAAAAGATTTATCACAACGATCAATTATTTGAGAATTTAGCACGCGTGCGTCAGCTTTCATCGATCGAGCGCTACTGGTACTGACAGTAGTATAGTAAAACCATGCGCCCGCGCACGTTTTGACCGACCGAGTACAAGTCGATGCTCTTTCTTAGGGTTTGCGTGAAGATTGGAAAGATTTTAATAAGTCGGGTTGTAGTATGTTTATTCACCGTGAAACTGATGTATTTTTAGTAGGTACAGGGCAGGTAATAACTTCTGTAGGGCCAAGGGCTTCTGTTGCTAAAAATCGTAAAGTGATGAATACTATATAGGTAAGATAATAATATACATCTTGTATTAGCTATTGCTGTCATTTAAAGATACATTTTTTTTATTACTTACAATAAATTAGTTTGTGTAAATTACTTAAGTAAAACACATAGAACAGAAATGCATTGATCAAAATGTAAGTACAACTATAATATACCAAAACAAGTCTGAAACTAGCTAGGTGCAATTATTAACTATGCAATCTGGTTTGAAGAGTCTTGTTTGCTACTCTGATATTCTTGACGTTAATAAGAACTTGGAATATGAAACAAGGAAAGTATTTTGAAAAATATTTCTGCTGAAGCACTACAATATAAATATAACATGTACAAGCAAAAACTTGTATACGTGTGTACAAAATTATCGATATTTGCCTCCAAGAATGCTATAAAAAACTGTTCATTGGTATTTGATCTCTACCAACATCATTCACAGATTTTTTCGATTAATTATATCGAAACACAGGCCCCAATTCATTAGAGTCGTTAAAATCGTTCCACATACGGCGATCTGTATCCACGGTCCGATTTGGACCAATAACACGGAACAGTGGGCCGGTGTCAACGAACGCGGGCCCGCTTCTGCGAGCAAGGACGACGAATTATATAACTGAAGAACTGTGTGGAGTGTATATTTGAATAAACTGAAAGTACCGAACGAAAACACGTTTAAAAAAAATCAGGTAGACTAAAACGAAGATAGTGGGATGAACTCAAAAGTCATAGTACCGAATTGAGTACAGTAGAATGGGAGTAAAGGTAGTTGCTCTTTGTTGGAACTATCTAAAGAACTAGAGAAATACGACGGGTTTGTGCTCGAATCTTTCCTGAAGCATGGACCCTGTGTAACAGAATGAAAAGAAAAGTACCTATACAGTATAGTGTGAGACGGGAGGTCTTTGTACTACCACTATAGGCTGAAATAAATATTATTATGCAAGTGGAAGAAACCAGAAGAAACTAAACAAGCAGTGTCAAAATGACGAAATAATATATAACGCGAAGAGGTTCTTGAAAATGTTCAAAGTCAGATCCAAAAGTATTTTATTAATTGAAATAACAACGATCATTTTGAATCAACGTATAAACTAAATAACTCCAATTCCAACGCGACCAAACCAAGAAGAATCAGGGCAACAAACACGGCTTGGCTTAATTTGATGATCAAAGATCACATATCGAACGCATAATTTGCGATAATCCAATTAGCAATTTTGAAAGATCAGTAAGTAATTAGTCTGAATCAGGTCTACCTTGGCATTTATCATGATTTTACTGGTAAACATTGCTGACATAATTATGACACATTGATTTTATTATAAAGCTTAAATTTGATTGTTGAAAATGTTTTGGGAAACTTTTCCCAAATATTTGTAAGTTTACGCCAAAACAACTCAACAAAATTGGCGAGTTTTCTAACTTCGTAAGTAGGTTAGCTTATATTTCCTTTCCAAATATTTACGAAAGAATCTGTATTTAGACTAACGTTTGAAATGAATCATTTCTTAAAATACTTTTGATTCCTTTTCATTGCCTATAGCGTATACAGACACAAAGTAGATAATTACTAGATACTAATGTCAAGCCGTGGTGTGTCCAGCCTAAGAATGAACTCCTCCCTCTTCTCCGTGGGTGTCGTAAAAGTCGGTTAAGGTACTGCACCAGGTTATAAGAAGCAGCATTCACCAGAGTATTTAACACCAATGCTACTATTTCATTCTAGGAAGGAAGGAGGCCTCGTTCATCAGTGGACGTAAATACAGGCACACGAAACTTTTTGTTTTTTGTCTCAAGGTGGCGAGCACAGTGCTGTGTCACGTAGGGCGCGTCCTAGGTTGACGTGGCCTGTGAACTTATGCATTTTTATAGGCAGAGATAGGGTCATAAGCTTGCACCGGCACTTATTCAAATAAAGAATATAAAAAATACCAAAGAACCTTCAAATAATTTACAATTATTTAAATAGAGTATTAATTCTCACATAAGTGCCTATCGAAGCTGATTTTGCTGATCTATACACAGATTATGTGACACCTCTTTATATATTTCCAAATCATTGTCAATCTTAGAGTTATAAGCAAAAATAATAACTTATACTTCCTACTATAGCTTAACTATAGCTTTCGTAGAGCCACTATGTTTCTGGAAACCTATAGAATTATATAAAATATTTATTGTTTTTTACTGTATTTTACTAGAGAAAATTGTTTTAGTTGCTTACCACATCGAAATGAAAAACTAACGAATCCGATCGGAAACGTTTCCAACGTTTTAGAATCGCCCTGCTGATCAGTCTATCTTTGTCTGTATGTAATTGTATGGATTCTTCTTAAAAGATTTTAATGCTACTTTTACTATGCAATTAAGTATTTATTATGCATCTGCCAGTATAAACATTCAATGCTGGATGAGGCCTTCCCGTAGATGC
Source organism: Epirrita christyi (assembly GCA_951392215.1). NCBI lineage: Eukaryota > Metazoa > Arthropoda > Insecta > Lepidoptera > Geometridae > Epirrita > Epirrita christyi. The sequence goes on along the minus strand of OX595848.1, from coordinate 6,612,446 downwards.
ATAGCGTGCAAAGAGGATTTACCATAATCACCACGCTTGGCAGGCGGATTGGTATCGCAGTTTCGTGCTAAGTACTCAGGTGGATGCTGCTGCCCCTCTCCTGGCGTAATCCCTTAGTCGCCTTTTACGACATCCAAAGGAGTGGGAGTAGTCCTATTCTCTAAGACTATCTCGGCACAGGTGAACTGCACACTAACCGTCTTATTCATAATCAAAGTTTGATTAACCTTAGCTAAAATAGTTTTTTTCTTGTTTTGGCGTAGGTCATTTTACATCAGAGAGAACGAAACAAAAGTAATTTTAACTAAAATAGGTGTAAAAAATTATTATGAATGTGAAAAACTGCAGTTAGATACTTAGATACAATGCAGGCGCAGCTACCAAAAGTAAGTCTTTCGATAAATAAAGCTCGTGAGTCAAGAGGAAATAAGTCGCTACGACCCAGAAACTGCTGGCGTCGTTTTGATGTAGACGTAGCTATAGCTACTTCGACACATTATCTGATTCACGACTGAGAAGGGAAAAGTCAGTAATTTGCTCTTACACCTAATTTATACGCATCATGATCACCAGCCTGTTTACGACCACTGCTACGCGAGCCTCCCCCATAAAATACAATGGGGGGGAAGTGCCAATGATCACCACGGTGGCAGGTTGATTGTTGATCGCAATGTTGGTGTTGATTACTCAGTTAGATGCGGCTGCCCATCCCCTGGTGTTATCTCTTTGTCATCTTTTACAACATCCACTGAAGGGATGGTATTCTTGGAGTGCGCTAAGAAAGGAATTTCCAAAATTTACCTCCTAAGAGTTGCAGCTGAGTATTGTAGTTTGCATTGAAAAACTCAAGCGGACGAAGTCACGGGCGTGGCCACTAGCGTACAATATAACTTATTCATATATTAATAAACTGGCATCTGTCTGCCAGGTGATAAGCATAAGATCTTAACATCTGCTTATTTACCTCAACATAAGAATTGCGTATTAAAATCGTTCAGTTACTTTTGATCATGAGCTCAAAGATTAACACTACAACCATAGTCATGTTTATGTAATAATATAAAACTAATTTACATGCGCAATACCTACCATATGCAAAACATATTTAAAAAGAATATTATAATGCAGTTACATACTTTTGCATCTGTGGCCGCGGACGGAAAGGATACAGACACGGCTACTAACACGTTTACCCATACCTTATGTCGTAAGTCATATGGTTTATTTTCAAACCGTTTTACATCCAAAACTCGACTGTTTTTAGTTTGATGGCGCCACAGTGCGGTCTTTATGGCATTAGTGATAAGGTTCAATTTTGTACTTGGGTAGGTCGATGTTTGTTTTTAGTAGACGGTGGCGCGACATCGGGGCGACAACATCGTGATTCGTTGCGCTAGGTCATGTCAGGTTTGTTCCTTTTGGACTTACTTTTTGCGGTGAGCCTATTGCATTTATTTATAGGCAATAAGCATTTAAGTTTAAGATATGTTAGGGAATGGTGTAAAATACGGCAATGCAAGCACTAGGGGTAATTTTGAGCTCTCAGGCCCGAATTCTAGAACTAAACTCATCAAAATCGAGACTCAGGCATAGATTTAACCAAATATCAATTAAAAACTGTCACCAAATCTATGCTTGAGTCTCGATTAACGCTTGAGCATAGTTCTGGAATACGGGCCTTTATGTGTGCCGTGCACTGAGAAAACAGTTCATCAAAAAATATGGTGATTTCACGTAAAGTAGGGAGCATACGGAAATAACCATAAAGTACGATGAAACTACTGTTGCTGCTGCTAACCATATATTATGATGAGCTGTCACCATGCATTAGTAGTTCGTATCACCGTATGTCCGGACTTACGGTGACGGTAATCGTAATGGACCATTACTTTTTGAGAGAGAGCATAACATTACATATGACTGTCATCATATTTTTGTATGCTTTCCTACTATTTTTATGTGCTCTCCTCTAATTTCCGAGTAATCCCTATTATTTTATCTTACTATTTATCCATGCTTTCCTACTATTATTGTATGCTTTACTACTATTTTTAATGTGCTTTCCTCTCATTTCCGAGTAACTCCTGTTATTTAATCCTACTATTTATCCATGCTTTCCTACTATTATTGTATGCTTTACTACAATTTTGAATGTGCTTTCCTCTTATTTCCGAGTAATTCCTGTTATTTCATCTTATACCATTTATCCATGCTTTCCTACTATTATTGATGTGCTTTCCTATTGATTTTTCTTACTATTTTTCTATGCCTCCTGTTGTAGTATGGCTCGGGTATTGTTCCTTTTTCTTAAATATGTATGGGCCAATTAATAAAGATAATTGACACATAGAATAAGCAAGAGTACGGTTAAGAGAATGATGATGATGTATAGTCGTTCATCGTCATCACTCCCGTAACCGTACTTTTGCACGGTTATGGGTCAGAGTAGATTACTAAGTGTCAATTATCTTTATAAATTGGCCCACGCATATTTAAGAAGAAGGAAAAATACCCGAGCCATGCTACAACAGGAGGCGTAGAAAATTAGTAAGAATAAACAATAGGAAAGCACATCAATAATAGTAGGAAAGCATGGATAAATAGTAGGATGAAATAACAGGAAATACTCGGAAATGAGAGGAAAGCACATTCAGAAAAAAGTACCTACGCAATACAGAAAATAACCCTAATAAAGTAGGTACTTCTAGACAGAAGTACCTATTTTATTAGGTATTATTCTAGAACAGTGGATTTGGGATTTGGTGAATTATTTGCTATAATGGAAAAACATATGACGGATTAACATTTTAATTAAAAATTACAAAATATTATTAAATAACGCAAAATATATAATTTAGAGTAACGGAGTAGTAGTTTTGGGGTAACGGAGGCGGGCTCGCACCGTCTCTTGCCAGAGGGCGCACGACCTCCTGTCACGGACCAGCTGAGGGTCGAGACCACTGTTCCAAAGCTGACTGCACCTTATCCGCGTCACCTGTACAAAATTGCAAGTGGTTAGGTCAAATAGATTTTTATATATGGGGGTCAAAAGTAGCTTTAAATTTGGGGTAGGAAATTCTGCCGAAGTCAGCCTACAAAACTCGAAAGGAAATTAGCTAAATTTACCTAAATACAGTATTTTGTGACATGTTTACTTTATGGTACCATAAAGAGTATCTCTAATTAACATGGGCTTTCACATTAGATATTTTACTTAATACGAGACTAAAATCAATACCTTATTCAAATCCCTGGTGATTGATCCTAGAACACGACGCGACTTCAGGCGTGCTGGACAGAGAACGGGATCAAGACTCGGGCTTTGCCAGGATACCCAACGTAATAAGATAGGCACGTTGAGCCCTCCAGGCGTTCACCAACCAGCCATGGTTTGGTAGGCGTCAGCAGGCAGATGCGTAGTAGAAAGGTGGAGATTATTTTATGTACAACCACATCATTTTAAATGGACATCAGCTGGGCATCAGTCGGCAAAACTGGGTCATGTACTGTCACAAGCTTTTACATCAACAGCTTGCATAAACTGGTGCACTAATCTTAAAACACTTATTTTTGTACACGAACAAATGTTAGGTATTATGAAACCCAGCTGATCTTTGTTGCACTTTGTTGCTTCAAATCACTTCACATTTTGTAACACTAACTATAGACAATCCGTAATATTTAAAATAAAATTACAAACAAAAGGCGGAGCGCATGTGCTTCCCTGCTAACTAAATAGAATAAAATGACCGGGCTAGGACCTACCCGCGTGCCGTTCGCAGTAGACTGGTGATTTCACAGTATTTTAATATGCCGGTCATCCAATATTATGAATCCTGTAATCATACTTTAGTAAAACGATAAACGTATTTTTGTGTGATGATCACGGTATTTTGGAGTGCCGCGTCAAATATTATGGTTCCGTAATCATATTCGATGGTAATTTGTTACGTAATTGTATTTTTGTGTGCTAGTTATGGTATTTTAGTGTGCGGTGTCAAATATTATGATTCCGTAATCATTATTTGATGTTTGTTCATTTGTTAATTAATTTTTGTATGCCCGTAGTTACATAGATAGATAGATAGATTAACACTTTATTGTACACCAGGAATACATAAAAGGATTTATTAAAATTAGCAGTACAATGGGCGGCCTTATCGCTGAGAGCGATTTCTTCCAGACAACCTTTGGATGGACAGTAACAAGCGAAGCAGTAACGAAACGGCGGAAGATATAGTCCGTAGTCGTATATTATAAGGATTTTATGCATAGAAGCTTCAAGAAAATTGATGCTAACTACAAAAATAAAGTGACGAAACTGTTATATCTTAGGTATCATCGAATTTCTGCCAACCAGACATCCAGCAGACCATTTCATATTACGTAGTGTTATTTTAAGAGGAAAGCATCGTAAAGTATCGATTTAATCTTCTTATATTCTGTCACCGTTTATTACGGAGAATGGTCATCATAATATTGTATTACTTACTATTTAAACTAGATTATTTTATTATATATACATGATACAACCTTATTTTAGAACAATTCATCGTATTTTTGAAAGACGTATTGATATTTTATAATGAAGCCAAAATGACATTTTTCTCAGTGTGATATGTCCGGCCTAACAATAAACCACTCCTTCTCCTCCCGTGGATGTTGTAAATGCCTTATTCAGGTAATAAATAAATGATTACACCAGGGGCTGGGCAGCATCATCCACCTGAGTGCTTAACACCAAACTGTGGTCACCAATATACGCCTGTCCAGCGTGGTGATTATGGCAAATCACCCCATTGTATTCAATGGGGGAGGCCTCGTTCAGCAGTGGACGTAATGAGGCTGGTGATGATGATGATGAATGAGACTCAGCCGTGTTCTCACGCAACAGAAAACGCAACCCTTTCTGAGCTTAATTTTTTTTAGAACTCTATTTCTTGTTTCCTGATTTTAATGAGAATTGACGACAGAGGTTGTAATTGTAGTGTTTCTTCCATCAGCCGTTACACGTCCACTGTGAACAAGGCCTCCCCCAAAGAATGCAATGGGAGGATTTTCCATAATCATCCGCTTGGCAGGCAGATTGGTTACCGCAGTATTGTTGTTGAGTACTCAGGTGTATGCCCCTGCCCATCCCCTGGTGTAATCGCTTAGTCTGCTTTTACTACATCCACGGGAGGAGACGGAGTCTATTCTCAAGCCAGATACATTACGGCACCAAGGCAGGATGTAGTGTTTAGAATAGAACATACCTGTTTAATTTTCTACCAGAGTACAGCTACAAGTCAGAACTCTAGTTGTAAAACCTTAATTGTTAAATTCCTTTTTACTAATATCCTTCTGGACTCTAGTTGTAAAACCTTACTCGTTAAATTCCTTTTTACTAATATCCTTCTGGACTCTAGTTGTAAAACCTTACTCGTTAAATTCCTTTTTACTAATATCCTTCTGGACTCTACTTAAGCCTAGACTGGTAGTCCTGGTTTAAACCCAGACTAAAGGCATTTTTTATAATAACACCATAGAAGTCTAGACCATCTGTGCAAGTATAGTACCTACTCCCGTGTTAGTGTACCTTTCGTTTATACATATTTCAACATCCATTGTTTATGATATGGCTACATGTCGTGTTTGTTCATCTTGTAATTAATTCGTCTTGTGTTATTTATGTTATTCAAGTGATATTTATTTGGTTGTACTTTCAACACGCTTGTTTCTGTCAACTGGAGTTAAGTATTTCGTTCCGTTTTATCGACTGTTTACGTCTGCAATACGAGAAACATTAAGGTTTCTATGAAAAGTCTGGCATTGCCTTGCAGCATGATACGACCTTTTGCACGTGAACGAAGTTGCTTTTAATTTGGCTATTATTTCTTCAAACTCCATGAAATTTTGTACAATCAGTACACTAACTATCTAGACCCGTAGTGCGTCAGTTTTTTTTAAATTCCTTTTATTTTTGTTTATGATTTGGTAACCATATAATTTTAAAAAAATCATTGATAAATCATACGAGATGAAAAGAAGTGAAATCATCTTCAATGATGTTGATAAATAAAGAAATTTGATATTTTTAATCTCTACCTAAAGTTGTCTTGACGAACAGCTTAATATTCGCGAGCCATTTTTCAATTAATGACTGACAAAATTTAAATTTAATGTCTCCGAAATCGGAACCGTAAATTACGGGAACAAATTAAGTTGTCTGCGTCACAGCTTGAAATACATGGTAAGAGACATCCACGTGTTCGATGAATGATGCATTTATATTGCATGACGAATTGAATGAGTGGAATTCATGAGTTTCATAATTTCATTTTAGAGGAGACATAAATAAACGCAAAAAAAGAACGGAACGCAAGGCATTGTGTTTTCAGGTAATATGGAAAGGGTTCCACCGTATTTTTTTTAAGTATTTATCGGCCACCGTTCACCGTTTCTTCTATTAACTTACCTAAGAGGGTCCTTTGTTTAGAGTTCGTCCTGGGAACTCCAGACCGTCGCGTCGTCCAACCTATTTCTGTTAACAAGCAGCAATTCTCTTGTTCCGGTTTGAAATGCAGGTCTGTCTATTTAGGTAGTACACAGACTGATAAAATTCATTACTCATTTTTTTTTATACTACTTGGCAAACAAACAAGCTTACAGCCCACCTGATGGATGTAGTTACCGCGTAGCCTATGAACGCCTGCAACACCAAAGACATCACACGCGCGCTGCCTACCCTGAGACATAAAGATGAAATCTCATGTGCCTGTAATTTCACCGGCACCCGTACCCTTCAAACCGAAATACAGCAATGCGAGCACTACTGCTTGGCGGAGAAATAGGTACGGTAGTACCTAGCAGGTACTTCCCCGGACGAACTCTTTCACAAGAAGTTCTACTATTAACTATAGTAAGGCTTGTGTAACGGTATTTGTAGGCAATCTCGTCATTATGAGCAAATATAAATTTTCCAAATAAGTACGTGATTTATCGACGTTTACCAACACGCAATGAAATCCTTCTAAAATGTAAAGCAGCGCGGCCATTTTTGTCATAAGATCTGCGCCTTTATTGTCTAACGAACTAAGTAATCGCTTTCGATTACGATTTTATTGTACACTAGCTGTTACCCACGACTTTATCCGCATTTATATGAAAGCTGAAACACGTATTTCTTTATTTCTTACCAAAAGCAAACCAATATGAATTTTCAGATCCCTAACTTGAGGAATGATGGTTTGCCCATACAAACTTCCAACCCCTATTTCACCCCCTTCAAGATTATTTTTCGAGACAAAAGATAGCCTATGTCCTTTCCCAGTAAGTATATAATCTATCTCCTAACCGATCCATGCAGCCGTTTAGCCTTGGAAAGGTAACAAACAAATAAACAAACAAACAATATTGGTATGGATTGCGCGGCATGTTTTGAATATTACTGTTATTGAAAAGATGCTAAAGCAAAAGCCTGCTTCTTAATCCACGCTGTTTGATATTAGATTAAAATATATTGACTCAGATTATTGTTAAGGATCACGGTCAGATAACAAAGTCACACTGTTTAGGCCATAGTGGCACGTACACCAGTCACTAGCCGGTGTCATTGGTAGCAATTCTGTGCATAATTATCTAAATTTAAACTGCACTAAAACTATCTAGGCCCCTTTTATTTCTGTCAATTAAAAAGAGCGTGCGATAATTTTAGCGCATTTTAAAGAAGGAAGGCGACATTTGACCCAGGTTAAAAAAAATTAACCAGGTCCCCTGGGAAGCAATAAATAATATTTTTGGCCGAGTTTTCCATAGACCTTGTACAGGTAGTAGGGAATCAAAAGTTACATCTGACTCAATTTATAGCAAAAACTTGATATATACTGTATATAAAAAAGTAACCTGTATAAACAACTTGTTTTACTTTCGATAGCTAATTATATATTATACTTGAATGGATAGTATGACATTATAAAAAATTACATAGGTACTTGAATACGAACGTTGATGGTAGATGTTTCATGTCAGTCTATGTGTCATAAGTATATCGTATTCCAACCGAAGTTAGCGAAATTTTTTATGTAAATAACCTCTATCAATTATTTTCTCCCAACTTCTACACACTTCATTCAATTTGCTTATTAATTCTCTTAGCCTATTATTACTAATAACCAAAAGTATATTTACTGAAGGTAACGTGAAATTGTCAAAAAAGGTTGGTCACAAAATGTATTGAACGTCGCCATCATTCTTTAGGTAATACTGCACAGAATTGCAACCATTATCAATATAATACCTCCGTGCTGCCAACAACAGTGCAACAAATTTTTAAATCTGAGCGCATAGCTCCTATCTATACACCATCTCACAGCCGGTTACCTCAGCCTCTGACCTGTGGATTTGTGCGTTGAATTTCAATAACATTATAATAAACATTCTCTCACGCAGCTGAACCTTCACCCACATTTATGTTACTCTTGTGGATTATATCTTTAAAGAGTTATTGAGGTCTATAATTTTCTCTAAAGCTTTAAGAATCAAACGCGCTATAATTTTAATAAGTGCCTATTTTAGGTAGGTAATTGAAGTGCCGTCTTTCTCGTAGGAAATTGTAGCATAATTATCGACTATCATTAAAATGTGTCCAGGGTACTTGGCATAGGAAACAGTTATTAACAAGTTATTAGTTGGTCAATGGTTAATATTATTTGATTGTGTGTTGTAGGTAACCTTTAATTAGTGTAATTGGTAGCTGTATGCCGTTCTAATTAAAATAAAAAATAAATAAATAAACATAACATAGAACCCAACAGTCAAATAGTCCTGAACGCACACTATAGGATTCCCTGTGTCGTGGGTATCAGGAACAACATGTACCACAACACTTAGACCCAGAACAAATATTTGCAGATCGTGCAAACATTTGTCTTGCAGCGGTAATCGAACCCGCACCTCTTGCGTCTCAGCCGGCTATTCGCCCGCCGCGCCACGGAAGTCGTCTATTACTGAGAAGTATTGAATCATTTAAGATTCCCGTAAGGTACCTACGTGAAATTCCGCTTTCACCCTCAACTTTTTTATGGTTTATTGTTTCAAAACAAAAGTCAATTTCGTACCTTGATAGTCTTCTACAAACATCATCATCATCATCAACCTGTAGAAGTCCACTGCTGGACTTGGGCTTCCCTCATAGAATGCCACGATGAGCGGTCTTGACATTACATTCACCGACTTCGTACTTTTTGCTACCTTTATAAAGTCTCTTGACTGTGTGTAAAGTCTTACGTCCAAATTTATGTTCACACAATTATGTCTATATAATTTGATGAGAATTTTAAAATGATAGAGAAAATTTTTTTGTGTTCAGAGGCCGGGCTCTAGCACAGAATAAATATTAGTACAAGCTCTAGTTTTGAGTTAAATTTACTCCAAATCCGGTCTTCATAAAATTTTTTAGATACCGTATAAGATAGATAAGACTGACCAATATATACAAGATTAATTTTTGATTCCAAACAATGAACCAGAAAAAAGAGATACTTAAAGCGTAATGAGCCCGAATTCTTTTTTTTTAATACATTTGGTATTTCTCCTGAGCAGGTTATAATATAGGAACAAAACCCCCCAGATAACTAGGGGGGCTCTGAAATCACACAAACTTGAATGGAAATACCAAATGCACTTCAAAGAAGGTTTATAGACTGTTTTTACGTGCCCTCTAGTGTCGGGCTATTGAACACATATATCAGAAGTATAGAGTTCTGCTGTTTTAACAAATATACCACAATCTTTGAACAAACAGACATACATACGCCTCCATAGTGTAGATGGGAGATTTGCTTGCATTTTATAGAGTAGCAAGCTAATAACGCTGCGGTTTTAGCTTTTGATTGCTTCTGTGGTGAGAGGTCAATTAAATAGGCTCAGGAATGTAGGCTGAGGAATCCGTGTACTTGTTTTCATTGCTGGTTTCAACTTTCAACGCCGCATTGTCTGGGCTTATGTGTGGCTTGTCTAACAATAACTGTATGCAGTTTCGAAACAGATATTTTACGTTGGGTCAAAGAGTCAAATTGGTAGAGATGAGGGCCTCAGGCAAGAAAAGTAGGCCTTGAGAAGTTACACCTTTGCTGATAGAACTAAAAATGAATACTTAAGGGTCATTGGTCGGGTTCACGCTTTAAGTACTTATCTATTTTTTTCTGGTTCATTGTTTTTAATCAAAAAATATTTTAGACCATTTGTAATCTGTTAAGCTGTTTTGGAACAGACGTACAAACAAAATCAACCCCTCACCACTCTGAACTGCCGATGTAAAAAAACATCCTGTCATAGTTATGTCGCTTAGAATATATAAATCTATGTCTTAAGTTCTGGGTAAGTGGGTCTGGGTGTTATGGTACCATTGGTACTCGTAGTTGCTGATACCCACGACACAGGGAATCGTAGTGTGGGATCAGGACTCTAATTATGTATGTGACTGTTGGGTGTTATGTTATGGTAAGTTGTGTTGGTTCTATAATATTGGTCAAGTCGTACATAGGTAGTTACGAAAACTACAGTGCAGGTAAACTGTAACTTTGAAGAAAGTACAATAGTTGTCAAGTAATGGTTCCATGAAAACAGAAACTTAATTCACGCATTAGGGCGCAGGTAGTGTTCAATAATTACGAGAATCGGAGCTCAGGTCTAAAATTCTTCTTTGATAATTGGTCAGTAAATTTAGTGCTATCTTTTAATATGTGGTTGTGTTGGTGGCGCCAAAACTGACCAATAATTAAGAAACACCTTTTACCCTTTATTAAAAACAGGCCTCATAAATTGACCGAGTCATTCACCTACTTAACGAACTATAAATTGAAATAAATACCAACCTTCGGTGTAGTTCAGCCAATGTTGTATTTCGTGGAGACAAAAAATCAAACATTTAATATAAATACTAGCTGCGCCCCGCGGATACACCAGCGTGAACAATGATGATGATGTAAAGTAGCCTATGTGTTAATCCAAGGTATAAGATATCTCGCTCCATTCCCAATTTCACTCAAATCCGTTCAGCCGTTTAAGCGTGAAGAAGCAACAAATATGCTCACAAACTTTCGCATTTATAATATTAGTGTGATTTGAGCCTCATTTCCTTTACATTCAAAGACTGTACTGTTTACCTTGTGGCAAAATAAAATCCAATCGCGATGCAGTGGTACCGGACGTAACAGGAAAAGAGCTGGCTTTTATTTGGCTCAACGCATTAGTTTTGCCATTCAGCGTGGCATTGCAGCCAGAGCGTCTTGGAGACGCTTCCGTCTGGTAGTGATTTGGATCAGTTGAGCTATCTTTAGATAGTTTGCAACGGTCTTTAGAACGCTCAAATTAATCATTTGTATTTTTTTAAATTTGTACACACTTGTATTATTAATTACTTAGTTGTTTTATTCTTTCAGTAAATAACTATATTTTACTAAAAAAAACATCACTGTTCGGAAAAAAATCGTCTACAATATTTCGTTTTGTCGAATTAAACATTAGCTGTTCGACAAGTACACAGGAGTATGATCGACATTTTGTGAAAACCTGACATGACGTAGGTAAATGCATCTTACAATTAAGAAAGCCAGTATATATCGTTCCGTAAATAAACGTAAACGCGAGCCAAATTAACATGCGTAAAAATTAAATGAATAAAAAATAGCCACGCAGCGACTCACGAGCGCGGTATTATATTCTTTTTACGCCATTACAGTGATATTGCGTGCGCATGCGCACTGAGCAGGTATGTAGCTAGGATTAGCATTCGGGCCACATCGAGTACAACTAAAAGGAACCCTAAGAAAGGAGGGTATTACGAATGGGGCCACTGACTTCAAATCCTACGCTCTCCAAGTTCAGGCGAAGTACAAGAATTAGCTCCTTAAACCAGATTTCTGGCCAGCTGGCATTGTTTACTGACGCTTTAGGGAAGCGGTAACGAGTCAAAATCCCCCAAAAGATGTAAAGTGTTAGTTTTAAGTGGAAAATATATAAGTTAATATATTAGGTATATATTATAGGGGTTATTGTTTAGTTATAACTTTGTTATACATTTATCCCATGTAGCCTGAAATAAATACATTATTATAATTTTGTGGTGGTACCCTTCACCTCTAGCGATGAATCGTATTGAACTGACACTCTCTGAAAGTCATGGTTTCAGCAAGAGAGTTTTTGGTTGAACTTGAGATAACTTCCAGATATAGGGGAGTTCTGACTCCGTATCTGTTTCCATTCCCCTGACTGCGGCTCTGTGCATGAGTTTCGTGCAAGTCCAACTTTGCAAATTACTAAAGGACTACAGATAACAATCCAGGCATGCATTTTGCACAATAATGGTCACATTGAAGATATTACAGAAGGATAAGTGCAAAATCTGATGTTTTTATAAACTGTGTACCTAGACTAGGATGGAAATATAAAAAAATTAAGTGGATAGACGGTGACGCAATGTACAAACAAACGTGTACATTGTACGTACATTGCGTGTATCATTTTTAGGGTTCCGTACCTCGACAGGAAAAAACGGAAACCTTACAGGATCACTTTGTTGTCGTTTATCTGACTGCCTGTCTGTCAAAACCCTTTTTTTAGGAACGGCTAAAGATATCAACTTAAAATTTATACAAAATATAAAAATCATGCTTATTAGTAACAAATTTTTAAATAAAATAATCATTTTAATCATATCCCTTGGTCACAGGATCTATCAGTAACAAAATTATAAGCATAAGGGATCTATTAGTACAAGTGACCATAACCACAGTACGTGTCTATCAGTAAATACTCTCTAAACGGCAATGAATTTCTAAATTTTGTATAGAAATACTAGGTGCTTCCAGTAACCTCACAATGCTAGGCTTATCCCTTTATTCATAACAATTTTGAAACCTATTTTAGTTAAAATAACTTTTGTTTTGTTCTCTCTGGTGTAAAATGACACACGCCAAATCAAGACAAAAGCTATTTTAGCTATCAAAGGTTTAAAAATTAATTATGAATAAGAGGGTTAGTCTAACATTGAGGAGTTTAGACTTTTTTACCTCTTAGTTGTTATATGGTGAATTTTTTTAGGAACAAAGGTGGCTGAAACTGAAAAGGGCTTTGATTATTTGGAAGTAATTTACGGATTGGAACCCTTAGGGCGCAATCGAGTCACACTTGCTCTTGTCCGTTTTATTTATCTTATTAATAGTGAGTTACGAAGGTTATTTGAGGCTTTTAAACATACCGACGTAGGTATTAGACAACTGTGTATAATATTATTTATTGTTCCTTGAAGTTGATTCCATAGAGGATTATAACCACACAGATTTTATTCCATGTACTTAGTGACGAAAATGCTGAAGTTTCTACGTGAATACGTGAATTTTTACGAATCTTTTTTAAATAAATGTTGACACTCAAATCATGAGAAACCTTTTTTTTAGTATGTGCCGGATCATGCTGATGTTAAAAGCTACTGAAAGTCATTATTCAATTCAAGTTATTATTATTACAGATATTTCTAAATGAGATTTTAGCAGTCGAAGGGTAGAGCGACATCAGCCCACGCGGCTTTATCATTAATATAGTCATCTAGAGTGCTAAATGATCAATGATAATGATTCTAATCCTCAAGAAGTTTGTTTGATCTTTTTAAAATTGTAATTTGTCCTTGTAAAGGTGATAGTGAGTAGTGATATGATTGTAACAGGAGATCATAACATCTGCGGTCAGCCGTCTAATGCTGTTCAACGTGAACAAATCAAGTTTAGTCGCAAGGTATGAGGAAACCTGCGGCTTCTGGCTCGCGGTTTAGTTATAAATCAAGTGGCTGGTCACGGCCATTGAGAGGTGATAGGTACATCATAGAGTTTTTATTTATGCCCCTTTGCACGCGAACGAAGTTGCTTCTATTTTAGCTATTATTTCTTCTAACTCCATGAAAGTACACATCATCAGTACACTAATATCTAGGACACGCGTGCGTCAGTTTTTTTTTATTTATATTTTGGTAACCATATAATTTTATAAGAAACTAACATATCAAATTATACACCACATGTCTAGATAATATTATTTTCACACCACCTGCTCGAAAATGTCCAATTACAAATCATGCAACCTCAACGTAATATAAAGCATTGTCTCTCTAGGGATATAAAGTTGTATGAAACTTCCTAGGAAATAAAGTGATTTGAATTTGGAACGTCAAATTCGTGTGGAGACTCGTGGAAAACTCTAAGTAAAAAAATGCCCATATGGCATTGTAAAGAGGTTTGTTCGAAAATCGAACTGGCCGCCATAAGCAGAACTCAACAAAAAAAAAGAAAAAGGTGCGTTTACAAAGAATGTGAAACAAAAGAACACGCGTGTTTGGTGCTGTTATTTTCAGTAAATTTTATTGCAATATTCATGTTGATAAAAAATGTCAAACGATAGTGATTCTACTCCAGAGTTTATCAAAACAGACGCTTTAGAGATTATTGTTAATCTACTACCGCAAAAATCAAAACAATCCCTGGCTTTTTATTGTCTCGCAGAAGGTGAGAAAAGTAGAGTATGCTCCTCTGGAATAAAGTCTATCTTCGTCTTGGGTAGCTTGAACCCCTCGCTTTACTCAGGACTCTATATAACTCCCTCGCTACACTCGGGAGTTAACATTAGAGCCCCTCGTTACGCTCAGGGTTCAATATGCCGCCCGCGACATAAGACACTGCTTTATTCCCTTAGTGCATAATCTACTATAGTGTACTGATCAGATGTACAAAGTTTCATGGAGTTAGAAGAAATAATAGCCAAATTAGAAGCAAACTTCCTTTTGTTAGCTACTGGCGACCTCCTCTTAAATATTTTTTCTCCGCCTAGTAATCCGTGCCTTTGTTCGTACGTGTCTTTTTTCTAGAACTCATCTATTGAGTTCAAGAAAAATATGTGAGCGTTATCAGAGGCTCAATTCTCTAAATTAAAAATATTCAATTCGCAGTATAATCTCGTATCAGTCGCACGTCACGTATAGTAACTATTACTTAATCTTCGCGTTTCTTGCGAAGAATATGTAATAGTTACTATAACAAACAGTGCGGCTGACACGAGATTATATTGTGACTGGTTTTTTTTTTTTTTAATTATAGAAATGGGCCTCAGAAGAGGATTTCTTCATCAGCCGGTAGACATGGACTGCTGGATGAGGCCTCCCCCTTAGCGTGCAATAGAGGAGGATTTGCCATATTCACCAGGCTTGGCAGGCGGATTGGTGATAGAAGTTTGGTTAAGTACTCATGTGGATGCAGCTGCCCAACCCTATTGAGACGAAAATAGTTTTTTTTTTATACTACTTGCCAAGCAAAAAATCTTACGGCCCACCTGATGGAAAGCAGTTACCGTAGCCTATGGACGCCTGCATCACCAGAGGCATCACACGCGCGCTGCCGACCCTGAGACATAAAGTTGAAAAGTCTCATGTGCCTGTAATTTCACCGGTACCCGGTACCCTTCAAACCGAAACACAGCAATGCGAGCACTACTGCTTGGCGGCAGAAATAGGTATGGTGGTAGTACTTCCCCGGACGAACTCTTTCACAAGAAGTTCTACTACTAACAAAATAAAATAATACTAATAGAATAAATAAACATGAAATAGATTCCATTACGAAAGCAATAATAAAATATTTCATTACCAGCCTGTAGAAGTCTACTGCTAGACATAGGCCTCCCCCTATTTATAAACAAAATAAATATATTAGGTACTATAATATAGAATAATAATAAAACCACCATCAGCCCCCTTATTCGCTATGACGAAACGTAACATAAAGCGGGCTCATTACGATATCTGCGTGAAATCATCGCTAAATCGTATTCGTACCCCCTTATTCGTCGCGAGTAAGGGGGCTGGTCATAATCAACTGACGACCGAGTAATGAGAGGATTTGGAAATAAAGGTTCTCGAGTGGCAACCACGAACCGAACGACGTGTAAGAATAACTTTTTACCTTTCTGACGCATTGATATCTGAAACTTGAACTAACATTTTTTTTATCCAAAGGCGGTTTTGTGAAACATCTTTTGATATTGGCACGCAGGCAGGTGGCAGGTGTGCGTAAAAACCGTCAAAGGGCTGATAAAAGTAATAATGTTGTATTAATTACTGCCTTCGTCACCTGTTGCGGCAAATTAATTGATAGTTATTTTAATCTTTCGGCAACTCCTTGTTCAAATGCACCTGCAATTAGCCAACCTTTAGTACCTACGTACAGAATTTTTATGAGAATACTCTTAAATTATCGGAAAAACTATTGATTTGAGTAGAACCGTTATTGCACTTACTACAGTACGTATTGATTCGAAAGTTCGAATCCAAATCTACTCTAAGGTCTATTTAGAAGCCTTCAATTTGATCAATAATATATAACCCATTAAAAATTACCATACATTAACGGACAGAAGCAATCAAGTATGGTAGGAAATACGCACAAGTTTAATGGCTACTAGCACGAGAGAGCTATAAAAAGTTTGATATTTTTTACGTTGTGTTGGGCGTCTAAAATGTACTACTTTATTAACATGAATACGTCATTAAATTTACTTCCATATAGTTGTAGGCAATTAATAAAACTGATGATACCACAATTGGGGGATAGTTTGATGTTGCAGCTAAAATCTAAAATTTAATTACACTACTCAATAGCTAAGTATAAAAAAATCGTCACGTTGAGCCAGGACTGTGACGCATTGCGCGCGGTGAAGGGAGAAGCCCCGCTATTTTGAGGTCGTTTCGCTATATCACTAATCTCGTATTCACGTAAAACACACGGCCGTGTCCACGACACGCCACACCCCGTTTATTTTTTTGATTCGGTAACACATACCGATGTTGTAATTGTATAGTAAGGGTTCTGTGTCAATTCGTGCATGCGTCTTCGAATGTTTGATATAAGACTAGAAGGAAAGAGGTTTGTAAGTTTACTAGCAACTTACTGGACTCCTTGAGAACTTTAGTATACCTCATCGCTCGTAATCAATCTCATAAACTTAAAGAATACTTTTAGCCACCCTACATGTTCCAAATCACAGAACATGACTGTTTTTAAGGTTGGACGTTTCGCAAGTGGAGCTAAATTCAAATTATATCGCGCTTTTTGCTGATCATAGATAATCAACACTTCTTGTGATTCCAAGCTGCAGAAACAGTAAGATGCTTGATTTATCTACAACAGAAAATCAACTCCATATAAGTACTGCCCTTAACCAACAATGATCAATTTATTAGTCTCAAATGGTCAGGCGCCGTTTTAGACCCCCCCGATCGTTTTAATGTGCTAATCACGCGTACGTTACTCATTATTTTGAACAGATAATATTTCGTAAGTATCTAATTATTATCGGTTCAAGCGAGATGATCAAATTTTTTGTACTAGGTTAGTTCTTGGAATTAATTAGACGCAAAATCGTTGGGCTAAAACATTGAGAATTGTTCTCAATAAACAATTGAGAACACCCGAAGTCACCGAATACACCGAAGTCGAAAACCACATAAAAATTTAACGGTTCTATTAGTTCAAGTACAAGTTCATCGGATCTATCAGTAACTACTAACTGTTTTCGGCCTAGCTCTCATTCGCCAAGTCTAAATTGTACAGTGCGGTCGTACGGACGGATGGATGGGAATCCTCCCGTGTATGGGTCACCTCCTGTGGATGGGTCACCTCCCGTGGATGGATCTCCTTCCGCAGATGGGTATCATTCCGTGGAAGGGTCACCTTTTTATTCCCTGTACTATTTATTTTATACCTTTAACCAACAGAAAAAAAAGTTCTACTGTTTAAACATTACATTTCTGTCTTTGTCACGAGAGGAGGACGATAGCACTTTTTCTCCCAATGCCCCCTAGTGGGGCCAGATAGGTGGGGGACGCTGGGAATATACCTGCGAAAAGGAACTTCGTTCCAAAATTATCAAGACAAATCAGCTTACACACAGAAAAGCAATAAATTCCTTAATTACTATAAGCGGTAAGTACTTACATAGAAATCATGTAGGAGATTGATTGGTACGTAAAAAAAAGTAATCGCACCGCACGTTAGATTACCAAATGCCGGTTGAGGTATGTATGGGAATGGTTTATGATTTCGTAAGG
Organism: Epirrita christyi; assembly: GCA_951392215.1. Taxonomy (NCBI): domain Eukaryota; kingdom Metazoa; phylum Arthropoda; class Insecta; order Lepidoptera; family Geometridae; genus Epirrita; species Epirrita christyi. The sequence goes on along the minus strand of OX595848.1, from coordinate 6,594,316 downwards.
CTTTAAATTGTACTTAGTTATAATGACGGGCTAGCTAAGTGCGAGTTAGTAGACAAATCGTTTTGATATAATGGTTTGTTCGTTCGTTGTGTCACTGGTTTTGTCGTGGTGACCATGCTTAATAACATAATAAGATAACATAACACCCAACGTCACATACATAGCCCTGATCCCACACTAGGATTTCTTGTATCTTGGATATCAGGAACTACGAGTACCATGGTACCACAACACCCAAACCCGGAACAAATATTTGCAGATCATGCAAACATTTGTCCCGCAGTGGGAATCGAACCCGCACCTCTTGCGTCTCAGCCGGCTACTCGCCCGCCGCATCACAGAGGTCGACCTACCTAACTTTTAGCTAGTGCTCTACCTCAATATTTTGTAAGTAATAAAATCCCAAAAAAGATCCTAATATTTCCCGTCACAAATTTGTGAAATTTGTGACTCACAAAATACAAAACGTCTAACTTGCCAAATAATTGGTAGAATATTTTGCAGTGGGATTTTCGGTTGAGAACAAATGTAGAGTTTGTTTGCCGTCAGTTGCCGTTTGGCAACCCAGTGGCGCGTCGCAATGTTTGCTGGATAAATATCCCGAAAAATAGGGAAAACCTACGAATTTAGCTCGCAAATATGCCGCAATTTTAGCATATTGTATTTCGATGGTGGGTCGACCTCGACGCCCTTTTGATGAGAAGTTTCTTTTGCTTTCGTATCGAAAGGACATGTAAGCTGAACGCCCTCTAAGCAGAACGTCCTAAAAGCAAAACGGCATATTATGAAATCGTAGAATCTTTACGGTTATCTACTTACTTAACTGTTATAACTGAGATTAATAGAGTATTGTTTTAACACGTTCAGTGCTGAAAACACAATATCTGTTTTTAGATTTTTAGTGATTGTATTAAGTACTTAGGTAGCCTTTTTTTTCTTTGAGCGAATCTTTTACTTCATCAGTTCTTTGTGTTGTGATTGTGTTTGACGGCAATGCTACAGAGCGGTTCACATAAACGTTTGTGTTAATTAAAAAATCCGTATTAAAACGCGGATCCGTGCAAAAAAAGTCCGCAGTCAACGTGTTAAGAGCAATGATAGGTAGGTATATTAGCTGAATGCCGACACAATGTATCTCGTAAGTATGTACTAGTATATAAAGAGCATCTACTCTTTAACAATCATGTGCGAGTTTAAAAACTAAAGAAATAACATCATATTTCATTTAAGATAGGGTTGAATGTGACTTACCAGCAAAAGGCACGTCGCACACGAGTAGGTACTCTTCGACAGTGGTCGGTGTTGCCGCTTCTGTCGTTAGCGTCAGAAACGCCGGACGCAAACAAATTTCCCCTAACAACCATCTTACAGTATCGCAGAAATAACACCTTTATACACAGATAATTAGGGTTAAAATTAAAAGTGACCTTCCAGCGAAAGTCACGTCGCAACCATAACTACTCTTCTACATTATTCTGTCTGTATCACCAAAAGTGACGACGACGGTGACGAAGGTAGCAAACGCATTACTATTTCTTAACAACTATAACATTATGAAAAATCATCATTAACCGGGTTAAGGTTAAAAGTGACTTACCAGCAAAGGGCACGTCGCACACGTACTCCTCCACACAGTTGTCGGTGTTGCCACTTCTGTCAGTAGCGCCGCTCGCGACAGAAGCAGCAGACGCGGCGCGAAGCAAACTCACTTCGGTTTCTGTGTAGCTGTCGCGAAGTGTCGATCGTCTTTTGTATTCCTGTTGGAGAAATACTCAGTTTGAAGGGTATAACGTATCTTTATACAGTATTTACTAACAGTTAAGGCGGCCATACACGAGCTTCAAGCTGTCGCAGTTGGGCGATTGGCAGTTTCAATACAATCGTTCGCAACACTCAGACTACGGCAATTTTGTATTGATACTGCAGAGCTATATCGTGTATAGTCACCCTTAATAAACCTACCAGCTAACTTTAAAATGGTATCGTAAACAATACTTACTAAAAGTGGTTTTGGATGAATGCTTCGATTAACGACCTCATCAGGGATCATTCCTAAAAACCCCACGAGCAAGACCTCACCAGTGGGGATTTTAGGAAAATTCAAAGAGTTCCCAAAAACCATACTGTGCGATCACTGGCGATTGTTGTGGGGATTGTGAGACAATCTAAATTTAATAATTCCCAAAAACCCCACCAGCAGAGAAGGTGATTATTCAAAGAATGTTCTGCCATTTCTCCCACCACGCGATCACAGGCCTCATGTTATGCAAAATATAATCTTGGACGTATCGAATCTAAAACTAAACTGACTAGACTAAATTGGGCCGCGACCCGTCCACCCACCAGCTTCACCCACCAGTGGGACCACGGGGAATTTATTTTTCCCCGTGCACCCACTGATTAAACCCCTTCATCATCATCATCATCGCCGGCCTGCTGAACGAGACGTCCCCCATTGAACAAAATGGGGAAATTTGCCATAATCACCACACTTTGCAGGTGGATTGGTGATCGCAGTGTTACGTAGTCAGGTGGATGCCTGCCCAACCCGTGGTCCAACCCTGGTGTAATGAAACCCCTTCATAAATAACTAATTATGATTTTAAATTAATGTTCTGCGCGTTGCGATGTTAAATGTTCAGGCACAATGAATGACACGGTTCGACCGTTTCGACGGTGTTTGCAGTATAGATTTATCAAGGCGTTCTGTGGTTTTTCATGTAGCCTCTGTGACGCGGTGGACGAGTAACAGGCTGTGCTGCGAGAGGTGGGGGTTTAATTCCCACTGTGGGACAAATGTTTATTATGATCTGCAAATACACTCGAGAGCAATGAATCCGGGTCACTTAAAGAATCCTAAAAATCTCGGAAACTAAAAATGCTAGGTTAATGCAATAAATTGTATTTAATAGACAATGAATGAAAATGAATTTGAATTTGAATGCGGTGGATTACCTGAAAACGTGTACCGTTTAATGGAACCTGAATCGAGGAAAAGGTGGAGATGTAAGTTCTGTGTTCAAAAACCTAAAGTTGTGATTCCTAGTAGGGAAGTCACTAATATTACGATGAGGAAAAAACTTACCTCCCCCAAACTGAACGAAAGCACTGAGTCAGTTCGCTTTTCTACTCCTGCAAGTGAAATTACTCAGATGGATGATTCACACATTCTGACGGTACTAAATACGTCTTGCGATTCACCGTTCACACTCTCGAGAAGTCTAGACGACAATACTCTATCAGATACCTACTCTGTACAGGAAATGAAGGAAACTATCACTATGCTAACGTCACAACTGGCTGGCACACAGATAGAACTGGAGAACACCATACTTGAAAATAACGACCTACACCGAAAAATAAATAAATTAACCAAAGAAAACGGACTTTTGAAGACATTATGCCAGGAACCTCTACCGGAACTAAAATTTGACCCTATTATGACGAAGAAAAACAGAAGATGCTCAGCACAGTTTCCAGACATCAAAAGAGCGCTGTTTGCCTCTCCTAGACCACAATCTTTGACGAAAACTGGTCCAAAATCAGACGAACATGCTGTATTCCAGTCTCTTCAGTTAAGGATAACCGAATTGAGTCAAAAACTCCAAAAGGCTGAGAAGGAAATATCGTTTTTAACAAATAAAATGAGTGCAATACCATTTAACCCGACTAAGCCTGGGGTCAGCATGCAAGCGACAAAACAAGATAAGAACCAGGAACAACCAGAAAATGCGTCAATGGATGGCCAACCTTGTTCTACAAATAAAAAACCACGTCTTCTAATAATAGGCAGCCAACAACTCTGTGGACTTTCTAGTACCTTAATAGAAATGCGAAACTTAGTGACATGTTATGAAAAATATAACATCTTATCCATTATAAAGCCATCTGCAATGACCGAGGATATTGTTAGTGCATGCTACTCACTTGAGTTGACTGAAAAGGACCAAGTTGTTTTGTGCGTTGGTGAAAATGACAAGAACCTTACTAAATTACTATTCGAGCTCTCAGGGGCAGTTAAGGCATTAGGAACATGTAGTTTAATTGTTGTGAGTGTTAACCATAGTAAATGTTTTAATGAAAATGAATTAAATAATTACTTGAAGAACCTATGTACACAAATAAAGACCTGCGATTTCATATCAATTGACATACATGGATTCAAAAATCATTCAGAATATATAAATTACCTTTGCAGAAAAATTAATTACCTACTTGACTCTAGATATTATCATGAAAAATATGTTAATAACTTAAAACAAGTTTTACACAGAAATGCTGGGAACAAATATAATAATAAAACTAAAGTCCTACAAAAGGGCACAATTCCATATTATTTCACAAAACTGAAAAATGAAAGCTCTTTTGCCAGTGCTAAAATACAGTTAGAGCCTTGTTCGGAAGCGCCGATAAGGGGAACGATACCATACTACTTTACGACTTTAAAAAAAGCTGTGTCGGAGGCTACTCGCGAAGAAAATACCTGTCAGTTTTTTCGTGAATAGTCCTTCGTTACCAAGTTTTACTCTTTTTCACCAAAATATTGCTGGTTTTCTAAGTAAGCTCGAGCTGCTTGAGATATGTGTTGATGAATTTTCGAGAAAAGGGAGTAATATTGATGTTGTCTGTCTCACAGAAACATTTATAAGGTCGGGTAGTGAATTGAATACTAACATGAAACAATTTAAGTTAGCTAGTTTTTTCTCAAGGGCTAATGAAAAGCGAGGGGGCGTTTGCATTTTGGTACGAAATTCACTTCAATATAAAAAAATTGATCTCACTAAAAACATAGTACCTGTGGAAAAATCCTTTGAAATATGTGGGATAACCTTATCGAATATAAATTATATTATTTTTTGCATTTATAGAACCCCTGCGAGTGACATTAACGTCTTCTTTAGCAAGCTGGAGTTTTTATTGGACAAGTATGTGGTTAGGCTTTCTAAAAAAGTTATCCTAGCCGGTGATCTTAATATTGATATGTTACGACAGAGCACGGCAGCCTCACGCCTAGAAGATCTTGCCTTAAACTATAATCTTACCTTTCATATCAAGCAGCCTACTAGGCAAGCTAGCTGCATAGATCACTTCATTAGTAATATAGATGGTGCTATAGGCAGTACCCATCCAACGTATCTCTCTGACCATAACACAAGTCAGACATTGACTTTTTCTGTGACTCATAAACCTCAATTTATAGATTATTGGTATATTGAATCGCGGAACTACTCTCAGGAAAATGTAGAGTGTTTTTTGAAACATTTAACTGGACTCTCGTGGAAAGACATACTTCAGGAAGATGATCTGAATAGAGCATTTAACAACTTTCATGACCTATTTTGTCTGATATACAATTTATGTTTCCCATTAGAAAAACACAAGGTCAAGCCCAACTCGTCCTCTGCAAAGTGGATAACAAAAGGACTGAGAGTATCTACTAAACGTAAAAGGGAGTTAAGATACCTCTACTATAGGGAAAATACTTCTAACGCGAAACTAACTTATCAGAAATATAGTGTCACTTTAAGAAAATGTATAAATATGTCAAAGAAAAATATTAATAATAATTTCCTAAAAAAGTCGAGAAACAAATGTAAAGCTACGTGGCATATTATTAAAGATAAAGTTGATTGTGAACGATCTCTAGACAATATTCATTCTATAAATTATAAAGGGGAATTACTGAACGAACCTCAACTCATAGCTGAGAGTTTTAATGATTATTTTATTAATATTACAAACAAAGATCAAGACAAGATAAACGAAAATACCAAACTTAAAAATCTTCCTAGAATCAAAACGAATTCTCACAGCATTTTTCTCCAGCCAATAACCGATGCTGAAGTTATAAAGATTATACTTTCGTTAAATAATACGAAATCAGTAGGTTTTGATAACATTTCCACTAACATACTTAAACAATGTGTTTTCATAATCTGTCCTGTTCTGAAGTATCTCCTCAACCTCTCTATTTCAAAGGGTACTTTTCCTGAAAGGCTCAAACTATCGGTCGTAAAACCTTTGCATAAAAAAGGGAGTTACAAAGAGTTAAACAATTACAGGCCCATAACTCTTATTCCTATTTTTGCGAAGATCTTTGAGAAAGCTATTCATCGTCGCTTGACTGAATTTTTTGATAAATATAACATAATAGCGGAGGAACAGAACGGATTTCAGAAAAACAAGTCGACCACACTAGCAGCGTTTGCCCTTGTGCGCAAGGTTGTTGATTTTGTTGACAGGCGTATACCAGTTTCAGTTATATTTTTTGACATGAGCAAAGCTTTTGACTTTGTAGACCATAATGTACTGCTGAGAAAATGTGAAAAGTACGGAATAAGAGGCATTGCTCTAGATTGGCTGAAAAGCTACCTGACTGGGCGGAAACAATACGTAGAAGTTAAAAACTTAACTAATAATATTATGTTATCTACTACCTTTACATCTAGCGCTAAACTAAATAATTTTGGTGTGCCACAGGGCAGTATTCTGGGACCGTTGCTATTTCTTATTTACATTAACGATCTGCCGAATATCACAAATAATCAATGTGTTCTTTTTGCTGACGATGTCTCGATCGTAGTTGCCGATGAGAAGAAGGATGGAACTCTAATTGACTGCCTTACCTCGGAGGCTGAATCAGTTGTAAATTGGCTGGAGTGTAATAATTTACAACCTAATATTTCAAAAACTAAATATGTACATTTTCAAAATTATAATAATAACATTAATTCTAATAACAATATATGTAATAGCACTCTGACATGTAGAAATGAAAAAATAGAAAAGACTGACGAAATAAGATTCCTTGGTATAAATTTGGACAAACATATCAGTTGGAAATCGCATATAGAGCAAATGGGCAAAAAGCTTAATCGTTTCGTTTTTGCTCTGAAAAGATTAAGAAGAACATCAGGCCAACAAACTGCATTAACCGCATATTTTGGCTACGTCACCTCAGTTCTAGGGTATGGACTTTTGCTTTTTGGTAACTCTACGCACATCAAAAGAGCTTTCATTATTCAAAAAAAGTGCGTAAGAGCCGTCTTTGGCATAGGCCCATTAGAGTCATGCAAGCCTCTCTTTAAGAAACATGAACTCCTAACGTTAACTAGTTTATACATTCTCCAAATTGGCTGTTTTGTAAAGGAGCATGCTTCGTTCTTTAACATGTATAAAGACAAAAATAACTCTGTTATAAAGAATAGAGATCCCACTAAGCTTATATTGCCCGCACACAATACTGCACTGAGTGGGAAAAATTGCTCTTGCATGACGGTAAAGGTTTTTAACAGGATTCCTAGAGATATAAGAGAACTGCCTACTAGTATTTTTAAGACAAAACTCCGTAGGTGGCTCATAGAAAAATGTTTTTATGACATTAAAGAATTCTACAATCAATAAATTACCTAGTTATATAAGTTGAATATTGTACGTCCATATTTAATGGATAAACTGTTGTTTCCACCTAGCTTGTAAGATCTTTATGTAAACAGTTTCTGCAATAAATTTCATTTCATTTCATTTCATTTCATTTCATTTCATTTCATTTCATTTCATTTCATTTCATTTCATTTCAATGTAATACTCCTTAAATGAAGGTATTAAAACTTCTTAGTTATTGTAAAGTTATATCATAAAAAAATCAAATTTGAAAAAGGGCCACTTTCGAAGATGGAACTACGAAATTACAGCATTTGGTTTTGCTTTTGTTTGTAATCTGTCATTTATCATTGTTTGATTTCTGTTTTTTTGTTGTTTTTTTTCTGCGTAAACGCAGTAATGGAAGCACGAGGAGGCAATACGAAGTATTAAAATTCAAGAAAATCGTAATAAAGTTCAAAAATTTCATGTTTCCTATTTTTGTTTTAAGGAGAGATCAGCAGTTTTTTTCTTTATGTAATTTTGTGTTAATAAAATGTATGGTGACTCATATTTTTTTTACCTTCATTTAAGGTGTATTACATTGTCTATTAAATACAATTTATTGCATTAATCTATCATTTTTAGTTTCCGAGATTTTTAACATTCTTTAGTGACCCGGATTCATTGCTCTCGAGTGTATATTATATTCCGGATATGGGTGTTGTACCCATACATAGGTACATGGTAATACCTACGAGTCCCACGACACAGGAAATCGTAGTGTGATCATGACTAATGTATGAGAATGTTGGGTGCTATTTTATGTTAAAGAATGGCCCTCCCATGCACTTTAGTCTGCTGTTATTGTCAGTTACATCTAAGACACTAAGAACCATAACTCTCAGTAAAAGTAAAGAGAAAAACCATTTTTATCGTAGAACATCAACGATTACAATATTGGTGGTCGTAGTATTGGTGTTGAGTACTCAGGTGGATACTGCTGCCCATCCCCTTGTGCAATCTCAGTTTTTGCGAGATCCACGGGAGCGTTTGCCCTAACAACATATTATTTATTATCTATAAGAATAGGTACAGTAAAAATCTATTTTTTTTAACTCGCAGGCGCCATCTTGGTTTAAAGGTGGCAATTTTTTTATTAAATAACGCCTCAACATAAAAAACGATACCTTACGATAAAAGTGTACCTATTTGATAGAAATTCAAAACAAAAATCCTTACATTTTTTGTATTCACATTTACTCAGGAATTCTAATAAGTAAAGGGCCTTTATAACCGTTTATTCCAATCTTTCCTACCAACAGTTCGATAACGGCCTAAATTAAGTACCTAAGTACTATCTAAGATTATAATCAAAATGTAAATTTTCAGTTCAGCATATTGCATCGCGACGTTTTGTCATCAGCCTTTAGGCGTCCACTGCTGGACAAGGCCTCCCCATAAAATATAATTAATTGGAGGAATTGCCATAATCACCATGCTAATAGGCGGATTGGTGTTCCGTATTTATGTTGAGTACTCAGGTGGATGCTGCTGCCCATCCCCTGGTGTAAGTAATATAAAATGATATTTTATAAAACGTATAATTCCTTTATTAAATGATTTAACGTGTTCAGACAGTTCATAAATAAATACAAAAATTCAAAAATAAATTGATGTATGTAGATCATTATTAACTCTATACTCATAGGACTTAAGTACAGAATAAATATAGATACAAATATTTTAAGAATTTTTGTTCTTTATTACTGATATTTTGCTGTAGTATAGAAGCGTTATTTAATGTAAACCAAGTTTTGCCACCTTTGATCCAAGATGCTTGTTCGCACTTTCGCAACCCGAGGTCAACAACTTACATTTTTACTGAGGACTCCAACCTTGACATAATAATATCAAAAATCGCCCCTACACCACCTTTTTACCTAATCTATTAAGGTTTGGTCACGTTGGAACAGGAGCAAATTTAGTGTTCAAAAAACGTGAAAAATTATCTAGTGATTGCAATGAATAAGACTTTCGACTTTTGTAGGGAAAAATCACTTAAGGGGGATGCTTTCGATTACTTAAAGCTCGTTTCACGCTAGATGGCGTGGAAAAACAGATATTGACTTTTTTATTTTATGTTCAAAACTCGAGCGTCTTTAGTGAGTAATTTTACCGTTTGCGAGCACGGTGTAGGTCATAGAATTTGATGCAGCATGAATTTTCGTTAAAGAGTCGTTAGAAATTTCAAATTCACTATAAATAAGATCTGACAATTTGCCTCATGTAATTACACGCACGCACACTTCTACATTCACTGTTTTGTTTTTCACTAGATGGCGTTGTCATTATCCCCAGATGTTATATAGATGGCGTTAAAAAAATGTTTATAAGGTATCTCGATAATGATGGCGTTAAAGAAAATTGTTAGAAGGGATGAGCCGCCACCACATCCACCGACTTCCTGCCACCCTATAAAAAGTGCCGTGGTGTGCGGCGTAGAATCTATAATCCTCCTCCCGTGGATGTCGGAAAAGCCGACTAAGGGTTTACACCAGGGCATGGGCAGCAGCATCCATCTGAGTAACCGATACTGCAATCACCAATCAACCTGCCAAGGGTGGTAATTATGGCAAACACCCCCACAAAAATGAATGTCTTTTTACAGAAATTAATAAAAAGAAAAAACAAACAGATTAGGTATTTTTATTGGTTTATAATTACAAGTATTTTCCACTAGAAATATCATACACTGACAACAAATATTCATCAATAGGTAAGCGATCAGTGCAACTGCACATTTTGTCTTCGTATATTGTATTCATTGTTACCATTAGTGCCCATTGCATCTCTTCTAAATATAACTTTTCATTTAAAAAACCGACTTCCGCCATTGTATTCGACTAAATATTAGGATGAAAAAAAAATGATGAAAGAACCATAGTGGTGAAAGGATTATGATACTTTCTGAATGCAAATGCTTGGTTTGTTGCTGAAAATATCAAAATCGCCATATGTATGCCTAAAATATTTGAGGAGTTCCCTCAATTCCTCATGGATTCCATCATCAGAACTGGGTTTTGAAAAAAATGGGACCAATCTGGAAGTACATATATCTATTCAAATAAAAAAAGAATTTTCTAAATCGGTTCATAAACGCCGGAGATATGAGGTATCATCTTCATCATCATTAGATGTAGTTGATCTGATGATCAACTACATCATCATCAGCCTGTAGAAGTCCACTTAGGTGTCCCCTAGAGTGCCACGACGAACGGTCTTGAGCCGCCTCCATCCACAGATTTCCTGTGACGTTCATAATGCCTTTAGTCCATCGAGTGGAGGGCCTTCCTCTACAGCCTCGTCCGTTTTTCGGTCGCCACTCGAGAACCTTTATTCTCAAACGGTTATCAGTTCTGCGAGCTATATGACCTTCCCATTGCCACTTCAACTTGCTAATTCTGGTTGATCATCAGTGGCTAGAAAAAAATACATTTCTTGATATAGTTTTGTTTTAGACAATGTTGTAAGGGTTTTTTGTATGAGAAAAAATAACGTACATGATGTCATTTCATTGAGATCTATGCACTTTGCATTTTTCCGAACACGTCTCAATATATATTTCAGATAAAAACGCATTTTTGAAAAATGCTACCAGCTTTAGCATCATGCTGCTGATAAACTCATTTATAGGGTGTGGTGATACGGCGTTTGCAAACATAACAGTGTACAAATATTACTGTGTTGGAAATATATGATATTGGATAAACAATCAACAATCTGCCTCTCTCACTATTCCAAATTGACTCGCAGTCAGACGACTAGTTAGTAGTTTTGTTAGTAGTAGAACTTCTTGTGAAAGAGTTCGTCCGGGGAAGTACTACCACTGTACCTATTTCTGCCGCCAAGCAGTAGTGTTCGCATTGCTGTGTTTCGGTTTGAAGGGTACGGGTGCCGGTGAAATTACAGGCACATGAGACTTTTCACATTATGTCTCAGGGTCGGCAGCGCGCTTGTGATGCCTTTGGTGTTACAAGCGTTCATAGGCTGCGGCAACTGCTTTCCATCTGGTGGGCCGTAAGCTTGTCTGCTTGCCAAGTAGCATAAAAAAAAACGTTCCGATCTGTGAGTAACGTATAAATCATTTCCATGCTGTTCATGTTGTGGACCATTTCTCAAATCTTCTGCCATCAAATCTGGCTGACTGCTGTTGTGCATTATTATTTTTCGTGCAACCAGAGTCAGCTTCGTCAATTTCGGCTTCAAAATATTTCGTCCATAAATTGGGAGCTTGGTGTTAGATAAGATCTGAAAACATAACATATTTACTTATTACATTTTCATTCATTAAATTTTTAAAGATATTTCAAGTAATATAAATATCGAGCTGCGCCTCGCGGTTTCACCTGCGTGAACCATGATATTATTATTATGACGTTGATTTATTTTAAAACTCGTTATAAAATACATTTTTCACTATAAAGAAATACTACTTATCTATAAAAACAAATAGTATATAAAAACAGTATAGTAAAAAATATATTACAAAACGGTAAACCACCGACCGCGGAGCAAAGGCCCAAGCGGTCGGAGGCTAGGGCTGCAGAGAGAGGAACCTCCTGACTATGCGTGCCGAGTCCAGGAGTACTGCCTTCTGAATCTGACCGTTGATCCAACCATTTAGTGAGAGCCTCTCAAGGTATTGGTCGAGGCTCTTTGCTATAAAGCCATTCACAGAAACAACTATCGGGACGATAATCGTCGAATCCACATCCCACATGGCGGTAATCTCGTGGGCCAAGTCAAGGTACTTGCTTGCTTATTATTATTATTATTAGGTATCTTCATTCCAAATTTCACTCAAATCCGTTCAGCCGTTTGGGCGTGAAGAAGTAACAAACATACTTATAAACTTTCGCATTAATAATATTAGTGTGATGTGATGAGATGAAGAGGTCAACCGACGAATCCAACTCGGATGGGCAGCGTTCGGGAAACTACGCCATATCTAGTTTGTTGGTTTTGTGAAAACTTCTTGTGAAAGAGTTCGTCCGGGGAAGTACTACCACCGTACCTATTTCTGCCACCAAGCAGTAGTGTTCGCATTGCTCTGTTTCGGTTTGAAGGGTACGGGTGCCAGTGAAATTACAGGCACATGAGACTTTTCACATTATGTCTCAGGGTCGGCAGCGCGCTTGTGATGCCTTTGGTGTTGCAGGCGTCCATAGGCTACGGTAACTGCTTTCCATCAGGTGGGCCGTATGCTTGTCTGCTTGCCAAGTAGCATAAAAAAAAATCTTCTCGTCGCCGATACCGCAGAGCCTCAAGACGAAAGTCTACACGCCAGTGTTGACTTACGGCACTGAGACGTGGTCGCTAACTATTGGCCGTATAGACAAGCTCAAAGTTGCGCAACGGGCTATGGAGAGAGCTATGCTAGGAGTTTCACCACGTGATAGAATCCGAAATGAGGAAATCCGTAGAAGAACCAAGGCCACCGACATAGCTCTCAGAATTAGTGGCAGTGGGCAGGTCATATAGCTCGAAGAAGTGATAACCGTTGGAGAATAAAGGTTCTCGAGTGGCGACCACAAACCGGACGACGCGTTAGAGGAAAGCTCTCCACTCGATGGAATAAAGACATTATAAACGTCGCGGGGAGTCGGTGGATGGAGGCGGCTCAATACCGTTCGTCGTGGCATTCTAAGGGGAAGGCCTATGTCCAACAACAACAACAACGAAGGCTTCAAACAAAGGGCAGTCATCTTCTATAATAGTACTACTCTACTAGTAGGTAACACATTAAAATTATGTAAATATCTGTTTACTTACGAAATTTCACCGTGAAACCGTTATAACCTGGCTTGCACTCGTTTCAAAGACACCGCCCCAAAGAAAATTAATCGCATGACACCCACAGTGCACCATAGACAAGGACCATAGAGAAAAAAGTCAAGGAACATATAGGGAGAAATAAGTGCACTAGGCTAGGTAACCACAGACAAACAGAACACCTTAAATTCAAAAGAGCCACAAATCAAAAAAAAACAATATCGTTTTTAATGCAAAAATGGCATATAGATGATTCCAATTTTTATATTCGAAAAAGACACCAATGGTTTTAGCGTTAAAAATAGTTCAATCACACAACTACCCATTTAGCATTTTGAGACTTTGATGACTAACTTCACAGCAAAGCAGCCATCTTTCCAGTTAATAATAATAATAATAATTTTATTACGAAACATAAAAGTGTCAGGTTTTGGAATGCGTTTCTTTTGAATGAAAGTTCAATAAGTTTGATTACTATTTTATTAAAACGAACCCGCAGTACTTGGAAATGTGTCTGTTTTGCATATAAGATTACCGTGATTATGGTTGTAATTGTTTAAACAAACATGCAATATTTGTTAAATGACTGTTATTACAATCAGTCCGTACAATCAGTCTTAAAATACAGTGTTGCATTATCATACATAAGTATCCTTTGAAATAAATAATCACTTTTAAGATTATTAAAATTACTTTGGGATCACATCCTTTTCAATCAGTTTTAAGATGCCTTGGTTTTTGTCTCAGCAACTTGTAGCTTTTTGATATTATTTTATTTTATTTACTTGGGAAAAATCTGTATCCTGAGAAGTTTTGTACAAAAATATATTTTTATGTTGTTGATCAGTTTTAATAACTTTAAGGTATGCCTTTACGACTCTTCCTTTGAAAATCTTTGCCAAGAGGCTGAACACTAAGAGGTTCTGAATCATAACTGATTGGTAATCAATCGTCTGTACTGCTGTCTGAGCTTATAGATGAGGATTTACTGGAGTCTCTATCTTAATCGCTTCATCAAAAATGGTACAAATTCCATACCAGACAGACAGCCAACACAATCCTAGCCTATCGTTACTTGATGAAAACATTATCTGATTTTGGAAGTCCAGAGCAATGAATAAATTTAGTTATTGAGGAAAGTACAGACAGCGATTCAGATATACTCAAGTGAATCCTCATCTTCAAGCTCAGACAGCAGTACAGATGATTGATTACCAATCAGTTGATTCAGTACTTCCTAGTGTTCAGCCTCTTGACATAGATTTCCAAAGGAAGAGTCGTAAAGAGCAGACCTCAAAGTTATTAAAACTGATCAACAACATTAAAATATATTTTTATACAAAACTTCTCAGGATACAGATTTTTCCCAAGTAAATAAAATAAAATAATATCAAAAAGCTACAAGTTGCTGAGACAAAAAACAAAGCATCCTAAAACTGATTGAAAAGGATGTGATCCCAAAGTAATGTTAAACTTTTTATACTTACTTATTTTAAAATTGATTATTTAAGCTAAAGGATTTTTATGTATAATAATGAAACACTTAATGAGATTACTGCGATGACTTAGATATTATTGATCGTAGATCTCATCGTTACTACTAGTAAGTCAAAGATTTATGGAGTATTTTATTTTGTAATATTGCTAGATGAAGAGGTGATAGTTATGGATAAGTTTCTTCCGCATTTAATTACATTGATCTCAATGTAAATTTCAAGGTAGTGTAAGGTTCAAAATACGCATCTTATAATATACCATACATATATGTAGAAAAAAAAGATTTATAAAGTAATACAAAAAAAACTACTATCAAAACTTTGATAGGCTTTCCAGTAAAAAAATGAATTTTCGACTTGTGGCTCTTTTGCATTTAAGGAGCGAGATGACAACTTCATACTACACTTTGATATTGATATATTATCAGGGTTGCTACACCGAGTTTCTGAATCACAGCACGATTCACGGTCGGATTATAAAAACTAGTAGTTTTGCGAACAGAATACCTCAAGAGCACAAACTATCTTGTTTTTCGATAAAGTTTAAAAATCGCATCCATAGTCCGATCTAGCATATACCCAATCTTACTTGAACCACAAGTCGTTGAAACTCTAACAAATGAGAGCTCACGTAATATTGGTTTTCATTATTATTTTTTCTCAAAAACTATATTGTAAAATAAATATATAAGTAAGTACATATATCAAGTTTCATCAAGATTAATTGAAAAATGCGACGTACGCGAGTACTTACGTACATAGGTACATACATCCGAACAGACGATAGCAAATTTTGCCATATTATATTGCAAGGACTTACCTTGCTTTGCTCGCTCGGTCAATGACTAATAATAATTTTTTTTTATTGCTGCGAATGTAGTTACGAAAGTATAGTTTTTACATATTCTTTCGTTGTTTTATTTTTATTTTATAAAACTGAAACTTGAGTTTCAATAAAGTACGTTACAATAAAGTATTTTCTCGAAGGTACCTACTTTGTTGATATTGCAAAGTATAAAGAACATAGCCGCAAATAACTTTGTAAACTATGATTATAACGAACGGTTGGCAACCCTATCAGAGCCAGCTCATAAAGCCTAATAATTACGGGTGACTAGCAAGCACTAAACTTTGACGTAGCGTTGCCAGACCGGCAATGCCGGCCTGGCAACGTCGCGTTTCGCAATTTTGGTGACAGACCCGAAAATAACGCGAGGCATACTTTTATTTATTTAGCGCCATCTTTCACTATCTTTCTCAAAACTCGGTGCTCGAGGTCCATTTAACCGCCATCTCTGTCAAATTAAACAAAACACTCTGGGTGCTCTGCGTAAAAATATCACGCTTCGATGGTAGGTGGCGACTCAAAATGGACATTAAAAACACTCACACATACGTAAAATTGGTCGTATTTCAAACTAATTTAAAAAATTACCCTTAGTAAATTTTTATTTGAAACAACCATTTGCGAGTACGATAATCATTAGAAAATCGAAAAAAAAATACGATATAAAGAACGACAATCTGTGGATTGAAAAAATACTTAAATTATTTTGTATGGGCAAGGCAACGAGAGCATTCACCTTAACTAATGGTGCGGAATCTAAATATTCAATAACGTTTGAAGACAATGAAACAAAAAAAAACGAGCAAAAAGAAAAAAAAAACCGGAACCATTCAGCACGCTGTTTCTTAAACTATTTATTGCTGGACCCTCTTCAGAATCACCATTCTTTAGATAACCACAACAGTGACAAATAATACGAATAAAGACAAATAAATTAAACAGAACATAAAATAAAACAATAAAAATGACATTATAGATTTTAATAAAAATAAAAATAAGTAGGTAAGTAAAGAAAATAATACACAAATTAAAACTTAACTAAAAATAACAGTTATAATTCTGAAGTAAATTATAAATTTACCTTTTGGAAATTTCGGTTAGTATCAGTCTAATCTTATAGTCTTTAAACTATCAAAATAATACAACCAATTTTATTAATAGGTACTCCAATTGTATCAATGCATTTTTTTTATAATGACTTACCAACTAACTTAATACTATTTGGTTAAATACTGAAACCATCATAAAAGTAAAATATTTTGAACGTCCAGAAAAAAATACTCGAATAGATTTATCTTGAATTTGTTGTGAATAAATTTATAACATTAAATAGAATATAATAATAAGTAGAATATGTAGCAGGGACTTCTTCTATTCAGGTATTTTTTTCTCTGTAATTGTGATATTGGTAACCTACCAATAGCACAATTAGTTAAAATTTATGAAAAGTTTATTAAAAAAAAAATTGTGACCAAATTTTGCAATTCATTTTAAATGTTTCTTATAAAATAATCAAAAATAATAAATGCACATGGAATTTAATTTGTGACCAAAATTGAATCAAATTACAACAAAATTCATTGTAATCTTATTTTATACTTGATTATACCTACCTAGAACAAAACTTCAAACGTTCTGTCAAAATCATCTCTAAGAATATATAAAACAATAAGCTTCTTAATTTTTTTTACGATATTTTATATACGAATATATAAGGAAACAAAAAAGCACCTCTGTTACTAATACATAAGTATGTAAGTAGCACCTTAATTACTAAGCTAATAAGTAAAATCTATTTACAAACATCTAACAAGTCTCTTAAACTACAAAGCACCAAAAGCACAAATTATAAGACTAGGTGCATCAAAGAGCAGGAGACAGTGTCATTTTGGGGTAGATAATTCAGACACGCGTTAAGTTAACTCATAGACATGATGCGCTTTTAACAAAAAGTGCCAACTGTCTGGGAATTTGATTCAAATAAGGTTGTGCGTTCAATACAGACACTAAAATGACCGTGAGCTCCGGTTACTTGCAAAATGTCAAAATTTAATCTTAAAATTAACTATTGGTTACGTCATCCTGAGTTTTTTTTCTAATTCTTATCTCTTCTACAACCTCCATAATAAGCTGAAATTATCAAAATTAAATTTAAATAAAATGAAACATTGCGTGTTGCCATGCTCATGCAAGAGTGTTAGCTACGGTGTCAAAAAAGTTACAACAAACAATTCTTGCTTTCGTAGAGACAATGGAAGTGCGTAACTTTGAATGAAATAGCGGAAGTGACACAATTTGGCAGAAAGGTCGGCAATAATTGTAAAAGATCTCTTACAATTATTGGCTTTTTAATAATATTTAAACATTTCCCTAGGCAAATTGTATTATTTATGTATGAGACATAAAATAGCATGTTGGAAATGGTATTTCAGCCATAGCTTTGGAATTTTTAATTTCTGTTCGTGTGAGGATTAATTTTGCTTAACCAAATTGTGTGAAAATTCATTTACACAATCCTTACAAAAGATTCAAGTCAAACAATTACATTGCCTTTCAATACCACTGAATTTAGGGACAACATTATTATCACCAAAATTAGACGAATTTTACAAATTCATGTCATGTTTGTTTGCAAAAACAAGGAGGAAAGCCTAATAAATGAATTTGTGAATAAAACTAGCTACAATCAGGACTAACCTGGCTCAGAGGCCTAATCCGTTCGTGTATGCTATTCTCTGCTTGCTTCGCCGATGGTGGCGGGTGGTCAGGCGTTGACGGCTGTTCATAATGCGACGGCGATAGAGGAACTTCTATTCTCGGCCCGTCGTAATACCGCTCACAATCACTCGGACTATTCATTGACTGATCATCCAACAGGCTTTCGAGAGAAGACCGTTCTTGGTTCGAGTATTTCCGTACGCGATCGTTCATTCTCGGCTCATAGGTTTCGCCAGGTTGGATGTTTCTTCTGAGTTTCCGTCTGGGATTCTGTTCCTTTATGACGACGTTTTCGTACATAGCAGTAATGGCGACCGGTTGTGAGCGTTGTTTCAAACTGGGCCGAGGATTAGGGATAGGAATGACTCTAGGGGAGTTGTGGTTTTCTTCATACTCTGAGTAGGATAGTTTGCTTTCGTAGTGGTCGACAGAACGGCCGTGTTTTAGGTAGTGTTTAGCACCCTGGAACAAAAACAGATAAACGTTACTATAGGTCCAAAACCTGATAAGCGAACAGTAGCATTTACACTCTTTCACATGACCTCTCATACCAGACATAGTTTAATTAACGTGGAACGTCAGTAAAATGACACAGTTAGTGTGTGTGTCACACAACTGATAGGTACTTGTTGACCGCAAATTATATTCTCCTTATTAGGCCATTTCGCCTTATTTAGTACTATGAAAGTTATTTCGTCGTATTTAGTTCACATAGGAAGAAACTTTATTGGTTTAGTAAATTTCATCAGAATTTATCGGTGCGGAAATGTTTCGCAAAACTGGTAAATATTTCCGAGGGATACACTTATTTTACTATGGTTTCAGACGCTATCGACCTATGCCGTTAGTATATTTTCGTTTGAAAGTATATTTTTTTTTCTTCTTTCCCCATCGGTAATAAGGTTAATTTCAGTGATACCCTTTAATTTACCAACGGTGCCACCATGATAAAGAAAGAGCCAGTGACACGAAAAAGAAGAAGACTTATACCAATACTCGTTGGCTCTGACAACCCCCATTCTGAAAGCGGTGTACCGGTTACCTGTATATCATCCAGATCATCCTGGCTCCTCGCGTGGATCCTCAACTCGTAGCTATACCCTGACGAGGGGGAGTTGGCGTGAGTTGGGGACACGGACAGATTCCGGCGAGGAGGCTTCTTGGGCGGGGTAGGCTGTAAGGTGCAGGGGATGTCAGGTTTTCGACATGAAAAGAGTTATAAGGGGAGAGACCACTAGATAGTTAGGGGGGACCTGAGCTGCTCAGGAGCCGTTTCTGTGTGAGCAGTCCAGATGGTACTTGTACACGCGCCTTTAGGTGCATAAAATGTGTGATGTTTATGTGTCAGGAATACAACACAGCACAGGCAGAACACATAAGGAAGAGTGTTATTGTGTGCTAATTCCTTAGCGACTTCGTTTGAAATGTATGAGGAGTAGAAACCTAAAGTTGTGCGTAAAATTTCTCGCTTTCATTACCTAGGAATAGTTGAATAAATTGTCGAAAATTTGTAGAGGTGTAGTTACTCAAATGCATTCGGTTTGTGGGTTCAATGAACATTAGTTGTGTTCCGGATGGGTTCATGTTTCTAAGTTTAATTCTATAGATGTTTCAAGGTTGTTAGGGTTCCGTACCTCAAAAGGTACCAATGGAACAGGAGATGGAGATGGAGGTGGAATGGAATAGGATCATTGTAGGATCTGTCTATCTGTCTGTCTGTCACTGCCTATTTTCGTCTTTTTTTTTCCTTTTTTGGGCAAACTAGAAAACATAAAATAAAAAACTTTTGTCGAATTTATCATAGGACTTATTAAATGAAAGAACTCGTTATGAGAAACGCAAATGTACTTTTTTACAATTTCAAAATACTTTGTTTAAAAGATGTTCAAAAAATATGCGAAAATTTACTATTCTCCGAAATTGCCGAACCAACATTTTTTTTAGGTACTTTTTATGAAATAATTATACTTATTTCTAAATACCTTTTTTTCCGTTTATACCGTTATCTCCTTTTACCAAGTTTTAGAATACAAACTCAAAACTAATATACGTAAAAATGATATCCACAGCTATTCTTCACATTGAATCAAAAGACGGTTTTATTAGAATTCTTGCCTTAATGATCAATTTAAAAGCATCGACATTAAGACCCTATCTATTTCGGTCTCATCTCGTTGTCATCGCAGAAGCGAGGATAAGTGCCCGCAATTGAGTAATAGCGAAATTGAATGACTACGAGGATGACATTTAAATATGGTGCAAGTAACGATCATCATCATCATCACCAGCCGTTAGATGTCCACTGTTGGACGAGGCCTCCGCAATTTGCCCAGTTGATATTTGCCATTTGGGGGGATTTGCCATAATCACCATGCTTGGCAGGCGGATTGGTGATCGCAGTATAATTGTGTTGAGTACTCCGACAGTTAGTGTATGCTGCTGCCCATTTCCTGGTGTAATCCCTTAGTCAGCTATTACGACATTCATGGGAGGAGACGGAGGGGTAAATTCTTAGGCCGGACACACCACGTAAAACGATAGCTGAAGAAAATTCAGAACTGACATATACGGGATATAAGAAAAGTTCTAGAACGGTGCCACGTGCAAGGGGGAAGGGGTAAATCTCTTGACAATGGCAGCTATTGGCGGAAGAGAAAATAAAAAGAGAAATAGAGAGAACGGAATGGAGGGATACCTTCTGATAACGTACAGGATTATTTCAGGGCATGCCAAAAGCGCGCGTTAAATTGGTTTCCAGCAGTGGCTAACAGCCAATCTTGCACCAAGCTACCTTGAACCATTTCATCAGTTCGGATCTCATCATGCCAGCCATGTCAAATCCTTACATGCACACAATAACGTTTTAGATTTTAAAAGCAAGCTTTTGTTTAAACTCGCTATCTCTCATGCCGTGGACTCCATTTTATGGCCCAAGTGGTCCAAGTAATTCAATACTAAGCCGCGGATGAGGAGCAAATTGGACACAGCCGGTCACTGAATGGGCCATTTTCGAAGTAAAATGCCTATTACGATGTGGCAATGCCTATCAAGCTATTAGTGAATGAATTTTAATATTACGGCGTGGGGCATTATAAATGTGTTATATCCGGCTCAGGCTCTTCGGATTGCTTTTCATTAGATTATCACATGACTGTTAAGAAAACGACGGTAAGGACGGTTTAGAACGACGACGTGTGTTTATTACCATAATCATCATCAGCCTCTAGAAGTCCAATGCTTGAAAGAAACCTCCCTCTAGAATGCCGCGTCGCACAGTCTTGAGCCGCCTCCATCGCCCGACCTTTTACTATCTTTAGTTCATCGAGAGGGAGGGTTCCCAACGAGTAACACTATGCCCTGGGTTGCCCTCGTTGGGAAATTCCTTACAAAACCCGAACGAGTAACAGTTACCCGATAGGAAAAAAGTTCCTGACGAGTCACACTAATATATTTGTGAGGGTGACACTAGGGCCTTCCTTTAGTGCGTCGTCCGGTTTGTGGTCGCCACTAGAGGACCTTTATCCCTTAATTTTTCTTCCAGTACATTCGAAGAAAATAGTCTGTGACCGACAGACAGGCTCAAGAATAACCCACAAGATTTCCGTTTTTCATTGAATGTACGGAACCCTAAAAATAAACAACAGTGATTATGATATCAACCAACCTAACAATTTTAATTTAATAAATTCTGTTGTCCATAAACACAGCCTATTTTAAATGAAAGCAAAGTAACTTATATTTTATTTGTGGCTATGTAAACAACCCGTTTTTCCCGCTTCATTTTTATGGCAAACGATAACTGAAAACAATAACAAAATCCATTGACGTAGGTTCAATTTAATAATTAGTCATAAACAGTATTCAAATGACTATTTACGTCGATTACCTATTCCATGTCTCATAACAGGTAAAAGTTTGCATTGGAACAACCAAATTGTGTTCGAAAACTTCTAAGCCGAAGCTATTTAAAAAGGGAGTTATAGAATAAAATAACTAAATACCTACCTACTTAGAGTTTATAATTTCGCTAACTACTAACGTACAAAACAACAGTTTTCAAAACGACCTAATTCATAAAAGACAAGACGAGACGCCGGAACGATCCATTCGATACACCATAAACAAATTAACACGAAAACACTATTTTCTTCGAAACATGTTGTAAGGAGCAACATCCTACATCAAAGGGCTGAGGCACAGAATAAATAATAGCACCAACGTATCAAAGGTTCACTCCGACAATAATAAAACAGACTCTATTACGAATCTCTTTCATCTTCTTCAACCTATTGTCACCCAATGCTGTGTGAAGGTATCTTCCATCTTTCTCGGTGCTAGCTTTCTGCATCCAGTTCCCTGCTACTTTGACCACCGGTCCATCTAATGTGCGGTCTGCCCACATTTCTGCAACCAGTCCTAGGTATCCGCTCCCAAAAGTCTTTTACCCAGTCTATCATCTGACCTGTGGTTTGTGACCCTCCCATTTCCACTTTCCCTTCGCTACTAATACGGGCTATGCTAGCCAGCGTATGGTCCTTCTCCTGAGGCTTTACCACGAGCTCTTATAGCGATTCTGTTCAAAAAGTATTCAGTACAAAATATCGGTTCTGTGATGTCCGCAGCTATATTCAAAGGCACAGTAGTAGGAGGTCTATAGACTTCTGCGAATAAAGTTATTCAATGATGACGAATGTCAACGACGAACCGATATTTTGTACTGAATCGTTTTTTGAACTGATCGCTGTATTTCAAACTATGGGCACGCTATATGGAAAAAATGGCACGCTATTAGAATTTTATTCCATTTGACAAATCTAGACGATCAAGGTCGGCAAGAATTCGGCAGGAGTGGGCATATTGAATCCCAAATCAGCGAGATAAAGCTCATTTTACAAAAGAATGACGATATGGAGTGAGCAGGCCTGGTCGATGTATAAATTATATGCACACGCATGAAATATTAACACGGCGCCAACACAGTTGACGCTCCAGTGATATGTGTAAATGGGTAATGCGAACATTGGCCGTGACTGATCGACTTTGTAATCTGAGGTTTGATGTACGAACAGTGATGGGCTAATTTAGGAGTAAGAATTTATCTAACGTCAGCGTCAGTTAGTTAGACAGCTAGTTTTTAGGGTTCCGTACCCAAAGGGTAAAACGGACCCTATTACTAAGGCTCCGCTGTCCATCCGTCCGTCTGTCACAAGGCTGTATCTCATGAACAGTGATAGTAAGACAGTTAAAATTTTCACAGATGGTGTATTTCTGTTGCCGCTATAACAAATACTAAAAAACAATAAAATAAATATTTAAGGGAGTCCCATACAACAAACGTGTTCTTTTGCCGTTTTTATAGATAATGGTACGGAACCCTTCGTGAGCGAGTCCGACTCGCTCTTGACCGGTTTTTTTACATTGATGATATTTCTGTTGTTATGAGACATTTAGATAGTAAAGGAGAGGTATGATAATGACTTGAGAAAACATACAAAATACGGCAGAAAAAAAAATAACATAACTTATCACCCAACAGCCACATACATAGTTCTGTTCCCACGCTAGGTTTTCCCTGTTTCGTGGGTATCAGGAACTACGAGTACTATGGTACCACAACACCCAGATCCGGAACAAATATTTCCATATCATGCAAACATTTGTTCCTCAGCGGGAATCAAAGCCGCACCTTTCGCGTCTTAGCCGGCAACTCGGCCGCCGCACTACGGAGGTTGACAGTAAATAGAAATATAGAAAAAAAAACAGAGCTATTCTTAGATTATTCTTTTCTAGTATTGGTTAAAACCAATATTTACAGTGAAAAGTTGGACTAGAAATACACAAATCGGTGATGAAACAACCAATATAGTTAATAGTTAGGCAAACGTTTACAATGGACTGCACATCTGCTATCATCCACATGTCTGTTTGTCTGTGTTGCAATAGCACATGACGAAAAAATGGGCGTTTTGAAATAAATTTTATATTCAACACTGTTTTCGTGTGCACCGTTTATGTAAATTCAAAATTTTACAGAATTTCAGTTTTATTGAATTCACCTAAAATTAGATCTTGAATGGCAAATAAAACGGTCAAGTAAGAGATTCGCGTCCGAGGGTTCCGATCCGTGAATTATTTAGAAATCGTCTGAGCACTCTTTTGAGTAACAGCCACTTTTCCCTGCAAACTTCATCATCCCATTTAAGAGGTGAAAAAGTTGCAAATACTCAATTGTGGACTTTTTCCTTTTTATTTGTGCAAAGCCTCCTAGAACTCCAATTTTCAGAATTGTGAGGTTACTGGACCGTATACGTTTTTCATTTTCGTTATTACTATACAAAAATTAGAAATTCTTTGTCATTACCTTTTTAATGGATTGATTTAGGAGGTTGTTTTTGTAACAACACTATACGATCACAGACTATTATATTTGGTTACATTTTCAAGCGGATACCCTCAGCCGTTCCTGATAGGTGCAACTTCACTTGGTGTATATTCGCAAATGTTTGCGTTATTTATTATCCAAGGCAAAATCAACCATGACTCCATCAGTGCACAATGTTGTTTGCCTTGGCAAAATAATGCAAACATTTACGCAAATTCGCCAAGTGGAGTGCCACCATGAGAAAAAGGGTCTTGACGGACAGACAGACGGCCAACAGAGTGATCCTATAAGAGTCCCATTTTCTCCTATTGAAATACCTACAGAACCCTAAAAACACTATAATAATGAGGCCTAAGACTTAACCTTGTGTGAACGATAAAATTCCTGTTTTTCATTCATAAATAAATGAAATCGGCCGGCCCAAACAATGTTTTAGTGAAACTAATCTATGTACGAATATTTATACTGTTCAAACTGGCGATCCGCCAAACGCTAGTCTATTTGCTATTTCCGTAAATTCAGAACTTTCAATATAATCAACATATGCATTCATGTAATTTTTGTTAAACGAGATAAATTGTACAATTTAGAGTTTGATTACAAATAACATGGTACCTACATGGAAACGTGCTATACACGGAGACAAAGATAAAAATACTTAACCTCGAAAACGGACAGCCAAAATATTGTTTAAGAATGACAATTAGCAGATTCCAAGTTTTCTAAAAATTCACTGTGAATTCAAAATCACAATCAGGAAGGCAACAGTCATCTTTCGATTGATCATACAGCTTTCTGTCGCTCAGGAAGGCGTTAGTTAGAGCGACAAAGATAATGTATGCATGCGAAGATTAAGTAATAGTTACTACGTCTACGCACGCAGTGACAGACGTGACAGTTGATCGAGATGAGATTTGATTGTGAATTGAATGTTCAATAATTACGAGAATCAGGGCTCAGACCCCCCCTATTCCCTAACTAAAAGTCACTCGGTGACTAACGTTTGACAAGTAAAATGACTATCAATTGCTCAAAATTATCATTAAGAATTGTCAATTGATGGTCAATTTATTGTCAAACGTTAGTCACTGAGTGACTTTCAAGATAGGGAATATAGGGGGGGGGCGATCATCACCCACCCCGCACTAGCACGCAGAAATCTTATTTTGGTGAAATTCTACTACAAGATCTTTCTATAAATTAATTATTTGTTTATTTATTCAAAAAAGGAGTACAATAAAACATATGTACTAAAAAAACTAAATAGCTCACCAAAAATTGCATTTTTGTTTGTAATTAATAAATTCAAAAACTACTAAACAGATTTTAAAAATTCTTTAACCAGTAGAATACTTTATTAACACTGGGCAAAATACATTTTATTTATAATAACTTTTCATTTAAAAAACCGACTTCCGCCATTGTAATGGACTAAATATTTGGATGAAAAAAAATTATGAAAGAACCATAGTGGTGAAAGGATTATGATACTTTTTGAATGGAAATGCTTGGTTTGTTGCTGAAAATATCAAAATCGCCATATGTATGCCTACAATATTTGAGGAGTTCCCTCAATTCCTCATGGATCCCATCATCAGAACTGGATTCTGAAAAAAATGGCACCAATCTGGAAGTATATCTATTCAAATAAAAAAATAATTTTCCAAATCGGTAATAAACATAAGGAAAAAAAAAATCCAACCGAATTGAGAACCTCCTCCTTTTTTGGGAAGTCGGTTAAAAAATAGGGATCCCTGCGGAATATACTATATAAGTGACGTTAAATAAAATCTTTTAATAAAAGGCAACTTCTACTGTCTTAAACTCGAGTTCTTGACTGATTTAAATGCAATTTTCAGTGTTAAACACAGTTTTTTTTTATGTTTTAAGTTTATACATAACTCAGGCACCACGCGAATGAAGCCGAGGTCAGGTGCTAGTTGTGAATAAATTGCGGTATAACTTGTTGCCGTTCTGCGTGCGATAGTAATAGAAAACTCGGGAATTTCCAACCAACGGAATTGGGTTATAGAGAGACCTTGACACGGCGTTTTATAATCACATCATAGTAGGAGTATTCTAGTTTCACAAACACCATACGCCATCGACAGAAAAAAAATCAGGGCTATCGATTAAATCAAGGACAAATACATAAATCTACGTAAAAATACAAACAAATAAATTATACTTAATCTTATTACTTACAACGGTTCATGCTAAGCACACAACAATAAGATAGACGTTATCAGTCCCTAACTAGCTTACAATTCGACCTAAATGTAAAACCATGAATTAACTTCCAGTCACACAATCATTCGCACACAGGGGTGCGATTTTTAAGTCATCGAGTGACAAAACTTCAGTAAAATTGCCGTTTATTACAAGATTTCCAAATTTCTATACATCTGAAACTCATTGATGACTAAAATTCTTATACCTATGATATCAATACAATTGCCTCCTCCAGAACATCTGAAAAAGGGTATTTTCGGCCTTTTTGATGATATTTAGTCAATCAGTGACATTAAAAAATCGCACCCCAGATATAAACTCCTTATCAGTACTTACATATAAACTCGCGATACACTCCACACTTCACATTCACATCACAAACACATTCACCTAATTACCGATTCGCGATAGATTATGGTTATATACAAAACCAATTATATATAAGACCGAATATTGATACATATACGACCCGATTCCCGAACGACGCAAGCGTCGAAGTCTTGCGCGTCGGTACGACTGGCAGCCCAATTTCTTCGCTTCAACATCGTACGCACATGTGGGATGAAAATGAGCACATGCATGTGTAACAATACAGAACTAAAAATAGATGACCTATTGTTGATAGATACAAAACCCTAATTACTAGTATATTAAACTACAAGAAAATGATTTTTTACACAACAGTTGGGGACGCATTGAGAACGTAAAATTGAAAACTGAACTCACACGACCCTTTGAGGGACTGTCAACTTATAGAAAATGTCATACATATTCCTGATCCCACAGTAGGATTCTTATGTTGTTGGTATCAGGAGCTACGCTACGAGTACCATGGTACTACAACACCCGGACCAAATATTTGCACATAATGCAAACATTTGTCAAACAGCGGGAATGAAACCGCACCTCTTGAGTCTCAGCCGGCTACGCGCCACTGCGCCACGGAGGTCGTCATGTTCAATGTTTGTTTTCGCATCTTTGAGTATACAAACTAGCGCTACAGTCACTAACTTCTTGAAACGGCGTCTAGCTAACAAGGTAAGAAAAACCACAAGCAAAAGTCACAATTCAAATAGAACTCGTCCAATACGGTACCTGATTACCATGTTAAGACAAAGAGAGCAAGAACCGGTCAACTGCGGATTGGACTCTCGTGGAGTGGGTTCCGTACAAGCAGGCTACCTTTAGTAACCACTAGACCAAATAAACTATTAAAAATTCATAGTTAATAGTTAAAAAAAAACTTGAAAACGTTATATATACTTAGACACACGCATTTTTTGAATGAATGAATGAATGAATGAATGAATGAATGAATGAATGATTTATTTATTTGCTTAGAATGTAGGTACAGTACAAGACAGATGATAAATATAAATTAAAGTCTCCAATACATTCTGCTGTCAAGCGTGCAAAATTTAAAATGTCCTTACAAACTAGGTATAGCTAATATGCAGGTCACAAATGAGTCAGAAAACAAAAAAACTCAATATAATTATAAAACGATTAAATAGGTCATACACAAAATAAACACAATGTCAATAAAAACCAATTCATTGTTCTGAGAGATTGAAAACCCCAATTAGGTAGGTACTTAAATGTTGTTTTTATAACTGAAATACTCCTGCATGGAGTAAAAACACTGTGACAGAAGCCAATTATGTAGTTTACCCTTAAATCTGTTGAGGGGTAAATCTTTAAAATCTTCAGGTAAAGAATTAAAAATTCGAATCGCCATTACATAGGCGTTTTTCCTAAACAATGCTAACCTACAATGCGGGAGTTGAAGTTTCCTGTCAGTTGTATGCCTTAACTGCACGGCACGCCGTGAACAATTTTGAGGGAAAAACTCCGGAAACTGTTTGACAAATATAACAGCTTGTTTGATATACATACACGTTAATGGTAAAACCCTTAGTTTCTTAAATAGTGGCTTACACGAGTCCAGAAAATCTGCCCGACATAACGCTCTTATACATTTTTTTTGTACTTTAGAAGCAAATTCTATGTCCGTGGAGTTGCCCCAAAATAAAAGTCCGTATTGTAACACTGAAGACACATAACCGTGATATGCATTCAGGGCGGTTTCCTGAGAAGAGATTTCTCGGATTCTCCTCAGAGCATAAACAAACCTATTCAATCTACCACAAACGGATTTAATGTGTAATTTCCAAGTACAGTTTTCGTCAATTATCATACCAAGAAACTTTGCGCTAGTTACGCTTTGAATTGGATGTCCATTGAAGTTTATATTATTTAAGTTAAGTCGCTTGCTCATGAATGTCTTAAATTGAATTAAATTAGTTTTTTGAACATTTACAGTCAAATTATTATCATCCAGCCAATTCTTAATGTCAATTAAAGTATTATTTATGTCAATCTCAAAATTATCATGATTAATACTCTTAAATATAATGCTTGTGTCATCTGCAAAAAGGATTGTTTCATGCGACGTTGTTGAAGGCAAATCATTAATGTAAAGTAAAAATAATGTAGGCCCCAGAATACTACCTTGGGGGACGCCGTAGCGGTTTAACCTGTATTGCGAGTATACTTTACATTTTTTCATTTTTCCATTAAGGTGGCTGATTTCTGTGCACTGATAACGATTTTGTAAATAGCTAGCAAACCAGTCGTTAACTGTGCCACGTATTCCATATTTGTCAAGTTTATTTAATAGTTTATCGTGGTGCACGAAGTCAAAAGCTTTACTTAAATCTAAGAAAAGGCCGACCACAGGAATTCCGTTATTGATGCATTCTGTTACGCTTTTTACCAGCTTAAAAGTGGCTAGGGTGGTCGATTTGTTCCTCAAAAACCCATTCTGAGCTAAATCCAAAATACAGTATTTTTCCAGAAATAAATTAAGACGCTTTAATATAGCTCTTTCAAACACTTTCGATATGACCGGCACTAATGTCACCGGTCTAAAGTTTGTGACATCCAAAATATCTCCTTTTTTGTATAAGGGTTTTACGATGGAGTACTTAAGTCGATCTGGAAATACTCCCTGCGAAAATGATAGATTAATAATGTGACTTAAAACTGGTGAAATATATCTTGAATTTTCCTTCAGCAATTTAGTGGGAAATTTGTCATATCCAACCGAGTTAGTGTTATTCAGCGATAATATAATACCATTAATTTCGTCAGCGGAAGTTGGTTGCAGAAATAAGGAAGCATTCTTAAACTCAAAGTTTGTATTGTTAGTAGCATTAACACTATCCTTATTTGAAATGTCTATGAAGAAATCATTGAAGGTATTAGCTATGTCCATCGCTTTATTTACAATTTTACCATCCACTTTGATTTTGTCAATTTCCCTGCTTTCACCCACTTCGCCTACTTCAGATTTGACAATGTTCCAAACCGCTCTACATTTATTGTTCGCACTCAATAGGTATTTTTTATTACCTTGTCTCTGGGACTCCAGGATACATTTTTTCAAAATTTTAGAATAACGTTTGTAACTTAATTTATTCCTTTTTTTATTACTTGCTGAAAGTTGATAGCGACAATACATTTGCCTCTTTACTATGCATGACTTTTTTATGCCCTTGGAAATCCATTTCGTTTTATTCGATTTTAAAGAAACTTTTGTATTCAAAATCGGAAAGCATAGGTTGTAATATAACAAAACAGTATCATGGAATTCAGAAAAAGCTGTGTTCGCATCACCTTCCGAATAAATGTCAGAAAAAGATAAAGTAGCCATGCATTCCTTAAATTTCCCTGAATTTTCCCAACTAAAGTCTCTCCTCTCTTCAGTCCAATATTTAATCATTTTCTTAACATTCATGGTAAATTCCAATGTCTGACCTGTATGGTCTGAAAACCCTAAACTGTGAATAGTACCATCCGCTAACTTTAAGTTACTGAGTACGTGGTCAATGCAAGTATTAATTCTCGTAGGTGCAGTAATATGTTGAGTCAGATTATAGTTATGAATAATGTTAGTAAAAGCTCTCGAGAATTTGGTATCTTTTAATGTGTCAATATTAAAATCTCCCACTACAATTATTCGTTTCTTATTTTGTTTCGTTATAATTCTTAAAATGTCATTGATTTTATCTAGGAAAATGTCAGCATTGGATTCAGGAGTTCTATATATACAAATCACAATTAAATTTGAATGCACTAATTCAATTCCGCAGCATTCAAAATGGCGAGCCTCGGCGTATCTGTCAACGAGCAAACATCTAGTGTAACAAATATTATTTTTTAACAATATACAGGAACCACCTCTCCTTTTATCTGTTCTAGAAAAGAAAAAAGTTCTTTTTGGAAGAATATTTTCCGTTTCCCTCATGGGAAAAACATAAATTAGAATCCTTATACTCTTATGAGTATAAGGATTCTAATTTATGTTTTTCTGTAAACTTTAAACGAGACCCAATATTCAGTAGTTTTTTCAAAATTTTTGGCTCAGTTGTTTCACAGAAAAAAAAACTCATATTTTCTTTAAATCTTTTAAACCAAGGATATAAAAAATATCCTTTTATATTTCTCATAACAAGTTCTTTTGATTTGATATTTCACACGATGAATTAATTCAGTATTTTTTTCTAGTTTGCCCCTCAAAATTAACCACAAACCACCGAAATCAGAATTATTTTATTAACGCTATACGTCCATGATTGGGTCACCAAACCTTTGTATATATATATATGTATGTACCTACTAAACTTCAATAAATTCATTAAAAAAATTGGTCCAGTTGATTTGGAAAATAGGAAAATAGGCTGTGACAGACAGACAAACACCTGAGTGAATGATTTCGTTGGTACCTTTTGAGGTAAGGAACCCTAAAAATGAGCTTTTCAAAATTATCAGAAAACAGACGATTTTCTTACCCACCATGCGGGAAGGGCATTTACACACACGCATTGGCGTTTATATAGCATTTCTCACGAAGTTTTTATTAGTCTTGGTATTTAGTACGTCAACAGACTCGGTGCTTTTTTTATGCGTGCTTATTAATCTCTTTTGATGTTGATTAAGTACGGTACTATAATGTAAAGATGATTGAGAGAGAAGGAACTGTTAGTTTCTTTGTGACCTGTAAGAATAATGCCGAAATTTAGTCTATACTTCTGGTACAATAGGGCGACAACAGTAGATTCTAACTGGATGAGACTAACACAGGACCGCATATTAAAACTACTCAAAGTAATCATCATCATCATCAGCAGCCTTCAGACATCCACCGCTGGCCGAAACCTCGCTCGTAGAATGCAATGCCATTTGCCATAATTACCATAATTACAAAAAAAATAACACAAACAAATGAATCAGTTGAGTTTTCTAATGACCGTAGTCAAACGAAGCAGTTGCCCTGAAAAAAAAATTTAAAACGCGAAGGTCCTGGTTGCCCCACGGACCGAGTCTCGACTCGACCCCGAAAAGGCAAATAGAAAGACCACTATAAAAACATGTTACAAAAGAAAGAATGAATCCACAATACAACAACGTGACGATAATAACTTCATAATAACATTAGTGGCGATTGCGTGACCGACCTAATAGCACAACAGGTCACAGGGCGAATCGTAATTATTACCTGTTTAGCCATTAATTTTGTAATAATAATAGATTTGAACGAAATTAGCTATGACAATAATTATAAGTCTATATAAAATGAATAAGATTGCTTCATGATAGTGCTATGATTGTGAGGGGGCATTGGCCCTCGTAGGAAGACGCCTAATGCATCTATGCTACAGGGAATCTAAGAATGGGATAGATGTATTATATGGGACATCTCAGGGTAGATTTATGAAGGCAATATACGGGACATCTGGCCGTGGTAGTCTCGGCCCAAGAATAGGACTCCTCCAACTCCGCCTGTGGATGTCGTAAAAGGCGACAAATGGATTACACCAGGGGATGGACAGCAGCATCCACCTAAGTACTTTACACTAAACTGCGATCACCAATCCGCCTGGCAAACGTGGTGATTATGGCAAATCCCGTGCAATGGGACGCTATGGGTTGTCGCTATGCATGCTATGGGTGAGGCCTCATCCAGGAGTGGGTGTCTACAGGCTTATGATTATAATGACACTGGACATCTCAAGGTAGATTTATGGAGGCAATATATGGGAGATCTAAAGGTAAATTTTTAGTACAGTCACGTACTAGGTAAGCGGACAAATACTTTACTCTTAAGATCTTTTTAAATGTGGCTGCTACAGCAAAAGGCTACTGCCAGCTGTATTACATTTTACAGAATAACAATCCTCCAATGAAGTTGATTGTGATAAATTACATGTTTTTTCCCACAAGCAATTAAGTAGCGTCATTTCAATGAAAAATGGTGACATCCAATTAATAAATCAATTATATATTAGACAAAAATATTTTGTCATCGAACCCAGCTAACCGATTGGCGAGAAGTATTGTGTGTATTTTTTTAACCGACTTCACAAAAAGCAGGAGATTCTCAATTCGGTTGTATTTTTTTTTATGTTTGTTACACGGACGGACGGAGATATGAGGTATATCTCCGTCGTTTATAAACCGATTTGGAACATTTCTTTTTTATTTGAATAGAAGTAATTCCAGATTGATTATATACGTTCAGAATCCAGTTCTGGTGATGGAATCCATGAGGAATTGAGGGAACTCCTCAAATATTGTAGGCATACATATAGCGATTTTGATATTTTCAGCAACAAATCAAGCATTTGCATTCAGAAAGTATCATAACCCTTTCACCACTATGGTTTATTCATCTTTTTTTTTTCATCCAGATATTTAGTCGAAAACAATGGCGGAAGTCGGTTTTTTAAATGAAAAGTTATTATGATTAAAAAAAGAAGGGGTTCGTGTTGTTATGTGTGGCTTTGTTGGTGAGGGTTTAATTTTGATTTAAAAACATACATTCTAACGAAAGGTAATTTGGCCAAGACCAAGAACAAGATATTGCAAGCATTCAAGCAGTGCCTGATGCTCATTGAAAGAAAATGTTCAGAAGCCTTGGGACCAGCATACCTTACACGAGCAATTAAAGACAAAAGTATATACTCACGGAAACTTTACTGTGCTCGTAGTGATGCATCAGATGCAGTGGCGCGCAACTTGATGCAGCACTGGAGATGCTGAGCGCATCGCCTTCGCTGGTACCCTCCATGTCGTCCCACCGCCGCCGCCCCGACCCGCTGCGAACACCCCCGGTTACCGACCCCCGCTCAAGCGAAGCACGAAGCGACATATCAGTATCACCCCTCGGAATACCACTATCATCCTCGCCCCCGGACGACGAACTCTCAGAGCCTTCGACGCTTATACCACTCTCAAACTTGGAAGACATCGATTCTAGTTTACTATCCTCGAATGAACTTAGATTCTCTTCCGCGATAGTTTCTATTTCCGGTTTAGAATTTCCTCCGAATCGGAAAGAGTCACTGTGTAACCACGGCCGCTTGGCCGTGCTGATGTCGGATTTTATAGTATCTGCGTCCGAATCGTCGTCGTCTGAATGCAAGGTGCCGTCAGAACCATCGTCAGACGATTCCTCAAGACATGATTTGAATGATGAGTCTGATTTTATGGTTATGTTCGAGTTGCAAGATTGTAAAGACCAGTGGCCAGAGTATTCCGAGGAGCTCGACTTTCGAACAGGCAAATACACTTCAGAAGCGGTAGACAGAGTAGAGACAGTCGACGTTGATCGGTTCAAAGAAATCCCTTCTACAATGTCTTTTATTGAATAAGGACGAGCTGATGTATTTGAAGACAATGTTGAGGATTGTGAAGACAACGTAGAGGGATGTGACATGAGAGTGTAACCTTGTTCAACGGCACTTTCGATACTTTTATTTCTTTCAACGATATCTTCAATGTTCACAACTGCGTATGGTTCTTCAAAATTTTGTGGAATGGATACATTTTTAGGCAATAGTATATTCGATTTCGGACCTGTCGAATAAGGAGAATGATCCAAGGTGATGTCTGGAGTCGAAATACTTCTCTTTATAGCTGAAAACTTTACAACCAAATCACTCAATGATTCGCGGCGATTAGAATGAAACTTGCAAGTACCGGATTCGCAAAAACATTTGAATGAGGTAGCGAATATTTCACGTCTATTTTTTAAAGCTTCGGTATCTATCGCTACTTTTTCCTCTTCTTCTGTAGGTACTGAGGCCAAAAGATCCTCAGCGCTATTATGGTGCTTCGGAGGTCTGGGTTTACAAAAACATATAGCCGTTTCAAAATAGCTATCCCTTTTATCGTTACGAACTTTCGTAAAGGGTGGCACGTCTTTATACAGAGTATCTCTATTAAAAATGTAAATGAATTCTTGCACTGTAGGTGCTTTGTATATACAATGCCCAGTGCCTCTAATATGATAGTGAGCTAGAGTTTCTTTTAAAAATTGATTATTCCACTGAGGTAAATCTTTAACTTTGATAGAATTTCTATCAGCTTCCATATTCGTGAACGTTTTATGTCTGAAAAGAACTTTTTTATTTTCTTTGGCTTCAGATTTTTTAATCGGTAGTGTCCCAGTCATTGACAAGTATACAGCTTTATTTTCACTAACATCTTTATTGTAATCAACATCTTCGCTACAGTCGACATTTTCAATAGCGCTCACATCACTTCCTTCAGAAGAATTGGATGCATTAGATTTAGTTCTAGAAGCGTTAGATTTAAGTGACCCTGAATAAAAAGAAGCAACTTGCCCGTGCCGAAACGACTTTGACTTGGCTGATAATAATATATCTTCAAGGTTGGACTCATCAACCATAGAGTCAGAAGATACGGTAGAAGATCTACTGACACTGCGGGAAGAATCTTTTTCTAAGCTTTCATATCGAATTTGGTTTGGAAAAAGTGTTCTTTTGGGTGGGTCTGGTTTCTTGTCGCGTAATAGGGTGATGTTTTCATACAAGTTTTTTTTCTCAATTTCGTCTAACGGTAGTTTCACAGGAATGTGCGTCCGTGTTGCTGGAGTTGGTTTAGCTTTTATACTCATTACATTTTCATATATCAAATCATCATTACTTATAGCTGTAGATGCTGCATTGGGTCTGGGTACAGGACGTGGGATTGTATTATTTATAATTTGTAATTCAGTTTCATTGAATTCGTACGACTCGTAACATTCATTTATTAAAGTTGCTGATCCGGATGACTTATTTGAAATAATAGAAAACCTATCCCTAGGTTCAAATATATTAAGATTTGTATTTAAAGTTTCGTTTATAGTGCCTGCGCCATTTTCATTGTTATTACAGTTTAGTTCAGTAATAACCAAAGATTCAGCTATTGATTCGTGATCACTAAGTTCGTTGTTCTCAGATATGTTTGGTAAAGAAGTTTTGAAACCAGGGCAACTCCGATTACTTCTATTCACTAAAGAATCTCTATTTAGTGTACCTAATCTATCTAGAGATATTGTGTCAAATTCATCATTGCAAACAATTTCACCAGACTCTTCTTTTTTAGACAGTATTTTGAAAAATTTGCTATTGCCTATTAGCAAGGTATTGTTTTTTTGGTCTAATCGTTTGGATGCAACGTCGACTTCCGGTTCTGTGCTGTTAAAAATGTTAGGAGCAGAGTTAAACTTAGCTTTTAGGCCCAAGCATTTGGAAGCAAACTTTTTAACAAAACTTTGAGGATGAACTTTTGTCAAAGGTGATGAGGATGGTGATAAAAAGCTTTCATTTTTGTTAAATATTTCCTGGGTCTCTGGGGCTGTCCTGTAAAACACATAAAGCAACAAAACTGAAATCAATTACAGCATAAAATTATAATGTTAACGAAAAATATTTGATCACAGATGATTTTGTTAGTAAGCAAAATAAACTACCATCACCGTTAATAAAATCGCAAAACTTTTGTTTATAAAATTATTTTATAGTTTTATTATTATTATTGAATTTTAACGCTCTCCCAATCTAGAACAAGTTGTTTTATCTGAATAACTTTTTTTTTAAATATTCCTGTAAGTTTTCTTTGCAAGTGTCCGCCAACAGCCTGTTCTGTTGACGTACCGTTGCTCTCGTCATGCGGCGTGAAAACTGAATCATCAGGACCTGGTACGTCAAACAGCTCAATTTCAACAGAATCGTAATCTGCTTCGTCTTCAGCCATATTTTCGCAACTATAGTATAACATTTGGCTGTTGTCTATACCCGGCTTTACTTTTTTCTTCAACTTCCTCAAGTCACGACAAACACATTGCATTGGAGTAGCTTTTTCTTTCTTCTTAATAAACGGATGTACGTTCTCTCGTACTGTCCGAGGGTTTAATTCATAAAGGTAATCATATGATTCGAAAATACACCCAGATACGCCTCTTTCGTGCATACTTTTTGGTTTTTCTCCAATCATGAAGCAATTTGGGATTGATAAATTACGAACCAGCTTCTTATCCCTAAAATTGAAATCTGTGAATTCATCAAAATCAATATAATCACATGATAAGCTCATTCTATCTTTCATTATTATATCAGTCTCATCTCTGGAATCTCTTCTTAGTATAGTCGGAATGAAATCGGAAGCAAATCTTTTACGAATACTTTGTCTCAAAGGTTCCATTGGAAGATAATGTGACTCAACGGTGTCACTGGTAGAAGGTTCCATTACAACATAATATGTCTCAACGGGGTCCCTGGTAGAAGGTTTCATTTCAAGATAATGTGAAACGGTGTCACTGGTAGACATATTAGCTTTCATATCGTCCGGCATATTCGATGGTAAGTTCTCATAAATGAGTTCAGGTTGAGTTGTCCAGTTATTGGTGAGATATGAATTTGGAGAAAACTGATTCACCTCTACATATTGATCGCAAAGTTCTTGCTCTGATGATGATGATGGCGCGTCAGTTTGCCTATAGTTCAGTTTTTCTATGGCATCGCTGATTTTACTAGTTACTTTGGGTTTAGGTAACGGTCTAGGCTTCTTTTTAAGAGTGTTAGAATCGTTTTGATTATTGTAATTCGAAGCGGTAGTGTTTTCTTTATCCATAGTTCCACGTCTGAAAGGTTGATCACGATCAAGTTTGGGTGAAGTTCTAGGAAAGTTGTAATTGAATGTTGAAGCATTGTTAGTTTTATTTTTTTTGTAATCGTTGTCTATAGTTCCACGTCTAACATTTTCAAAATTAGTTAAAATTAATCTAGTAGTGTTTTTAGTAAAAGTGTTGAATTTATTTTGACCGTTTGGCAATTTATTGATTTCGTTATCCAAAGGCCCACGTCTGAAATTTTGTTCTCGTTCAAACTTAGATGCCGTATTAAGTCTGGTAATATCGTTATGGCTGTTAACTTTTTTAAACGAGCTTTCGATATCTTCAAGAGTGATCTGAGATTCGTTATCCATGGTTCCCTGTAATGTCTTTTCAATGCAACTACGGTTAGTATTGAAACTACTCAAATCTTTGGAACTGGTGACATTCTTGATAGTATTGACTTGGTTGACCTTAGCTCCATGAAAATGAGTTCTTTCGCGGTGCAACTCAGTTTTTGCTTTCTTTTCGAGACTGTTTAAATCACTTAGTTTATTTACTTTTTCAGTTTTGTAGTATTCGTTTTCCATCTTTCCATGGCTAATATGTGGTTCGCGATCCAACTCAGGCCATTTGTATACGATATTTTCGTACACGGCACTATCCATTAGTTTTTTCTGTTCGACCGATGGTTTACTTTGCATAGAATTTGATACGAGACCTTGAATTATAGATCTAATCTCAGAAATAACCTCAAAATGATTGATAAAAACTTTGGACCCCGCCTTTTCATCATCGAAAGGAACAATTTTTTGAACCATTTTTTGTTTAGCTAAAAAACTGTCTGTTCTTCTAATAAGTTCAGACTCTGTATAGAAATCTGAACTCAGATGTTTCGTTGCAACAGGCGTTGACGGTGGTTTGAAATTAAGTGAATAAGCGTTAGTTACAGGTTTTTCTATGATATTAGACAAATATGCTTGTTTATCAGCGCTGTAGGAAAAACTAGGAGACGGTTTAATAGACCTGTAAATTGAAAGGGTTACCTTTTTAAATCTCCTTCGACATTTATTTGAATCTAATAAGTAGCCAAAATGCAGAATTATTGTGAAAATTATACAAATCACAGGAATGAGTCACCTGAAAGTTAGCTATTTTTATAAGGTTCATGTTTTTACTGTTATGTCTACTTTTAATGCAGATCCTCACTCATCAAAGGAAATCGGGGCGCAGGTAAACTTCTCTTACATAATATCCGCTGGCCGTTTCAGACAAAATCAAAGACACGGAAGATTTTAATGAGGCACAGCCATTGAATGTTTTTCTCACTTTTTTGGGTTCCATCCATTCTTTGCGCGTGAAGTTATTTTTATTGAAAATGTCTTTGATTATAAATTTAAGCATCAATATTGCGTTTTCCATTCGTTTGAAGCTCAAACCGTTTGTGTCAATGAGGTTTTGTACTACAAACTAAAAACAAAAAGGTAGGAAAATGTGGAGGACTCCCAAGATAGCAATCAGGAATTCAAAGGTGAGATGTCGTGTTTCGAGACGGTACTCCAATTAAAAACGAATGTTTAGAGCGCTTGCGGATTCTTTGAGTAATTACGGGGCGTCTCTTTGAGTTTGAAAACCCGCAATTCATCTAATATTTAAAATACATGCAATGTTAGCGTGTTACAGAAAGAGATAGAAAAGACCCCACACCGTGACATAATGAAAATGATCTGTGCTACACAGGGTGTTGATCTGTCAACGCGCCATATTTACGAACGTTATTCTCCCCAGAGGGGTCAGCAGTCAGCACTCAGAGTCATTATTCTAAGGGTCAGCAGAGTCAGCACGAATAACTA
The DNA here is from genome assembly GCA_951392215.1 of Epirrita christyi. Classification (NCBI taxonomy): domain Eukaryota; kingdom Metazoa; phylum Arthropoda; class Insecta; order Lepidoptera; family Geometridae; genus Epirrita; species Epirrita christyi. Next base: position 6,554,628 of record OX595848.1, on the reverse strand, counting down.
ACGTAACCGAGACGATCGCAAATGTCAAACATTGGCCAATGACATCGATCAATGGGTAACTTGAAACACTTGTTGAAAGTTGATTAGTTAATATTTGAGGTTTACGATCGTCTCGGTAACGTTAAATATTCGTTCTTGGACCTTAAATTTATTTGTGTTTAGGTATTTTAATCCGATGAAAATCCACCATCTACATCAAATTATTGTTTAGGATACTGCGATCACCAATCCGCCTGCCAAGCGTGACGACTATGGCAAATCCCCACACAGCGTGCGATTTTTTAATGTCACTGAGTGACTAAATATCATTAAAAAGGCCGCAAATCACCGTTTTTCAGGAGATTTATGGGAGGAGGCACTTATATTAATATCATAGGTATAAGAATTGAAGTCATCAATGAGTTTCAGAGGTATAGAAATTTGGAAATCATGGAATAAACGGCAATTTTACGGACTGATTTTAATGATTTTAGTCCCTAGATAGATTTTAGACTTTAAAAAATCGCACCCCTTGTATTTGATTTTCTGTCCAGCATCGGACGTCTAAAAGCTGCTGATGATATAGTTTATGATCTCGGGTAACTGTAGCGTGTGTACAGATCTACATCCTGTTTGTACTAGATACAGTGAAATTATATTACTTTCTATTCTACAGATAGCTTCAGCCTTGGCAAGTGAATAAATAAAACTTTTGTGAAATAAGAGAGCATAGAAATGATTTATTTATTCTTCAGAGGCATCATTAGCAAAAATAATAATATTATTTTATGTAATTCGAAGTGTGTAAGTTTTAACCCTTTGATACTTACGTTTGGGGCGGGGGACTGTCGAGCACTGGGAACGGTGGTACATTCTCGTCGCTATCATACGAACACCTTTGGCTTCTGAATTCTAGTAACAAAAATATTTAATTAATAATTTAATTAGAAAAAATAAACAATTATAAAGCGGTCCTTTGCCTTACGGGGCCACAGTAATCGCATTTCGTGACTGCTAGCTAGCTAGACCCGTCGGTATAGATATAAATTGTATCAAGCATCCGTGCCGCAAAGGGCGAGTAGCTGGAATAATTGTGTAGGATTTTTCCGAGAATTTCGGCTAGAATTTTAGCTTACAAGACGCGTCTCTCTTCACGCTTTCGAATGGTATATATCTCTGTCCTACTCTAATCTACGGGCGCCATGCATCGAAACTAGATTAAATTGTTATGCCGATACCAATTTTCATTCAATTCACAATTCAGTCTCGATTCTGTCAACTTTCAGTATGGATTTAAAATATTTACCAAAAATGGACTTTGTATGTGACCGATCTGTTTTTTTTTGGAGATTTTCATCATCACCAGCCTTTTTACGTCCATTGCTAGACGAGGCCTCCCACATATAATGCAATGGGGGGATTTGCCATAATCACCAAGCTTGGCAGGTGGAATGGTGATCGCAGTATTGAGTATTGTTGAGTACTCAGGTGGATGATGATGCCCATGCCCTGGTGTAATTCCTTAGTTGGCTTTTACGACATCCACGGGAGGAGACGGAGAGGTTTATTCTTAGGCCAGACAAACTATGGCTCAAAGCAACAGTACTTTCATACATATGCCATAGAACAAGCGCCGGTTTCCTCACGTTGATTCATCGTTAAAGAGCACGCATTATTGCGCACATAAATTCAGGTAGAAGAAACCATTAGTGCACTACCGGGATTTGAACCTACGACCTGAGGAACTCTTAAAGACTTACCTTGTATGACTTGCCGGACGCTCCTAGTAGACTCTTCGGAGTACTCAGCCAGCATGTCCATAACGGTTCTTCCCGCCATATCGCATGCCTTCAAATCAGCGCCTCTCCTCAGCAAGAGGCGTGCTACTGAATCGCGAGCGAAGCATACTGCCTCGTGTAGAGGCGTGCCGTGTTCGGTACGTAGGTTCGGATCCACGCCTGCGGTTAACAGCTCTCTGACTATGTCCCTGTTGGTAAAGATTGCTTTAGTATTTTATCTGCTAGATGACGTGTTAGGATCCTCCTATTGCGTACCCTGAATTATATCACAATGGTGATAGATAAGGAGGTGGCGGTGGAGAAAGGCCCTCCACTAGATGGACTAAAGACATTATAAACGTTGCAGGAAGAATAGAATAGAACATACTTCAATTAAAAGTAGGTACAATGGGCGGTCATATGGCTCAGTAGTGATTTCTGCCAGACAACGTTTTTAGTGGAGAGGTATCTGTAAGATTAGAAGAATGGCCGGCGGTGTACGTAAATATTACAAGATTATACGAAAGAAGTAAAAACTAATACTTAATACCTATAAAGAATAAACTATCGAAATTTAAAAATAAACGGTATCTACTACATAATAGGTGTTCTGGGTATTTTCTATGTATAATAAAAAATATCTATCTATGTAATTGTATTGTATTAAGTATATCAATTATCTAGTTGCCATAATAGTTAGCATAATAGCTCTGGCTTAGCTTGGGGCTAGATAATGTTGTGTGAAATGTCCAGCATTTATTTATTTATTTAATACAATACTATATACATACAAACCTACATACATTACCATAGATATAATATAATAAAATAATACCTAAATGAATACCAACAATATAAGGAAGGATGCTACTATATAAACATATTATATACAGAGTGTTTTTTTTTAAATGGGACAGTATGGGGATATCCGAATCCATAAGAGATACGGGAAAACTGTCTTTGAAACCATTTGCTCATTTTGTATGAAAACGATTTTGGCATTTGGTCAAGCGTGAGTTCTCCATAAAAATGAGTTGTTTTGATCAAATTTTTTTTGACTCAGTGTCATGTGAGGTTTGATTTATTATATCGGAAGAAAAAAAACTGTCCCATTTCAAAAAAACATCCTGTATATTTATAGTCTTTTACATGCTGATGATGATGACGCCTCAACATGGAGATCTAAATCGGCAATTAAGATAACGTCTCAATTACACGTTAGAAAGTTGTCGCAATAAAAACTGTCATAAAAATGGTCATCAGCGATCATATTACCATTTACAACCAATCAGCAATCTCTATCAAAATCGACAGTGGACATCCATAAATCAATTCATACATATTCATGGGACTAACGAACACTTGTACATACTGTTTGTTTTTACGAAACAACTCTGGATCGTTTTGACACATTTGTTCATAAATTCTTTCGTATATATATAAACTTCTCATCAAAAAAATCGGAACACTTCTTAAGTAAAAAATAGACATATAACAGTACGTAGTACAAGGTTACGAACTTACGAAACTGAAAAACTGAAAACTTTACGAACTGCCAGCAAATATAATGTAACTTTTTTTAAAGAAATAATTCTATTATTTGGTTATTTGACGCCAGAAAGAAAATCTGTAGGGTTTCGATTTTTTTGATGAGAAGTGTATTAGAAATCCGTAGATGAACCAAGATCACCGACATAGCTATCAGAGTTAGCAAGTTGAAATGGCAATGGGTGTAGGTCATATTATATAGCTTGCAGAACTGACAATCGTTGGGGAATAAAGGATCTCGAGTAGCGGACCACAAACCGGACGAAGCGGTAGAGGAAGGCCCTTCACTCGATGGACTTCTATAGGCTGCTGATGATGATGATGATGATGATGATGATGATGATGATGATGATGATGATGATGATGAAATATAATATATTGGTAGCGATTCGCAATATTGGGGCGCCCGCCCTTTCTAATAGACTGAATTAAAAGGGCCCGCCATAATTTTGGCACAGTTTAAAGAGAATGAGGCACAAAACCGCTATCACTATTTATTATATTATATACTAGCGGCTCGACCTCATCTTTGTTCGCGTGGACCTGCCCCCCTATTCCCTAACAGAAAGTCACTCAGTGACTAACGTTTGACAAGTAAAATGACCATCAACTGCTCAAAACTATCATTAGGAATTGTCAAAATGATGGTCATTTTGCAAGTCAAACGTTAGTCACCGAGTGACTTTCAGTCAGGGAATAGGGGGGCTGAGCTAATAATTCCATGGTACTATCCTGATTGTATTTTGTGTCAAATTACCTCATCGCCGAGATGTGCGTGTGACTAATATATAACCATGAATAATTTTCGGAAAGAAACGTGAAAAGACGTAAATCTTGTCAATTTATTTTCAAAAATGTACCGCCACTGAACGCTAACAATACTGGAAAATTTACACGCTCCTTCCTGTTAATTGGGACCTTAAATTACCAAGCCAAAAAGCGACGGAATACAGAAACGCTACTAAGATGATTTGATTGCAATTTCACCATACAATAAGTCGTGCTGTGTCCGTCCTAGGAATAGACCCCTCCGTGTCCTCCCGTGGATGACATAAAAGCCGATAAAGGAGTTAAGCCAGGGGAATGGCAGCTACATCCATCTGAATACTTAACACCAATCTGCCTGCCAAGCGTGGTGATTAAATGCCCATATTGCATTCTAAAGTTGAGGTCACGTCCAACAGTGGACGTCTAAAGACTGATGAGGATGATGATGGATGTCAAGACGCTGTTTAACATTTTATTCGTGTTTGAGTTCGTCGTTTTTTGACGACCTCTGTGGCGTGGAGGGCTAGTAGCCGGCTGAGATGCGAGAGGTTTCGGGTTCGATTACCGCTGCGGGACAAATAATAATAAATAAATGCTGGACATTTCACACAACATTATCTTGCCCCAAGCTAAGCAGAGCTTGTTTTATGGGTATAACACATTATATAGATAGATATTTTTTTATCATACATAGAAAATACCCAGAACACCCTGAACAAATATCTACAGATCGTACAAATATTTGTTCCGAGGCGGGAATCGAACCCGCAACCTCCTGCGTCACAGGCGAACCTTCGCACACCGCGCCAGAGAGGTCGTCAAAAAACGAAGAACTTATAAACACGAATTAAATGTTAAACAGCGTCTTGACATCCATCATCATCCTCATCAGTCAAATGTTTGTATGATCTGCAAATATTTGTTCCGGGTTTATGTGTTATGGTATCATGGTACTTACTCGAAGTTCCCAATACCCACGACATAGGGATTCCTAGTGTGGGATCAGGGCTATGTATGTGGGTGGCTGTTGGGTGTTATGTTAAGTATACAGTGCAGTTACAAATCGCTACCTCCTATAATTTGGAACTTCCCCGTGTACGGACGAAAGGCGGGCGCCACACGTCAAGCGTTACCAATTTAACCCTTCGTCAATGTACGCGGAAAATTGACACATAGACGCGACACTGATCTAAGAAGGTAGAATTGGATGCGGCATTTGAAATGAAAATTATTTTTTTATAGTTTTATTATATGGCAGTATCTGGACGAGCTTTGCTCTGAGAAGTCGGAAAAACGCGTTTTCACAGAGATGAGATCTAGCTAGATCGATTTTTCGCCCCCAAAAACCCCCACATAGCAAATTTAATCGAATCGTAGTGTGTATGATAGGATATTTTTTATCAAAATATCCTATTAATATTATAAATGTAATGAGGATGGATGGATGTTTCACTTCACATGTTCATGTTTTTTTTCTCTTTCACGCAAAAAAATTCTAAACATATTTTAATGAAACTTTATAGTATTATAGCTTATACATCAGAGTAACATATAGGCTATAATTTATAGAGGTTCCACGCAGGCCGTGAGTAAATGCTAGTATATATATATGCATATGCAAATATTGCTCGTTTAATATAATATTATATTTTTTTAAATATGTCGAATAGAAAACAATTAACAAATTACAGACTTACTGGATCTATGGATGGTGACCAGAATGAAATACAAATAATACCACGTAAATAATACTGATTAATTATTGGATTTAAATTTCCTGGTAAACTTTAATGAAGTGGGACTTTCAGTTCGATAGGTAAGTGTATTTCAATGTTCATTTTGATACTGGTGAAAAGCTGTGACAGACGTTATGTTTATACTTTTATGAATAAGTCATGATAGAATAGAATAGTGGTTAATTCCATCATTCGATATTTTGAATTATGATTACCTACACTCAGACCGGACTTTTCTACACGTAACAGGATTTTAGTGTTATTATATCCCTTTCTGTCGCTCAGAAACATCGATCGCTAAAGCGAGAACGAAATCGGCACGCCGATGCTGGCGTTTGCAAGTAATCTTTCTCGCTTTTGCGAAAGATGTTTCTGAGCAAAAGAAAAGTAGAGTTACGGAAAATCCTATTAAGTAAAGGCATGTCAAGTCCACCCAAAGGAACATCACTTGAGAGAATAGTTTTTAATAATTATTGTAAAACTGACGTGTAGTGTTTGTCGAATTTGTCGCTGCCGCATCCAATTCACCATCTTACCGCGCTCGATGTAAACGTAAATTCACAAGCACGAAAGCTATCGATGCGTTATAACGAACGAATGAATATGAATATTGAGGCGACTGGCGACACGCCTACGCATTACCATTATTAATATGAATAATACAATAGTTGAAGGTGTCGTGACACGCGATTTATTTACTTGCGAACATTGCGGCTTCATTTTCAACCGACTTAAAAAAACGGGAGGTTCTCAATTCAGTTGTAATTTTAATCTGTTTTTGTGAAATAAAAAATGATTTAGGTTAAAAAAGTCAGTCTTCTTTTTCATCAGCCGTTAGACTTCCACTGTTGGACGAGGCTTCCCTCATAGTATCACCATCACCACGCTTGGCAGGCGGATTGGTGATCGCAGTGTTTGTACTCAGATGGATGCTGCTGCCCATCTCCTGAGGCCCAATTCTCTAAATTATTTTATAACTACACTGAAAGTTAACCGAATCGAGACTGAATTGTGAATTGACACAGAAAGTTGGTATTCTGCTCCCTCATAAATAACAATTTAGACTACTTTCAATACACGGTGACACCCATTAGAGTAGGATAGTTATATATATAATTGGAAAGAGTAAAGAGAGACTCCATCTACCTATGCTAAAATTATTATCGAAAAAACTTTGAATCGTTCAAGTTTCGGTCACATTTCGACTTAATCACATAACAGTGTTGTATTTTATGTTAGGAGAATACCATTTCGGACATTTAAGACATCGCACAAGACACACAAGATCGAAACATGATCAGAACTCTATTTTAACTATTTTTTAGTTAGAAAATTGGGCCTCTGGTATAGTCGACTTTAACGATATCCATGGGAGGAGACGAAAGGGTCTATTCCTAGGTGGTGTGTCACCACGGAACAAGTCACCAAATCCCGGAAAAAGTAATGTTAAAAACAGGCCAAGTGCGAGTCGGACTCGCGCACGAAGGGTTCCGTACCATTATCTTATAAAAACGGCAAAAAAAACACGTTTGTGGTATGGGATGGGAGCCCCCTTAAATATTTATTTTATTCTGTTTTTTTAGTATTTGTTGTTAAAACAACAGAAACACAGCACAACAAACACAAAAGCAACAGAAATACATCATCTGTAAAAATTTAAACTGTCAAACTATCACGGTTCATGAGATACAGCCTGGTGACAGCCGAGCCTTAGTAATAGGGTCCGTTTTACCCTATGGGTACGGAACCCTAAAAATCGATAAATAGTAGGAACATAAATCGCAGTTTTATCTTATTTTATTTTAGTTGTCTGAATTACAATGATAACTTTCGATAAAATAGTGTAAGGGGAATCCCTACATTAATTAGCCGTCAATCTTATACCTACACAACGTTTTTATCACCATAGTAAGTCAACAGTCTAGTGCAGTGGTGAGTCCGAAGAATAGACCCCTCCACCTCCTCCCGTGGATGTCGTAAAACCCGACTAAGGGATTACACCACGGGATGGGCAGCAGCATGCACCTGAGTACTAAATACCAATACTGCGATCACCAATCCGCCTGCCAAGCATGGTGATTATGACAAGTCCCCCCAATATCGTATCCATTCGTCGTGGCACGCTATGGGGAGACCTATGTCCAGCAGTGATGATATATGACGGCCTAGAGACATCTCTCGAGATTTTTACTAAAGTAACTTTCGTGAATTATATAGGTAAGTAATTCATTTTGTAAAACGGGAAATTTTCACGGAATGTTCGGGGAAATTTTTTTTAAGTGCAAGTAGGTACGCGGAGGGAATTTAGCGCGGATCTTATACCCACCCTGATGAAGACCCTCGATTAGGGTAAGATTAGGGTCGAAACCTGTTGGTGCTTCCGCCAACATCTCTCGAGATATTTAGAGAGCGTTGTCTATCCTCGGAAGAAACTACTACTTGGAATTTCTACTTGGAAGCGGTCATGGTGAGCCTGCTGAACTTACTTGCGTCCATTCTGGCTGGCCAGATGCAATGGGGTATGCTTGAAGATTATACCATCGCGTACCGGCATTCTGTAGCGGTCAATGAGCTGTGGTCGCATACGCAGTAGAAGCTTCACCACCTCTTTCCTGTGGAAAAGTTAACATTTATGTCGTAGACTTTACTTTCTACGTATAGACGGCAAAGGACGGAAATGGTTACCGTCGCGTCACAGATTAAATAATAGTTACTACGTCCTGCGTACCAAATAACGAAATTTATTGGAAGACATTTCAAATTATTTTCTATAGATTATATGTTATGATCTGCAAATAATTGTTCCGGGTCTGGGTGTTATGGCACCATAGTACTCGTAGTTCCTGATACCCACGACACAGGGAGTCCTAGTGTGGGATCAAGACTACGTATGTGACTGTTGGGTGTTATGATATTAGGAATTAATTTAAAAAAAACCCTATAGCCGATAAAAAAGGTTTTATTTGACAGACATTCAGACAAACGGACAACAAAGTGATTCTACAAGGGTCCCGTTTTATAGCTATTGAATTATAAGCCCGAACTGTGAACACTATGTATAGATAATATGGATATTTACACTTGACTAAACTTACACTCACTAAAACTTAATTTTAAGTTACACTACTAAAGCGTTCGTTTATCCATTTCGCCATAAGTACTTGCAAAGCCATTAGTACCACCCGCACCCTACAAATAATAACTTTATGTATTTTACCCTAGAAATATTATGGTATTTGAAAACCCTTTCATAAACAAAATAGCTGAACATACGGTTACCAAAGTTCGCTCTGGTTTCAAATAAGATTATTTAGTCGGAAAATGTTTGAAATTCGTAACTATCTCAAAACTAACAAATTCTAAGTTTTCAACTGCGGTCGAGAGTCTTCAAAACGCTCGAGTAACGAACGAGCTACTTCAGAAAACTTAGATGTTAGATTACAAAGTTGTTAAGAAGGCGCGCGTAATATGTGATTTTGCCCAACAAAATCGATCTAGAACTCAGTATCTACGGGTTCCGCGAGTTAAATATTTTGGAATATGAAAATTTTATATTTTTGTATATATATCGTGTAAAGTTGAAAACATGATACGTAAAAAAACCCTCTATAGTTTAATTTAATGAAAAATCCAGGTTTCGCACACGTTTTTTTTTCGCCGTGTGGCAACCCCAGCTGACGCACGTCAAAAACAGCTGCTCTTATTTATTTTAGTTTTTATTGTAGTTTTTACTGTTAATTACCATAAAACTTACGCTATGTTGTTAAAAATAGTATATTTCACACGTGTGAGTGTTTGTGTTCTATAAAAATTGATAAAAACATATGAAAAAACTTTGACAAATTTCGGACTTGGACACAACGGTTGACGTGTTTGAAAATCCACAAGAGGAAAGCAGTTTGTTTCCAGAGGATGCTGTGAAGTGAATTACACACCAAACTGTTAGCTGGATTACATCGATAAACCTGGGGAGTATTTTTTGTTCTAATAACATAACATTTTTCTCACCTCACACACGTTACCACACATTGACTCGGCTCCTTGTGAGTCACTTACACTACACAATACGAATAGGCAAAGTTTTGCACTCTTTCGCCTTGACAAAGTTTGGAAGATGATTGTAGTCTAAACACTGCCTCACACATACATAACTACAGAGACACTTAGAAAATTACAAAAATATTATCATTCTTGTTCACTAACTGGCCCCAAAATACCTACTAACTGTAATCTGTAGGTTGTACTTTCCACAATAAAACTAATTAATTGTACCGGAGTAGTATTTAGTTAAATGCATGAATTTATTGTTCTTTTTTTTTTTTTTTACTAATTTGTAGTAACCAGAGTAGTCTTACTTTGTAATCTTTCTTTTACTTGTGTGTCAAGTAATTAGTAGTGAGAAATTCCAAGTAATTTTTAAATTGAGCTGGTAATAATTGGTTAGCTAAGCAAGTGTTATTTTTCTTGTTACTTTTAATTCTATTACTAGATTCTTGTTACTTTCTACCACCCCCATCTATACTGATTGTTTTTTTTTTATATTTCCACCTATTCTATACCTGTCACTATCCATTTCTAGATACCCACTTGCCTACTGCTGTGTTTCAGAATACCATCCACCATGATGACTCGGAGGGCATGCGACTTGGAAGCCAAGTACAAGGGGGCTGTGGCAGAGCTCAAAGAATCCAATGAGATTCGCAGCCAGCTACTACAAGAACGTGACGAGAGTGAGGCTGAAATGTTGGTGATTCTTGGCAAGAATACATGCCTCAAGAAAGAACTTTCTGAGCTTCACTCTCAATATGAAGCCGTACTCGAGCAGATGGACCGTCTGCAGTCCATGTTACATTCCGTGGACAGCTGCCATGAAACCTACGAGGTGTTGCTTCAGGAAAATAAAGACTTACAGCATGAGCTTGCGGAGTGCAGATGTAAACTAGAACATTTAGAGTCGAAGCATGTGCCCTCAAATAATAATTATAGGAGTCTGGATTTACAGACCGAACTCATGGCCAGTTGTTCTAACATCTCAATGATAGATCTCACTACGCCAAATTGTAAAAGTAAATTTCTACAATTGAAAGGGAGTAAAAGAATAAAAAAATATGTAAGGCTAAGTAATTTTATAAAAAAAACTGAGAAAAAGCTTAAAAAGCATAAAAATGTCCTGAGTTATGCAAAGCATATAAAGCAAAACTGTAATATGAATGAGGAACTTAATTCCTGCTATAATTTGATTGGACGTAATTCAAAAGAGTTACTTGATATGTCAGAGGTAATCAAAAGTTTAGAAACATCACTTCATGATGTAACGTGTAAATATAAAAAAGCTGAACAAGAAGCATCTGACAATATTCAGAAAATGAATAATATCGTAGAGATACTGAGTGATGATAGCACATATGTACAAGTATGTAATAGTAGCTCACAGACGGACCTTCCTGTATCAGAGCCTTCTGGATCAGCTTTAGGTGCTTTAATACACATGGCACCATGTGCATCGCAGAGACAAGCTAAACCTACTGTTCAGGTTGAAGTAGTTTCCACACCTGGTACGCAGTCTCCGGTTAGACAGGTAAAATCCTGTCGGCAGACCCGGAAGACTGTGGTGTTTTCAGATAAGATAGGTGTTGGGATGGGTTTGCTTCTTAGTGATCTGTTAGGGCAAGTTGTGACAAATAATTGCTTTCCAAATGCCCCTATTCACATACTTATAGATTCTATAAAGAGGGAGGATTGCTTTGACAACGACACCACTTTGTTAGTACAATTAGGTGAGAGTAGTGGTGTCATGCGATTAGATATTATTAAGCTGGTTGAGACTTTGCTACACAAGTTAGATTCAGGATTGGGAAAATTAATTTTATGTGCTTTCCCTTACTCAAAATCTTTGAGTGCCAAAGACAATCAAAAAATATGGAATCTTAATTTAATGCTATATAATTTGACATGTCGTCATAGAGACGTTTTGTATTTTGATACTAATAATTTTATTAGTAATTTTGTTTTGACAAGAGATACTGTGTACCTGAGTAGACATAGTAAATTAATAATTGCTAAATTGTTAGCATTTAATATTTTTGATCCCGTTATAAGTACTATAACGCAGTTCACCGACAAGCCCGTAGTTAGTAGTACTACTAATGAGGGCAAACAAGTAGGAGTAGCTGACAGTCATTTAAACTGACGAGTTCGACAATGAGACAGCCGGGCACGTTAAATGTAGTACATCAAAACGTGCAAGGCCTTCCCAGCAAAATCTTAGAATTAGAATTATTTTTAATCCGTTTTAATGTTGATATTATGTGTGTAACTGAACACTGGATGTTACAATTTGAGTTACTCCCTTATTATGAGAATTATAATATTGTAAGTTCATACAAACGCAAGAACGCCATACGTGGGGGTTCTCTAATTGTTGTTCGAAATACTTTAAAATGCAAGGAACGTAAAGATGTTGCAAATCTCACTATTGAGAGGACTATTGAGCTATCTTGTGTTGAGCTAGAGCGGCATATCATTGTAAGCGTTTACCGTCCCCCTGACGCAGACTTCGCATTATTTGAATCCACTATGGAAGAAGCATTGCTTAAAACTTTTGTTCGTAATAAAATGCTAATAGTCTGCGGAGATTTCAATATAGATATTCCGGTTAATCCTCTATCTGAGAGGCTGCTTAATTTATTTAAATGCTTTAATTTATATCACCTCTTCGAAGAACCTACAAGGGTGACACTAACAACATCCACCTGTTTAGATAATATTTATTGCAGTAGTGTTCCAATTAATAAATCAGTAATTAAACATTTCACCTCAGATCACTATGGTCACAGTGCTATATTTACTTGTAATTTTGTAGATGAACCTAAGGAATTCACTTATCGGCCTATCACAGAAAGTCGCATTAAGAAGTTCCAGGGCAGTATTGAACTCAAAATGCCCCTTGTACCGTGCGTAGATGATCCGAATGACCTTTTTACTAGTTTGTTTAAGTTGATATGTGAGGAACATAGTGAGATATTTAAGTTAAAAAAATGTAAAGCTAGAGCTAATGTCGGGTTAGCTGATTGGGCTACAACCGGTATTTATAGAAGTAGGAATAAATTATATGAACTCTATGCGGCTAGAGAATCAATGTTGCACGATCCAACGTTTATCTTGTACATAAAGAACTATTCCAAGACCTTCAAAAAAGTTTGTCATGCAGCAATAGAAAAATCAGCAAATAAAATTAAGACAACTTGGAAATTAATAAATAATGAAACAGGTAAAGCTAAACCTCGTAGTAAACAAATTAATTTAAACGTAAACAATACAACATTATCAAATAATACTGAGGTCGCAAATGCCTTTGATAGTTTTTTCTCTAGTATACCTAATTTTGTGACTCAATCTTTAAAATCAACTGCCTCTGGAGCATCTACTTTATTGGAATTAAGTGTTGATAAGTGTGAGGTCGCGTTTAGTTTCAGATACGTTAATGCCAATGATATTGTTAAGACATTTAAGTCACTTAATATTAAAAATACTGAAGACCTTTGGGGAATATCTACAAAGGTGTTAGGTGTTATAATTATTGATATTGCGCCGTGTATGGCCTACATTTTCAATGGATGTGTTGACGAGGGAGTCTTTCCTGATCTTATGAAACATAGTAAATTAATTCCTTTGTTCAAGTCTGGTAACGAAAAAGATCCAGGTAATTATAGGCCAATTTCTATATTGCCTGCGTTAAGTAAAATCTTCGAGAAACTTATTCTTACTCAGTTATTGTCACACTTTAACCTCCACGGACTTCTTCATAGTCATCAATTTGGATTTACTAAGGGTCGTTCGACAGCCGATGCTGGTACCATGCTCTTAGAACACATATTTGAAGCATGGGAGAACTCGCAGGACGCGATCGGAGTTTTCTGCGACCTGTCCAAAGCTTTTGACTGCGTGAGGCATGATACTTTAATTTCCAAGTTAAAACATTATGGCATACAAAATCAGGCAATTAATCTTGTAAATTCTTACTTATCCAATAGGGTCCAAAAAGTTGATGTTGGTGGTGAAAGGTCTTCAGGATCGACTATTGTCATGGGGGTGCCACAGGGTTCAATACTAGGCCCTTTTTTATTCCTAGTTTACATTAACGATCTCCCTTTTTTTGTGAAAGACATATGTGACATGGTTCTATTTGCTGACGATACTTCTTTGATTTTCAAAGTTGATAGATCTAAATCTAATTACGATGATGTAAATGATTCACTATCGCGTGTTCTTGAGTGGTTCACAGTTAATAATCTTTTGCTTAATGCTAAAAAAACGAAATGCATCAAATTCACATTGCCTAATGTAAAACATTATCCAACTAATATTAAAATAAATGGGGAGACACTTGATCTTGTCAAGTCTACCATTTTCTTAGGGCTTAATATTGATGCAGGGTTGCAGTGGGCACCACAAATTGTGGCTCTTGCTGGTAGACTTAGTTCCGCTGCATATGCAGTTCGTATAATAAGGCAGCTTACTGATGAAGCTACAGCTAGGCTTGTTTATTTTAGCTACTTCCATAGTGTTATGTCATATGGTATCATACTGTGGGGTAAAGCAGCAGATATCCAAGCTATTTTTGTCTTACAAAAACGGGCAATACGTGCCATTTATAAAATGAAGTCGCGTGACTCCTTGAGGGAGCGTTTCAAAGAAATCAATATTCTTACAGTAATATCGCAATATATCTATGAAATATTATTACATACACATAAACACTTGGATAGTTTTATGATAAAAAGTGACGTGCATGGTATTAACACGAGAAATAAACACAAACTAAATATACCAAAATTTCGATTAAAGAAAGTAAGTGGGTCTTTTATGGGGAATTCTGTACGGTTCTATAATAAACTTCCAGAAGGTGCATTTAAACTTCCTATTCGAAGATTTAAATCCTACATAAAGATGAATCTAATTAAGAAAGCGTATTACACTTTTGATGACTATATTAATGATAAAGCCGCGTGGCCTGATGTCGCTCTGCCCCTCGACTGCTAAAATGGAAATTTGCAATATCTGTACTTACCTATTTACATGTTTGTATTAGATTATTATTTATAAGTATAACAAGCGTAGCGTGTGCTGTCTTGCATATTTTTGCTGATGTTTATTTACTTTTGACTACCTTCCTAAGGTTTTTAAGTTCTCATTTACTATGTATCAGCAACTCCTTGCTCCGAGGCACCACACAGGCGCTTCTCACCTAGTGGTAAGACGGACCATTTATGTAAGCCAAGCCGAGTTTGTTGCCTGATTCTTCTAGGCTTGGTCGCGTTGGAACAGGAGTAATTTAATTTTGTATAAGACGATTCAAAATGATCCTTGTGATTTCAATGAATAAAGTTCTTTTTGACTTTGACTTTGACTTTGTTTAGAATGATATCTCAGGAGCCCTACGGTGTTTTAAGATAAATTAAACTACAACAAGTAGGTAATAACTATTTATTCGTATGCTAAAGTCAGTTTTTTGATAAACACTTTATTTTCGCACTAATAAACAAAAAACTTCATTTTTGTGCACGACTCTCGCTAGCGCTAGCGAGATGGTGCGCGTGTTATCGCGTGCGTTAAAGAGGGAGCCTAAATTGTAGTATAGTACCCTCTTAAGGCCCAAGTTCACCAAATTGTACTATAACCATCGGTCATAGTGATAACTAATGCATTATAATATCTGTAAAATAGAATTGGTTAAGCTAAACAGCCGCTCACTTGAGTTGGTGATTTTAAGTTTAGCACATTTCACCGCAGAAGCGATAACCGCTGGTATAAAGGCTCTCTAGTCAGATTTGTGGGGAAACCTCCCAAATACAGTAGCAAATGGGCAACGCAACAATGGGGATCATTTTGGCAGCTTTAGGGCTATCTAAATCTTATGAAACTATAATAGCGGAAACTACTCGACCTAAATATTCCTCCTTTCAAGTTTCAAAAGATTTGGACAGCGCTAAGGCTGCCAAAATGATCCCCATTATTGCGTTCCCATTGCTATTTGCCAGTATACTTAGGGGCAGCTCAGCGAGTTCTGCTCTCCACTCAAAGACACCGAGAGACTTCATCAGTGTTGCCAGCAACACAAAGTCCTGCTCCGTTACACAGCGGCAGGGCTGTATCTCGCGACAGGTTTGCAACAGGCGTAAATTTGTGCAATCTGTGGCTCGATTACGTAATTCTGTTGCTATCAATTTCAATCAGTTTCAATGCTGTTTTTATTTGAAATAGCGTTTTTGCGCCTAAGTTGTGCAGTCTATAAGTATATATAGTAATCGCAAAAACGTCCTTGTAAATAGCATAAAGAAATAGCATTGAGACTGAATGAAACTGTGAGCAACATAAATACGTAATCCGCTGGCAAAGCTGTCAAACGGTAACTTTTGTATGAGAAAAGCGACGTTTGAAAGCCATGATCGCACAATTTACGCCTCTTGCACACCTGTCGCGAGATAGCAAATGCGAGATAGCAAGAACTCAGTGCAAATCTAGAACAATCGGATCAATTTAATGGAATATTGACATACCTGTCAAATTGAGCAGCGAGGTCGAGCGCATTCTTGTCGTCGTGGTTCTTGATGGTGACGTCAGCGCCTCTTGAGAGCAGCATCAACACGACATCTGTGTGCCCGAACTGTGCCGCCATCAACAGAGCCGTGTCGTGTTTCAGAGTCTGTTACCAAAGATAAGATAAAGATAATTTATTTGTTTTGAAAATGGTATTTTACATTGGTGGTCATAATGAGGGGTTTTCACGGCCGTTTCAAATCATGCTTTCAGTATTGAAGCAATTGTCAAGTGTCAAAATAAAGTGAAATGTCAACATCGACAACGTAGAAAAAATTTTCGTTTCGTGGTATTTATTTTTGCCTACTTCTAAAAACACCACGAAATCACTAGCAGACACTCAAGAAGCAATCACAAACAGAATATCATGACTAATAGCCACAGACTACTTAGAATAATAGTTTTGTACGCGTGCACCATAGACAATCTTGATTGATACAGTTGAGTCAGCGCCATCTATCAAACCAATTCGAACTACTTTTTTTCTTTTTAATCCAAGATGAAAAGCCCTCATTCAGAAGCGTTCCACTAAGAGCACCGATACATGTCCAACATATTCAGTCATACATTATAACATACAAATAATTTAATTCCCTTAAGTAGGTACTAGGTAGATACATCCATTACCATGTTACATGTTAATTATAATAGGTAGTAATTATTAATAATTTTAGGTATTTTTGTGATGCGCATTGAAATCAAAAACAACAGGACAATTTAATTAGGTATCAGTACAATTCATCATCAGCTGAGCTGCTATGATGAAATCCGTAGAAGACACAGACAAAACCAAACCTCAAGACAAAAGTCTATAATCAGTGCGTGTTGCCAGTGAATTTCAAACTGTGTTTTGATATCGTAGATTCAACAAGTAATTTTCTACAAGTCGTAATTACGCCATCTAAAAATAACCTTCAATTAAAACGTTTCAAAAGCCAGTCAGAGGTCAGCTACACCGAATGCAAGAATGCTTGCACAAAATGTCAACGACCCACACCGGTTCTAGGAACTGCCCACGGCTTCAATTTATATTCACTAAACGCCTTCCACATTCTCAGACCCGTATTCCAGCCCCCCCCCCCCCCCCCCATTCCCTAACTGAAAGTCACTCGGTGACTAACTCAGTGGTTTTTTTTATACTACTTGGCAATCAAACAAGCATACGGCCCACCTGATGCAAAGTAGTTACCGTAGCCTATGGACGCCTGCAACACCAGAGGCATCACACGCGCGCTGCCGACCTTGAGACATAAAGATGAAAAGTCTCATGTGCCTGTAATTTCACCAGCACCTGTACAATTCAAACCGAAACACAGCAATGCGAACACTACTGCTTGGCGGTAGAAATAGGTACGGTGGTAGTACTTCCCCGGACGAACACTTTCACAAGAAGTTCTACAAACAAAAGAATTGCCATCAATTGACAATTCTTAATAATAATTTTGAGTAATTGATGGTCATTTTACTTGTCAAACGTTAGTCACCGAGTGACTTTCAGTTAGAGAAAAGGGGGGCTGAACTATGCTCAATAATGAAAATAATTCATTAATCTAGAAGTGACGAGCTAACTAGAACGTATTTGTGGTAAGTCTCTCAGTACGTACCAGCTGATCGATGTTGACTGGCGGAGAGTTGTGTGCCAGTAGCATAGCCACCACATCTGCATGCCCGTTGAAGGTGGCCAGGTGTAGTGGCGTAGCGCCAATCTTGTCCACCGCGCATGGCGATGCGTCAGCCGATAGAAGTAACTGGACAATATCCCTGGAAAGTGTAAATGGTTTAGCACAAATACAATGACCCACCAGCTGGGTTACCATGAGCTCTTATAGCCATCAAGTTCAAAAACTATTCAGTAAAAAATATCGGTTCCGTGATGTACGCAAAGCTATTCAATGATGGGGAATGTCATGTACTGGTTTTTTAACTGAATGACTGTAAGAGCTCATGACTAAACCTGCAGGAATCAAACGACACCACTGAAGCCGTAGTAGTTTTGACAAGCAATTGATACGGACGTATGATGTATTGTAAAACTAATTTAGTACTTATATAAATCAAGGTTCCCAAAGTGACCGCTAGGGGGGCTCATAGGAGTCTCCATACAAAATCCGTCTTACACTACACCATACGTCCGTCTCAATTGTTTGTTAAAAACTATAGATGAATATTGACATTAGCTTAATGTTTTGACCCTTGTGTATGAGGTTATCATCATCGGCCAGTAGACGTCCTGACATAGACCTCCGCCATAGAATGCCACGACGAACGGTCTTAAACCGCATTCAGCCACCGACTTCCAGCTACCTTTATAGTGTCTTTAGTCTATCGGGAGGGCGGCCTTTGTCTACTGCGTCGTCCGGTTTGTGGTCGCCACTCGAGAACCTTTATTCCAAAACGGTTGTCAGTTCTGCGAGCTATACCTGCCCATTGCTATTTCAACTTGCTAATTTTGAGAGCTATGTCAGTGATCTTGTAGTGAAACTCCAAGCATAATTCGCTCCATAGCCCACTGCGCGATTTTGAGCTAGTGTATGAGGCAAAAAGTTTGCGACCACGTCTCGGTGTCGTAACTCATCACTGGCAACACACACTGATTAAAGACTTTCGTCTTGAGGATCTGTGTCGAGAAAATATGGCGTTGTTTCCCGAACGCTATTAATACGAGTTGAGTTCGTCGGTTGACCACTTTGTCACACGGGCAGTATGCTCGTGCTCAAATCAGTAAAGGACCACACAGTAATTCAACTGACTGTCAGCAGCTTTAAGCGCTATTGTTGACCGTGACCAACAGTATCAACAAGTACCCAAATAACAGTATTCGTGACATCATAAACACACTAACCGACTAACCTAGACATGTAGTCAATGCTCCGTTTCAACTAATTACAAGATCGCGTGCGGCCTTGTCCGTTAATGGATTGAAATACCCCATTTATGGTCAAAGAACAGGCCTTATACTAGGAGCAGCTTTTTTTTTGCAAATATAAACTAGTCATTCGTTACATTACAAGGGGTATCCTTACCTAAGCTTATGGCACAGTGTATGAACTAATTAAACCACGTGACGAGGTCCACGTCCTAGATAAACATACTCATTAAGTATCTTCTTTTTGGTGTCACTGGTTTTTTTCTTGGGCCTTGTAAATCAAATCAAAAGAATTTTATTCATTGTTATCACAAGGATAATTTTGAATCGTCCTTTAGACTACATTACTCCAGTTCCAACGCGACCAAGCCTCGAACAATCAGGCAACAAACACGGCTTGGCTTACATATGGACCGTCTTACCACTAGATGAGATGAGCCTGTGTGGTGCCTCGGAGACCAGAAACCAGTGTAATGTCACTCCTTACACGTCACATGATAATATCATAATGTCATATTATGACTGAAGATGCGTTATACGACAAATTACGCAAAAGATAAACTTAAATTTCGTCAGATGTATTTCGGCCCTAAGTCTGTACTATCGATTGTGGTGGTTTCATGAATAACGCACAGTGCAACTTACTTGTGACCATTCAAACAGGCATGATGCAACGGCGTATAAGCATTATCATCTTTGACGTTGACGCCAGGCCCTCGTCGTATACTGCAACAAAATAAAAAAAATATGAGCAAAAAGTATTCGCAGCCGGTAGGATTCGAACCTACGCTCCCAGAGGGAATCTGATTTCTAGTCAGACGCCTTAACCGCTCGGCCACGGCTGCTGATGAACAACCGATCGAAATTACTGTACGGGATTTTATATTCTAATTCAAACATGTAGTTGGTGAGATAACGACAATAGAATATAATTAATTATACTTTAATGTACGCCTTATAATAATAAAAAACAAACAAAACTTAACATGATAATTTAAAGTAGGTAAGTAGGTCGCTTGGCAAGAAATTTGACAAGATTAAGTACCTATACAAAAGAAATAAAAACGAATTCTTAATACTGCATATAGAATAACCAACGAAATAAATAAATACTTAAACATACTTATCTTCTACATAATACAATCCTATATACATACAAACCTACATAATACCATATTTAAATAATAAAATAACACCTTATGTAAGTATCTATACCAACGAAGTATATTGAAGTGAAGGGAATTAGGTATTACCTTATGACTAAGAGATAGTCGATACTATGACATTAATATAATTAAACTCGTGATTTAAATACTTATGCCTAGGGATTTACGCAAAAACATGAATGGATTCAGTCAATGAACTTTGTATTCACAAAGAGCTTTCATTGAAAATGGGAAAATCTTCACAACTGAATCAACAAAAAAAACCAGTTTGTCATTATCATTAATTTCAAATAGAGGTCACCCGTTATCGTTCTCAATACACAATTACAATCTCACGATTGTTAGAACCGTAAGTTAGTTGATTATTTCAGGTGCAATCACACGTACTTGCACCTTGTGTCGTGGTGTGTCTGGCCTGAGAATACACCCCTCCTTCTCCTCCCGTGGATGCCGTAAAAGCCGACTAAGGGATAACATCAGGGGATGGGCTTTAGGATCCATCGGAGTACTTAACACAAATACTGCGATCACCAATCCGTTTGCCAAGCGTGGTGATTATGGCAAATCTATCCCATTAAATTATGTGGGGGAGGCCTCGTCTAACAGTGGACGTCTAACGGCTGGTGATGATGATGATCAAAAGAGCACAGATACCGCAAAGCCTCAAGACAAACCGACGTTCGGTCTAATAGATGGGGTTAAGGCACTGAGACGTGGTTGCTAACTACATGCACAAGCTCAAAGTCGCACAGCGGGCTATGTAACGACCTATGCTCAAGTTTTATTACTTACATGATATAATCCGAAATGAGGAGATCCGTAGAAGAACCAAAATCACCAACATAGCTCTTAGAATTAGCAAGATACCACGTTGAAGTGGCAAAGGGCAGGCTTATATAGCTCGCAGAACTCATTGAGGGATAAAGGTTCTCGAGTGGCGACCACGAACCGTACGACGCAGTAGAGGATGGCCGACCGACTGAAGACATTTTGTCGCAGGAAGTCGGTGAATGTTATCTCAAAACCGTTCGTCGTGGCATTATGTGAAGGAGGCTAGCGGTGTCCAACAGTGGACTACTACAGGCTGATGAGGATGATGATGATGATGATTCAAAGAGCGAATTAAAGATCACGATAAGAAACAAAGTCAAGGCCGCAGCACCAATGGTCAAAGAGAATAACCGACTATGAGTCACAAACATGCAAATTCTGTTAGATAAGACGTCATAAAAATGTTCACAGTGATAAATTATGATCAAATTAATGAAACCATTCCAAGAAACGGAAATTACGCGAAACCGGACGAACAGGTAAAACTTGAGGATGTTCGGAGGACGTTAACAGATCGTTAGGATAAAGAACTTTAATTGAAGCGAAACAATAGACTCTGCGTTCAAGGATTAAATATGTAAAAATTCATAATAAGTGCCATTACCATCACTAAGACATTTTTTGAAATTTTCAAATTCATTATACCATAGAGAGCAGTTTTGCTCTTATTTCATATGTCATGATGCATCCACGTTGCATTTCACACAAGTTTTTTTTTTTGCTTTCTTTTGCTGAACCTCGTCCGGAACCGTCGTCGGAGAACCGATGATGAAGCCTATTTAAACACGCACGCCTTGAAAATGCTTAAGTAATATTTCTAAGATAAATAAACAATATTCTAATATAAATACATCAAGAGAGTATGTATGGCATGCACCAGACTGCACTCAGAAAACGTACAGAATTTCCTATCGAAATCGTACTGTGATAAAACCTGCCAGCACCAATAAAACGAAAAAATGATTGAATGACATAACCACAAAGTTTAGCTTTTACCAAGATAGGTGTTTTTGAATGAACATTACTCACACATTCAAATGCGGAAAAACCCGTAGGCTAATCTAGGCCGAAGAGTGATTGGTTGGTTTATATTAGACACATTTTACTTTCACTCATTTGAGTTCTTATCGTTTCAATCGTTTCGTTATTTAATGGAGTGTAAGAGAAAAGCTTACCTATTTCGATCTAGCAACTTATCCGTCACCTTCTTCGATTTAACCAAACTTCTTCGTAAATTGTATTTCACTTCACTCAAACCATTGTTAAAATTGTATTTAATTTCACTGAAATTAAAATTCTGATCACTCCCGCAACACGTTACTGTCTTATGCTTACACGACAACGGCATTCTGTCGCTCCCGATTAATTAGAACAATCACTAATGAAAGTTCAAATTCAACTAAACCTGTTAACGTTAGACTCGGTTATTTTATAGGCAGCGGCAACTTACAAAACGATACATCATATTAAGGAGATGGTACGCTAAGAAAGCTTTCCACAAAAGATACACAACCACTACAAACCAATATGAAAGGTTTGAATGAAAAGAACTGCGTGTACGTAATTGGAGTACGTAAAGGCGAAACAATAGCTAGTCGATAAGATACCTAGCATCCGATAAGATAAGTGAAGTAGACCAAGGAAATGCAAAACGGATTATCCTTGGAATAGTAATACATGTCTATATTAACATTAACACCTAACAGTAGTCCTTGATTCCACACTAGAATTCCCTGTGTCGTAGGTATCAGGAACTACGGATTACAATAATGGTACCACAACACCTAGAACCGGAACAAATAAATTGTAGCTCAATTTTGCAAATATTTGTTTCGCAGCGCATAATCATAATATTGATATTGATTGCCTGCAACCCGCCGTGCTATGGAGGTACTCTTGATTTGGGAGCTTAGAAACGGGTTTTTAAAAAATTCAAATTTAAAACTAAAATTAAAATTAAATTAAAACTACGTCTGCATCGATATGGAGATGCTTTAATATTGAAATCAAAAGAATACATGGGCGTCAGAGCGCCGAGGGCTGTCTCGCCGCTGAGTCAGCCTTAAAACATAAATGCTTAGTCACTAAAAGTATATTCTAGACTTAATCTAAGGCAGAGGGGTGAGGGGTAACCATAACTCCTCCATCCCTAAGAGGAAAATTATCGGTTGAATCGATTTTAGATGTATTCCGATAATTTTTCTTAAGCGGTAATATTTTTAACAATTTTAAACGAAACACGTAAAGCAAAAACATCAAAAAACTTAAAATTACTAAACATAAAGTAACGTATCCTAATTGTTCACTGAAGTTAAAGTCTTTTTGTTCATTTAAAACACTTTCGATCACTGCACTTTGCTTTAAAGAGTAAGCCATGTATTTAACTTCATCTAAGTGAACTCCTTTCATGTTGAGTGCGCGTGCACCGGATAGACTGGCGTTCGCACGTAGCTGCGGCAAGATGATAACTGGAATTGGCTCTACAACATCCGATTCTATGTAGATACGGTGTCGAATACGAATTCCATGAATTTCCAAATCACAAGGCTCGTCGATGGTCACGAGATAAGTTCCAAATAATGGCTGCTTACTGACTTCGTTATCGCAATGCTTCGTTAGCGTAGTCTTAAGTCTGCTGAAAATAATCCAACTGTCAGAACTGACTTGCTGGACCTTGACATTTTCAATTCGAACCTGATGCTGCGTACAATCATCAGGGTTGTCTTCAAATTTCATGAGCTGTTCCATACAGGTGGGCTCATGGTACATTGCTCGGTTGTCTGCATTACACAGAAAATGGTCGCCAGTTGATAACGGGCGGCATGGTTTCACAATCGGTAAGTATTTCATTCCTTTCGCCAAAAGGTAAGGATATTTGGGGAAAATAGACAAGGTTTTATTTTCGGATTGGTGGAAAATTGGTAAGGAGTACATTTTAAAATAGTTATAAGTACAATTATCAGTAATAGGAATTTCCATAATAAACGTGATCTGGTTTTTCTTAATAAATGATTTTACACAAATAGTTTCTTCTAATTTTAACAAATTTTCATCGATAGGTAAATACACTAAGCTTTCTGAGTTTGCAATCAATTTCAAATGATACATGAGTTCCGTCGAGTTCACGATAGATTGATGTAGTATAGAGACTCTACTTAATGCTAGAGCTGTTTCAATTTCACTTAACCTGATAAATATAGTACGAAAACTGCTTGTAAAGACGCTAAATAATCCTGATATGTATGTGAAAAAAACCCAATTGTTTTTTCTAGCAGCTAAATCTCTTAACATTATTTCGGCTTGCTTTAAGCGATTATCTAAATTAACAGTATTCTGATTCATTGTTTCAGTTACATTGATAAAGCTATCGAACATTTTAGAGACCAAGGTTAATTTCTTAGAAACGATAATTTGATTATGACTTAGTTCAGATGTGAGTTTATCATATTTGATGGCATCGTCATGGTCAAGATTACCTGTAATAACTTTTATAATGGAACCCAATGGATTTATTAGACCTCTCTTAAAGCGTTGCTGTGGAACAAGTTGTCGGTATTTATCTATAGTTATATCGCGTATAAACTCTGTATGTATTTTCACATTTTTAAATTCTTCCGAATATGATGTATTCCAATCGATCAGTTTACACAGTTGTTCATAGTTCATTGATACGTAATTTAAATCATTGTAAATCCTTTCCAAGTTTATAACCTTAACTATAGTCCAATAGTCAGTTTGATAGTATGCCTGACCTTCCTTTATTGGAAGTATCCCTGGATTTCCTTCAAGTGTCTGTAGATGAAGAGCCAGGGTTGGTGTCATTATTAGCAGTATGTTGCACCACCTGTGGAGGGCGTTTGACATTTTTAATAGGAACTTTAGTTTTTCTTTCTCCTACTTGTATAGGTAAAACGTTTCTTTCGGGGCTGCCTATAACTTTTGCTTTTACAAAACGAGGTTTATCTTTGCTTATCCGCTTGTTAACATCTTTAGCAAAAATTGATTTTCTTTTATGATATTTAACTATTATTGCTCGTTGCTCTCTTTCATTTCCAATAAAATTACTCTTTCTGTGCATTCGTAAACATTAAACCATGCCTTTCTTAAAAAACTGAATTATTAAATTTCCAAATAATCTTCGATGCTTTTCTTCCTCAAAATAGATAAAATATTTTACTCATGGCTTTATGTATTGTTTCAAAAAGTTTTTAACCAATTCTGAATTATCTGTAGGTAGGAAAACTTCCAAAACCTTTTGTTTTTCACGCGAAAGATTCTTTACTTGCATTTCATTTTTAAACCATGAATAAACTAGAATTTGATTTGGCTTGTTGTAAATTGCCTCTCGTAAAATTGGTATTCCAGTTGATTCCAAATCTTCAGCGGAATTAATTGTTTGTGATTTACTAGATTCTGGTATTATAGGGTATTCACCTACTTCCATACTATGTCTTGATAATGTATCAGAAATCGCTATAGGGCTACCAGCTATCGCTGTCCTACCTGAGTCTGATATTGTTTTTGTCGTTTAGTCATTGTGTTTTATTTTCTTTTTAGCTGTTAATTTTCTAATCTTTGTTACATGTTTTTCATAATTTATTACAGCAAAAGGTGTTGTAATAGTCAACCGTTTTGATTGATCTAAGGCATTCTGAATGACCGTAGAAGCATAACCGTTTATGCAGTTCACCATTGCACTAGGCATTCGTAAGCCGTTCTTAAATTCATAGAAGTCAAGTATGGCTTCGCTTAAATAACTTGACCCGTTGTTCTGATCGTAGTGGTATTATCAATAATATATTTTAAATTAATATTGATTATTGGAATACAAGAAGTATTCGTTTTCAAAAGCTGTTCTTTCAAATCAATAATCGCGACCAATTGTTGTAAAAGATCATTTCGAATAAGCGTCGTAACGTGCGTCAACGTCATACAAATAAAATTTATGCCAATCATTACTATTGTAACAAAAGTAGAGTAGGCAAGAGAGGGATTTCCATCATTTCATCGTGCCTGCTGGACGCGTGGGTGCTAATCACTTGAAATGGTTCCTTTCGAATAAATTTACCAATATATTGATAGGCGTTTTGCGGACAAAAGAATGACCTCATACTTCCGGTATCAATAATAATTTTTTGCATCTATTTCTTTTAAATAATGTACGAAAGTTTTGAATTAGGATCGCAATTTAGTTCTAAGACTTAGTCAAGGCAGTTTTGAGAAAATTTGCCTGCCTGATATACGTCAGTCTTCATATGGTACGTTACGTCGGTACCTACATATATAATTTTTGTTACCATAATAGTTCACTTCGTTCACGTCATGATAACTATTATGATTATAGTCGTAATTTTCATTGTAATAAGGTTCGTATTCATAGTCATTTATAATCAGTTCGTTTAACTTAAAACCTTGTTGTGGTACTTGTGGTATAGGAGGAGCTGTCCTCATATAGACACGTCACTGATTTGCATTTGAGGCTTTTGTACCTGAGGGGGACTGTAGCCTACTTGAGTTGGCTAGATACCAGATTGTGGTCGATATCCAAATTGAGTTGGCCGATTATTCAATTATTCGAGTGGTTTGTAACCAAATGGTTGAGGTGGTTTGTAACCAAATTGCTGTGGTGGCTTGTAGCCAAATTGCTGTGGTGGCCTATAACTAAATTGCTGAAGGCCTACTGGTTGTTGTGGCTGAAGGCCAAACTAAGGTCGGTACCCAAAAGTTTGTGGACGGTCCGTTCCAAAACTCTGTGGTTGACCTTGCCCTTGAATTTGGGGCATCTTAGGCGGGGCATTGTTGCTTATCAATGGCCTTGAACCTGAACTTATAATTTGACTGCTGCCGTGTATACGATTTTTCATGTTGTATTGTTCCAAAAAAAATTTACTTCCTCAAGAACATCACTTAAGGCGGCCTCTAATGTTGATGGTACCTTAAGTCTCACTACCCGTACCATATTCTCAGGACGGTTACATAAAAATACATTCAAGGATGTATTATTATAATATGATACATTTTGCGCGTTTTAAATCACTAGGACAGTGATTATCGTGATTGAGGACCAATCACGTTCACTTTCGACATCAATAAATTTCGAACACCTTGGATTCTATTACAAAAATCCAGATAACTTTCATCTGACTTTATTTTCAAAAACTCTAATACACGCTTCACTACGCGGATCTCCAAAATGCTAGA
Source organism: Epirrita christyi (assembly GCA_951392215.1). NCBI lineage: Eukaryota > Metazoa > Arthropoda > Insecta > Lepidoptera > Geometridae > Epirrita > Epirrita christyi. The sequence goes on along the minus strand of OX595848.1, from coordinate 6,527,156 downwards.
CAAGCAATTCTTTCATCGCAGACCAAGTCTCAACATCCTCTCGTTCCGATAAGAGCGCAGCTGCGTTCTCTGTAAGTCGACTAGTCAAAACAATTTGTTCTTCGAAATCTCTGTTACTAAACCGATCAATTACATATTAACATTTTCGCAAATATAAATTTAACTGTCTTTTATCACCATTGTATAATAGTATCAATTGAATGAATTCTTTAAGTATCGCTTCTATAGCTTCGACATAGTAATAGAGTTACGAACGATTCAGAGAAGGCAACTTTTCACTCGAGTTACACGATTTAAGTTTTTTTTTTTTTTTTTTTTTTACACAAAAATAGAACACGTTATAAACACAATAGAAAACACATTGGGAAAATGTGGAAAACTTTAAGAAAATTTTTCACTTGCGTTTACGCGGTTATGTAAAAGTTTACACTTTAAAATACCACAATTAAAAGCACTTCAATAATAAAGTATAAAAGGAAAGCTTGATTAAAAATTTTGACTTAAGATTACGCGGTTGTATAAAATTAGACACTTTAAAATAGCACAATAAAAAGCACAAAAATAAATGGGGAAAACTTGATGGAAAATTTCCACTTAAGTTTACATGGTTTTAAAAATTACACACTTTAAAATAGCACAATAAAATAGACAAAAATAAATGGGGAAAACTTGATGGAAAATTTCCATTTAAGTTTACATGGTTTTAAAAATTACACACTTTAAAATAGCACAATAAAAAGCACAAAAATAATTGGTGAAAACTTGATGGAAAGTTTTCACTTTAGTTTACACGGTTGTAAAAATTACACAATTTAAAACAGCACAAAAAAAAATACAATTGAAAACACAAGAAAAGTTGGGAAAATGTGTAAAATTTGAATGAAAATTTTTACTTGAGTTTATGCGATTATGTAAAATTACACAAAAACTTGATGAAAAATTTTCACTCTACTTTACGCGGTTGTATAAAGTATTGACACAAAAATGTCAATAAAAAAAAACAATAAAATAAGCACAACAATAGTTGGCCATAAAACAAAAATTCTTTGTAAAAACGATTGACACAAAAATGTCAATGAAAACAATAAAATAAGCACAACAATAGTTGGGCATAAAATAAAAATTCTTTGTAAAATTGGTTTGACATTGAAATAATTTGTAAAAATATTGACACAAAAATGTCAGTAAAAACAATAAAATAAGCACAACAATAGTTGGGCATAGAATAAAAATTCTTTGTAAAATTGGTTTGACACTGAAATATTTTGTAAAATATACGAGTTTTTATCCTAAATTATAGTTCAAGTACGATCGATTTTAGATCACTTAAGCTTACGTAACACTAATTAACTACTTACAGTACACACCTGAATTTTAAGATATGCACTCTCTATATTTTCATAACTCAATGGTAGAGAACAAAGGTTAACTCCATAGAGTTGTATACAAAGTCAACCAATAGTTCCTAAGTTGAGTTTTTATTCTAAATTATAATTCTAATACGATCGATTTTAGATCATTTAAGTTTACGTAACACTAATTAATTACTTACAGTACAAATCTGAATTTGAAGACTATGCACTCTCTATATTTTCTTATCTAATTAATACTAAGGTTAACTCTATAGAGTTTTATACAAAGTTAACCAGACACGTTATAATGCGAGAAGTTTGATCGCAATAATAACAAATTATTGTTTAAAAACCATTTTCAAAGAGGAGGATTTGGGAAACAAAGGATTGGCGAAAAGTTGTACTCACCAACCGACTGCTACACCCATTGCTCACTTTTCTTTACCCGTTTAAGAGAATATTTATTTGGTTCGTCGGATTAACTTTTCGTGGAATTTTTCGTGGTAATTTTCCTGACGAATTTGGACGTCGGGAGAACGCGGAAAAACCCGTGAAAATTATGAAAATCCGCTCCGGGCTGCGCCACTCTTGATTTGGGAGCTTAGAAACGGGTTTTTAAAAAATTCAAATTTAAAACTAAAATTAAAATTAAATTAAAACTACGTCTGCATCGATATGGAGATGCTTTAATATTGAAATCAAAAGAATACATGGGCGTCAGAGCGCCGAGGGCTGTCTCGCCGCTGAGTCAGCCTTAAAACATAAATGCTTAGTCACTAAAAGTATATTCTAGACTTAATCTAAGGCAGAGGGGTGAGGGGTAACCATAACTAGGTCGTCAACAGTATTATGTCTTTTACAATGACAAGCAGTTTCAAATTCGATCGAAAGAGACAAAACACGGTGTATCTATTGGAAGGATAGTCCGCGTTTATTAAACGTACTAGCATTTTCTCGATCGTGTAACCTCCATTATAAATTATAGCCTAATATGTTAGCTATACTACTGGAACGTTTCATCAAAACACGTTCAGTATTTTTTGCGTGAAAGAGTAACAAACATCCATCCACCCATCCATCCATCCTCACAAATTTTGCACATTTATAATATTAGTAGAATTAGATAGTAGACCGCCCATTGCCGCCATTCGTCATAACATAGTTAGTTTTAGGTTTTTGTTTCTGCAATTGTTTTTTTTATTTTATATTATGGTGTTCAATAAAGTATTTTCTATCTTCTATCTATCTATCTATAGCAAGTAGGAACCTTATCAATTTAATCAAATCAATAATAATTTAGGGCAACTACCTTGAACTTACCTCTACCTCTTTACCTCTGAACTTAACTTTATTGATAAGCAGCTTCTCTACAACGATTATGAAGACTATGAAGTAGCTAGTGCTGATAATAATATCACACAATTTATCAACATCAATTACTCGAGCCGCAAGCAGGTCAACGCTATTTGACTTGATTGAGCGTACACTGAGAAAACAGTTCATCAAAAAATATGGTGATTTCACGTAAAGTAGGGAGCATACGGAAATAACCATAAAGTACGATGAAACTACTGTTGCTGCTGCTAACCATATATTATGATGAGCTGTCACCATGCATTAGTAGTTCGTATCACCGTATGTCCGGACTTACGGTGACGGTAATCGTAATGGACCATTACTTTTTGAGAGAGAGCATAACATTACATATGACTGTCATCATATTTTTGTATGCTTTCCTACTATTTTTATGTGCTCTCCTCTAATTTCCGAGTAATCCCTATTATTTTATCATACTATTTATCCATGCTTTCCTACTATTATTGTATGCTTTCCTACTATTTTTAATGTGCTTTCCTCTCGTTTCCGAGTAACTCCTGTTATTTCATCCTACTATTTATCCATGCTTTCCTACTATTATTGTATGCTTTACTACAATTTTGAATGTGCTTTCCTCTTATTTCCGAGTAATTCCTGTTATTTCATCCTACACCATTTATCCATGCTTTCCTACTATTATTGATGTGCTTTCCTATTGTTTTTTTTTACTATTTTTCTATGCCTCCTGTTGTAGTATGGCTCGGGTATTGTTCCTTTTTCTTAAATATGTATGGGCCAATTAATAAAGATAATAGACACATAGAATAAGCAAGAGTACGGTTAAGAGAATGATGATGATATATAGTCGTTCATCGTCATCACTCCCGTAACCGTACTTTTGCACGGTTATGGGTCAGAGTAGATTACTAAGTGTCAATTATCTTTATAAATTGGCCCACACATATTTAAGAAGAAGGAAAAATACCCGAGCCATGCTACAACAGAAGGCGTAGAAAATTAGTAAGAATAAACAATAGGAAAGCACATCAATAATAGTAGGAAAGCATGGATAAATAGTAGGATGAAATAACAGGAAATACTCGGAAATGAGAGGAAAGCACATTCAGAAAAAAGTACCTACGCAATACAGAAAATAACCCTAATAAAGTAGGTACTTCTAGATAACAGTGGATTTAGGATTTGGGGAATTATTTGCTATAATGGAAAAACATATGACGGATTAACATTTTAATTAAAAATTACAAAATATTATTAAATAACGCAAAATATATAATTTAGAGTAACGGAGTAGTAGTTTTGGGGTAACGGAGGCGGGCTCGCACCGTCTCTTGCCAGAGGGCGCACGACCTCCTGTCACGGACCAGCTGAGGGTCGAGACCACTGTTCCAAAGCTGACTGCACCTTATCCGCGTCACCTGTACAAAATTGCAAGTGGTTAGGTCAAATAGATTTTTATATATGGGGGTCAAAAGTAGCTTTAAATTTGGGGTAGTAAATTCTGCCGAAGTCAGCCTACAAAACTCGAAAGGAAATTAGCTAAAATTACCTAAATACAGTATTTTGTGACATGTTTACTTTATGGTACCATAAAGAGTATCTCTAATTAACATGGGCTTTCACATTAGATATTTTACTTAATACGAGACTAAAATCAATACCTTATTCAAATCCCTGGTGATTGATCCTAGAACACGACGCGACTTCAGGCGTGCTGGACAGAGAACGGGATCGAGACTCGGGCTTTGCCAGGATACCCAACGTAATAAGATAGGCACGTTGAGCCCTCCAGGCGTTCACCAACCAGCCATGGTTTGGTAGGCGTCAGCAGGCAGAACACACATCATTTTAAATGGACATCAGCTGGGCATCAGTCGGCAAAACTGGGTTATGTACTGTCACAAGCTTTTACATCAACAGCTTGCATAAACTGGTGCACTAATCTTAAAACACTTATTTTTGTACACGAACAAATGTTAGGTATTATGAAACCCAGCTGATCTTTGTTGCACTTTGTTGCTTCAAATCACTTCACATTTTGTAACACTAACTATAGACAATCCGTAATATTTAAAATAAAATTACAAACAAAAGAAGGAGCGCATGTGCTTCCCTGCTAACTAAATAGAATAAAATGACCGGGCTAGGACCTACCCGCGTGCCGTTCGCAGTAGACTGGTGATTTCACAGTATTTTAATATGCCGGTCATCCAATATTATGAATCTGTAATCATACTTTAGTAAAACGATAAACGTATTTTTGTGTGATTATCACGGTATTTTGGAGTGCCGCGTCAAATATTATGGTTCCGTAATCATATTCGATGTTACGTAATTGTATTTTTGTGTGCTAGTCATGGTATTTTGGTGTGCGGTGGATATTATGATTCCGTAATCATTATTTGATGTTTGTTCATTTGTTAATTAATTTTTGTATGCCCGTAGTCACATAGATAGATAGATAGATTAACACTTTATTGTACACCAGGAATACATAAAAGGATTTATTAAAATTAGCAGTACAATGGGCGGCCTTATCGCTGAGAGCGATTTCTTCCAGACAACCTTTGGATGGACAGTAACAAGCGAAGCAGTAACGAAACGGCGGAAGATATAGTCCGTAGTCGTATATTATAAGGATTTTATGCATAGAAGCTTCAAGAAAATTGATGCTAACTACAAAAATAAAGTGACGAAAACTGTTATATCTTAGGTATCATCGAATTTCTGCCAAGCAGACATCCAGCAGACCATTTCATATTACGTAGTGTTATTTTAAGAGGAAAGCATCGTAAAGTATCGATTTGATCTTCTTATATTCTGTCATCGTTTATTACGGAGAATGGTCATCATAATATTGTATTACTTACTATTTCAACTAGATTATTTTATTATATATACATGATACAACCTTATTTTAGAACAATTCATCGTATTTTTGAAAGACGTATTGATATTTTATAATGAAGCCAAAATGACATTTTTCTCAGTGTAGGTTAAACTTGACATGGTTTCTTTTGAAGTATAATTTGAGCACATATTTATTTAATTCACTCGATTATGTTCATTGTAGGAATGAATGAAAAATAACTGGGGCATGTCATCGTTTTATGTAGCACTCTGTTCTGCTGGCTTGCATTTAGTGGTGTAGCTACTCTACTTTGCAATATAGTAAATATTTTATATATTTATAATATGACATAGGTAGGTGGCAAACCTTTACACTTCTTTGTATTGAGCAATAAATTATTTTCTATCCATCTATCTGATCTACTTTTTTATCATTCTCCTGCTAAACATGAAACTCTGCAACTCACGCACGACATACCATAAGCCGTACGACATGCCATGAGGCTGTCGGGGTACTAAACAAAAGTAAATGATTTCCTCTTCAAGGGGGATTTTAAGACTGTTAGTGTCAAAATCCCCTTCAGTCTGAAAATGCAACTCCAATGGGGGATTATGAGTTTATGAGACCAAAAGTTTGAAAATTACCTTTAAAGGGGAAATCGAAAGGAGATGGTCCTATGTGCCTGCCTCTTTACTTAAACATTACTTAAATTTAAGCATTGCTTAAAATGAGTCCTGTATCGGTTTGACATTATCCAATAGTAAGGGATGGTAATATTTCAAGGATTGCTTAACTTTTGCCTGCCCAGTAATGAATACCTTTTGTGTTTACGCCAACAAGGTACTAATGGTACCTTTTAATTTGTTATATAGGATTTCGTGATGATAATTCCATTATAGCTTTGGCTCATGCAACAGTCCAGAGGCCCAATTCTCTAACTAAAAAATAGTTAAAATACAGTTCGGATCATGTTTCGATCTTGTGTTGATGTCTTAAATGTCAGAAATGGTATTCTCTTAACTTAAAATACAACACAGTAATGTGATTACCTCGAAATATGATCATAACTTGTGAACGAAACAAAGTTTTTTCTATAATTTTAGCTTAAGTAGATGGAGTCTCTCTTTACTCTTTCCAATTATATATGTAACCATCCTACTCTAATGGTAGTCACCGTAAATTGAAAGTAGACTAAATTGCTATTTATGAGGGAGCAAAATACCAACTTTCTGTCAATTCACAATTCAGTCTCGATTCGGTTAACTTTCAGTGTACCTAGTTATAAAATAATTTAGAGAATTGGGCCTCAGGCTATAACTTGTATTATCACAAAGTACCTATAAAGGCGGCGCGTCGCCGTATTATCTTGTGGTATCCCTTCGCTATCACTTCCGCAAAGAAACGTTGTCAAGCAAATATTTAAACAGCCAAAATTTTTGTTAAACTCTGCTGTCAACGACCGTTATGCTAAGCTTAACACAATTTGCAGGAACTATCCCACCAACTTAGCTGTTCAGTTGATAGCGTCGCTAGTGGACAACAAATACAAAAATAATTAATAGAACAAGCCTTAGTTCCAATTTTGACCACTTGAACAGTTAAATTGGTGGTACTATAACGGTTACAAGATAATAACGGATTACTAGACAGACTAAGGTACTTAAATGCAACAGTTTGTATTGTAAATAAATAGGTATGGCAAGAACCGCGCTAGTGTTAAGAGGAGGTCACCGGTAGCTAGAAGAAGGGCGTTTACGCCCTGTTGCACGCGAACGAAGTTTGCTTCTAATTTGGCTTTATTTCATAAAATTCCATGTAACTTTGCACAAATTAATATCTAGACCCGTGATGCGTTAGTTTCTTATAAAATTATATGGTTTACCAACCCATAAATTAAATAACTTTTCATTTAAAAAACCGACTTCCGCCATTGTATTAGACTAAATAATATTGGATGAAAAAAAAATGATGAAAGAACCATAGTGGTGAAAGGATTATGATACTTTCTGAATGCAAATGCTTGGTGTGTTATGAAAATCATCCTATGTATGCCTACAATATTTGAGGAGTTCCCTCAATTCCTCATGGATCCCATCATCAGAACTGGATTCTGAAAAAAATGGGACCAATCTGGAAGTATATCTATTCAAATAAAAAAAGAATTTTTCAAATCGGTTCATAAACGACGGAGATATGAGGTAACAAACATACAAAAAAAAAAAAACCGAATTGAGAACCTCCTTTTTTGTGAAGACGGTTAAAAAAACTAATTTATAAAAACTGACTCACGACGGTTCTAGATATTAGTGTACTGAACATGTCTAAAAAGTTTCATGGAGTTTTAAAGAAATAAAGCCAAATTGGAAGCAAACTTCGTTCCCGTACAAAAAGACGTAAGCGCCCTACCAGTATTGCAATATACATGGGATAATTAGGATTTCAGAATACCTACGAAAGCAAGACACATCAGGTACATAATTAATGTTATTGTAGCATTTTGAAATTTAAATTTAATTGAATATAAACTAATAACTCATACTTAAACCTTATTCTTCTAATGAGATCCCTGAATAACCCTCTCTCATTATCCAAGTACGGTAACTTCAATTTCATTCTCAGGAGCACAGTCGCGTATCTGTCACTATCAATATAGAATCAACACGCAAACATGTTATTTTTTTTAACAGAATCACTGAGATCAAAGCTATTCACCGTTTCAAATAAGCCGTGTGGGGTTAATGCGTTTTATCAGTTAGATGAGTCTCTACGCAAATATTGAATCAAAATATTTGACGAGACCGAACTGAACAACTAACGCGCGATAGTGACTAACCGGAATGGTGGTCACCGTAGTAACTACTTAGATATCTGTTACCAGGCTTCGGATGAATCATGGGACAGCAGGTCAACAAAGCTTTAGGTTACGGTATTTTGTTTCCTGGCTAACTGTTTCGGGGTAAGTAGTGGCCTGATTAGTATTAAAAATGTATATAATTAACTATCTCGGTAGAGTTTTAGTTTTATCTTTTAATTAAATTACTTTTGTCTTTGTCATAATGATTTGGAGCGAAATTCAAATTTAATTGTGTTTTTTGCTCATTAGAGCTCATCAACGCTTCTTGATATAACGGGTGTAAAAAGACTGCTCCCGAAAACTGAAATAGTGCACTCAGACCATGATTCTGAAAATATTTAAGCTAAAAAAGTAAAAAAAAATTGGTCACTTTTGGACCGTTTTTTTCGTGTTTTCTTTAAAATATCAATAAAACATCATAAAAGGAACACAAAAACCTAATTTCCATCATTAAAAACATGTTTATAAATAAAAACGTCAAAAAAAGCAATGAAAACCACCTAAGAAGTATTGGCGCAACGCGTCGATCAGCTGACCGGGATTTTGCGGGAATCAAGAGACCTAACATACATTTTTTTTCTTCCCTCATACTATAGCTAAAACCACTGCCAGTTTTATTTTTCCACCGCCTCTTTGTTGTGCCTTATAAAGGATTAAGAAGGCGTAATATGTGATTTTGCCCAACAAAATCGGTTTATAACTCGGTATGTACGGGTTCTACGAGTTAAATATTTTGGAATATGAAAATTTTATATTTTTGCATTTATTTTGTAAAGTTGAAGACACGATATGTAAAAAAAACCTCGATAGTTTTATTTAATGAAAAATCCTTGTTTCCCACACGTTTTGAAAGAAATCTCAGGAACCCTACGGTTTTTTAAGATAAATTTTACTACAACAAGTAGGTAATAACTATTTATTCTTATGCTAAAATCAGTTGTTTGATAAACACTTTATTTTCGCCATAATAAACAAAAAACTTCATATTTGTGCACGACACTCGCTAGCGCGAACGAGATGGCGCGCGGGTTATCGCGTACGTTAAAGAGGGAGCTAATTTGTAGAATAGTGCCCTCTTAAGTACTTAACTAAAGCACTACTATGTCCAGTAGTAGACTTCTACAGGCTGCTGATGTGATGATGATGTGATGATGATGATGATGATTGAACTAAACACTTCTTAAACAGCCTTTAGACTGTTGCCCACTGTTGGACGAAGCCTCCATAGAATGCAATGGGGGGATTTGCCATAATCACCACGCTTGTCAGGCGGTTTGGTGATCGCAATTTCATGTTAAATACTCAGGTGGATGCAGCTGCTCATCCCCTGGTGTAATCAATTAGCAAGGCTTTTTCTACATCCACGGGAGGAGAGAGAGAGGGGCTATTCTTAGGTCGGACACACCACGGCACTTGGAAAGACATTATTTCTACAGGCTGCTGATACTAATGATGATGATGATGATGATGACTTGGGAAGATATAATTTCTGTAATTTTAGAACACTCAGTTGATTTCCTTTAAATACCTTTTTCTTTTTTATCTTCGTCTATCACTGCCTGCATAGCTAAATTGTATTCTTAACAATATGCATCATTGACTTTGCCATATATATAACATTTTCTGATCTGTGTTTACCACCAAAGTTGCCCAAAATGTTACATCATCACACACACATCACAGGTTGTGTACGTGCGCAATACGTGTAGGTAATCAGCCAAGCAAAACTAAAATCAGTAGAAAAACATTTACAAATAAACAAAAGAACCATATCCTCAACTCGTAAATCCGTTGAAAATTGACCATAAATATTCATTTCAACGCTCGTTGAATTCAATGCCAATGTTATCTGTTGTTATGCAACTATCTAAGAAGGTGATCCAAATGTTACGGAAAGAATAACAACTAAATGTGTAAGCCTTCATGCATTTCGTTGGTAATTCTTTCCTCAAGCAAAAGCGGTGAAAACCTATGACGTATTCTTTCAATTACACCATCCATAACCAGATTGTGCCGTGGTGTGTCCGGGTGGCTTAGTGTGTCCGGCCTAAGAATAGACCCCTCCTTCTCCTCCCATGGATACGAACTAAAGAATCAATAATCTCCAGATCAAGACTACGTATCAGACTGTTAGGCGTTATGTTATGTCATCAACTGTGTGGACTCAATGAACTCTTGACGAGCGAGTGTAAACAGGGGGGTTTCCCTGCTAAGGCATAGCCTAAACCCCTTATTCATAATCATTTTTTAAACCTGCTTTAGTTAAAATAGCTTTTATCTTGTTTTGACATACCTACGACATTTTACATAAGACAGAACGGAAGAAAAGCTATTTTAACTAAAACAGGTTTAAAAAATTATTATGAATAAGGCCCTAAGTATTTTACAAACAATAGACACATGTGGTGTAGCGTGTAACATGCATTTTGTATAGCGACACCAATGAGCGCCCTTAGCGTACACTCTGTGACCTCGTTTTCCATACAAAAATCCGTGTAACACTACACCATTTTTCTTCTTGTTTATCAGCAGGTACACATCCACTGCTGGATGAGACCTCCCTCATAATAGGTATGCATAGTGGATAACTAATAGCGTGCAATGGGAGTATTTGCCATAATCAACACGCTTGGCAGACGGATTGGTGATCGCAGTTTAGTGTTAAGTACTCTGGTAGATGCTGCCGCCCATCCCCTAGCTAGTGTAGTCCCTTAGTCGTCTTTTATGACATCGACAGGAGGAGCTGGAGGAGTCCTATTCATAGACCGAAACTACCACGTCGAAACACTACTCCATACTTCCGTGTCAATTGCTTGTTAAAACTAAGACTTCGGTCTCTGGAACGTCACATAGGTACGTTAGTAGATTTGATTCTAGCTACATCAATTACCTTCCAAATATGGTGTAGGCAGTTTTTCAATGCATCGGGCGTGCATACTAATTTTACGGGCGTCTGCAACTTACAGACAGACACTCGGACAAAAGTTCAACGTACCTACCACGTCTCTACATCGATTGGCGTCTGGCCAGCAGCCAAACACTCCACATTAATGGTTTAAATAATCCTACACCTTCCTTCCTTAAATAGCTTGGATATGTTCATTCAATGATATGTGTTTGCCATTGTCTTTTCACGCTTCTAATTTTTTGTTTACTTGTTGAGCGGTAACTTAGTGTGCTCAAAATATGATAATCCATAAAGCGGGACCGAAAACTCAAGCAAAAAGCAGGTTGCCTGCGTCTGACACAAGCGTTTACCGGTACGAACCCACTTCCAATAATTATGATTGCGCTGGTGTGTGCCGGTAAGAGCATAATCAAGCGCCAGCAGCCTGCTTTATATGGAAATTTAAACAATATTGTTTTCAAAGAACAAAGAACTAATTTAAGGTATAAGAGGAAGTTAAGAAAATAATTTTGGTTTAAAAGTTATTTTTAAATAATCTTCAAGGATAGTTACTACATACTTTATGTAATGTTTGAAACAACATCATTTAAAATATAGAGACTACCTACTTTAGGCTACGGAATTTACATAATATTAGGTATTACACAGGTAAGTACTATGTAAATTCCAGTGGGCACTTACTACTAATATCAAGAACGCGAAAGTATAGATGTAAATTTGTTTTGGAGATAGATTATAACTTGGATTAAGCTACACATTGGACAGGCTACTTTTCATAAAAAAAAACAATCCTTGGAGGAGTGAAATGTGGGGCGGCCGCTATCCGGTATTAATTATCCAGATATTCCAAATTTATCCAACAGGCAAGGAGTTGTCCGGTTACCGGATATCCGGAATACCGGTGAAATGGGGGTGATCACTATCTGGTATTCATTATCCAGTTATTCGAAATTCAGCCAATTTACCAGGCGAGCAGCAGGCTGCAGGAATCGTTTTGTTTGTTAGTTGTGCTTTCATGCTAACCGACTACCAATTTTGATAAAATTTGGTATGTATACAGATAGATCAAAACCATGCATTTATAACATAAAACCGCCCTCAGGCGAATAACGCAGGTAAAACCGCGGGCGACGACTAGTACCCTATAAGCGAAAGCAATAGGGGGTGACTCATCCTCGCATTTCCAAAACTATAAAGCCTTCTTCAACAGCTGGATGAGGCCTCCCTCATAGAATGCAATGGGGGATTTTCCATAATCACCATGCTTGGCAGGCATATGGCTGATCGCAGTATTGGTGTTGAGTACTCAGGTGGATGCTACTGCCCATCAATTGACCAAAATCGAGCTTATGAACATGAGCCAAAATCTATCGGATTACAGCTTTTTCTTCAATATAAATTGTTGACTTTTTGGCTTTTAAAAAGAACAATTTACAAGCGTTTTCACAGACTAATATGGTTAAGGTAACCCATTTTGGAATATTCATGGAATATTATACCTACCTGAACAAAAGCAGAGTACAAATTGAATTTGAATTCACAACAGCAATACAACATTCACAAATAACTGTGACTACACCAGTAGGTATAAGATATTTATTGAGGATGTATCACCAGCATTGATGCATGTCAAAGGTAGGTAACTGCAATTTTTTTTACAGCTACCTACTTGTATGGACTCTGTACAGTTTTTATGTTGTAAACCAAATGGAGACTGCCTATCCTAGTCCTGCAACTGTATTGCCCACAGATCCTTAACAATAGAACTTTTTTAGCTGAATTACGCTTCAACCCTAAATTTTTTCTTGTTCATCGTTTCATTTATGTTTAGGCCCAGTCCGGCCCTAAGTAGTTCCATTATTTTTTTTTCAATTCTACAGGTTAAAGTAAGTACCTATATATATATATATGTTGGTACAGTCTAATATTTGTACCCTTCATCATTAGCCTGTAGAAGCCCACTGCTGGACATAGGCCTCGCCCATTGAATTATTATTACTATTTGTTAATACACAGGCAGCTTAAAGCTGATGGATGTATATCTTGTTAATTCCCATGATTAACAGTCTTAAGCCTCCTCTATCCACTGATATCCTGCTACCTTTATAATCTTGTAGGTCCTTCGATAGGAGGGTCTGTCTTTACTACATTGTTTAGTTTGTGGTTGTCACTTGAGAATCTTTATTCCCAACTTTTTCAGTTCTGCAAGCTATTGACCTGCCCATTGCCACTTTAACTTTGGCTAAATCTGAGGGCTACATTGGTGATATTGGTACTTCTATGGATTTCCTCATTCCATTCATACCATAGTGTTGATATTTGTACCTTTACTTACTTGCAAATGTCAGGTATTGGCCAATGAATGCAATGGCATAGCTTGAAATTTAAAAAAATCTGATTGTCCAATGTAATAAAATTTACGATAAACTTTTTTGCAACTTGATAACGTTAGAAACTTGTGAAAAGGTTACCAAATGCAATACATAGAAAATACACAGTAGGTAACTACTTTACTAGGTAGGTAAATTCTATATTTTAGTCATGTCTACAAGCATTTATGACAAAGAGTAATTTTTGCAAATATACAGGGAAACAGTCAAAAACCTACTACGGCAACATCTAAGTCGAATTGAAGTTATCTTGGTATCATTTTAGAAAAAAACGACTATACACCACGTACTTTACTATTCTCCTGCTGACGTTTCGTTGACCATTTTGAGGTCCTTCCTCATGAGCACCGACCGCGACCACCCTCAAAGGTTGTGAGACGGGAACCCATCTCACTTGAGCGTCAGCAGGAGAATAGTAAAGTACATGGTGTATAGTCATTTATTTTCTAAAATCATCCAAGTCCTTACATTGATTCTTAGAACAACACTTTGTTTTGAAAATATAGCAGATTTTATATGAGTCAAAGCTAGAGGAATGCCCGCTACTTCATCCGCATGGAGTATTTCCATGCAAGCTAGAACACCCTCAGCTGCGTTTGATTCCTGCTGCGGGACAAATGCTTGCATGATTTATACATAAATATTTTTTCCATGGCTAGGTGTTATGATATCAAGGTTCATGATACCCACAGGGCTATTTATGTGACTGTTATAGTGTTACTTCACAAAAACTTAGCTTAGGTCAACCTAAGCTAAGTTTAGTAAGCTAGGTTGGCTCAAGCCAACACCATTGATGAATATTAACTAAAGGCCAAGACAAACTTAACTCTATAACTACAAGTACTTAACTGGGTAACTTGACATGCAAGCCTCGAGTAGGTAGGAATACGTTGTTAGGTAGTACCTGGCCTTGCGATCATTTACGATTATTCTGAACCGGTTCGCCGTTTTGTCTATTGCTATTAAGAGACGGAAAATAGCCAATAAAACCCGACAAGTGTGATAATAATCTAGTAAACACTATTCGATAACAATACATCTTTGTTGATAAAACTATAGCTCTGCTGTTATCCACTAACTCTCGTCGGTCGTCCCGTAAAATTCAAAAATACACATAATGAGTTCATTGTGACAGACTGGGACTTCATAGATGTTTATAAAGAAGCAGATAAACCTAAAAACATGATAAAATATCTACGTACCTTGGAAAAGGACCACTCCTTTTCGTTATTTGCCCGATTATCTTTTCCACTGTACTCCTATCGGCTTTGCGAGCCGCATCCAGTAACTCCTGGCCTCGGCCCATGGCCCATAAATTAAAATCACCAGTCACAAACACAGCACTGAATTCTAATCATTATAATTATTTGTTACAATGCTAAACACTACAGTAAAAATTCATTGATCGCGCCGCCATTTATTTTTGTAGATTGATTTGACTGACGACGTGACGTGAGTTTGAGTGCGCTGCGCTCTCTCTCTAGCGGCCGTCGAAGGAATCGATAGGATGGCTTCGGTTCGGCTGGCTCGGCTCTTGCTTGCTTTGCTTGGCCAAGGCTTGGCCCTCCTTACCCACAGACATAGAATATACATAGCACTTGTCCAAGACATAGTAATGAATACGTAGAGTCTGTTCTGAAAGAGAGCCGTCGCGTTCGTGGCCAAATTGTGAACTATAGCGATGTGATTTCTTTCTGTCACCATTTTAACAATTTTTCTTTTTTTACATCTTTGTTATTGAGGCATTCAATGAGTTTTAGCCGGAAAACAGACATTTATGCCATGTAAGATTGAAATCAAATCTTATTAATCATACAGTATTTCCGAATCACAAGCAATCAAAATAACAGGCAAAGTTGTAGGCAAACGACGCCACTTTGCCTAGAAGGATATCTCGATAAAATTAAATAATGAGTTGCTATTTGTAAATATTTGTATCGTGTGCATAAGACTTTAGGCTTGTCCTTGGGAGGAAAATTATTATGGCAATATTAAATAAGTAATACTTTTTTTCACAACCATTTCAGCAAAGTGTTAGCAGGTTTCTCAAACTTTTTATACAATAATATCGTTAACTATAGGCTTGAGCCATAATAAAATTGTAACATTCCCACTGAATAATCAGCGTATTTATGAGCTCCTGGTTTTCTTCTACTTCTATTTATATATTTAACCTTTTCTATTCTTCATAGATTTAAGATTTTCTTGTAGGGGACATGCACAGCAGTTTGAATTTAAAATATATATTATTAATATATCATAAAACCCAGTTAGTGGCATGGCAGCCCTAGACTCCGGCTAAGTTGTGTCACTCATGTTTCCAAAATACTGCACAACATTGCCTACCATGTTATTTTGAAGAAATCGTGTCCTTTTCTTAAAAACATTAAACTTTACGGAAATTAGACAGTCTTTTCTTACCATGTGACGTTACAAGGGACGATATATTATACTTACTCAAAAAAAACCCATTTTTTAGAAGAAACTTCAAAAGTTGCGAGACACTAAAAAACTGACACTCACTCCACTCCATGGAAGAAGAAATCCAACTCAAGGGCTTATAGGGGAATTATATAACACCTTGTATTGTATGAGTTATTCTCAACAAGTTGTCCACTTTTAGATTTTTTTTTGTCCACTCATGAAAAGCGTTATTATGAATTAAATGAATCTTTTTAATAGAAATTATATTACAACAATTGTTGTGCGGGTCAATCATGTTTCTTTCAAAACGTTTATACTCATAGATTTATTGAAACAAGTATACAAAAAATGAATTCGGTTTGGTCAAAAGTAGCCCCCCATATAAAAAAATGTATGTCCCCACCCTGACCAAGAGATAATAAGTCTTTGTGAAACCTATATTTTCAAATACTTAAAAAAAAGGGGTTTGATCTTATCTACAGTTATTTAATATGTGACACTATTTAAAATCACAATTTAATGCCTTTTCTGTTATTTAAAAGTCAAAAACATTTATGTCCCACCATTTGAAAAAAAAACATTTCGTGACATTTCTTGACGCTATTTCCATCAACGGAACAGTTTCTCAAGATAGAAATTTGTTTTATGCGGATGGCAACCCTGTTGGATTCCATAGACAATGAGACAATAGTGCTGCCATTTTGTTTTAGTTGTCAATTAGTAAAACAGTCGGAGCGTCCGAAGTGAAAGTGACATAAAAAATATTTCCTGACGTGTTTCGACTCAAGAAGTACCTGATAAGTATTATAGTCAAATATGTACAAAACCTTTGTGGTTAAGGTGATAAATACCCAGGAAGCTTTTGTTGTTGGATCCAATAGATACTTTCGATGTAGTTACAAAAATACGGCTGCGTGACTGATTTTCCTGACAAGATTTCGTGACATTTTCCTGACGTCAAGAAATTTTGGATGTTTCATGCAGGAGGTAGAATTGGAAAATTGTGTGTAAAATGTGTACCATGTATGTGTGTATCCAACGTGTTGATGAATAAAGGTATAATTAAAGAACCGTTACCTTGGAAACACAACCAAAAAAAAAATTGCTCAAGATTTTTACGATTTTCATACAAAGCCGGGTGCATTTTCGATTTTGTATGAAAAATTGGAAAAAGACAATCGAGATAGATTGTTAAAAATTGTTTTTTTCAACCTTCCTGTTGGTTAATTTTGTATTCGAAATTTTGTATTTGGGCTTATTTTAACTATCATACATATAACTATTTCTATAGCTTGATTATTTCAGGTCTTTGTCATACAAATGAAAATTAAATAATTTTTAGTACTTTTATTTTTAAAGCATACTGTAACTTGTTGTAGATGCCAATGACAGCTGCAGAGAGGCAGAAATCGTTATTTTCGTTTTAAAATAAATGTTTTCTATTTGTATTCTAAGTTTGGCCTACAATAGTACTTAGTAGTGTGTAGTAAATGAACTTTTGATTACCAAAAAAGCGTTTATTATTTCGTTACTGAATTTCTTGTGCATGTGGTATTAAATCATCCATTGTGTTGATTATTTCTTGACATTTCGTGACAAAATGTTTCTTGACAATTTCGTGACGGGACAACTTTTTGAGAAACAGTCTTATATTAAATATTACGTACAGTTATATCGAATGTATGTCCATGATACACCTAAAGTCATTATTCTGATAGGTTACCGACCGTAGCCTGTCAGCTGTCGTCTATCAAATCATTGATTTTCATCAATGTGTCAAATTGGCAAGGCAAGCAATCACATTCAGTCAGAAATTCAGAATCAGCTGGCTGCTGGCTGGCTGGCTGATAAAGTTAAATCACAGTGTTTAGCAAAAATGAATAATATTTAGACAGTAAAAAGTGTAGATAAGTTGTTACGTTATTAGTAAAGATGCTCTCTAGTTTATGTTGTACAAAGTTCTTCAGTTCAGTATTTTTAATATTATGTGCTACAGTAGTTGCCACACAGGGTAAGTTCTAATAAGCATTGTAAAAATAATAGTGGGTACCTACCTATAATTATTATGTATTTACCCTGCCATAAAAACGTATTTGTTTAGTTCTTTAACTGTAAATTTTCTGTCTACCTACCCTATTATATAGCTAGGTGCCATTAGGAAATCTTACATTTAAAACCTACTTAGTTAGCAATGTTACAGTGTTAGGTACTTACATAATACTTTGGCACTAGTTTTTAAATAGGCCTGTGCGCTTTGAGATGAGGAATAACTACTCAGAAGTCGAGCATTCTTAGAAATTCAATTTCTGACAAAAACATGCAAAAAGAGTTAGGTACCAATCAAACAGAGCCAGTGACCTGGTGAAATGTCCTGACAAAGGTCATGGAAGATTTTCCACAGTTCCCTATTTTGTGTAGAAGGTCTACATTGCATTGCATCTAGTATTGCAATTTTTAGACCTGCATACTTTTAGTAGAGCTCCTTGTGAAAGAGTTTGCCAGGAGGATTAATATCACCATAACTATTTCTACTGCTTAGCAGTACTGCATTGTTATGTTCCAGATTGAAGGGTATGATACCCGCAAAATCACAGGCATCTGAGTCTGTTAATTTTGTCTCAGGGCAGTGCAATGCCACGTAGGGGCATGTCCTATGTATCAAAATAAATTAAAGAACAAACAACCCATTTCTAAATGCTAACAGAAATAAGTTCTTTTCTTTTAAATTTTAGCCATGACCTATGTACACAGACTAACATTGTTTGTTCCAGATTTGAATATCACCATACCCCTTAATAAAACCATAAGATTTGGGGACAAACAATTGTATGGAGAATTTATAACTCTAAACAGGACATCAAAACTTCAAGCGACCTTCACCCAAGAGAAAGACTTGGCATTTGTAATATTCCAAGTGCATAGCCACTTATACAACATAACATTGTATAAGAATGAAAAAAAAGTTAATACACTTGTATCTGGAACTAACTTAGGATTAGATAGCGAAGGGAAGGCAATAACATCGGATACATTTTTCATTGAGAATTTGAATAAGGTTGATCTCAAATTGTATGTTGCTGTGCATGGCTACTTTAAGACAGGTTTGTGTTGTTTTTGTTGCCTGCTACCTTGTAACCACCAGTCACTTGGAGAATTTCAAAAGTATTGACAAGTTGTCTGCCTATTTAAGCATGGAGAAATTATATGAATCGAAAGAGCCCAGAGGGCTATGCCCAGCAGTGGGTGGATACGGGCTGAATATGATGTTGATTCAACATACCTATACACAGTTATACGGATATACTGGATAAGAGCCAAGTTGCTATGTGGTAGGTACCCTGATTTTTGGTCTATAAAGGTCATCACAGGCCCTCTCTGTCTCCTGTGGATGTTGTATAATTCAACTAAGGGATTACACCAGGGGATGGGCAGCAGCATCCACCTGAGTACTCATTACCGATACTGCGATCACCAATCCTCCTGCGAATTATGGTGATTATGGCAAACCCCCCATTGCATACTATGAGGGAGGCCTCGTCCAACAGTGGACGCCTAACGGCTGATGATGATGTGTTCTCGATCTTGCGGAGCTCATTCGGGATAATAGGCTATAATTAAGACTAGAGTAGACACCATGATTACCTAGTTAGAATTTATAATTCGTGTTACAAGCCCATTATTAAAACAACTGCGTTTTGGAAACAGGCAACCTGTGGTTTGAGGAAAAATTATAATTATAGCTCTATTGCTACAGTGATAATAAATAAATATTAATAATTGTACAAATTGGTGCAAATTGTACACAAATAACTAAACAAAATTTAGAAAATTAGTACTGAAACTAAGTAGGTAGTAGGTTATTAAAGGTATATAGGTAGTAGTATAAATTGTATTAATAAACAGATTAGTTCCTTTCCTCATTTTTCGGATTCTGTTACGTAGTGAAACTCCTTACATAGTTCCTTAGACCGCTCCGCGACTTTTAGCTTATCTGGCCATTAGTTAGCGACCACGTTTCAGTGCCAGTCATCACTGGCAACACTGATTAAAACCTTTCGTCTTGGAGCTCTGCTGTACCTGCGGTTTATTTTTTGTATATATGGGTAAATGCCCATATTGTATATATGTATGGGTATATTTGGATAAATGCTTTCAGACCCCATACCAGGCGGATGTAACATGGAGTTCCCAATATTAATATCACCTTATATGACAGCAATCTATAATAGAAATTACATCTATGTAGACTTAGCGCCAGCTAAATATAACGCCGACGACGATAAATGTATAAAATCAAACCAACAATATATACAGATCAGTTTTTTTATGTTGTACCTACCGGAGCAAAACTATGATGCTGACGTTTATTTTGAAGGGATAATGAACATGATGAGCCTTCAAAATATATTAAAGAATGGAAGATCCGTAAGTGTTTCAGCCTATAAATAGGACTCCTCAAACTCCTGCCGTGGATGTCGTAAAAGGCGAAGAGATTACGCCAGAGTATGGGCAGCAGCGTACATCATCCTCCTGCCAAGCATGGTGATTATGGCAAACTCCTCCCCTATTCTCGGAGGACTATGCAGCATACACTATCCTGCCTGCCTGCCTGGATGGTGATTATGGCGCCCCTATTCTTGGACGACTTTCGTGGCTCGGTGGGCGAATAGCCGGCTGAGGCGCAAGAGGTGCGGGTTCGATTCCTGTTGCGGTGCAATTGTTTGCATGATCTGAAAATATTTGTTACGGGTCTGGGTGTTGTGGTGCCGTTAGTTCCTTGACCCACGATACAGGGAATCCTAGTGTGGAGTCAGGATGTATGTGAATGTTGGGTGTTGTCTTGTTATTCTATGGGGGCGCCCTCATCCAGCAGTGGCCGTCCACTGGACGATGCTGAAGAAGGTGAAATAGTTGTTCAAACTTTTGTACTCAAACTGACAGTGTCACCATTTGAGAGCACGTAATATTCCGCACATTCATTTTAGAGTAATTGGTTAGGTAAGTTGACGACCTCTGTGGTATGGCGGGTGAGTAGCCGGCTGAGGTGCGAGAGGTTGCGGGTTCGATTCCCGTTGCGGGTCAAATGTTTATTAGTTTCGGGTTTGGGTGTTATGGTACCATGGTACGTACTCGTAGTTCCTGATACCCACGACACAGGGAATCCTAGTGTGGTATCATGACTAGGTATGTATGTGACTGTTGGGTCTTGTTATGTTGACTAGGTAATTGTTTGAATTGTGACAAATATTGTTCAGATCAAGGCAAGGTGTAAAGTTGAATGTCCTGCTATCTGACAAATATTACGAACTGTTTACATAAAACTTAAATGTTATGACTTTCTCATATGAAGTGATAATTTGTCATTGATGCGACTAATCGAAGGCAATAAAAACGTCATGAACTGAACACTTATCATACGAAATGTTTCTTTTGCTCTGTTGCAATTGTCCATCAGTCAAGAAAATGGCAGAAATTTTGCCTCTGACAAGATGGGTGAGGCATCTCCACTTCAACAGTTTCTCGGTGCTGTGTTTAATCTAGGTACGCATCGAGAAGCTGCCCTCGAGTTTCGTGGTGTTGTCTACGCACTGGGCTTTGGACGACTTTGACTTCAATCTTTACTTCCTTGGTCACGATTCAATCAGACTTTACTAAAACTGCCAGCACTTTGTCTGACCCTTTCCACTAACCACCTTGTTTTTTGGACGTAATTCCAAATATTGGATATACTATATATTCCAACAGACCCACAGTTTGTTCATTTTGCATAAAGTTATCCAGTGGCGACCTCAAACGAAAACACGCATTAGAACTGCCCCCAACTCGCGGTACTGACGACATTGTAGAGATTGCAGGAAGACGGATAATGGAGGTGGCTCTAAACCGTCGTGGCATTCTATGGGGGACTCCTATGTCCAGCAGTGTATACCGGCTGATGATAATTCTGCTATTCTAGATCCCCGAAACCGCTTGGAACACACGTCGCATGATCAGCGCGTACCATGGCACTGGAGCGGTGTATGTCGCCGTAGCGCACATCATAGATAATGATGATGATAAATCAATGTACTCTATGTACGTGCCTACCACCAGCTATGGCTGCTCGCCAGTTGTGGATGGTGACTGCGAATATTTGGGTGAGCTCTGTGAAATAATCTTAGAATTTGGCGAAAAAAGATTTCAGCAATCAATTGAGGAACTAAAAAAGTGCCCTACCTGCTTGTTTGGGTCAAGGTTGCCATTTATTTTATCATTGAAAGTATTTTAGTTGTATTATTCTTTCTGCCGTTGTAGTCGTAATAGTCACAGCTGACAGCCTAAGAATAGGACTGCTCCAACTCCTGCGGATGTCGTAAAAGGCGACTAAGGGAATACACCAGGGGATGTGCAGCAGCATCCACCTGAGTATTTAACACCAAACTGTGATCAACAATCCATTAGTGGTGATTATGGCAAACCCCCCTATTGCACGCTAATGTTAATGTTAATGTTAAAGAACTCCCTTTTCCGCATTCGAACTCTATGTATGGTCCATTATGCGTGAGGGTTAACTGGCTAGATAGTTAGCCAGCCTAACTCCGTCCAGAAGCACAGAAGCTTCCTGGGGTCTTCGCAGGCTTCGCGGAGTGACCTCGGGTTGTTGAGGATTTGTTCACGTTGAGCTGCTACTCCCACGCATTCCAGGACTACGTGGGCAGCCGATTCTTCTTCGCTCAGACACCCCCTGCAGAGTGGACTGTCTGTGGCTCCGATGTTATAGAGGTGTTTGTTCAGGAGACAGTGGCCAGTGAGTGTCCCCACGATGGTACGAAGGTCTGGTCTTGAAAGGTTGAGTAGACGACGCGTGAGTCGTGGTGAGACAGCCGGAAGGGCTGCTCTTGACTGTCTGCAGTCCGTGGTCCGTGCCCAACGTTCGTTGTGTTGGTTTAGGGTGCGAAGCCGCATCCAAGTGCGTAGCTGAGAAAAGGGTAGAGGAAGGAATGGAGATGGGCCCTCTGTGGTCGACCCTCTTCTAGCGAGCTCATCTGCGGCGTCATTACCCAGTGATCCGCTATGTCCCTTTATCCATTGTAGAGTCACCTTGTTTCCTATGGCGATTCTCTCCAAGGCCTGGTGACATTCGTAAACGAGCTTGGAGTTGCAGCTATGGCTCTCCAGAGCTCTGAGTGTTGCTGAGCTGTCGGAGAGGATCCTTACATTGTAGTCTGTGATCCCTCTCCTGTTCATTGCGGTGGCAGCTTCGGTGATGGCCACACATTCACATTGGAAAATGGAACTGTGTGTGCCTAGTGTCAATGATATGTTAATGTTGAGATCCAGCGAGTGTATTCCAGCGCCTGTTCCCTGTATAGTTTTTGAGCCATCAGTGTAGACACGGACCTCGCTGATTCCTGATTGATCTCTTTGGTCCTCGTATAGTTGTATGTGGTAGTGTTTTTGAAATATGTGTTGTTTAGGGATCTTATCACACGGGGCGGCTAGCAGCGGTTCGTAAGTTATCGCTCGGTTTAGAATGGATGCGTGCAGACTCCTAGTATTTCCCCACAATCCTAGGTGTTTGAGTCTGATAGCGGCCATGGTTGCTTCCTGCTGTATAAAGAAGTCGAGCGGGGGTAGGCCCAGAATGGTCTCAAGGGCGGCTGTCGGTGTTGTTCTCATGCAGCCCGTGATTGCAGAGCATGCGAGTCTCTGAAATCGCTGCAGCTTAGTAATTACGGTGCTTAGTTCAGTTCTGGTCCACCATACAATTGCTCCGTATGTAAGTGTCGGCCTGATTACGGCTGTGTATAGCCACAATGTTATTTTTGGAGAAAGCCCCCAAGTTTTCCCGAGCATCCTGCTACATTGAAAGAAAGTTGCACATGCTCGTTGCAGTTTATGGTCAAGGTGCTTATTCCATAGCCCTATTGCACGCTATACATGCTATGGAGAGGCCTCATCCAACAGTGAATATCAACCGGCTGATGAAGAATTATTTCTTTAAATAAAGTTTTGAATTTTTTTTGCTCATTTGACACCTCATTTATGTAATTTCAGTAGTAAAGTATGTATAGTTTGCACTAACCAGGTATGGTGGCTCTAAAAAATGGTCTTTGGACCGATGATAAAAGAACCAGTGTGGTAAAAGGAATCAATGCCACTCGTAGACGCTCTTTTCATGCATGTTACCTGTAGTGTGTGTGGTGTATACCTACCTCATGTTCGGTTCTTTTCAGATGATTATCTCTCTCAGCTCATGTGTGCTTCGTTATTATTTATTGGAATATTCATCTGCTACTTCGGACATCGCTTTTTCAAATTTCACACGTTTTTGATTGGATTCTTGAGTGGACTCGTTGTGACTTACATTTTGGTATGTTTGATTAAAAAGGATATTGATAGACCAGGTATGTTCTGATCAAATTAATAAGTTTTACTTGAAACTCACTTTAAAATATATTCTATATTTAGGGCCCAAATACAGCTCCTTGTAGAACTCCTAAAACTACTTATCGTTTTGCAAACTGTGTTGCTTTCATTGGCAAGTTATCTTTTGATAAACACTACAACAGTACCTATCTACTTATTTTCTAAATAATTAAACATATAGCTTAGCATAACTTTTTCTGATTTTTGTCTTATAAAACTACATAGGTACTTTATCGTACGCTAGTGTTTATTCATTTGACTTTTCATTAATTTTTAGAATGATGGTTTATTATTTTTGAACAGTTTTATTCTATTTCAGCTGCTCTCGTCCTTTCATCTTTTTCTGGATTATGTATCGGCGCTGTGAGAGTAGTATACTGGTGGATATACGGCCTGCCTGTGTTTTCTATTATACTGTCTTCTGCTGACGTTGGATTCTTGATATCTTCTCTGGTGTTTTATGCAATCCCAGGTAAATAAATAACAGTTTTGTATATTAATCCACTCTCTCTCTATTTCTCTTTCTCTCTGTGGTCGGTACTTGACAGAAGATTGTGATAACTTTGACATGTTTTCTACTGGAGTGGATGGCTTGTCCCCAGCGGCGGCCATTTGCACCACATCACTAAAAGCAATCAATCTTAATAATATTATAATAGTGAAAGTTTGGATGTTTGCTACAATTTCACATCGTCGGCGTCGTAACGGCTCAAGCAATTTCGATGAAATTTGGTACATAGCATGATTATAGTATTTTTTAAACTTTAGCGATCAGAACACATATTTATTAATATTGTCACGGGTATTTATCGCGTGTTGCCTTATTATTTATTATTCCAGACAGAATCGTGGTCGCGGGCTGACACTTATAAATAATAAGGAAACACGCGATAAATACCCGTGACAATATTAATAACAGAAAGATTATGCCTTGGGTTTAGACAAAGGATACTTTTACCCTAGTATCACGCCAGTGTAGCCGCGTGTGGACACTAGTAATTCATACATGGTCGTCGGTTTAAGGGTGGGTACTCTTAACCAAGGCTTTCTCCAGCACGCGTCCAACTTGTAGAGCTGTACAATCAACCTAAAAACAAAAGGCTGCGTAGGCAGTAAACAAACTCCTTAAGGTTCCCAAGAACACTTCGTTGAATTTTTCGGCTAAATTTCAATCAATTTTTTCGGTACATTGTTTATAATATCTAGAACACTGCGTACCTCGATAAATCTTATCCGATTATTTTGAAAAATACTTGTGTTATTGTGTTGTCAATGTTTTTGTAAACTTTCGTTTAATTTATTTCAGACGAGTCTTCGTTAGCTGTTTACCTCAATTTGGATACAAATTTCTGGGCATTCTTCATACTAGTAATTACATTAGTGACCATTTTCCTGCTATCAATAAATTTCATTGCTAACTTAGTATGTTGCGCTATGATCGGCGCATTCGCAACTGTACTACCTATCGACTACTATATAGGGACGCAAATTAAATATATCCTGGTCAACATCGAGAGGCGAGCGACAGTGACTGATTATAATAAGGCTGTGCAAATGTCGTACTTTCAGTGGAAAGGTAAGATATTTTTGAAAAAAAAAAAAAAAAAAAAACTATTCTTTTATATGCAAAGAGTTACACACACCCATAAGTCACATACGTAGTCGTGATCCCACACTAGGATTCTCTGTGTCATGGATATCAAGAACTACGAGTACCATGGTACCATAACACACAGACCCGAAACAAATTTTTGCAGATCATACAAACATTTGTCCCGCAGCGGGAATCGAACCCGCAACCTCTCGTGTCTCAGCCGGCTACTCGCCCACCGCGCCACAGAGGTCAAAGTTGGTTGCAAGTCAATGTTTTTAAAACCTTTAAAATTCCTATTAGAATTTTAGAGAAAACACTTAAATTATCCTTTTGCATCTTTAAAATAAAACATCATCATCAGCCTATAGAAGTCCACTGCTGGACTCAGGCCTCCCCTTAAAGGATGTCACGATGAACAGTCTTGAGCCACCTCCATCCACCGACTTCCTGCTACCTTTAAAATGTCATTGATGCATCGAGTGGGGCCTTCCTACAATGCGTCGTCCGGTTCGTGGTCGCTACTCGAGAACCTTTATCCCCCAACAATTGTCAGTTCTGCGAGCTTTATGATTGCCTATTTCCAATTCAACTTGCTTATTCTGAGAGTTATTTGTGTTATTTATAAATCATAAATAAATAATAAATAAATGCTGGACATTTCACACAACATTATCTAGCCCCAAGCTAAGCAGAGCTTGTGTTATGGGTACTAGATAACTGATATACTTAATACAATACGATAATATTTAAGAAATATTATCGTATTAATTTAAATATTTGTACGATCTGCAGATATTTGTTCAGGGTGTTCTGGGTATTTTTCTATGTATAATAAAAAATATCTATCTATGTAATGTATTGTATTAAGTATATCAGTCATCTAGTACCCATAACACAAGCTCTGCTTAGCTTGGGGCTAGATAATGTTGTGTGAAATGTCCAGCATTTATTTATTTATTATTATTTATTTATTAATACATTACATACATAGATATTTTTTTTATTATACATAGAAAAATACCCAGAACACCCTGAATAAATATGAAAAATATAGACTGCAGAACGTACAAATATTTGTTCCGAGGTGGGAATTGAACCCGTAATCTCCTGCGTCGCAGGCGAAACTTCGCCCGCCGCGCCACAGAGGCGTCAAAATATAACATTGTTGCAAATAATTTTGTTGAAGGAAAAAATAATATAAATTGTTTGTAAAAATAATAATTAATTTACCCATTGACGTCAATTAGATTCGTGGAATTTCTGTTATTGCATTACAGTATTCAGTGTTTCACTGATGGAATATTAATAACAAGTAAAATACAACCAAATTGAGAATAGAATAGAATAAATTTTATTTGCAACAACATTATATGTACAATTTAGCAAACAGTATACAAAACAAAAGAAATAAAATAAAAAATGTTGTTGCAAAAAGGCCCCAACTCAGCATATGCAGGTTGTAAACAACCTACGCTGGTCTTCCGTTGGAGCCGTTTTGCAAACAATATAATAAATTGGTATAAAAAGTCATAGTAGTAAATACTAACTAAATACTACTAAATAATAAGCGTCGAGTTTTGGCCAAACCTTGCACTTTTGTCTCGGAAGACGCCACTTGGCACCTCCTCCATTTTTTGAAGTCGGTTAAAAAGTAGTGACCGTTGTGTGTCCGGCCTAAGAATAGACCCCTCCGTCTTCTCCCGTGGATGTCGTAAAGCTGACTAAGGGATTACACCAGGGAATGGACAGCAGCATCCACCTGAGTACTCAACACCAATACTGCGATCACCAATCCGTCAAGCTTGGTGACTATCACAAATCCCTTCATTGGAGAGGCATCGTCCTACAGTGGACGTCTAATGGCTGATGATGATGATGACTTTTCTGTAAAATCACAATTCTCTTCTCACCTAGTGGTAAGACGGACCATTTATGTAAGCCAAGCCGAGTTTGTTGCCTGATTCTTCTAGGCTTGGTCGCGTTGGAACAGGAGTAATTTAATTTTATATAAGACTATTCAAAATGATCCTTGTGATTTCAATGAATAAAGTTCTTTTTGACTTTGACTTTGACTTTGACTTGATTCACAAACCTCATTTTCCGTTACAGACTGGGTGCTAGCCTTCCTATGGCTTGGCTTGTCAGTAACTGGGTTCATGTTCCAGTATCACCAGAATAAGGGCCGTCCCCCCTTCCCACCCCCACCAAGAAGTGTCAGGGCAGTGCCGGAGTTGCCAGCACCGATAGCCGGACCTGGTGATTGCAGGTATGAAATAAGAATAGGACCTACCTATTACCTATTATTACTATACACCTGTTAGATAGGACATGGCAACTTATAGACCGGATACAAGCTGGTAACTTCAGACCGGATACAAGCTGGTAACTTATAGACCGAATACAAGCTGTTTACCTATTGTTACGATTCTCCTATTAGATAGGACATGGTAACTTAAAAACCAGATACAAGCTGGTAACTTACAGACCGGATACTAGCTTAGTACCGGGTAATTTGACTGGATAATGGTATTGATCTGTGCAGCATTAAGTATTTAAATTGAAACAACGCTAAAAATATCGCGCGTCCTTTCTAATAGAGAACTGGTTCGCTTTTCCGCTTCATACGAACGGGTGTTTGGTCCTTATTTGGATATTAATTAATTCAAGGCAAAAAAAAAGTAATTTTGTAGACACAGTCTAGAGACTAATATATAGACCTGTACTTTGTCACTTTCCCATTAAATTGTATAGAATTAAACTAGAGGCTGGATACTAGCCAGTAACAGTTTGGATACTAGCCAGTAACAGGCTGGATACTAGCTGGTAACAGGCTGGATAGTAGCCAGTAACTTACGCTGGATACTAGCTTATAACAGGCTGGATACTAGCTGGTAACAGGCTGGATACTAGCCAGTCACTTATATTATGGATACTAACTGGTAATTTACAGGCTGGGTACCAGCTGGTACTTACAGTCTTTATACTAGCTATATATAGCTTTATATGGCTTATAACTTATAGACTGGTTACTTCTCCGTGAATAAAATGTGTCATTCTTTAATTTCAGGAAGATCCCGAACAACGAAGCTGAAGGCGTTCGTTCATTACCTTTCAACGACCGAACGCCTTTACTGGCGTGAATACTTTGTGATACACCAATAACAGTGAGGCTAAATGAATACTTTTTTTAATGAATTAATTGAAAGCGTAATTTTGAGGTATTAGGTATAAAATAACAACAGTACTTAGAAGAGAAACTCCAGGAATTTGCCCATGCTCCGAAAAGAACTATAGGCAGTATGGCTACTGAAAAAGTTAAGTGGTTATTTTCTTCCTAGATTATTAGTTTTTTAGTAGTAAGTACAGGCTCAAAAGTTTTCTTATATGTAGTTAGGTTATTAAGTTTAAAAGATGCCAAAGTATAAATGAAAAAGATATGTAGTTATTATTTATATTCGTTATTTAGCTGGAACATTGAAAAAATAATCTGCACAACCGTCCCTAGCCGGTTATTTGCAGAAAATTAAAACTACTGAACTGATTTCGATAAAACTTTCTTTCTAAGGAGAATAAGACGGAATTTTGAAGACTGTTAAGCTAGGTTGTAACAAAAATACTGTACTTATCATTTTTATATATGAGTCAAATTATTTAATCGGGCTTGATTTTAATTACTTATGTAGTTGTTCATTTCCAAAAAAAATGTGTTACTTATTCCAAAAAGAATTGAACAATGTACTGTTCAATTCTTTTTGGAATAACACATTTTTCGCTAGTTTTATGATAGTAGTAACTATCATAAAACTAGCGAAGAAATTAGACTTTAAATGAGGTAAAATGGTGCTCTTATAAAGTCAAAGACCAAATATAAAAAAATATTTAAATGTTAAGTTTTTTTAAGAATTAAGATTAAATTATCAGAATAATCCAAAGATTTTATACTTGCCTTTATTATTTTGAATCTAAACTCTTAAATTTAAGAATGCAAGTTAAAAGTAAAATAACTTCCCAAAGAATTGATGATTGTGAATGAACCGTTTGAGATCAAATTTAAATTTATCTCTTTCCTAAAAGAGTAAATTAAAAGTACTTATTATTAATTATTAAGTAATTATTATATGTTAAAATGTATTCTTAAGACTGCATATTGTGATTTAAAGTGATTTTGTATTTTCCAGTTTTGTAATTAAATAAAAAAGTTAATTCCAGATTTTTATCTAAAAAAACTAATTATTTACAAACCATTACCACTTTTATCCAAATCTGCTAATATTATTATACCTACACAGTTATGTAATATTAATTACATATGATGTATAACAATTCTCAGAAATTTAAAATGTAATAAAAAATTATACTATCTTCATCAGCCTGTAGAAGTCCACTGCTAAACATAGGCCTCCGCTCTAGAATGCTAAGACGAATGGTCTTAAGCCGCCTCCACCCACCGACTTCCTGCGACCTTTATGTCTAGTCTAGTCCATCAAGACGGGGACCTTCCTCTACTAAGTCCTCCGGTTTGTGGTCGCCACTCAAGAACCTTTATTCCCCAACGGTATAAATACAATATAAAATAAACAACAATACACTACCAACAATTATAAAATAGGTTAGATTATTTTGGGCACATGGACCATTTTTACACACATACATAAACACGCGCCTTTTTCCCCGAAGGGGTAGGCAGAGCCTCAAAGCGCCTCGTTTCACCGCGGGTAACAAAGTCGCAGGAATATAGACGTGACAAGTGGTGAGCTCATCGCCGCCATTGCTTTCAAACACCAACTCGGCTAACGCTTTCTTCCACTAATACTCCGATATAAGCCAGCAGCCAGGACAAATTTTATTCCAACGAAACTTGCCCAACAAGTCCTTAATTGTTCTAATTATGTGTTTACATCCGGATTATACTATGGAAAATCAAACGTCTCCGTATTCAACATCAATCGAAGGGGACAGACAGACAGACAGACAATCTAAGCCAATTTATAACCGTTGATAATATGCATTTGTTTACTATAGCCAGCAGAGGGTGTCAATGAATCGCGTGTTTTATACAGAAATTCATTTGTTGAGTTTGTGAGGGGAATTGAATGAATTTGCAGTTACCGATGAACAGAAGATAACTTTATTTTAAGTTGAAACGTTTCGCAAGTGGCGCGAAATTCAAATTTTATTGTGTTTTTTGCACATTAAAGCTTATCAACATTTCTTGAGATAGCGAACACTGGTTTTGCGTGAATCTAGAGACCTAACATACATGTTTTCATTGAAAGTATCTCATAAATATGATATATATGTAGTTTAGCTACGAATGTTAATGAACCAAAATAACACTATACAAATAATTCATTGCCATTCGTAGCTAAACTAATGATGGTTGACGACCTCTGTGGAGCGGCGGGCGAAGGTTCGCCTGCGACGCAGGAGGTTGCGGGTTCGATTCCCGCCTCTGAACAATTATTTGTACGATCTGCAAATAATTGTTCAGGGTGTTCTGGATATTTTTCTATGTATAATAAATAATATCTATCTATGTAATGTATTGTATTAAGTATATCAGTTATCTAGTACCCATAATACAAGCTCTGCTTAGCTTGGGGCTAGATAATGTTGTGTGAAATGTCCAGCATTTATTTATTTATGAGATACTATCAAAACATGTGTGCTAGGTCTCTAGATTCCCGCAAAACCAGTGTTCGCTATCTATGCTACGACGAATGGTTATGAGCCGCCTCAATCCACCGACTTTCTGCTAGCTTTCTAATGTTCTTGGTCCATAGAGAGCTGCTGCCTATTATTATTAAAAATAATATTGCTGATTAACTAAAATTTGGTTGAAATAGTAGTAATTTTTCTAAAATGTTACCAAGCCACGATCATTTCAATTCTATTCTTCCTAAATTATTTCTGGCTCATTGTTCCAAAAATAAGTCTTATCCGATTATTATCTACAGTGTTATGTAGGTCTGACTTGTAGATTTCAATTATTTAACAAACTAAGTTTTTTCGGTCGGTCTTGCTCTAGTTTCCTTTTTATTTAAAAAGTACATGTCAGATCTTCATTAAATTTTGTAGATATTATACTCAGATGTGACTCTTATGATATGAGTCTTAGATAACTGTGAATCCTAGATTAATAAAATAAATAAATAAATAAGAGGTTATCTAGATTTAAAACAAAAAATCTAAAATATTTATGAAAAAATATTTTAAAAGAGTATGTACGGAAGACCTTAATAGTTAAATAGAAGTACTTACCATTATGTACAGTCTTGCTGAGCCGCTATCCCAAAGGGTATTAATGATTATCGCTTACCGCGTCCGTTAAAAAGCACCCTTCGAACGGCTACACATTCAAAGCTTTACATCTATGGGTTTATCTTTATAATGCCTACAATACGACACATTTAATCCCATCCTATTGTACCCACCCCTCACAAAATATGAGGGTGTACGTGTACGAGTCATCACATAAAATTAATATGTACGGCCAAAATAAAGCATCATTTTGGCAGTTGTTCTTAAAAAGTCTATCTGCGAAAACGGTGGAAAAGTGGTGTTTTCAAAAGCCAAGAATGCCCTGAATAGCTTCATTTTTAACAATATTTAGATCAATAGAAAGAACACTTCGTTGATTTAAGTAAAGGTACCTACACCAGATAGTGTGATACGGAGGAAAAAATGGTTCTGTTTTGTTCCATACTGGTGTGACAAAATGGTGTGACGGTGAGTCTGGCCCTATCTTTGATTTTTTTGTATGTGGGCTTATTCTAAATTTAATTCTAGATTTTTTGTTATTAATTTATACTTCACTGCGCTTACTTACTTACTTAGCTGCGGCTTGCAGTTTTACCCGCGTGAACAATGATGAAAATTGATGATAATGATGATGATGAAAATGTGTAACATTATAATAATAAATAGTCAAAATAGTGATTAATGCAATGTTTATTAATAAATTTCACTGTAATCTCCTCAATCTATTCTTAAATCGAATAATAATTTACATTACACTTAAAATTCAATCTAAAACGTACAATTTCAACTCCTATACTGACCATATTGCATTTTTTTATATTTATAATGAAAATATAATATGTATATTGTAATGTACAGTTCTTAGTGTTAAATTGTGATAACTTGTGCCATAAAAGCACCATTTAAATGTGAACAAAATATGTAACAAAGAAAATCCTATGGGCTATATGAATACAATATTGTACATTATAATATTACTAACCAGATGTTAAATATAAAAAAAACATAACCGTGGGTATTTCAAAATTTTACAAGAATTCATCACAGCTGTTAATTTTACATAATTAAGTAGAAGTCGCACCGTACTAGACGAGCTGTTGTAATGTAGCCACGTGTATCGTTCTGTTAGTGACGGAGGGTAGGTAAAGTGACTATAGTCAGAGCGGTCACATAGTTTGGCGTGACCTATAAATTAATAAATAACATGAGTAAATTAGTTTGTTCAAAGAAAGTGTACAACAATATATTATAGCGTAATATCGTACAATTTATATCGCAATGGCCGATTTAATGGCCGTGGTGTTTCCGATTAAAAAAATACTCCTCCATTTCCTCCCGTAGATGTCGTAAAAGCGGACTAAAGGATTACACCAGGGGATGGGCAGAGTACTCAACACGAATACTGCGATCACCAATCCTCCTGCCAAGCGTGGTGATTATGGCAATTCCATCCATTGTACTTCATGGGGGAGGCTTCGTCCAGCAGTGAACGGCTGGAGGCTGATGATGATGATGATATCGCAATAATACAAATATGATTATTCTGTTTGTCAATTTGTAAGCGAACACAAGGGTGTCAGTCAACAAACGGCCGTAACGAAGCTCATTGCCACATTTTTTTCCGTACAGATTAATATTTTCGCACCCCTATTGCATACATCAAAGAAATAAAAAAGGGGTGTAATGTATTTGCGTGGGGCGAAACACTCAATTATTACAAAATGTTGGCACAATTTACATTCTCGAATGAACTTCTTCTACCCGATAATAGATGGCGCTGATATTCACAAATGCTTTTCACAATCGAATCACCGCACAATGAGACGTAACTTACCAAATTATTTACAAGAATCGCGACCAAGCGGGTTACCACCACATCTAAATGATTTTCAAAGGGTGGTGGTAACTCATCAGTTCACAATTACATCACCGTGTAAGATCTCTTACCACTAGGTTTGAACATCATCAGTTGCCTTAATTTAATTACCTACACAAAAATATTTTTACAAAAACATTTACACAGTCACTTCACTTTTTTACGACACAGAATTATTGTTTTCCTGCAATTCTCCCGCCAATTCGTGTCCAGCCGTCATGTTTATCGCGTTCATAGACAACAAGTGAGAGTCAGTGTAGTTGTGCGGATCGCCGCTAGATGGCGTTTCTTGCACATTCGGGTTCTCAGGCATTAAAAGGCGCGGAAACCCGAAAAGCTGCGATCACTGAAGCCTGCCCCAGTAGTTCGACGCGAGATCGGGCCCTTGCGAAGGTATTTGCACTGGCACGCTCACACCCGCCGATATTACACCTATGAAACAAAGAGGGCGATGTCAATGATATTGCGCATTATTAGTTGCCCCGAGTTATTGCGAGGGTGGAAGGGTGATATTGTTTATTACTAGTTCTAGTAGTTGCTCTGCGAGATGTACCGCCGGCGGCTTCGCTCGCTTTATACTAGAATGAAAAGTACCATATAACTCAACCTTGGGACTAATCTACCTGAATTTAAACTGCTCTAAAATTAATTAATAAATAAATGCTGGACATTCCACACCGCATTATCTAGCCCCAAGCTAAGCTAAGCAGAGCTTGTGTTATGGGTACTAGATAACTGATATACTGAATACAACAATAAATAGATATTTTTTATTATACATAGATAATACCATACAATATACTAACAAATATCTGCAGATTGTACAAATATTTGTTCCGAGGCGGGAATCGAACCCGTAACCCCGTAATTATCGCGCGCTCTTTCTAACGGATTGAAATAAAAGGGATCGCGATAATTTTAGCGCAGTTATAATTTAAAGATACATGGAATCGTACGTCGATATCGATACGTATAGAAGGATTGGTAAAAGCCTTACTACTGGATTACACCAGGTGATGCAGCATCCTTGAGCATCCTTTAGCATGAGTGCTTAACACCTAACTGCGATCACCCGTGACAATATCAACAAAAAAGTATTACATTATTATCTTTCTTACTGTTTTACAAATGTAGAAAGGTCCTGCTTATTAAATTTTAAACCTTATTGTAAGCAAGCATGGACATCGGAGAGTTTCATTAGACCTCACAGCAATTCTTTAATCTAAATCTCTATATATCACATATACAATACCTATTTATCTCTTTCACATACATGGACCTATGTAGGTACCATCTCTCTCACACAGTCCATACCTACGTCCAGTCAATCAAACCAGCATGTTAACATCTAACGGGAAACCTATTACAATCTATAGGCGCGGCCATACGTCTAATAGGATTCGGATTGCGTTCCGTTTATTACACAAAATCGCGTTATCGGCGCCGCTCAGTGCCGGAGCCGTCACGCCATGAAACCGTTCTCACATCTAGCCGTCGCGTCACGTCTATCTATGATGCGTACAGCCGTCATGCTAACATAGAGTAGCGATGTTGCTAAGGGCTGGCTGGCGCCTGGCACTAAAAGCATAGCTAGAGCCAGAGGGAGCAAACAATAATGTTTAACTTAATTTGTAAATGAGCCTTTAAAACTTCTATGACTAATTTAAGAAATGAAAAACAAATGAAGCTGTAAAAAGATCATAAAAGGTGCTCTCAAAGATCAAACCGTGACTCCGAAACCCAAAATATTTTGTGCATGTCGTACCGAATAGTCATACAGATACTTTATTCATTGCAATCACAACGATAATTTTGAATCGGCTGATGAACTAAAATTAGATAGGTAAGTATATCTGTTTCAAAGCGCACATATCTAGAGAATTGGGCAACAAATATGGCTTGGCTTTTTTAAGATCCTTCTAGGGAAGCGTCTATGTGGTAGATGCCTATAGCAAGCTTTCTACGTAAATGCAGCCGTAGACGTGATGGCTATCAGCGTATAGACGTGACGCGATGGTGAAACAGCCCGCCTATTTGATGCCATGCTTTGAAAGGGCCAAATCGCTTTGTGGGGGGCTGTTATAGAATGTGAGGTGCCTAAATGGCATTCAGTAGAGGCAACTGGACATTTGTTTTTACGATAAGGGTAACCGATTTAAACGAACTGTTTCGCTTTAGTACCTACTTCTTGAATTTTAAAGATAATTCTGTTTGAAATGTAGGATACTTAACGGAAAGAAAAAAATAAAAGTTTAAAATTAAACCCCGACTTTATACGCAAAAGTTGAAAACTTTTAATTTTTTTTTTACAAGATTTTAGTTAAGTTGCTTATAAGTACTTATACTTCAGTGATATATTTTTAAAATGCTAAGCTCAAGCTTTTTAATTTGATACCAAACTCATTATTATATTGAAATGTATTTTTTTCGAGGTTGAAATTTTTTATGCAATTTCCGCTTCATATGATACCTCATTTGTCAAAATCCGTCAAGTAGTTTAGGAGCTACAAGGGATAACAGATGAACAAACTTATATGCATAGACTGCTAAAATCATAACCTCCTTTTGCTTTGCTGAAGTCGGTTAAAAAGTGAAGAATCGTATAAGATAAGTTAGTACGGTTGGGAGTAACTAATAAAATTGAGCCGAAACTTCATCACTACATATTACTCATATTAGATAAAGTTTCGGTGAAAATATCTTCCACTTCAAACAAATGTTTTCCTGCAAACAAAACTCTTTATTCAAATGAAGGTTTCATTGAATTACTTGCATAAAGGCGATATAAGGCGATAGTTAGCATAAACAAGCTCGCAGACAAGCGACTACACGAGCTCGGGAGCTGTTTAGCATCGATAATAAACGAAATTTATAGCAATCTGGATGTGATGAAAACTATAAACCTATTCAAAATCCAAAAGAACTTTCCACGGCTAATAGGTACACTCAACATACAAAAGAAAGTGTAAATTTTAAATGATGGAACCATAAACACGGTCGCAGACACAGACGATTGACTAAACGAGTCTCTCCGGAGCTGTTTAGTGGCGATAATAACGCGTAATGAATGTAAACGTGCCTCTGTAGAGGCAGCACTGAACGGGTGTTATCGCGCGCCCGCACGCCAGCCCCCATTGGAAGGGTTAGTGTGGCTAATAGCGTCGATAAATTATTGTATGTTATGATTTTACTATAGAAATCTTCAGTTTTACACAGCTATTAGTAGATAGTTTGAGTTTTAAACGAGTCACCTATAGAGAATAGAGAAAATCTATAGGAATAGGAGGACTGTTTCTCTTCAACAAATAATTTTTAAGAAAGAAAAAGCATTTACTTATTTGTGTCAATTAAATGCAGATTACAAGAATGACACGGGAAAATACAAGGGACACCCACACAAACAGAGATTAACAACGATTAACAAAGATGATTACATAATTAATACATAAGACAATTGTCAAAGGATTAGACAACTACACTTTTGATAGTGTGTGTACTGTACCTACTGTAAGAAATTCTTTGTTGGCGTATGAAATTAAAGGCTTGTACGAAAATAAGTAATCTTCAGAAATGATGGAATGAAAAATATCGAGATCTGCTAAAATATGTTAAAGAACCACGAGCCAAAAAGCTAAAAGTAGAGCAAATCCGCATTATTTAATACCGCACGAAGCTGGAAATGCGCCCGTCGAAAGAGCGCAAAAGAGTAAATGAAACGAGAGCGTGCATTTTGAATTGTGAAAAACTCTTTTGTTCGCGGTCCGTGGTGGAAACTCGGCAGCCGAACAATGCCGCGAAACGCCCCAAACAACAATAATTCATACCGCTTTCCGCCACCTACGGCTAAAAATGTCCGCCGCGTGATATATAATATCAAATGGAAAAGTTACCGCTTTTTAAAACAATGGCAGCGGCAGTGCCTCGGTTTATTCCCTCGCTGAATAATAAATCTGGATTTTTCTGTTTATGTATAATGCTTTCGTGGAATGATTGCTGCTGTTCAAAATGTGATCGGAAATTCGGAATACTCTGCAAACTGATATGAATCAAGGTTCCTATTATTTCTACACAGAATCGTTCGATATTCAAAATCAATTTAAAAGCCATTTGTAAAGAACAGACAACGGCAAATCCAATCGGGGCATGAACTCCAATTTTCCTTTCCTCCCCCTCTTTTTTGTTTTCCTGGCATGTCGCGGTCTTGTGCCAGACGCCCCTTGCTCTTGACTCAGCGTTTTTTACATTTTATTGCGAAAGTTGGTAAATATTTTTCCAAGGACTCTCATCTCTATTTCGTCTATTTTGTTTATATTTATTCGTAGACAACAACACTTACAGTTTACGTTTAAACTCTTGATTTTCCCAAATATGAAACGTAATGAATGTAATGGCTTTTATTCCATTATGGTTATTACTTTACGATGCTTTTGTTAAATATCCAAATTTGAATACCTAGCATGTTGACCATCATTATGTATAAATACTGGTTTACCTTACGTATAACTGTTTTTCTTGATATTTACTCTACGGTTTCATTGTCATACGGACAACATCAACGAGCAAAGGCCACCAGCTCGTGACGCAAACAGTTAAACTTTAATTAAACCAGTGTTTATGCATAATTAATGATACCTACATAAAAAGTTTTTAAACAAAAATTTTAGCTACATAACAATAATGAAAAAGACAAATAGGATAGCTAGTGCTATGTAGGTCCGTGTTGGATTATAATCTAATTATCTATTTATTTATAATTTTTTCAACATAAATGTTGAAAAGCACTGACACAACGCCTGTTTTCCTCTCTTCTGATCACAATAGCATAAAACCTGAGGCCCAATTCTCTAAATTATTTTATAACTACACTGAAAGTTAACCGGATCGAGACTGAATTATGAATTGACAGAAAGTTGGTATTCTGCTCTCTCATAAATAACAATTTAGTCTACTTTCAATTCACGGTGTCTACCATTAGAGTAGGATAGTTGTATATATACATAATTGGAAAGAGTAAAGAGAGACTCCATCTACTTAAGCTAAAATTATCGAAAAAACTTTGAATCGTTCAAGTTTCGGTCACATTTTGATATAATCACATTACAGTTTTGTATTTTAAGCTAAGAGAATACCATTTCTGACATTTAAGACATCGACACTAGATCTAAACATGATCCGAACTCTATTTTGACTATTTTTTAGTCAGAGAATTGGGCTTCAGACCAGTCCACCAAATTTGACAACTGGAGTACCTACCTACTCTGTACTTTCAAACTCTTCAATCAAGATTCATACCATACACACAAAATAGCGCGCCGGCAGCTTCTTACTTTGTGCCATACATTATCTTTACAAATACCGAATTTATAACCAAGTAGATGGCGCTATTAGGTAATTGAATTTGCGATAACGTTGCATTCTGGATGGCATGGATTTAATAGGTGTTATCGGAATGTAAACTCACCAGTGCTACCTGCGGCCTGTGGTTGCGAGTACGCTGGGTGCTGCTGGTGAGCAGCCGGCGCCCTCGAGTAGCCCCCACTGCCGAGTACATCACCAAACATGTACGGGTATCCGCCTTCCCGCTGCTGCAGGCACGACGACGTCAGCCCACCCGACATTGAACTGTCGGAAAGCGCACTGTCAATACATGGAAAATAACAGGGGAAAAAATAACAATACTGTCATCATAGAATTGAAGTTATCGTGGCATGGTATCATCCAATTATATTGGTGGTACCTGTCGCACGACCTTTGAGCGTGGTCGCGGTCGGTGCTTATGAGGAAGGACCTCAAAATGGTCAACGAAACGTCAGCAGGAGAATAGTAAAGTACGCGGGAATAGTCGTAATTTTACTAAAAAAAAAACCGTCATCGTTTCTGTCGGTTTACGTGACGTCCACTGCTTGCTTGTCACAATCACAAGGCCATAGAATGCCTTAATGAATGGCTCGAGCCACCTCTATCCACCGACTTCCTGCTACCTTTACAAAGTTGGTCTATCGATAGTGGGGGGCGTCTGCGACCACGAAACAGAAGTCGTGAACCTTTATCCCCCAACTTTTATCGGTTCTACGGTCTTTACCCATCTTGCTAAATGTGAGAGCTGTGTCGGTGATCTTGATTTTCCTACGGATACAGAACACGGTACCTAGGTTCGCAAAGTTAAATTATTAAGAAAAAAAATTGTCTATGGGCGTTTCC
Source organism: Epirrita christyi (assembly GCA_951392215.1). Taxonomy (NCBI): domain Eukaryota; kingdom Metazoa; phylum Arthropoda; class Insecta; order Lepidoptera; family Geometridae; genus Epirrita; species Epirrita christyi. The sequence continues at coordinate 6,486,701 of OX595848.1, read as the reverse complement.
GCTTATATACTGGTCCTTCAAGCCAGAGCCATAAAAATGGCGTATTGACTTTTGATACAAAATAATTAGAAATTGGAGAGAAAGTGAAAAGCATTGCTAATCAGAGCAGAATTTAAAAACAAAAGTTTTCAATGTAGATACAAATCCACAGAGACAAAGGAATAAACATCACTTGTAAATTATTCATAGCAGAAACTACCCGAAGGCGAAGCTAAAGAGAAAACTTTATAGAGTTAATTTGCTCGACGACAAAAGCGAAATCTCACAGTTCACTACTAAAAATCAATTCGAGTGGAAAGCCGACCTTCGGCGGGAACTTGGATCGTAGTAGGTACTAGGTGCAATGGCGGGAAACAAGAAACACCTTTGCCGCTCGATTTCACGTGCAATTTAATTAGTGTCGCTGCTCGATGATAGATGGCGTTATATAACGTTGTACGATGCACAAATAGTGAGCAGATTTATTTTGTAAAATATGTATTACTAAGTATGATCATAGTTGTTGATGCAGTAAAGGTTGGCACAGATTCATGGAAAAATAGAAACATCAAAAATAAAATTCGCGCAAAAACAGCGCTTTTTCCCTGAACGACCAATCTTAAAGAAGCCTGAGAATATAATCTTAATGCTGTGCTTTATTATTAGGGATGGAGATATTTTAAAGCTGTGGTTACATCTCACCATGGTATTCACGAAATTGAACTTGTGCCAAAGATTTTTTCTTCGAATAAAACTGGGCAAGGATCGTCCTGCCTTATTCTACCTGATAAAATATGTGCTCTTACCTATAGGTATCGCCCATTGTAGCAATCGGCTGCGGTATCGGGCTGTACATGGAATTGAACCCCCCATTCAGCGGCAGCCGGGGTGCAGGGGGTGCGGGAGGTGACGCAGCAGGGGCATCCCTTCTCTGACTTCTGAGCTTCTCTTCGCGTCGCCATTTTGCTCTTCGGTTTGAGAACCAGACCTGTTGAGGAAGTGGTGTTAGATGTCTTTTGAAAGTCAAAGTCATAAGGATCATTTTGAATGGTCATATTGAATGGTGATTTTTTGTTACTAAACGTTTCAAGGAACCAAACATTGAATTTGGTTGGAAAGTCTGCGTTAAAATGTAAGGCTGGTCTGAACTTAGGCACGTATCGCAACGGGTGAAGTGCCTATGTTCAGATCGACTATTTTGACATTAATGTTAGTTATTTCCAAATCAGAAGTAGGGAATTTAAAAGCTGCAGTTACATGTTACGCTTTTAGAGAAAAGTTATCGCTGGAAACAGTCCGTAAAGTTGATCTTTAAGTAGTGTAAACAAACTAACATAATCAAATAACTAAAAAAACATTTGAAACTGCCGTGCCTGTCTACGAGTAAGTGGGTTATCGTGCGCGCCACACCCGCAAGTGATTAAAGCCTTAATAAAGTTAATACGAGGTAATTATGATATTAACAGTGTGCGTGGACACGCCATGAGCTTATTTACATTTATAAATACTTTCTAGTAAAGTTCTTTAAAATTATTGAGTTAGAATTTTTCCAATCCACATTAAAGATGGAAATAGTACTGAGTAAATAGCTTTTATCGAACTAAATGTTCCATATAAGAGAAAATTACAACTACATTAAATGTAACTCAACTCATGTTCGACAATGAGACAGCCGGGCACGTTAAATGTAGTACATCAAAACGTGCAAGGCCTTCCCAGCAAAATCTTAGAATTAGAATTATTTTTAATCCGTTTTAATGTTGATATTATGTGTGTAACTGAACACTGGATGTTACAATTTGAGTTACTCCCTTATTATGAGAATTATAATATTGTAAGTTCATACAAACGCAAGAACGCCATACGTGGGGGTTCCTTAATTGTTGTTCGAAATACTTTAAAATGCAAGGAACGTAAAGATGTTGCAAATCTCACTATTGAGAGGACTATTGAGCTATCTTGTGTTGAGCTAGAGCGGCATATCATTGTAAGCGTTTACCGTCCCCCTGACGCAGACTTCGCATTATTTGAATCCACTATGGAAGAAGCATTGCTTAAAACTTTTGTTCGTAATAAAATGCTAATAGTCTGCGGAGATTTCAATATAGATATTCCGGTTAATCCTCTATCTGAGAGGCTGCTTAATTTATTTAAATGCTTTAATTTATATCACCTCTTCGAAGAACCTACAAGGGTGACACTAACAACATCCACCTGTTTAGATAATATTTATTGCAGTAGTGTTCCAATTAATAAATCAGTAATTAAACATTTCACCTCAGATCACTATGGTCACAGTGCTATATTTACTTGTAATTTTGTAGATGAACCTAAGGAATTCACTTATCGGCCTATCACAGAAAGTCGCATTAAGAAGTTCCAGGGCAGTATTGAACTCAAAATGCCCCTTGTACCGTGCGTAGATGATCCGAATGACCTTTTTACTAGTTTGTTTAAGTTGATATGTGAGGAACATAATGAGATATTTAAGTTAAAAAAATGTAAAGCTAGAGCTAATGTCGGGTTAGCTGATTGGGCTACAACCGGTATTTATAGAAGTAGGAATAAATTATATGAACTCTATGCGGCTAGAGAATCAATGTTGCACGATCCATCGTTTATCTTGTACATAAAGAACTATTCCAAGACCTTCAAAAAAGTTTGTCATGCAGCAAAATCATTGCATTTGAGAAATAAAATAGAAAAATCAGCAAATAAAATTAAGACAACTTGGAAATTAATAAATAATGAAACAGGTAAAGCTAAACCTCGTAGTAAACAAATTAATTTAAACGTAAACAATACAACATTATCAAATAATACTGAGGTCGCAAATGCCTTTGATAGTTTTTTCTCTAGTATACCTAATTTTGTGACTCAATCTTTAAAATCAACTGCCTCTGGAGCATCTACTTTATTGGAATTAAGTGTTGATAAGTGTGAGGTCGCGTTTAGTTTCAGATACGTTAATGCCAATGATATTGTTAAGACATTTAAGTCACTTAATATTAAAAATACTGAAGACCTTTGGGGAATATCTACAAAGGTGTTAGGTGTTATAATTATTGATATTGCGCCGTGTATGGCCTACATTTTCAATGGATGTGTTGACGAGGGAGTCTTTCCTGATCTTATGAAACATAGTAAATTAATTCCTTTGTTCAAGTCTGGTAACGAAAAAGATCCAGGTAATTATAGGCCAATTTCTATATTGCCTGCGTTAAGTAAAATCTTCGAGAAACTTATTCTTACTCAGTTATTGTCACACTTTAACCTCCACGGACTTCTTCATAGTCATCAATTTGGATTTACTAAGGGTCGTTCGACAGCCGATGCTGGTACCATGCTCTTAGAACACATATTTGAAGCATGGGAGAACTCTCAGGACGCGATCGGAGTTTTCTGCGACCTGTCCAAAGCTTTTGACTGCGTGAGGCATGATACTTTAATTTCCAAGTTAAAACATTATGGCATACAAAATCAGGCAATTAATCTTGTAGATTCTTACTTATCCAATAGGGTCCAAAAAGTTGATGTTGGTGGTGAAAGGTCTTCAGGATCTACTATTGTCATGGGGGTGCCACAGGGTTCAATACTAGGCCCGTTTTTATTCCTAGTTTACATTAACGATCTCCCTTTTTTTGTGAAAGACATATGTGACATAGTTCTATTTGCTGACGATACTTCTTTGATTTTCAAAGTTGATAGATCTAAATCTAATTACGATGATGTAAATGATTCACTATCGCGTGTTCTTGAGTGGTTCACAGTTAATAATCTTTTGCTTAATGCTAAAAAAACTAAATGCATCAAATTCACATTGCCTAATGTAAAACATTATCCAACTAATATTAAAATAAATGGGGAGACACTTGATCTTGTCAAGTCTACCATTTTCTTAGGGCTTAATATTGATGCAGGGTTGCAGTGGGCACCACAAATTGTGGCTCTTGCTGGTAGACTTAGTTCCGCTGCATATGCAGTTCGTATAATAAGGCAGCTTACTGATGAAGCTACAGCTAGGCTTGTTTATTTTAGCTACTTCCATAGTGTTATGTCATATGGTATCATACTGTGGGGTAAAGCAGCAGATATCCAAGCTATTTTTGTCTTACAAAAACGGGCAATACGTGCCATTTATAAAATGAAGTCGCGTGACTCCTTGAGGGAGCGTTTCAAAGAAATCAATATTCTTACAGTAATATCGCAATATATCTATGAAATATTATTACATACACATAAACACTTGGATAGTTTTATGATAAAAAGTGACGTGCATGGTATTAACACGAGAAATAAACACAAACTAAATATACCAAAATTTCGATTAAAGAAAGTAAGTGGATCTTTTATGGGGAATTCTGTACGGTTCTACAATAAACTTCCAGAAGGTGCATTTAAACTTCCTATTCGAAGATTTAAATCCTACATAAAGATGAATCTAATTAAGAAAGCGTATTACACTTTTGATGACTATATTAATGATAAAGCCGCGTGGCCTGATGTCGCTCTGCCCCTCGACTGCTAAAATGGAAATTTGCAATATCTGTACTTACCTATTTACATGTTTGTATTAGATTATTGTTTATAAGTATAACAAGCGTAGCGTGTGCTGTCTTGCATATTTTTGCTGATGTTTATTTACTTTTGACTACCTTCCTAAGGTTTTTAAGTTCTCATTTACTATGTATCAGCAACTCCTTGCTCCGAGGCACCACACAGGCGCTTCTCACCTAGTGGTAAGACGGACCATTTATGTAAGCCAAGCCGAGTTTGTTGCCTGATTCTTCTAGGCTTGGTCGCGTTGGAACAGGAGTAATTTAATTTTATATAAGACGATTCAAAATGATCCTTGTGATTTCAATGAATAAAGTTCTTTTTGACTTGACTTTGACTTTGACTTGACTTGACATAAGAGAAGTACCTACTCCGTCTCTCAAAAAAAGATTGCAACGATATAATCAAAGCTTGGACACAATATTCTGACATTGAACTGCGTGGAACGGAACGCGGCCGGAAGTAGCCCTCACGTGCGCGTCACTTCCGGCCGGGAGTCATGGCGACGACAATATGGCGCCCGCCGTTTTCCCGCGCTTTGTCAGCTACCACCTACACCGGAATTTGCGAATGCTGCTAATATTGTTACCCCCAGTTTCTATGTACCTATAGAAATGTGCGTCCATTTTCTGAATACCTCTTATTTTCTTAGAACTTTGAGTCTGCGGGCAGAATTAAAGGTTTGAAACATTTAATTTTAAGGTAGGTAAGCTTTGTTTAGAAGAAACAAAACAAACAAGTTTATTAAGTATCTCCTTAAGTTTTAAGTTGCCCATAAAGTTGGGTCAGCCATTGAACTATTTTGTTCAGCTAAGCAGGTACACAACATAAAGTAAATACGTAACGACGTAGCTACTGCTTAGCTTTATAGGAAAAGGAAATGCCACGTTCAAAAAGGTTTCTCATAAGGCAATATGTCATAATATTATTGCTTCGGCCTCCAACAAATTCGGTAGAATGTTACCGGCAATATTTTATTCCGACCCTCGCAAAGGACTACGGAAAGGGTCTGCAAAGCTACGATCACATTGGAGAATAGTAACAGAAAAATAAAATGATCAAACAAGTTATTCTTTCATTAAATGTAAGTTACAATGCTTTTGATACATTGAAATAAACAAAATTTAGTAAGTACGATACCTATAATTTTTAGAAAAGCTATTCACGGTAATTCTACGCTCTCTAAAAATTAAGTTCAATATTCATCTTAAAAACAACAATAAAAATAAATAAACTTCGTACTGTAATTAATGTAAAATCCAATTAAAACACTTATTTACCGACTAAATTAATTTGAGAGGAAATGGGATAATTGTTGTTTAAAAAATAAACAAGAAGAATTTTGCAAATAAAGAAAACGACTGAACCTGGGCTACACATAAAGCGTAGAGCCTCTACGCAGTGCTACGTACTACGTAGTTTTCATTCATGTGTACTCAGCTTAAAGTTCTATAAAATATAGTGACGTCTCTCATTTTTCCCATTCCCTCTATAGATATGTTGTCTATGACAGCGATGACAGGGCTTTTCCCGCCTCTCAGCTATTTCCATTGGCCTTTTATAAATTGTACGCCTACCCTCATAGTTACGACAAAATAGAGTTAGAGGGGTTCCTTACCAAATGGGATTTTCCCATAATTTTATTAAATAAACGAGCCGCAGTTGCGGTGCCCTAATTGTTTACTGTCTGGTATTCTCCGGAATATTTTAATGAAAATATGATTGAATTTTCATGTTTTTTAGTACCTATGTAATAAGTATGCAGGTAAGTGCAGTTGTTATTTAGTTTATCATCATCATCATCAGCCTGTCGAAGTTCACAGCTGGGCATATGCCTCCCCCTGGAATGGCGCGACGAATGGTCTTGGGCCGCCTCCATCCACTGACTTCCTGCGACGTTTATAATGTCTTTAGACCATCGAGTGGAGGGCCTTCCTCTACTGCATCGTCCGGTTTGTGGTCGCCACTGGAGAATTTTTCCCCAACGGTTGTCAGTACTGCGAGCTATATGACCTGCCCATTGCCACTTCAACTTGCAAATTCTGAGAGCTATGTCGGTAAGCTTAGTTCTTCTACGGATTCCCTTATTTCAGATTATATCACGTAGTGAAACCCTTAGCATAGATCTCGCCATAGCCCGCCGTGTGGCTTTGAGTTATTTAGTTATATCAAACAAAGTTTGTTCTATGGTGAGTTTTGTGGATTAAATATGACTGAAAAACATTGTATTTCATGAACATGGCAGAGTTTAACTTCGCTGTATAAACACATTTACAATTTGTAAACAGAATGAAAGTTTTAATGAAAACTTTCGGCGGGAATGGAGTAAAATTAAATTCCTGTTTGCATTTTATTTGAATTCTGTAGCTACAGGAAATACATCATTACCTTCACAAAAACGTCTATTAATCAAACAGAATAAAAACAGGGAAAATCTGAGTCCAGCCTCATTGTAGCACCACAAAATCTCTACCTACCTACCTACTTACATATAGCTATCGAAATACAACCTTATTTGTATGAGTGTAGAGTTGTATTTGGTTATGGTATAAATATTTGGAGGTGCCAATTTTTCAAAACACCTCCCTCGCACCGGAAATGTACCCCCGCTTCCGTTAGGTTCGAGGATCGATACACAACCCCTGGCTGTTGTGACTATGTCCAAGGGAATATTAGGGACTTATTATTTAGGAATATTTTAATAGTTTTTAAATTCTTAATCATTATAAAATTGGTGAGCGGTAGAACTCACCAATCCGCTTACTCAGCGTGGTGATTATGGGAATTGGATTATAAAACAACATAACACCCAACAGTCACATACGTAGTCATGATCCCACACTAAAATTCCCTGTGTCTTGGGTATCAGGAACTACGAGAACCATGCTACCATAAAACCCAGACCCGGATCAAATATTTATTTGCAGGTCATACAAACATTTTTCCCGCAGTGGGAATCGAACCCGCAACCTCTCGTGTCTCAGCCGGATACTTGTCCGCTGCGCCACAGAGGTCGTTATGGCATTGCATTCTATGGGGGAGGCCTCGTCAAGCAGTGGATGTCTATTGGCTGATGATGATGATGGGGCGCTAATATTTTTGTTTGGTTTGTTTAGAATGTAAGTTTATTGCTCTGAATTTGATGAGGGTTCTGAATGTTCTACAATTCATTAGCTTTCCTCACGTTAGTACAGGATAGTACACCAAACTGAGCTTGTTCTGAGCTTCAAAACTATCACCAAAATATCATTAGGTGTTTACTTTGAATAGTTAAGAAGAGTTAGATTAAGTGAGATACAAAATTCATCTCCTTATAATGAGGTCATTGCCCTATTTTTCCCAACAAATAAATTCACATTTCCCTTACATTGTGGTCACACTAGCATATCGTTTGGGTGCAGCCTTGAACCCGGGGGCAACACGTGGTGGAGTCCCTCCGAATACAAAATGATGTTCACTCTACTCCTTAAAAAACTTAACCGCCCTTTAACGTAGATGAAATTGAGCTTTATCTACCACAGGTTAACGTCCAATGTGCCTTGTAATACGATGCACATAACACTGAAAGTTTCAACAAGGGATGTGACAACCCAGTTCAATTATAACTGTCGCAATTTCGCTACCGGTTGAAGAATAATTTCGGTATCTATACAATCTATAAATACCTTACAATAAATACCTACGTGCTTGTCAAATTAAATTTTGCTTCAGAGTCAATATGAAAGCTTCACCTTTGACGCTTCAAAAACTTTGAACGATAAAACCTCAGAATAACGACTTTAGTAATTATTCTGAGGTTAAAACCTCAGAATAATGACTCTAAGGATAAAACCATAATTGACGAAAACAAAGATCTTGAGACTTTGGGATCAATTTGTAGATTTTTTTAATTAAAAAATTTAAAGAACGGTTTCGTAATGTTATGTATACTATTACATAATATAGGTATCAAAGTACAAATTCCAGTGTAGGTATCCTAGGACTACATACAACAATATTTAGAATACTACTTTTTTCAAGCAAAGCTTATGAAAATAAGACCCCCTCAGTGCTCAACACCAATACTGCGACCACCAACCCGCCTGCCAAGCTAGATGATAATGGAAAATCCCTCCATTATATTTTATGGGGGAGGCCTCGTCCAGAAAAGGACGTCTAAAGGCTTCAGATGATGTAGGCATTGAATTCTCCCATAACCATCAACTGGGAAGTTCAAACTCTGAACATTGCAACACGATTTCATGTTGCATTAGCATGTTGAGAAACTTGGATCGAAAAGCAGAGATAACCTTGATATCGCTATAGCTACTGAAATGTTCACTAGCTATGACACAGCGTAGTTCAGACACAGCTTTAAAGTTTAAAACATAGAGTTCAACTTTTACTCTCTGTTTTCCTACAAAGTAGCATATCGCGTTCAGAATATTAACTACTGGCCGCCGACACGAGGTTAATGTGAGAGCTTAGCTCGCTCTCGGAACAAAGTCGTCGCCATTTTCTTTTTTCTTTGCGCGAACAAGAAAACTGTTGTGAGTGAACTTTCCCGCTTTTGCAAAATTTTGTGTATAAACCTTGTTGTGAGAGATGTGAAGGTTAAATTTTTTTATACACAAATGTCAAGGAATTTGTTTTTTAAAGTAGTTTTCTGTACTTGGCTCTTACGGCCTTTTGTAGGTACGCGAACGAAGTTTGCACTATTTTGGCTATTATTTGATCAAACTCCATGAAATTTTGTACACATGATCCACTAGTACACTAATATCTAAAACGTGGTGCGTTAGTGACTTCGGTAGGGTGCCAGTGAAATTACAGGCACCCTGAGAATGAGATAGATATGTCAGTTATCTCATTTAATTCCGTTGATCACAAGTGACTCTACTGAAAATGCTTTTAAAATATCTATTAATCTGTATAATGTCATTATAAACAGCATACACTTAGCAAATCAGATTATATTTAAATCGAATAAAACATTTAGAACTTAAAAGGATGCAAGCCATTACAAAACTTGAGAGATCCAACTTGCCGTGATTAATGACGTTTTAAACTGTTACCGACGTTTACCAGTGTCGGGGTAAGTGGCGTTTAGTTTTAGATTTTATCGATAAGTTTTAGATGAGTGTAAACTTTTAGTTTTGAATTTTATCGATAAGGTTATTTATCGATAATATTTTTACAGAGGAATATAAATTGTACTTAATTGTAATTTAGGCTGCTTCGTTAAAAACATTGCTTAATATTACCCCAAAATTTTAAATCACAAAGAACAAACAATGTGGCAGAAAAAACAGGACCCGGCCGCCGTAACTCATAATATTTACTCATCTATGTAATAAGTATATCGTCCATACATAATGTATTATATTTGCACACTGACGCTCGCCGGGCCATAATAATATAGCCCTTGTTTTTTTAGCTTGTTTGCTAAAGACGCATCTACATGCGGCCTATGCCTACGCAAACAGACAGTGTAAACAAGCCCTTATGAACGCATCCAACGCTTTTAATAAAACTCGCCCTACTCGTGTTTTAGTGTATTTTATTTAAAGTTTAATTAATTTACATGCATTGATTGGATCGTCAACGTTATATTGGATTCCAAAATTTCCTACTTTTAACAGCGTTAAACAAGTCGACACTTTATTAGTTATGTGATTAATTATCGGCGTCCACGGTGTTGAATTTTATGTTACGATAGCACAATTTTAATTACCAACACCAGCCAGTCTTATCTGACGATATTCTACCAGTTACTTAAAAAATACCATCACCATTAGATTATTTGACAAATGCCTGTGTTAGTGCATCATCATAATCGCTACAGTCTTACCGCCACCGATCTCTAATACTCACATAGATATCGGGTCGGCGCAATAAAAACGTCTCGGTGAATTTAAGCTCACTTGAAAAGTGAGTTTGTATTTGATTTAGTTCGCTTCAAACAAAGCCAATGTAAACACGTGTCACAATGCCGCAATGTATATTTAAAAGTTGCAAAAATAATCCCCGAAAAAACAATTTAACGGCCGGAGTGTCTTACTTTCGTTAAGTACATGTAGAATAAGTTGTATTTTAAGCTTTAAACTAACAAAAAGTATGAAATTTTGATCAAAATTACCGATTTTAAACCACCGCTACAAATGTTTGGCCAACGTTGACGCAAAATTTGTCTGTAACAGAACAGTAGATGCATGGAGTAGATTTGTATTGTAATAATTTGTTTTTACCAGAACTTTAAAAAATTTTAATACTACTTTTGTGTCTGTTTGTTGAACTCTCATCAGATACTTGGCTTTCCTTTTTTTTATTTTAGCTTTCCGAGCAATCCATTTACGCTACTGTTATTTAACCAAATCTTTGGTTAACAACCCCTTTACATCTATACCAACTAATAATGAGTCCTCTCGCTTTGTTAAAATTTATGAACCAGAATCGAACATTGAACATTATCGTAAAAAAACAGTACTTTTTCAAATTCTTTTATCATATTATAGGTATATTTCCCAAATATCAAATAAATGCCCAACCTACGGCAGGCGCCTGTACGCCCGCCCTCAAGCACTTTACGGTTTTTGTTGGAAAACTTTGATGGTCGATATCTTTTTTTATTATGAAACGAGACAAACGTAACAGAACATATATTTTTTATATTTGAACTTTTTATAACTAGGGCTTCATTATCAGCCTGTAGGTACGCAGAATGGAAAATTTTTAATGTTGAGCTGTTTTAAACATTTTGGGTTTTGATCAAATTATTGCACTAAACTGTACTTGTATTATAAAGATTGTAAACATGAATATAAAGATGTGGAATTTAGTGATATTTTTATTTGTGACATCCAGCGATAGACATCTTGGCCAAAAACATAAACATACACATAAATATACACACAACAGAACGTTAATAAAATAACAAGTATATATACTATCAATATCAAACATACATGCCCAAAACATAAATAATTTTAACTTAACTTTAACGTGCATATTATAAATTATTTAAGTGATCAACGCGACTCCATACCTTCTGTAGTTAAATTTGAAGAAGCAAACAGAAGCGAAACCATGGAAACGGATGGATGTAGCTCGCAAGGTAATAACGGGAAAAAGAACTTTATTTGTAGCTCTTTAAGGTTGATTTCACACTAGTTGTTTAACCTATGTCTTTTGATTTGACAAGTGACAGGAGTAATATAATTGCTTTGCTCGTTTTTTGTGACGAATGATCGTAAGTATAAGATAATATTTTGAAGATTTGCTACTTTTTTGCTAGGTGTCATGGTTGTAATTAGGTTGAACTTAGAACTGTTTTAAAACTTTCATCTTTGTTCGTTAGTAAACAAATGTAGCTGTATAAGTATGTATCCATGCGGACAGTTATTAGCTTTCATTTTGTACGTGACCCTGGATCTATTGTGAATTATAAGATCGTTGCTTACCGCGATGTAAACTGGATTATATTTTACCTGGATACGTGCCTCAGGCAATCCGATCTTTTCGGCCAGTCGTTCTCGCGCGAACACGTCAGGGTAATGCGTCCTCTCGAACTCTGTATGAAAGACAACACATTATATATAAATTAAGAATACCATATTCTTAAATTTAAAATGTCGACGAATCGATCATTTTAAATTCATAAATTTATTAATCGTTACAACGTGTCACATCACTAGTTTATGCCTATATTTATAAGTTAGTATTTCTGAAAACTTAATTACTATTTAAATTATACTTTTACCATTTCAGCATGTAATATTCTGCTAATAAAAATCACGATAAGTAGTTTCTAAAGCAATAACCCACAAGGTAAGTACAACAGCAAAATAAACAAGCAAAAATTATCACGTCAACATAATAATTGGCCACGGTGCCACAGCAAGAGAGCTGAGTAAATATCGAGGGACAATATTTATTTATTTACTAATAACGGGACAAACAATAAATAAGGGACAAAATAGGTTTATGAAGACTCCGGGGACCTCTTGTGGGAAGTGGATATTTCTGATTTATGGGACAGTAAGTACTAGTATGTTTGATTACAAAGACCAAAAGCAAGAATATTACATTTCTAATCACTGGCTAAAGATCTCCCGTGGATGTTCTAAAAGCCGAATAAGGTAATTACACTATTATGGGCAGCAGCATCCACCAGAGTACCTGCTCAACACCAATACTAATGTCACCAATCCACCTGCCAAGCGTGATAAATCTCCCATTGCATTCTATGGACCAACGTTGGATTCCTCGTCCAACTTTTGATCATTGTTCACGTGGGTGAAACCGTGGGCTATAGTAAAAAATAAAATAAAAACGTTGAATAAACTCACCTTTCTCAAGGCTATCGATCTGGTCATTGGTGAAGGAGGTCCTATTCCTCTGCAGTTTCCTTTTCAATCGGAGCCTCATTTGAGAGTCTTCATCTCCTGAGGAGGCGTGCTCGCTGTTCCCGTCTGAACCTGCTTCTGACTGGAGGGTGTCTGCTGTAGAAGATAAATAAAGTTAACACCTTATTTTTTTATTGGTAGTAGAACTTCTTGTGAAAGAGTTCGTCCGGGGAAGTACTACCACTGTACCTATTTCTACCGCCAAGCAGTAGTGCTCGAATTGCTGTGTTTCAGTTTGAAGGGTATGAGTGCTGGTGAAATTACAGGCACATGAAACTTTTCATCTTTATGTCTCAGGGTCGGCAGCGTGCGTGTGATGCTTTTGGTGTTGCAGGCGTCCATTAGGCTACGGTAATTACTTTCCATCAGGTGGGCCGTATGATTGTTAGCTTGCTAAGTAGTATAAAAAAAACATCCTATCAGCCTACCTAATTTAAAGTTGATCGTGGTGGGGAAAAAAAGGAAAAGTCGTCTTTTTACCTCTAAAATGCGATGGTGAAGTTTATAGGAAAAATGGCTGAAACAATGATTTCGAAATATTTTGCGGGTTACCCCAAAGGCAAAGGTCTCACTCGCATTTGTCAAAAACTAACTCACGGCTCAGTAAATAATATATCTGAGCGCTATGCGAAAATTATAATCTTCCCTTAGACATTAAGCATAAAAACTGGGCGAAAATCCCAATTCCAATCTGTCCGACTAGTCTAACAGTTTGGAATAGTTTTGTCCAAACAGTTAGATCATCGAACTGTTGGTAGGAAAGATTGGAATAAATGATTTTCTCTTGTAGAGCATAAAAGATGCAAATTCTAAAGCAGTTACAAAACTCAATTGACAAAACACTAAACACTGTTTACAAGGGGAGATCCTGAGCTCTCCATCATAAACTATCAACACAATGTACTCAACGCACTCGACGGCTATCAGCTAAATGCGTCAGCGGAATTGCACAAAATTATCCCCAACGTTACAGACAAAAATTACCCACTTCGCTTATTTTTAAGACCCCTGTACTCCAACCCTTCTGTACCAACTGTAGCAAGTCTATACCGTCACTGGTTTTGCGTTCAAAAGATTATAAACGCTCTCACGATGGTTTACGATTCAATATTGCTCCATATTAACTCCCATATGCCGGGCATGGCTAGTCAAATGACGTTGAATGGAATATGAGCTATCTTTCGCTGCCTTTAGTTTCAAAATCGTTCGCGTGCGTTTTCATGGATACTTTTTGAGTATGCTGTCTATACGGATGTAGGTACTTTATACTATGATCGGGGCTCAAGACACACTGGTTATTTAAACCCCGAAAGTAAGGGCAAAATTAAACGTTGCTCGTAATGTTGTCGACATGCCTCTAGCTAATTGATTAATTTGCTTTACGGTCACCACTTGAGTCGGGGGTTCGATTCTCGGGATAATGGTCCACGGCTTGCTGATTCCGATGAAAAGGAAGACTGTTATGCAATCTGTCGAGTTTTCTGTATTTGTGGGCTTTGGTGGGCATGTGCCTTGCTCATGTAATGGAAGTTGACATTATTGACTGCCCTGTCAAGAGTACTTCTCTAATTAGATGACAGAAATTGTAAATAAAACCTATTGATGAGTGAAAATTAAAGTATCGTGTGAGGATGCCTTGGGGCTTTTTAGCCCAAAAGTTCAGCGGGAATCGAAATTGCACTTCTTGCATCTCAGCCGGCTACTTGCACCACGTCTTTTTTTAAATACAGTAATTACTTCTTTAGTTGGTACCTAGTAATTTCTATACTGACTCTAGATTTCATTCAAATAAAAAAAGAAGATAAGCAAGTACCCGGCTAAGATGTGAGAGAAACCGGTTCGATTCCCGTTGTGGGAAATTAATTTGCAAATATTTGTTGCGAGTCTGGTGTTGTGGTACCATGGTACTCGTCATATTCACGACATAGTCACTCCTAGTATGGGATCAGAGGACTTAGACAAAGTAACATTCTAATAGCGATGACGCCAGTAGAAAAGTCCAAAATGTATGGGATTGACGTTAGCTATCGATATGTCACGTGGTATATTGTATTGTATTACGACTGTTGAAATGGAATCGCTTCGAAGCAAATGCCTTTTGGCTAGACCCTCAGGACTATGTAAGTGATAATTTGCTTCTACAGATAATCTCATCAAATAAACTTTTTGTTAAATTGGTGGCAAAAACATTATCTCTCGAAAACTTTACACTTTCGCTTTAAGCAGAGTATTCTACAATAAGGTATGCTCTACAAAACTCATTGAAACTCGAAAAACGAATGGCGATTCATCTCAACATGATTGATGTCCCATCGGCTTTCCAATCGGTTGACAATTTTGATTGATCGCTCGCACTCTGCCCACGCCCTTAGTGTCACGTTTTCGATACGTGTTTACAAATAGTTGCTGATAAGCTCATTTTGGAAATATTAGGGTGGCGAAATTGGATAGAGATTTAAACATCTTGACAAAATTCTCTGCTCTACATTTTAAGGGGTTCAAATTTATATCAGATTTCGCTAAGCAACGTAAAGATTGTTTATCTTTCAAGCTAATAGCACAGTGTTGATAATCGTATTTCATAACCTTTGTTCCAGACCAATATTTCACAACTACCCGATATCATTATTTATTCCCAGTTCCAACATAAAAGAATTCATTATAAAAACCAATTCAATATACCGCGGCACTTAGCCACAATTCCACCAATAACGACCAACAAAATGATTGAAGGAAAAAACTTCCAGTGGGGATGAAACACGAAAAATACATAAGAGAAAATAATAGTAGTAGGAAAATAAAAGGAAAGGAATAAAAGTGGGGGCGGTAAGAAAAAAATTGGAGAAAATAAGCACAAAGGGGACAAGAAAGTTGGGGAGATAAAACGGAATTGCGAGTTATCGGGGCGAAACACGACGGCCGAAGGTGGGGGCCGATTGCCAGCGCGATTATGTGAGATCGATACTGTCACTCAGGTGAGCGGACCGAAACATGAGCGACAGCGAGTATGCGAATCGAAAGATAAAAAAAAAGCGACGGTAGAGATAATTTAATAACCTTGACTAGAAGTTCTTACAGAAATGCGATCCCCTGCTAAGTAAAGACACTATGCCTCGCAAAAATACTTTGCAACAATGTCGCATCACAGTGGATTGAATAATTAGTTTATTTTCATTACACTATCTATAGAAAATATTTTTTCTTAAACAAAGCTATGGAGGTCAACAAACGCAAATATCCCGATAAAACAACACAAAACGTGTCGATGAACAGCTGCAAGACCATCATTTTATTTTCGTTAACTTTCTAATAAATACCTCTTAGTAAAGCAGGCTTTTAGTTGTAAACAATATTTTTTTGTTAAGGACTTGCTCTTTTAAGCATGCAGTTGCAGTAGTTTATTTTAATCGCTTGCACTCGTACCCCGACCCTTAAAGCCAAGCATAGATCGCAGCGGTTGGACAAGGCGTACCTAACTACCATAATAATTCCACTGTGTTTATCTCGTTACTTGATACAGTTGCTCGCTTGCACTTTTTTAGTCGTAACGTGACCTTTACGGCCAGGAACAAGCAGCAGAGTTCGTTCAAGGTGTAACCTATATAATTTAACACGTTGCCTTGATAGTCCCACTGTGCATCTTGCTACTCGCTACAGCTGTTCGCTAGCACACTCACCGCGCTACGCAGTCAAGCACAGGTTACATTGGTCGGAAAAATGCGAGCTGGCTAATTAGACATGCTACCGCGCGCGTCTCACTACGCCTATCTTGCTGCTCGCTACAGCAGCTCGCTAGCACTCGCACCACGACCCCTAAAGCCAAGAACAGGCCGCAGCGGTCGGGCAAGCGCGAGCTGGCTAATTCGACATGCTACCGCGCGCGTCCCACTGCGCCTGTCTCGCTACATCTCGCTACACTATAAATAAAGGTGGACTTGTGGATTTTCTCACACTACTTCCAAACTTGGAAGAGTTTACTGATGTAACATTTTTTACTCAGTAGCTTAGTTTCCTTTATGACGGTTGATGAGGCGAAAGTTGTGTATTGTAACAGGATCTTTAGAATTTAACAGGAGATTTATATACTCTATCTTTTACATCAAAGAAAAATACAATTGCAAGGGAATAAATGCTTGTTGCCGGATAGTACAATAGACGGACTTATTGTTAAAAGCAACTTCTTCTAGACAACTTTTCTTAGTCGTAAAACTACGTCTTGATCGTAGTACGACGTAGCAAAAATTAAAAGTGGCATAATTAAAAGCCTTGAAAAGCCTACATCCATGGGAGGAAAAGATGGGTTTTACTGAGTGATCTTTCTCACCAAACTGCGATCAAACAATCCGCCTGACGAAGCGTTGTTTTTATGACGAATCCCCTCCATTGCATTCAATGGGGGTGGCCTCGTTCAACAGTGAACGAAAACAGGCTGGTGATGATAACAACAACAAATTCGTTTATTTTCTCTTTACAAAGGTCATTTAGTTATGAAAACCTTACAAACAATTTCAAACCTGTATTGTGAGAGACTGGTGGCTGATATAAGTGTATAAAAAACTTGTGTTTTTTACTTGTCTTGTATTGTTTTGGTCACAAGAACTAAACTCCACTGATGATGATGGCTGATGATGATGATGATGATAACTAAAAATAACAGATTTTTCAACAGAATACGAAGGAAAACTATTATTTGAAATTAAAAGAATAATCCGTATATTTTTATTTTCTATATTTTATTAAGACTCCTATTTATTAAATTCAGATGTAAAAGCATGTATTTCCCTTATCAAGATAAAACCACACAAACAAGACCTCTTTCTTTCAACCTCTCACACATTTTACGAGCATCCTGTGACATACGGGGTTCGAGATAAATTGGTCGTAATCATCCATTCTGTTAATGCCCCATACAGGGTCATCTAAATTACTTAGGGTAGATAAGGTTAAGTTTTTATTATTGTGACTTCGAGGGCAATTGTGTACTAATGTAACTCAAGGGATGATCACCGGGGCAGAGAAGTGTATGTTTTATTAGAATTACCATGATTAGATGTTTAGAAATAGGCAAGTATCGGTATTGCAAAATAAATTAAGAGTGCGCTCCGAAAATATAATATGTATGAATCACCTTTTAGACGCAAATACTAACGGCATAAGATCCACATCACAACCACATCTTGTACAGAAGTAAAGTCTCAAATCTTATTTAATTTATTATGAGAATACTAATTAGTCTAGGTAAACATTGGTTTGGTCACCTATAATAAACTATATTTTCCTTTTGAATATGTGACTGAAGTTGTTTTCTAGAAATTTCAAAAAAATCTAGTTTAAAGGCGTAACTTTTAAAAAAATAAAGTATCGAGTAAATGTCTGTCAATTGTGTATTTGGCTTGGTCATCGCTAGAAAAAAGTTTTAAAAATCACGTATTTCAGTCATTTTATTGATTTGATATCTGGTTTACGCACAATCAAATCAGCATTATATTTTCAGAGCGCACCCTTAAATGGTTTTTGGAATGTGCATGGCCGTGATGATATCAGGCAGAGGTGCTCTCGCCCTAAGAATAAGACTCCTCCTTTGGATATCGTAAAAGCCGACTAAAGGATTACACCAGGGTTTGGCACTTTGGGCAGCAGCATCTACCAGAGTACTTAACACCAATACTGCGATTACCAATCCGCCAGACAAGCGTGGAGATTATGGCAAATCCACCAATTGTTTGCAATGGGAGAGGCCTCGTCCATAAGTGGACTTTAAACAGGCTGATGATAATAATTATTTATATATTGATTTAAGTTTGGTTGCCTGAAAGGCTACCACTAGTAAAGCTAAAATATTATTAATGGAAATACAATAAATCTGTACCAAATTGCTTTTAAATAATTGCATTGAAACAATATAACGCGTGGCGCGTTTATCGTCAAGTACTAACACTTCACGGAGTCGATTGCACGCGCAAACCAATCAGAGGCTGTAAAAAGCATTGTATCACCACAACTACTTCATCTGGAGTGTAATCGATAGTTTAGTTGAGAGTTTTAAATTGTATTGTTTGAGCTAGTGCCGGCACCTGGATATAATTTACGTTTATAAAGCTTTTATATTACCTACGAATAACTTTGATCGCGTGGCTGTGTGTGCACAGGGTTATTCTTTATCTCGCGACAGGTTTGTAATAGGTGTAAATTGTGCAATTAGAGGGCCTAGCCAAACGGCATTCGCTTCGAAGCGATGCCATTTCTTCGGTCGTAATTCAATACAAAAGACCACGTGACATATCGATAGCTTACGTCAATCCCATACATTTTGGACTTTTCTACTGGCGTCATCGCTATTAGAATGTTACTTTGTCTACGGCCTCAGGGCTGTCAAACGTATGAGAAAAGTGAGATCTATCTCGCACCACCAGGCAGGCTACCGGCAGGGCTCATCTCTAGAATAGCCCTGCCGGTCTAAGAATAGACTCATCCGTCTCCTCCCGTGGACGTAGTAAAAGCGGGCTAAGCACACCAGGGGATGGGCAACAGCATTCACTTGAGTACTCAACACGAATACCACGGTCAACCAATCCGCCTGCCAAGCGTGGTGATTATGGCAAATTCCCCCAATGCATATGAAATGCCTCGTGCCGCAGTGGACGTTTACTGGCTGATGATGATGATGACAATGATGAGATGATGATGATGATGGAATTTCTTAGCAAGTTGATAAATATGTTTTTACTATTAACTCAAGTTTGTGAGCTTTGAATTTCCACATTCTAATAAAACGAGCAAAACTAGACGTTACCAGGTCGCGTCTCTGGCTCGCTTAGTAAACATTTAGTTACATTAAATGTTTTATGTTTCTACATAGGTTATTTTAATCTCCACCCAACCATACGTTGTTTTGGCTTGACAACAGTCTGGAATAAAGGTTCATGAGTGGCGATCACAAACTGGACTAGGCAGTATAGATAAAGGCCCTCCTCTCATTGGACTAAAGATATTATCAACGTCGCAGGAAATTAATGGAAAGACGGCTCAAGAAACTCTAGTTCAAACTATATATAGTATTGATATGAATCTATCATTTAGCAAAGTAGAAAAAGAGACTCTGAGTAATACATTTGAGTTGCACAGAAGAAGGGGGGGAGGGGTATAAAGGCCTATGTTTAACAGTGGACTTCTATACAGGCAGATGATGATGATAAGAAAGATTGGTGATGTTTGTTTGGGGGGAGGAGAGGTATCAGAAACTACGACTACCATTGTACAACAACAAATCGGAACTAATATTTACAAATCATGCAAACATTTGTTCCGGAGTATCGAATCCGCACTCTCGCATCTCAGCCGACAACTCAACCGCTGCGCTAACGAGGTTGACATCCTACTCATATTATAAATATAAAAATTTGTGAGGGTGGATGGATATTTGTTACTCTTTCACGCAAAAACCATAGAACGGATTTTTAAGAAACTTTACTGTTTTATAACATCAGAATAACATATAGGCTAAAATTTATAATTATTTATAAATAGAGGTTCCACACGAGCGGAACCGCGAGCAAATCTTATTATTATTATATAGGATTCACAGTGCCCAATACAACTCACAATGAAGTACCAAAAATTGGTGTTGTCAACGATTTACCAAATCATGAATTTCGTTACGAACAGATATAGCCACAATTTCATATCTATTTGGCAAACAATCGAGTTGAGTTAATCAATGCGTGATTAGTTCTGGCCGCAGAATTTGGTGTTTGTACCCGTTGTGGCCATATCCAAGTTTACCCAAACTATTGAACATTATTTGTGTACCAATGAACACGTAACAACTTATTTTGTTTGTATAGAGAAATACAAATCTGGAAATTTTTATTTAATTAAAGTATGTACTACAAATTTAGAAATTTAAATTTTGTTTCGTTTGTTTATTTTGAAAAAATGTACCTACGTAAGTGTCTGTTCCATAGGTAGTTATGGAATCTGAGTTTGATATAGGGCAAAGCAAGAAAATTTTGTAAAAAGATTCGACAAAATAACTGATTTTTTTATATAAGTATAAATTTATCTATAAATTTTTTGATAATTTTTTTATAATATCTGTTTATATTGTAAAAATCTACGAAAGTATTTGACATTATTGTCCATAGCTAGTTATAAAATCTGAGTTTGACGTAGGGCAAATCAAGAAAACTTTGTAAAAAGATTCGCCCACATGTTTTTCATCGAAACCACAATGCACTACAAAATTTGCAATTCTGATACGCACGCGTCAATCACGCCACGAAAAACTTTTGGTACAAAATATCAGGCATTTTGTAATTTTTTTTGTCCATTTTTGTATACTTCCGAAACATTGGGTCGGCCCATCGACCCGTGAGTCAAACAGTGCACGATATTAAAAATGTGTAGGCCATTGGATGACACCGAAATAAATTGGCTATGATCAAATGGAACGAATAGCATATTGGTAATATTCATAGTGATAGAGCCTTTCATCAGCATCATCATCATCAGCCTGTAGAAGTCCACTGCTGGGCATAGGCCTCCTCCTACAATTCCTTGACGAACGATTTGAGCCACCTCCATCCACCGACTTCCTACGACGTTTATAATGTCTTTAGTCCATCGAGTAGAGGACCGTTCTCTACCGCATCGTCCGGTTTGGGTCGCCACACGAAAACCTTTGTTGACGGTTGTCAGTTATGTCAGCTATATGACCTGCCCATTGCCACTTCAACTTGCTAACTCAATAGACTAAACACATCATAAACGTCGCAGGAAGTCGGTGGATGGAGGTGGCTCGGGGGAAGGCCTATGTCCAGCAGACTTCTACAGGCCGATGATAATGATAACTATAATTTATCCCATACAACCGTCTATATAGTACGTACGGTCTACTATTACAACTGGACGGAAAGGTAATTTTAGTAAAAATATATTCGCTTCGTGAAGCGAGGCAAAAGCAATAAATGTCCCTTTTTACATAGCCTCGATGTACCGGACGTTTTATTGGCTGGGGACATTTTATTCCTATGTAGCTAGCTACCCTAGACGGTTATATGGATGATAAAAGTAGGAAATATATCTACATATACGGTTTTGGGAAATACACCCTTTATTAGGGTAACGTATCTCACAGTAAAAAAATGGGACCATTATAGGATTTTTATTCACGTCATACCGTCTATATAGGTACCTACATTATTTAATTTTATTAATGATTACAATAATAATGTCTAATGCATATGGTGCTGTATAATATTATTTTATTATATAAATTTAATTAGTGAGTTGTAAATGGATTTACCAATAAAAATATTTGTATTTGTATTTGTTTGTATTAAAACAAATACAAATACAAATATTAATAAATTAAGACCAAATATGATCAATTTGTTGTCCGTCTGCCAATACCCTTTTTTTCAGGAACTCAAAATTTATATCAAATGTAATGGTCTATGATATTATAGTGCTATACAAAAATAAGCTTCTTACTTGACAATAAAAGAATCATAAAAAAATGCCAATGTCTTATTTTTGTATGGAAATCACGATAGTGAAAATCTCTAGGGTACATACAGTAACTCCACTATTCTGAAATTTAGAATGCTAGGAGGCTCTGACTTTTGTTACACTTTAAATGGGGATGGTGAAGGTTGTAAGAAAAAGTGGCTAAAACTCGAAAAAGGCTTTGACGATTTAGAAATAGCTCACAGATCGGAACCTTCAGCACGCGAGTTACGCTCACATTTGTCCGTTTTATTATATAGATCGTAGAGATACATTCCTAATCTATAATCATACCTTTCATCACCCTCATCATCAGCCTAAAGAAGACCTTTGCTGAACATAGGCTTCCCACATACAACTGCATCACGAACGGCCTCCATCCACAGACTTCCCACGATTTTTGAAATATCTTCGGTCTACCAACAGGCCTTCTTATACAGCATCATCCAGTTAGTGATCACTACTCGAGAAACTTTATTGTCTAACGGTTGTCAACTCTGCGAGCTATATGGCCTGCCCATTGCCATTTCAAATTGCAAATTCTGAGAGCTTTATATAATTAAAAAACTAATAGAAAGTAATTGATTGAGTTTAGAGGCCCTAGTATTAGCATAAGTGAAAAATCTCATCGAAAGAACGATAGATTTCAATGAAAACTTTGTCGCAACTTGAACTAACTCAATATCGATTTAAAACTACTGAGAGCCTTTTTTCTTCTCAATATTCAAAACAACTGAACAACCAAGTTTTTCAAAGTTGAGCAACTTGCTAAAGAAAGATGGCCGACTCGGCGAGAAACTCGAAAGAAACTCCAGACACGCTAAAGGTAAACGGCCTACGCCAAGTGAGAAATGAAACGACAAGTGTTAAGGCATGCGTACATCTATTAGTATAATATGGCAGTCTCATAATCTACAATGTATTTTTATAAATCTTACGAGTAGTTACCATAGTAACTACAGTGATAATAGATACCTGTGTCCAGCAAGTGGAATTGTAGAACTAGGCTGATGATGGAACAGGAGTAATTTTAGTTTATAAGACTATTCAAAATGAGCCTTGTGATTTCAATGAATAAAATTCTTTTTTACTTTTTTTGACTTTGACTTTGATGATGATGATGATGATGATTATGATGATTCAATAAAGTAAAGTTAATCAACACACTGGCATTTATATTTATAGTAGGTACCTAATAAATATTGTTGTTTCCGGCCTAAGAATACCCCTCCATCGCCTCCCATGGATGCCGTAAAAGCAGACTAAGGGCACCAGGGGATAAGCAGAATCCACCTGAGACTCAAAACCACTGCGATCACCAATCAGCGTGCCAAGCATGGTGATTATGGCAAATCTCCCTCCCCCCCCCCCCCATGGCATTCTTTGGGGAAGTCTCGTCCAAAAGTGGGCATCTAACGGCTGCTGATTATGAAAGATTAGTTTCTTATAAATTGCATTCATATGAACCAATAATACAGTAGGTACCTACATAAACTTGTACTTATGTTGTATATACTAATAACATAACATAACACTCATACAGTTACATACGTAGCCTTAATCCCACACTAGGATTCCCTGTGTCGTGGATATCAGGAACTACGAGTACCATGGTACCATAACATCCAGACGAACAAATATTTGCAGATCATACAAACATTTGTCCCGCAGTGGGAATCGAACCCGCAACCTATTGCATCTCAGCTGGCTACTCGCCCGCCGCACCACAGAGGTCGTCAGTAATAGTAATAGTTGGTACCAATGTCAAGAAATAACGAATTCGAATGAAGTTCGTAATTTCTTGGTTCTACTCTTGGTACAAAAAAACTGTATTTACGTGGGATTCTCTGACCCATGACATCCGACCCTCGACTCGCTTTCGCGCACGTGACCTGAAACTTACAGCGAGTAGGCTCCGGTTTTAAAAGTCATGACTATACTCAGAATCTACATTCGAGCTGAATGTTTTTAGGTCCTCATCGCTTACTGGTAATCTAAATAAATATTAGTTAATTTGAGAGTCTAGCCTCAGCTATGTTTTCTGAAATACATTAAGATACCTAGATCGTTAGCAAAGTGACGTTCAAATTTTATTGTGTTTTTTGCTGATTACAGCTAATCAAAACTTTTTGAGATAGCGAACACTGATTTTGCGAGAATCAGGACCCTTAACACACATATTTTAATTGATAGTATCACATAAATATAATTAGTTTAGATACGAATATCAATAAACTAAAACAACAATATAAAAATCATTCATTGACTTTCGTCATTTGTGTCCTGTAACAAATTTTCCGCTTTCTTAACCCTCTCTTAGCAAAATAAGCTACGTTTGTATGCTGTGGAATCAAGGGTGTAAAGGGTTTGACCTGTGACCTTAAGGGTTATTTTTGGGACACCCACACTTGACTGAGTCCTCGCAAGGGAGGTTTCTTTGAGCATGTGCTAAGTTTTATAAGTCAATGGGTGCAAATCAAGTGCTAAGTTAAACATTGCTTTGTCAATAGAAAATTCAAATTAAATTTCAAAACTTTTTATTATAGCCTTTTTTATTAATTATATTTACGACCTCCGTGGCGCAGAGGGCGAGTAGCCGACCGAGACGCAACAGGTTGAGGGTTCGATTCCCGCTGCGGGACAAATGTTTGCATGATCTGCAAATATTTGTTCCGGGTCTGGGTGTGTTGTTGTACCATGGTACTCGTAGTTCCTGTACCCATGACACAGGGAATCTTAGTTTGGGATCAAGACTATGTATGTGACTGTTGGGTGTTATGTTAAGTTATATATTTATTTATGTATTTTATATATTTTATTCCACTTATACACAGTAGGTATTACAGCCATAACATCATCATCAGCAGCCTTTAGACGTCCACTGCTAGACGAAGCCTCCCCCAAAAACGAAGCTCAAGGAATGGCTTATAGAGCAGTCGTTCTATGACTGTGATGAGCTTACTTCCTTGAACCCTACTTGTTAAAAAATAATATTTATCAATATTGTGTAATTGGAAATTAATTATTATTACGACACTTTGACAATTGAAATGACTAATACTAGAATACAATAGATAGATTGACTTATGTTAATTTTTAATTTTAATATTATTTTAATAATTTATATTTTGTGAATGACTGACGAACTTGTGGATTTAAATAAGTACTTACTTAATTTTTATTTTTATATGTATTAATTTATCATTGTGTACCTACCTAGGATCTATTACCAAAATACTTTATAATGTACTTTTCAATATGACATGTAACAATAATCTGTTATTAATAAATAAACTATAAACTATAAACTATAAAATACAATGGAGGGAATTGCCATAATCACCACGCTTGGCAGGCGGATTGGTGATCGCAGTATTGGTGTTGAGTTTTTAGGAGGATGCTGCTGTCCATCCCCTGTTGTATCCCTTAGTCGGTTATAACGACATCCACGGGAGGAGATAGAGGGGTCTATTCTTAGTCCGAACACACCAAGGCAAATACATACATAACATACTTAATTTAATACTAATAGAAATAATAATAAAGTAGGTATTTTTTTTTATTTGACCCACATTTTCCTGGTAAACGTTTAGTTAAAATTTCTACCAAATTCGTTTTTTAATTTGACAGAGTTTAAATATTTGCTTTTTTTTGACTGAGTTTCTGCCCAAGGAATGTTACTGCAAATCGGTACAAGTACAAGTTAAAAGTAAGTACTTTTAAGTGAAATAAAAACTACAACACTATCTAGCTATATTCGATTATACTAAGTTTTTTTGTTCCTGTTCCTATGTAATTTTCCCTGAGCTATTTATAGAATTGTATCCTGAAATTATAAGTATATAACAGATATATAAAGCATAAAGCTGGCGTATAATCTGGGCCGTTGCTGTCGAGGTGACGTCGGTAAGAAACTCGGTAACAATCAACCACCCCCGCCCCCTAGAGATTGATAGGGTTAGCCAAGATTTTCGGGGCAATGTGTGAAGTACTATTTAGTTAACGCTAAATAATGGAATACAAGGTAGAAGCCTGACTCATTCATGAAACTTATTCAAAACATAACAAATCTTGAGATTATTTTTTAATGAGAAAACGAGAATAAAATCCAGTTCTTAAAAATTACAAAATAACGTACTCATTAAAACACCACGTTGATTTTCTTAGGTGGTTCTACGGTGCTGATAAATTTACTCATCATCATCATCATCATCATCATCATCATCATCAGCCGAAAGACGTCCACTGTTGGACGAGGCCTCTCCCGTAAAAGGCAATGGGGGGGGATTTGCCATATTCACCACGCTTGGCAGGCAGATTAGTGATCACAGTATTAGTGTTGAGTAATCAGGTGGATGCTGCTGCCTATCGCTTAATGTAATGCCCTTGTCGTCTTTTACGACATCCATGGGAGAAGAAGAATATTTTTAGGACACACCACAGCAGTTGGGCACACCGGGGTAATTTGATTAATTTATTATTTAGAACACTCAAAAGATGTCGCTTCTTTTATGTATTTTTTTGTCGTATCTAAAGTTGAGTGGCAACCCTAATACGCCGTCACGTTCTCAAAGGAGCAGGCGAGACACGCGTCAAAGTGAAAAACGAAAGAACATCCACCATGACGTCAAACTACATCTAAGTAGGTAGACTACGTATGCATAAGATAAACCCGTTTTTTTAAACGCGCTCATTCGCCCTTTTTGCTTAAGAGGAAGACATTTAAAAAGAAGTATTTTTTATCGCTTAGTGTAACATGACGAGATTAAAATATAATGAGATGCAAAAAATAGTTTAAGTAGAACAATAAACTATAATATTTGTAAACGAAGAGAATTTTGAAAAAAAAAATTTGTAAAAAAATTCGCTCAAATTACATATTTTTTTATATTGTCACGGGTATTTATCGCGTGTTACCTTATTATTTATTATTCCGGACGTTTATTATTTGTATTATAATTTTAAAATGCTTAGTTTAAGAGATATTTAAGGAAATATGCGAAAATCTACCCATCTCAGAAACTAATGAGACAATTTTTTTTAAAAAATATGGAGTATTTGGCTTCTACAATTGTTAATTTACATTTATTATTATTTAATTTATTAATTGTTATTTATTCTTGGTAATTTACAGGAAACTCTGAGTTAATTAAAATCCTAAATCTTCCCATTCCAACGGGAAACGGAAAATACTCATACGTACAAAATTGTGTTGGTTGATTGACTAATTTTTATAGCTCGGTTTTTATTGCCCAATCTGCAGTTATCAAGAGCAAGAAAAGATCATTGACACGAGGAAGGGTGAGTTACGAACCTCGTTTATGCTCCTCCGGCGTTCTATTCAGCTGAGGTGGTAAAGGCGCTGGGATGGGAGCAGCTGGCGCAGCAGGCAGGCCAGGATACCACCAGCCAGTGGCAGCCTGACCATTGAACATCCGCAGCTTCTCATATACGCTGTCGTTCTGGACAGATGCTGCTTGTTCCTTCTGCGATGCCAGGTTTCGAAGCACGCGGTTGATTGAGGATACCTATTGAGTAATTTCAATAAATTAAAAAATAAACATTTTTTCCTGCACAATGATCGCTTTTTACCCAACGGCCCTGAAGGTGGGTTATGTTTATTCCTGATTGCTTGTTTAAGAGGTGAATGGAATGGCACAAATAGGTAATTTTCGTGGGTTGGTTGAGTAACTCCTAATTGTGGTACTATGTCTCACTGTTACTCAATGTAACTTTTTTTCCGTGAGTCTCCCTGTTACTCAGTGCAACTTTTTTTTCCTTGAGTCTCAGACCCCAAGATACAGGATAACCTAGTTTGGGGATCAACGAATTCATGTTTTTATTATCTTTAATCTTTTTTCAATAAACATTACTATTATATGCCACTAAAAATAAAGTATAGTAAGTAAGTAAGTAAGTACACAGTATTATTTTAAATCTCGTTAATTATTATTATCATTATGAATGAAACTTTTTTCAATCAGTCTCAATGTTACCCAATTCAATTTTTTTTTCGTGTGGCTCACTGTTACTCAATGCAACTTTTTTTCTCTTAAGTCTCACTGTTACTCAGTGCAACTTTTTTCGATTGAATCACACTGTTACCCATTAAAATTAATTAGTGTAACTCAACGGGAAAAGAGTTGCGTGTCATTTTGTACTCTCTTGGTAGGTACTTAAATATTTCTTCAATATTCAAAAACTGAATTCTTTCAAATCGAATTGGATAAAAGAACTTCATTGTTTACGAAGAAATACAGGGTTTCTTTGGAAACTCTGTATTTTCCTTGGTATTCATAAATTGATCTCAACTCTAAGAGCGATCTTGAGAGCGTTACACTAACGAAATTTTCAACAAAAATGTTTTTATTGCACTCAAAATTGCTCTCAGTGTAAAAGTTACATTATTAATACTATCAAGTTGGAGGTGCTTTACCTCTAAGATTTCACTTGACACAACTTAAAAGGTCTCTCTGCCTGTTAATTACAGTCCTACCCTTATTTAGGCCTCTCCACTCTTATTATAAACACAACTAGTATACCTATATACCCGTTACAAGAATCTAATACGAAACAAATTGCTCCAGCCCTACCCCTTCAACTTATAAACACGTGTAATTTAAAATCTAATATGATTACAAAATTCCAATCGGGTTCCTCAAAGGGACATAGATTAGGGCATGACTCCCCAGCACCCCTCCTCACCCCTGAGGGCCTAAAAACCCCAATATGTATCTACTTTCGCTGAAAACCACGCATGCGTGAGAACCTGGCACACAGACACGCACAAATATAAAATCATGTGTAATGCACAGTTTAACGCGTTGTGTTGTATATAGTTATGTTGACTGGGTAAAGTCGCTTTGTCATTCTAACATTATCAATAGGTATGAGACCTTCGTAGGTCATAATTAATTGAGAAAAGCTGTATAACTTTCCAGTAACTACTGCAAGTGTGTAACTGCAGAAAAAGTAGGCGACTTTTGACCTAGGTTAAAAAAAACTAGCCCCCCTTTCATTAAAATTAATTAAAAATTAGGTCTCCTTCATGGATGCAATTAGTATTGTTCTAAATAATATTTTTTGGGCAATTTTTCAACAAATATTTTAGAAGTAGGAAATTAAAAAAATCATCAAAAATCATCTAATACCTACAATTTATAGCAAAAACTTGATAAATACTAAGAACCTTATTCATAATCATTTATGAAACCTATTTTAGTTAAAATATCTTTTGTCTTGTTTTGACGTATGACATTTTACATCAGAGAGAACAAAACAAAAGCTATTTTAACTAAAATTGGTTTAAAAAATGATTATGAATAAGGCCTTAAATAAAAAAAGTAATCTATTTAAACAACTTGTTTTACTTTCGGCCATATTATGATATCTAGTTATATAATATAGTTGAAGGGGTAGTTTTGTGCAAGTTAACCTAAAAATAAACAATTACCAACTAGAATAGGAACGTTGATGGTAGATGTTTCATGTCAGTCGATGTGTCATACATATTTCGTATTTCAGCCAAAGTATGCGAAGTGTTTTATGTGAGAAATATTTTTTTTGACGAAACTAGTCCAATTACATTCAAATTACACAATTATATTCTATTAATTACATTCAATTACACAGGCTGATGATGATCATGATGATGAATTTTCAAATTGTTTAAAACTTGATTTTAAGGATGTCGCAAGCTGCGACCAGTTTAAATCTGTTTTCGCGTTGCCATGGTAACAGAAAGATGTCTATAGAAGAGAAAACGGAAAGAGGGACGAGAACGGGCGGACTTTCAAAACAACGAATTAGCTAAAACTCTGGGCAGATAGGTATTCATGTAACGTTAACTTGTTTAGTTATGTTTTATTTAAATTTTAATCTGGGGGATTAGTACGGGTTTTGATAGTTTTCGAAACTATATATGAAGTTTCGTTTTCTTCCATACATTTACTTGCAGCGCTCCTAGCGAAAACGAGAAGAAAACTAAGGACGCTGTCAGTAAATTGTATGGAAGGAAACGAAACTTCATTATAGTTTTCGAAAACTATCAAAACCCGTACTAGACGTGCATATAATAAGTTTTTTGTTGAAAAATATGTTTTTCAAAACTAGCTTTCATGAAGTTAGTGATCGGGATCATGAGCTGATTAAAATGAGCCCAAACACTGCCAGGCTACTGTTAATCATCGAGGAGTTCCGTTGTCCACCTTCCGTCTCCATCATCAAATCAGCTTGCCATCACTATAATATTGTATTGTCATCAAAACTTGACAGGTTTGAAAAAATTCAGCTCAATCGGTTGATTGAAACTGGTTCAAAATTAAGTTTCAAGATTTGACATAAAAAACAAAAATTGCAAGTCAATTAAAAGCTTGTAAAAACGCAAATTCTTCTTAATAAAAAATAGAGACTTCCTTAAAAAAAAAAAACCTAAATACTTTTTTTTTAATATTTGTCATCGCGTGATTTGTGCGTTCGCCAGTTTCAATCATTTTATAATTTAGTGCAGTTTGCAACGTTACACTATTTCCAAGTCGTCAAAGTCGTATTCAAGTCATGTTTTAGTAAAGCGGGAGGAGTCATACTAAAACTTTGATGGACGATGTCCACCCATTTGAAAAGTCACGCAATACACGCATATTTCATTTAGCTATAAGTACATGTGTTTTTCAAAAAATATAAACAATATTGATTAAAACGCCGGCGTCTCTTTTCGAAAAAAACGGGAAAGTTGACTTTTCTGTTCTTCTATTTTTGTATTTGGCGTCGCACGACTTGTGCTTTTGCCCGTTTCAAATATTTTTAGAATTTAATTTGTAATTTGCAACGGTACACTCTTTCCAAATCGTCAAAGTCAGTCTGGACATGTTTTAGTAAAGCGATGGCAGTTACTAAAACTTCCAAAAGTCATGCAATACACTTCTATTTAATTTCACTACACTTATGTTATTCAAATAAGCTATACCGGTTAAAATGTCAGCAAAATTATAAGATATATCTCAAAAAAAACCGTAGTTTTTTTTAAAGAAATTGGCATCCTCTCTTTTCGAAAAAGGCGGCAAGAGTCTGACTCTACTGTAATTTTACCATCTCCAAAAACGACAACCCACAAGCATAAAGAAGTAAACAAATGTACTACAAGTTCGCTCCAATTGGGATTAATCCCCCTGTACCGCTAATGGAAGATAATGTGGGCACGTTGAGTAGTGCGGTGAGCAGATACTCTAAATAGATAATAAACTTTGTAAATTGAAACTAAATAAAATATACTTATTTTTCGCACTTAATACTGTGAAGACGTACAAAAAGCGTATGTGAGTACAGAAATATGAAAAAGATAGGTTGATATATTGGAGCTAAGACGTTCTTCACAATAAACATACTAAAAAAACTAAGTAAGTAGGAACCTATTTAATATGTTTTTGGTGGACCAAAAATTCTAAATGATATGAAGTATATATATAAATTAAAATCATGTTTGTAATCCACACTTAAAATAAAGGTCATATTAGAAACCTATTATTGTCAAACCAATCATTATTGCAACTGACACTTAATGAAAAAACCAATTACAGAATTCAAAAATGGTTCCCAATCAGAAAAACCTCTCTATTCTAATGCCAAAAACATTTTTTTCAAATTTCGAACCAGAAGCGAACCAATAAGAGAGATGCATTCAAAGCGTTGTTCTGTTTCTGACAGCGGCCCGACCAATCAGATAGGTACGAAAGATTAAAGAGTAGGTACACGTTCCTATTAGAATATGGAAGGATTTATTTTTTTCTATTTTGATTATTATCTATTTCAAGTTGGGTGTCTGAATTGAATGTTGATTGAATATTATTTTATAAGTGAATCCTACAGTGCGCATACAGGTGTATAAATTATATTAAGTAAAACTTTATTGTTGTGTATCGCAGATCATTATAATTAAACTTTTTACAATCGCTGTCACATTAGTACCTACCTACGCTTAAAGATTCAATTTATTTTACTGGGTATTTTATTAATTTTTTAAAAACGGCATTTTTTGGCTGTAATTTCCGTTTTTACACAATTAATGAATGCTGTTAGAGTATTTAATTTGATTAAAAACACGTTATTTTGATTGTACTAATAAGATAAAGCGGCCCGTGGTGTGTTCGGCCTAATAGACCTTCTGATCTCCTTTGGCGGATGCCGTAGAAGTCGACTAAGGGAATCAGGGGATGGGCAACAGCACCCACCTGAGTAATCTGTACGATCTGCAGATATTTATTCAGGGTGTTCTGGGTATATTTTTACATATTATAAAAAATATCTATCTATGTAATGTATTGTATTAAGTATATCAGTTATTTAGTATCCATAACACAAGCTCTGCTTAGCTTAGGGCTAGATAATATTGTGTGAAATGACCAGCATTTATTAATTATATTTATTATTTAATCAATACGAATACTGCGATCACGAATCCGGCTGCCAAGTTTGGTGATTATAGCAATCCAATCCCCACCATTGTATTTGATGGGGGAGGGAGGCTTCGGTCTGCAGTGGATGTCTAAAAACTGCTGATAAATAAGATATTTTACATTTAAAGTTCCATTTACCAACCACATTGTCATAGTTTAAAAACGAGCGATTAGATCGTACCTTTTTTACATTATCACGGATGAATGAACGCAGCTGCAGATATATCGATTTTGATATAATTTGTTTTGTTAATTAGGATGTGTTGTCATTTAACAGCATTTTAGATAAGTATTAAATGAGAATTAGGTAGAAAAGCTGATAATTTTGTTTTAATAATTTATCTGTCACTTTCTATCAGCAAAATCCAATGAGCGATATAAAAAATACACAATATGGAGAGTATATAACTTTTCATTTAAAAAACCGACTTCCGCCATTGTATTCGACTAAATAATTTTCGATGAAAAAAAAATTATGAAAGAACCATAGTGGTGAAAGGATTATGATGCTTTCTGAATGCAAATGCTTGGTGTCTTGCTGAAAATATCAAAATCGCCATATGTATCCCTACAATATTTGAGGAGTTCCCTCAATTCCTCGTGGATCCCATCATCAGAACTGGATTCTGAAAAAAATGGGACCAATCTGGAAGTATATCTATTCAAATAAAAAAAGAATTTTCCAAATCGGTTCATAAACGCCGGAGATATGCGGTAACAAACATTAAAAAAAAAAAAAAAAAAAAAAAATACAACCGAATTGAGAACCTCCTCCTTTTTGGGAAGTCGGTTAAAAACAGGAGTCTGGTATTGGAGTGACATCTCAGGCAACTCTCTAGGCAACGGTCTAGAGAGTTAAAAAAGTTAGGTAAAAGTTTGGTAAGCGGTTGCTTACCATCAAATATCTTCAGCCGATTTGTTGAGCAATAAAAAAAACTAACTAAACGTATGTCAAAACAACTCAACTGAGGCCCAATTATCTTATTTAAAAAACGATTAAATCACAATTATAATCTCGTGTCGGTCGCACTGTAATCGCTTGCATACGCGAAAATTTAGTAATAGTTACTACGTGACAGACAATGCGACTAACACGAGATTATATGGTGATTTAACCGTTTTTTAAATAAGAGAATTGTCCACAGATCTGCAAATTCTTAGAGAATTTATGAATGCTCTAAGTGCAAATTGTTATCTTTCCTTTTGATTAATAAAATAACTAAAACAAAGAGATGCAATTTTTTTGAAATATTTAAATGAAGAAAGATGAAGTAAATGCCACACAGCTTACTTTTCGGCTGCAACTTACGCCATTTCTGAACGGAGCGGTACGAATTAGAACTCAGCGATGTGTGTAAAGGGTCTAAAACTTTCGAATGTTACACGCACCGGGTGCCCGGGTGTGTTGGCCCATGGATGGGGGGCTTTACAGATTTAAAAATACTCGCTTTTAAGTCCAAGCCAAACTGGCTCAGGTGATAGTTTTAAAACAAAACGCATTTTTAATAAGTTTATTGTTGAAAAATGTATTTTTCAAAACAAGTTTTTTTTAAATTTGTTATCGGAACCTGATCAAAATGAGCCCAAACACTGCCAGGATACTATTAATCATCGAGGAGTTCCGTTGTCCACCTTCCGTCTCCATTATCAGATCAGCTCGCCATCACCATAATATCGTATTGTCATCTGAATTTGACAGGTATGAAAAATTTTAGCTCAATCGGTTAAATATAACTGATTTAAAATTCATGTGCAAGATTCCACCCTGACATACATACATACATTGCAAGTTAAAATTTAACAATCACAATGTGTACCAAACCCGCAACCTCCTGCATCTCAGCCGGCTATTTGCCCGCCGTGCCACAGAGGTCGTAAAACTTCTGTTATTGTAAGCCCCGCTATTGGTTAAAAGATTTTTGACATACACGGTAAGAAAATTTTAAAATATAATTACCAAATCTGTCCACATGCAAAACAATATGACTGAAAAAAAATCTCTAGGGCTAACTTAAAACTAGATAAAGAATGAAAGTAAATGTCCAAAACGCAAACATTAACTTGCATCATTTACCCAAATAAGTTAAATTCGTATAAACAAGAATACTAAGTTAACGAGGCTTGAAATCCGGTAACTACCGTACGATCGCGCGAAACCAGATACCTACCTCGCCGTGACGGGCATGCGCCAACGTAAAACGATATTGTTGTAAAGGCACTTGTTATTTTCGAAATAAAAAGTTCAAATAGTGGGTAAAGCATTTTTGGGGATCGGGATGCTGAAACACAATTTTTTTTTTACATTTTTTTGCAAAAAAATTATTTGGACTTTATAGCGATTGGGTGGCAATATTAAGTAATGTTGGGGCTGTGGGAAGGTTTTGTAACCAACTCTTAGAATAAGGACTAAAGCACCCTTATTCTAAGACCTACCTAATCCATTTAATCGATTTTGTTGTTTTTTAAACATGTTGTCAAGCGTGGATATTTTTTGAGTAAAAACAAATATATTAGCTAAACTTTCTGTGCTAAATAAACTGAAAACGAACTAATACGAGTCGCTATAACATGGTACATTTACTTTTAGCCTCATACATAAGCTCAAAGTTGCATAGCGGGCTATGGAATGAGCTATGCTCGGAGCTTCCCTACGTTATAAAATCCGAAATGAGTCAAACCATATAAGAACCAAGATCACCGTTGGGGAACAAAGGTTCTCAAGTGGCAACCACAAACAGGACGACGCAGCAGAGAAAGGCTCTCCTTTCGATGGACTAAAGACATTACAAAGGTCCGTTCGCCGTAGTATTCTAGGGGGGGAGGCCTGTGTCCAGCAGTGGCCTTTTACAGGCTGATGATGATGATGAATAGGGTCTGTCCAATGCGTCCAATCTTGATAAACATAATACCTTCACGACAAAGTCTCCTGTCTGCAGATAATATCGTATCTTCCAACATCTAATTAAAACTGAGCCTAATTATATCATGTTTCGCGACCAAGATGGGCTCATAGATCATTTCGAGGACCGTATAACCGCGGGCGTTCTTACGTCATGATGACAGTTGACAGGTGTCACCGCGCTGCGCAAGCGCTTCTCATTAGGTGAGACGTATCGATGCATCTAGCTAGCGATAGTGTTTGAGATCCAATACGTTGGTGGTCTTTGGAAAAAAAAGAGGCAAATTGACGTTTACGCGGTTAAATGAATTTGTTAGGTTTGATTCTGCTAAATTTGATGGATGAGCTGATAAAATGGTTATATTTATCTTATTTTGATATTAAATAAGCGTTTAGGGGAATTTCTGATAAATTTTCTTTTCTTTTCATCATCATCATCATCAGCAACCTTAAGAAGTCCACTGCTGAACGAGACCTCACCCATAAAATATACAATGGGGGGAATTATTATAATCACCACGCATGACAGTCATATTGGTGGTCGCAGTATTCGTGTGGAGTTTGTTGATGTTGCTACCCATCTCCGGGTGTAATTCCTTAGTTAGCTTTTACAACATCCACGGGAGTAGATGGAGGGGTATTTTTTAGGCCAGACACATCACGGCAAATTATTATAAGTTTTTTCTTGCCTTGGATGATTGTAACTTAAATATAAGAAAACATACAATCATCATCACTAGCATGTTACTGTCCACTGCTGGACAAAGCCTCCCCCATACAAGTAAATGAATAATAAGGGGGATTTGCCATAATCACCACGCTTGGCAGGCGGATTGGTTTTCGCAATTTGATGGTAAGCACTCAGGTAGATGCTGCTGCCCACCTCTTCATATAATCCCTTAGTAAGGTTTTTACAACATCCACAAGAGGAGTAGGAGGAGTGTATTCTTAAGCTGGACATACCACGGCACTTACAACTCACAATAAATATAAATAAATGTTGGACATTTCACACAACATTATCTGCCCCAAGCTAAGCAGAGCTTGTGTTATGGGTAGTACATAACTGAAATACAACAAAAATACATTAACATTACATAGATAGATATTTTTATTATACATAGAAAAATTACCCAGAACACCCTGAACAAATATCTGCAGATCGTACAAATATTTGTCAAATAGAATTCTATAGAATTTATTGAGTAGGTACAATCATTGAATTAATAAGTACAATCGCAGTACTTATTAATTCAATTGATACAATCTATTGATGGCAAAGAGAAGACATCAATTGATTACAAAACTGGCTAACCCGGAAACCCAGAACTACTAAAAAAAGTCTCAAAGGAACTACACGCATATAAACGAAAACCCCACAAAACGTACTTTTCCTTACCAATTCAACATCAATACTGATGAGATCCGGACAAAAGCCATTAGGCTGAATACGAATTCCGTTGGTGAGGGCACAGATTACGTCACAGGGGTTGTTCCCGACCCCCGTGCAGAATTAGAATTACTATTACCTATGGTATTATCTATAAACATTTTAACGTATACGCTTAACCCGCGGAGACCTGAGGTTTGGGGTGCGGCCGCTAGGGGGCTTTTTTGTGAGGGATCTGAAGCTTTCGCCGAGTTCATTATGAGTCTAAATTGTTGTCTGTGATTTTGCATGGAGTGTTTCTGATGGGCAGGAAGAGTAGTTAGTTTATGCAAAAGCCATGCCCACTAAATTAATCAGATTTTTATTTTAACGTAAGGCTACCAAGTATACCAAGGCGTGATATAATCCGAAATGAGGAAATCCGTAGAAGAACCAAACATAGCTCTCAGAATTTACAAGTTGAAGGATCATATAGCTTGCAGAACTGACAACCGTTAGGGAATAAAGGTTCTCGAGTGGCGAACACAAACCAGACGACCCGGTAAAGGCCCTCCATTAGATGGACTAAATAAATGCCGAATGAAGTCGGTGGATGGAGGTGGTTCAAGATCGTACTTCGTAACATTCTAGGGGGAGGCCTATCTTCAGCAGTGGACTTCTACAGACTGATGATGATGAAAGCTACCAATTTGCTTACATGGTTTTCGTAAAAGATCCTATTTTTTTTTGTAGATAGGTAAGTAAGTAGATAAGTAAGTAAGATAGGTGGTTAAATTGACTAAAAACATGGCTGTCAACTCCTGTTTACAGTCACCTGAAATATTAATAAAGAATAAAGTTCTTTATAACAACCAAAAAATAGTACTTATGAGGCAAAACATTGTATTATGTAGATACGGCCTTTACAAATTGACATGGAGGCAACGGAACATTGTTTTATATTTTGCATTAACACCAGTTTCAAATTCGATCTTAAAACACGGAATAGTTACTTCTTGCCTAAACTAAGTTTATTAGTAAGCACCTTAGAACAATTCGCAGATATTTATTTAAGGCAACAACATGCGTAAGAAAATATTGATGACGGTAACGTAAAAGCGTGTAAGTGCATCTTAACAAAAAGAAGACAGGAAAAAATCTATCTAAAGCACAATAAATAATAGTTCAATCTTAAGCATGATTCACCTTAAGGTAAACATCGTCGAACTGTTCTACTGAATTATGTATGCTTCAACTTTTCTTAATTCTTTTCTGGTTCAATGTTTTAAAAATCTAGATAACTTCGTATATCGTAGTCTTATCCAAATATATCTACAAAATTTTATGATCTTCGTAAGATTTTGCCTTGTTGTTTTTAAACTAATGAGAAGCTATTTTTTTATCAGTTTGGGTCTATTTTTGTTTTAATTTAAAAAGTACAAGTCAGACCTTCATACAATTTTGTAGATATAATTGGATAAGTTTCATCAAGGTTTTCTAGATTTTTCAAACAATGAACGAGAAAAAAAAATAAAGGAAGAAAAACATAATTAATTCAGCAAAAAAGTTCCACGATGTGTACCTTAAGATGAATCGTGCATTGGATTTTTTACGTGTTTTGTCTTCTTTTTGCTAAAATGCATTTACACGCTTTTATGTTAAGAGAGAGTTGAAGCGTAATTCAGAGCAAAAGTTCGACAATGTGTACGGGGGAGCCTTAAGTTTACAGTTCAAAGCATTGAAATCAAGCGTTGCCCCTCAATTAATATTTTCGGGTTATTCCCGCTCGTCCCCACGTCTCGTCCCCACTGGGGACGAGCGGGAAGTTTTTTACTAAAACCTTCCCGCTCGTCCCCACTACCATTTGAATGGGGACGAGCGGGAAGTTTTTTTTCCGCTCGTCCCCAAATGCTTCAAGTTCACTTCAAACTTTTACCAAAAGTGAATATCTTAAGGTGATTCAGTATTTACTTATTTAGAAAGTTTTTTATGTGTAAGCACTTTTTTTTCCTTTTTAGATAGATAGATAGATTAGTTACTTTTTGCGTAGTTTTTTTGTTTTAAGTATTATTTACACTTATTTACAAGGTTTTTACACTGCTGTATATTTTTTTTGAATTTTTCTGTTTTATGTAAATTAACACTTACAAGGTATATACTTAGGTACGTACCTACCCTGACTTTTGATATTCGCCAATTATGAAAACAAATCGCTGATGATTAGGTTAGAAATGGCTCAGCTTGAAGTATTCCTATTTCACTCGCTCGCGCGGGCTCGGTAGCACTTCGTTTCGTACCGAGTCCGGCGGGTATCGTTTTTGGCGGGTATCGAGTCTGGCGGGTATCGTCGTACCGCGTTTCATTTCACGCACACCTACATTCCGATACTGGTAATACCTTAATACCTATGGGTACTAAGAATACATAGTTTCAGTCGAGACCAATACATAGTTTATGGTATTACCCACAATACGTAGTTTCAGCAACTATTTACGGTTCGTATCACCCACCGCTACTAGCGAGTATAGTTTGTAAAAACACGTGGTGTTTATTTGTTTTTTATAAATATTTCTTAACAAGAAATATATTACTTATATGTATCTATAAATATTATGTAGTAATATTGTAACTACAAACTTAAGTCCTGTTAAATTTTACAAAACTCTACCTAATTAGCTAATTGTTACCTGCGTTTAAAATATTATTATTATCTAGACACCTGCTTCACTTACCCCTTCTTGTGACGCAAAGGCTAAGGAATGCACCTAATGCAGTGAGCTAAGTCTCATTATCAGTAGTGCACCCCCCGCCATGGCGGCCAACGTTCCAAGTTCTTCAACGGGAGCGTTTGATATTATTGGTAAAAAACATGGTAGGTTGTTATTGCGCGCGGGATACCAGTATTGCAAAAAAAGATCACTTCAAAATGGTGATGTAGTGTGGGAGTGTACGCAAAGGAGAAAACTAAAGTGCTATAAATAAAATAAATAAAATAAATAAAATAAATAAAATAAATAAAATAAATAAAATAAATAAAATAAATAAAATAAATAAAATAAATAAAATAAATAAAATAAATAAAATAAATAAAATAAATAAAATAAATAAAATAAATAAAATAAATAAAATAAATAAAATAAATAAAATAAATAAAATAAATAAAATAAATAAAATAAATAAAATAAATAAAATAAATAAAATAAATAAAATAAATAAAATAAATAAAATAAATAAAATAAATAAAATAAATAAAATAAATAAAATAAATAAAATAAATAAAATAAATAAAATAAATAAAATAAATAAAATAAATAAAATAAATAAAATAAATAAAATAAATAAAATAAATAAAATAAATAAAATAAATAAAATAAATAAAATAAATGAAATAAATGAAATAAATGAAATAAATGAAATAAATGAAATAAATGAAATAAATGAAATAAATGAAATAAATGAAATAAATGAAATAAATTAAATAAATGAAATAAATGAAATAAATGAAATAAATAAAATAAATAAAATAAATAAAATAAATAAAATAATTAATAGGTTATTCTAGGTATTTATTGTGGTTTAATTAAAAAATAGCCATCTTAATATCGTAGTGGGGACGATGGCTACTAAAACCTTCCCGCTCGCCCCTTCGGGGACGAGACGTGGGGACGAGCGGGAATAACCCATATTTTCAAGGACCTTTACTCAAAGTTAAGCATGTAATATGTCACAGTGAGCGAGAGGCATCGCGTGACGTAGGGTCTCGGGGGGCAAAGTCGAGAGTGTTCATTGTGCATAACATCAAATTGTAGTTAATGATAGTATTTGTATGGTGTTTGATAGTGGTTTAGATGTTGAAAAATTTGAAAAGTCCTTGTTTTTATTAAATAAATAACTGGCCCAGTGTGTGTCCGTCCACGCTTGATGTATGGTTCCTAAGTAAAGTCAAAGTTTTTTCATAACCTAAAAAGTTTTCGTTGTAGGATATTCAAAATATTTTTTTATAAAAGATTTCACCATGAGTCATTTGACAATATTGTCATATTTGTCATATTGGGAATTGCAAATATTTAGGTAGAACGGTTCAGAAATGGCAAGAGAAAACATTGGAACCTTAAGTATCCTTATACTATATTTCATACATTTTGGATCGAACTGTGAAAGTTATGACGCTGTGACAGACTTCGATAGACGGGCAGACGGACCGATGGAAGCCCATGAAGCCGCGTGGTCTGATGTCGCGCCATTTAATTTGTCCAAACAATCTTATAAAATGTTTTTATGTCAGACACGGAACCCTATAAACGAGTCGTTTTATCAACAGCCACGGTTTTCTTTGTTTAACTCTAAAGTAAAATTAATAAAACAGCCTTTGCTAATAATTGTAATCGGGCTTATAATTTCGGGTATTTAATCACTGTATTTTCTGAAACGTGTTAAAAATAATACCTATACAAAAGCCAAGTAACCAACTTATTAATTTTAACTTATAAAACATTTACTAAAAAAAAGGCGAGCCTTGTAAAGTATAATTTAACAGCTTAACAACGGAAAAAGGACACAAGATCTCAAGAAACGACTCATCTATCTCCATTTACAACAGTTTTGCGTGTAAACGAAAATGAAACCGCCTATGTAATACCATATACCTACCGTAGTAAGGCTACATAATAGGTACCACAGAATAAATAACAATGCTGCTTTTACAGAAAATTCACTCGGAAGGTAGGTAGGTACTTAGGCACAAGCGAGCGATATACATATAGGTGAGTGTTAGTTTATTCCAAATTAGAGCTTTGTTGAATCTAAAGGTAAGTTAAAGTAGGGAATTTGAAAACTTGTCTGGTAGAAATCACTTTCAGCGATAAGGCCGGCCATTGTACTGCTAATTTTAATAAATCCTATCATGTATTTTGTTTAACAATCAATGTTAATCTATATTTATCTAAAAACAACGTGAAAAAGCTCATTTAAGAATTTTTTGAATGCAGCAAAATGGTAGTACCTATACCCTGATTTTTAATTTTAGACAATTTTTGTAAACTAACAAATGTCAAGATATGTCACTGTGTGTATAAGTGTCATGTATGTGAAAAGTCTGTCATACGTGAATTTACACGTATGCTACACAATCATGACACTCATACTTACAGAGGCATATCTTGACATTTGTTTGTTTACAAAAATTTACTGAAATTAAAAATATAGTCGTGTATCGAGCGGCCGAAATATCTAGATCATAGAGTGAAGAGGATTTATATATTATATTTCTTTTTAATATATTTTTTTTCTTTTACAAATAAACCACTATACAAAACACCACATCCAGCCCTAAAAGCGAAAACGAAGTGACACAGGTCTGCGCATACTGTAGTATGGCTACATAATACGTGGAAGCCTTGAAAATGCTCAACAGTAGCGCGTTTTGGCGGTGTCGAGTTACTTAAACTGGGATCCCACGTTGGTAGTCATCCCGCACTGAAAATTTACTCTAAATTTCGATGACAATTTAAGTGTAATAAGAACGTTTTAAACGTAGTATTTTTTTAATTTTCGCGATCAGAACACATCTAATTCTAAGTGGGGGTGTTAAGACCTGCACTGACGTCCCGCTGTGAGGTGTATTGTGCATGATCAGAACACATATTTATAATAATATCACGGGGATTTATCGCGTGTTACCTTATTATTTACTAGTGGTTCGCCCCGAACTGAGACCTCGCGTTAACACCTTTATCAGCCTGACTATTAAACCAAGTAACTTCCATTTTTAACCGACTTCCCAGAAAAGGAGGAGGTTCTCAATTCGTTTTTTTTTTTTTTTTTTATGTTTGTTACCGCATATCTCCGGCGTTTATGAACCGATTTGAAAAATTATTTTTTATTTGAATAGATATACTTCCAGATTGGTCCCATTTTTCAGAATGAGGAATTGAGGGAACTCCTCAAATATTGTAGGCATACATATTATGGCGATTTTGACATTTTCAGCAACAAACCAAGCATTTGCATTCAAAAAGTATCATAATCCTTTCACCACTATGGTTCATGCATTTTTTTTTTCATCCAAATATTTTAGTC
Source organism: Epirrita christyi (assembly GCA_951392215.1). Classification (NCBI taxonomy): domain Eukaryota; kingdom Metazoa; phylum Arthropoda; class Insecta; order Lepidoptera; family Geometridae; genus Epirrita; species Epirrita christyi. Next base: position 6,443,477 of record OX595848.1, on the reverse strand, counting down.
GAATACAATGGCGAAAGTCGGTTTTTAAATGAAAAGTTATTTTATTATTATTTTTGAAAATTTTCACCTCGAGGTCAACAGGATCTATCTGTAACAACTCTAATTTCTACACATCATCGAAATAACCTTTGAATAGGGCTAAGCAACGGGGCGTAATACTACATACCTGTTAGTACCTATATCAAGTACCTGACGAATTAATTGGTAACGTCCTTTTGACGAAATCATAGAACTCCAACGTCATTCAAATTCTTAGAAATGGGAGGTCAACAACGGATATTATATTGGTTTATTGTTTTATAGGGTACATGTCTCGAAATTCTTCAATTTCAGACTTTTCCCTGTAGTTGTGACACAAAAGCCACAAGCATACCAAATTTCAGCATTGTGGGATTGCTGGAAGTACCCTAGAATTTTCGATTTTTACGTTTTTTATTTTCCCTAATATCTCGGAAACTACTAAGTTTAAATACTTATTAAAAACAGTTTTGAAATGTCCAACCCAAGCGCTTTCATTAGACACCCCACTTGATCTGATTGTCTAACTTTTATTTTTTTTACCCCCTCTTGGACCCCAATATCTCAGCAACCCCCTGACCGATATAGCTCATAACCTTACCTACAAATTGTACCAATACTATCTACTCCCATACCAAATTTCATGAAGATCGGATTAACGGTTTGGAAGTTTTCATCGGACAAACATACATACATACATACACACATACATACAAACGCCGATTCTTCCAACTTGACTCAGAGAACTCGCTTCGCTCGTTCAATTATTGCCGACGTTTCGAAGTTCTTAACGTTCCCAAAACCGATTTTGTTTCGAACAGCAACAAACAGAAACGGTTTTTTTAATCAACAACAAGAATAGATTCCGATTCACAAGTTACAAGGATAATTTTAAATCGTCTTATGAACTAAAATTATTCCGTTCCAACGCAACCAAACCTAGAAAGAATAAGGGTAACAAACACAGCTTGGCTTGATTTGATGATTCGTCTTACTTATTTTGGCAGATGAATGTCGGGATACAGATTATTGTCTTCCTACCCCTAACGCATCGTTTATGTTTTTAAGGTCAACCAAGGTTAAGGTTATTATGTTAACTAGTTTTAGTTTGAGTATGTAGTTACCTACCATACTGTTTTTTGTCAATAAAATGAATCTATAGGTAATTGGGAAGCGCCTAGAGAATAAGAAGCTTTGACTTTGTACAAGTTTTTGATATATGAGCAAAAATTTAAAAAAAACTTCTATGTTGCTTCCAGTAAATCCAAAATTCTGAAATATAGCCTGCCAGTAGTTTTTGTGACACTAAAATTTCAATATACATTATTAGTTAAATCCTTTACGTTAGATTTGTATAATTCACGAAAGTTATTTTAAGTAAATCCTCCTTTTGATACAAAAAAATATCTATTTATTTTATTGGTTTTAATAATTAAATAAAACCCAAGAAGTAGGACAAAAACAGATCATTGAATTTTTGAGGCTTTTTTCATTGCTTTAAAGCATTTTATCCGCCTTAATCTCTGTAGTTACCACGCTATTGCCATTTTATGCATCGTTTTACTATTTAATTTTATGTTATGTGTCAGGGTAGATTTTTAAAACAAGCGCTCAATTTATGTCACAAGATCGAACTCATGAATTTCTAAATTTAAATGTCTCCAAATCGTATTGCTTTCGCAACAGTTCATCTGTGGTTTTCCTTTAGGTAAAGCTTTGCCCCTTAGAGCAGATACGTTTGTTACTACGTTGCGTACACTGAAGAAGAAAGGCTATTGTGTATACTTACGTAATACTATGTATATAGAATTAGTAACTTGTTAGTAAGTACTCAGAATTTCAAGTTTTCTTATAGCTATGAAAGTGATCTCTTCCGCGCAACTTTTGTTAAAATATCCTTCGTGTTTTGACGTGAATACGTCATTAAATTTGCTAGACAGGCAATTCAGAAAACTGATGATAACAAAATCGAGGATACAGTTTTGTGTTCCAGCTGCATATCTATCATCTACATCCAAAATTTAATTACACCACTCGATAGCTAAATAATCAAAGAATTCGTAACGTTGAGTGAGGACTTTGACGCATCGCGCGCGGCGGAGGAAGCTCCGCAATTTTGAGGTCGTTTCGCTGCGTCACGTAATTTCGTATTCACGTAATACACTTGGCCGTGTCCACAATACAGCCACACTTCAATTTTTTTACCACTCTAGGCCTTACATTACTTATGAAATGGTGTCTGTTATTGGGAATTGGACACTTAAACCCGTTTTATGAAAGCTTCAACTTTAATGAAATACCTACCTATGTTTAATTATCCAAAAGTTTTTGTCTATATAGCTACCTATAGCATCCATTCCCGAAATTCCCTCACATTTCCATAAATATCTGTGAACTTAAAACCGTCAATTTCAATGCCATCATAAGCTTTTGACGTTAATCCGTCAGACAAAGAGGGGGATATAACTCAATGCAGATCTTACGGAATCACCATAAGTATGAATGCGACGGCGAATGTTCTGTGCACTCACGCGTAAATTGTGGAATTATAGTATCATACGCGGGATGAAAAAGGCGTAAGTGACTTGGCTGTTTCCTGATGGCGCGGCGGGTTATGGTAGCTATACGTATAGGTAGCTTTGTTGAAGGACCGGATTTGTTAGCATCGTAGAATGAAGTGAATAGGTAAGCTATCAGATTCAACAGAGGATCGGTTATTCGATGTTTCATTTGCTTTCTTAACACACGTATTTTATGACATGGAGCTGCTAACGATAAAAACCTGTACCTAACTTACACGAAAGCTTGCAAATTGCACTGTATTAATGTGGCCTACATTTATTTTCTGATTAATTAGTTTTAGTATAATAAATAGCCATGCTAAAGAGATCACAGATAACATAAACTGACAGTGTGACAGAACGAAAGACTCAAGTCGCCCCCGCTGTCGCTTATGCCCTTTTACCGGTGAGCGGCAATCGATTGTTCCTCGTATTTTTGTCCGCTTTCTGTTGGTAAGAAACATCACGCCCATTCGACCGTTATGACTAGGCAACGGAACGCACGATAAACACCTATCTCTTTCTAACACGTGTGTAAATGTATAACATTGTACCGCTCACCTATTTGCCCAGTGGGCCGAGTGCGTACGTACGACAGTCATAAAAATAGCCCCTTTGGCGCCGAATCTTCTAGGGGTAGTATTTCGATTTTGTGCCCTCTCGTTAGGAGGGTGGAGTAGGTACTTTTATGATTGCTTATGGCTATAGGTGTTTTTCTCTGGTATGTAGACGAGCCTCACCAGGGATTTCATTCGATGAAAATTTCAAACATTTATACACCATTCTTTATAGGCTTCATTACAATGGGCAAGGATTGCTTACAACATTCATTATCACCAACTTATTCACGTCCAATGATGAGGCCAATTGACAAATCCCCTCATTGAATACTATGGAGGGATTAGCTATAATCATTTAGGAGTGTGTTATTACTCGAAGAAAGCATTAGCCGAGCTGGTCGTGGAAAGCAATGGCGGCGATGAACTCCCCACTTGTCACGTCTATAATAATATCGAAGTATATCCTGCTATTGTGCAAGCCTCTGTGAATATAGGCTTTTTAAGGCTCTGCCTATCCCTTCGGGGAAAAAGACATGTGTTTATGTATTAAATGTATCACGCTTGGCAGACGGATTGGTGTTAAGTACTCAGGTGAATGCTGCTGCCCATCCCCTGGTGTAATCCTTCTTTTACTACATCCACAGAATGAGACGGATAGATCTATACTAGGCCGAACACACCACTTTTTATTTCCTTAACTATTTACTTAAATGTTTGCACAACTTAAAACTAAATAACTGTTTTTTTTCCATAGTTAAGGCCCCTTTCGGATAGGCCTTCAGTTTTTTCCAGATTGTTCTGTCTCCAGCTTTTTCTATCCAATTTCGTCCTGCGTCTTTTCTTAACTCATCGGCCCAGCGTTCTTGCGGGCGTCCTCTTGCTCTCTTTCCGGTTGGTCCAGACCATGAATTGATTGAATTTTATAAACCTTTATTATTATTTCTTATTTATAGAATATTGCATCTTGACATCGTGAAGATGCGACATGTCCTCGGAACCAACAGTTCAAATTTCTACACTCCAAATCACAAAGCATTTTTTTGCCTTGTGTCATTGTATAACCGAAGTGTTTACATTTTACCGAGCGCTGGCGGAATCGCAAAAACATGATTTTCGAGTTGTGACATTATTAACAGAAAAATTGGCCCGATGAATAGATAGAATTTACAATTTTTGCGCTTTGTTATTTTTTGTAACCGCGCAGATGTTCCAAACGTCTGGTTCGATTACGGCTGGTGTCAATTCGGTCACAGCTTTATTTTTGATATTATCTTGTATGAGATATTTTTCATACAGGCCGCTGTATTTCATTTTTATTATTTTTCATGAATTGTTAATTTTTATTGCGGGCTGAGCCGACGAGATAAATATTTATGCAAATGTAGTTACAAGTCTAATTTGTTTTACTTTTTATTAGCTTTGGTAATAAGTGCCGTGTGTCCGGCCTAGAATAGACACCTCCCTCTCCTCCCATGGATGTTCTTTAAGCTTTTTTTTATACTACTACGTAAGCAAACAAGCACGGCCCACCTGATGGAAAGCGGTTACCGTAGTCTATGGACGCATACAACACCAGAGGCATCAGACGCGCGTTGCCGACTCTTTAAAAACTTTAAAACGCCCTTTTTCAAGAACCCCATACTGTAGTCACTAGAGAAAACCTCAGCTGTCTAAAAGGATGAATAAGCAGGATGGGCAGCATCCACTTGAGTACTTAGATTCAATCAGAAAGGTCCAACTTCGACAAAGAGGTCAACGGACGAATCCAACTCTAATGGGCAGCGTTCAGGAAACTACGCCATTTATCTTCTTTTATGAACTAATGACATTATAAAGATCGCAGGAAGTTGGTGTATGGAGGTAGCTCAAGCTCCGTTAGCCATGGCATTCTATGGCGGGAGTGGCTATGTCCAGCAGTAGATTTCTACTGGCTGATAATGATGATGACTATGCAAAGTTTTTTTTTTTTTGTATAAATTTAAATTTCACTTGAAATTTATTTAATTTGCAGTCTCTTGTGCTAGGTGAAATTAAAATTAACATACACCATGCGTTCCAAAATGTTCTTATGGCAATAAAATAGGCTAAATAAATAAATAAATGAATAAAAGTTATTATTTTTAGCAACAAACTATTGTGCAATATATTACCGATAACCTATACAAAAATTAAAATAATTTACGAACTCGTTTATGAACTCGAACTGAATAGAGAACCGTTTGTAAAGGACACCAAATAAAACGGTACCATCAACAGACCGTCCTAAAAATTTAAGCCGTCATCAATTATGTTCTGAATAGTCTACAGTATTATGCCCTGTCCATCTTAAAAGCGAAAAGGGCCTTTGGTTGGACAATGGACCCCGCATACCGAAACATATGCTCATATAAAATTATTGCAATATTGGATTAAAAAAGAAGAATTGAAAGTGCAAAGACATTTTGTTCAAATTATTTTGATGGGCGGGTACAATGGACGGCGAAGCATATGTTTGGGAACTAATTAATTTTGTCGAGTGTTATGACATTTGAATAGATTTGTAAGTTTTAATTGACGTTTGCATAGGATGGGTAAGGCCGTTTGTCCACCACCGCCGTCACCGTCACGTCACCGAGAACGAGATTATTTTGAGCCAAGTTTAATATGAAATGACGCTTGGGTGACGGACGTGCGGTGGACACGCGGCTATAGTAAATGTATGTATCGCTACTTCGGCACCGTCATCTCGTTCTCGGTGACGTGACGGTGACGGAGGTGGTGGACAAACGGCCTAATGTAGAGCGAATGAAGCTTAATAAAAAACTTAACTCTTGAGACGCAAGATGGAAGATCGATTCCTGTTGCGGGACAATTGTTTTCATGATCAGCCCCTCTATTCCTAAACTGAAAGTCACTCGGTGACTAACGATTCCTTGATACTCACGACACAGGGAATCCTAGTGTGGGATCAGGACTTTGTTTATGTGACTATGCTATGGTGTTATGTTATGTGTAGTATAATGCATCTAATGCGGCTTAAAGCACTTAATCCATTTTGGAATAGTTACATATTCAAAGCATAGCAATAAAAATATACACTATCGTGTTAGTGAACGTTAAGAGCGATTGTGTTGATTGGTCAATATAGGATGTTAGAGGTCAGTGTATGGCAACGTTAAGCATTCTTCACCGTCAAGCTTAAGGTGGATCGTCTCGTATTTGGCGCTAAATTCAAATTTATTCATGTTTTTAACTCATAACAGTTCATCAACACCTTCTTGTGATAGTGAAAACTGATTTGCGAAAACTAGGACACCTAACACACATGTTTCACTTAGTTTATAGTATTTCATATAGATAATTAGATTAGCTACGAATATAGTTCAATAATTTTTACGGTATTTTTTTTGGTTCAGGGATATCCGTAGCTTAACTAAGGATATTTATAAAATACTATTAATTAAAAAATGTGTGTTGGGTCTCCTAGTTTTCGCAAAACCTGTTTTCGCTATATCAAGAAGTGTTGATGAGCTGTGATGAGCAAAAAACAAAATATGAATTTCATGCCGCATGCGAGACGATCCACCTTAATCTATGGCTGGCACATAATATATATCTACAAATATAATAGTAAGTTCTACTCTACAAAACATGCAAACAATTAAAAAGATACTCACACTAGGTATGTTGTCATTATTGCACACGTTTTCACTCAGGAGACGGTCTCGGATTTCCCAGGCGAAGATCGAGGGGCACTCCCTCTTGTAGTCAGCGATCTTCTGCACCACCGGTGTCGTGGCCACTCGCGGCTTCGACCCCCCAATGGCGCGGGGCTTTATCGACCCCGTCTCGTAATATCTGCGCGTAAAGCTGAACTTAGTTTGGATTTTGGAAAGTGGTGAAATCGCAATTGGGTATTAGTTTACTTAATCAATGTTAAATGGTCAGCAATTATGTAAAAAATATTGATAAATATGATACAAGTAGATGTAACTTTTTAAGTGATTTATAAACATTTTTTTTTACTAATTAGTGCTTTTTTTAGCCTACTTCAAAAAAAAAATGGAGGTTCTCAATTCGGTTGTATGATTTTTTTTTATGTTTGTTACTTGTATCTCCGACGTTTATAAACTGATTGGAAAAATTCTTTTTTATTTTAAAATTCTTTAGGAATTAATTATTAATTTTCACTTCTTTCGGATGTATTCACTCACACCCATTCTTCAAATATTACAGATCTCTCTCAATCCAAAGGTTGTCTGGAATTCGCATCTAAGCGATAAGACCGCCCATTGTGATTTTAATGACTGTGCAAATTTTTTTTATTTTTATTATCATATGGTGTACAATCAATTTTATTTCTATTCTATTCTTTATTCGTCTTGTATGCAAATAAGTTTATGGATATAAATAGAGTTAATAAGTTCTAAGTATGTATGCTTATTCTCCAATAATAAGTAACATAACATATGTTATATATGTTAATAATGTGATGTTTAACCAAATAAATTGATATAAAGGGACCTTAAGTTCATAAAACCGTTACAATACCAACATTTCGTAACATAACATTTCCATTGACTGCATCCCTTCATTCTTGAAAAGTATTAAAACACAATTACAGAATGTAATCTCAAAAACTATCCCCTTAACTTGAAGTACCTATACAGGCTAAATATTATCTTAACACAAACAAAACTATACCCTATAACATAACATTTACGTTTTAAATTCGGTTAGATCAGACAAGATAGGTAACCAATACAAAATTAGATTTACTTACTGAAATCAGCTTTTGTTTAAAATTGAACCTTAATTGTTAGTAGTTAAGGATGGGTAAGTAAAGCAAGAGTTGGAACGATTAGCGGGTATCGATACAGGATGTACTCGAGCTGTGCTATTGTTGAATTCGACATGTGTCGATATTAGTAACAATCGATTAATGGCAATACGATTGCCGATGTACGGATAATGGAATGCTACTGCTGGATTAGAGTAAGGGTCATCATCATCATCAGCCGGTAGAGATCCACTGCTGGATGAGGCCTCCCCCATAGCATGCAATTGCTCAGGTAGATGCTGTCCATCCACTGGTGTAATTCCTTAGTCATCTTTTAGGAAATTCACGGGAGGAGATGAAGGAGTCTATTACTTGTTACTATTTTGTCAACTACAAAAACATAGTGCGTCTTTAATTTTTTAATAAATAAAATTGTACAAGTTGTCTCATAATTACGAAGTGAAGTTGGCTCTTTTCAAGGCCTTCTGTCAGTCTTTTTACACGTGGAGTCTATGGACTAGCTATACGCAGAAGACAATGAACGCCCTGCGCGTGCAATATAACAACGCGTTTAGCGTTGTGTTGGGGTTGCCGAAGTACTGCAGTGCTTCAGGCATGTTTGCTGACGCTCGAACTGATGGCTTCCATGCCATCCTACGCAAGAGAGCCGCCTCACTGCTGAGCCGTGTCCGCGGTAGCAACAACGCTATCCTGCGCGTTGTAGCTGACAGGGTTGACTGTCCCATACTGGGGCCATTTGTTTAGGCTTCATATTGTTTAATAATGTTTTATTTTTAATGTGTTAATTTTATGTGTGTGTACTAGTTTAAGTTTTTATGGACATTTGTCTAAAATAAAATAAATAATAATAATAACGTTACGTTAAGCCAAAATTATTTTGGTACACACAAAGATAAACAGAATTTTTAATGATTTCAAGGTATAGAAAACATTAAAAAGTTCAACTAGTTTTTTTAACAAATAAAGGAGTAAGTATCAATTATTTTTTTGTGTTTTTTTCCTTTGTTAATAGAATAAATAACTATATAACGGTTACAAAAATCAATAAAACTGAACTGGGTCACGCAGAAACCATAACAAAAACTATGTCATTCCCATGTCGTCCCTCAATGTAAACACACATTGTCATTTACCAAATGTTTATTTAGGTATTGTGGGCCGTTTATGTGGTTATTATCGATAAGGGCCCTACTGCTAATCTATGGCCCGCTGCTGCCAAGAGCCATTCGTAATCGCTTGCCCTGAGGCTCTGTAGGGAAACGTGTGCTGAGGACATTTTAATTGAGGTACTATTTTGGTCTATCCTGTATTTTAACATCTGACAGTTGGCAGGGGTAGGGGGCAGGCTATTATCACTATATCACCTCCCTTGGCAGGTGGTTTGGTGTTAAGTACTCAGGTGGATGCTGTTGTCCATCTACTGGTGTAATTTCCTAGTTGCCTTTTTCAACATCCATAAGAGGAATTTGAGGAATCATGTTTAATAAATGATGGATAAACCAGCAGGCTTTTCCTCTATCAGCAAGATCTACAGAAGTACAGTAAGCCAATGTTGATGATGATTATCAGCAGTCATAGACCACCTGTGGTCCCTTTTAAGTAAAGAGTTCATAACTAACTTATTATTACAACCTCATTAATGGTTTACCGATGTAAAATATAAAAACCGTACTTCAATCAGATAACAAAATCGCAACTGAAATCGCTTACAATCCATCCAATGCGGCACCGAGAACAATTATCGCTTCAAACAATAACAAATTGATCGAAATCAGTCACCAATCGAACAATACAGCAACGGGAACAATTTATTGTTTAGCATTCATTTCCAGCTTTTAGAGGCTGACTCAAAAGCACAGCAGTGCGTGCCAGTCAATGGAGTGCATTTCACCCGTAAAGGTGATAACAGACGGACTTCTTTTTTTAAATTATTTAAATGAATGACGGAACTTTGTGGCCCACCTGATGTTAGGCGGTGACCCCAGCCTATTACAAATGCAATACCTCTTAGGTCACGTCTATCTATGACGCACCTTTCTTAGCATAGCACTGCGCCCGTCATCTTCAGACAAAAACATATAAAGTCTCAGTGCCTGTAATTTCATCGGCACCCATACCCTTCAAACCGGAACAAGGTAATGCGAGGACTACCTTGGTGGCAGAAATACTCGTCTGCAGTTGCTCGTATCATGCTTGACGTACGCAATCGTATGCATTGCGCGCTATGGAGAAGTCGAATGCAGTTGTGCATTCAGACGGACTGTATGTTTGCGGTTGAGCGCTCAACTGCACATTTACTTTCTCGACAACGCGCAGCGTAATAGCAAAGGCCGTAGACCGAGTTTTGCAGCAACCATTACAAAGAAGACGATGTCGATAATTGTCCATGAATAACGTGGCGTTTTTATCGATCTTGATAGTACCTAACTACGTAATTCACAGACGATCTTCATAATTGTCATCTTTACGATTATTGCTGATTATTGAAGGACGTTGACCTCAGTACAACTGTATATATCAAGCTTGTTAACTGCATAGATGCGGTCCGTCCAAATATATCAGTGAATTCCGTTTGTTAGCACCCTAAAGGGTAGATTGTAGATAGGTTCAGGGGCAACGTATAGCCACTTATCAGAGATTGTTTTTGAAGTGGTTATTTAAATGTAACTGAGTTACTGCACTTGTGTCGCTCCATTGGCGTGGCTGATGCGATTTTGCTACAAGGGGATTGAAAACATGTTGTGTTTCAGACTATAGTAAAGTGTTTTTAAGTAGAGTCGATGGACCGATCATATTTTAAAGGTCTCTGAAAGTTAGTGGATGGAGGCAGCTTATGACCGGTCGTCGTGGTATTCTATGGGGTATGCCTTTTTCCAACAGTGGACTTCTAATAGACTGATGATGATGATGATGGCCATTGAAACTGGATTGAATAACAAATACAGCGCATATGGATATTTTATATCATCTTCATCAGACAAGTTACTATTGCTCTGAATGCACTCTAGCTCATTTCGGATTCGTTGGATTTTAGATTCTTCAGTATCTCCTCAGGCTATACAGCTTGCAGAACTAACAACTATTTGGGAATGAAGGTTCTCGAGTCGCAACCACGAAAAGGATGACGAACTGTAAGAAGACTCATTTCGATGGACGAAGGACTTTTAAAGATATCAGGAAGTTAGTGGATCGAGGCGGCTCAAGACCAATCGTTGTTGCAATCTATGGGGGAGGCCTAAGTGCAATTCTACCGGCTGATCTGAAGAACTGGAGGAGCCCATGGTAGGCATTCTCTTCTATGTAAGTCATGAACACATCAGTGTTATACTTACGTGTTTTCTCCGTCCCCCGCAAACCTCAAAAGTGGGAATAATTTGTTTCGAAAAAAAGCTCACGCATTCGAAGTTATGTACTGCAAAACCAAAGCGATGGGGGCAGCTTGAGGTATGAAACACCCCTTAAAACAACCCAGTGACCAACAGTTAAAGAACCAGTGCAATGAAAGGACTCAGTGCGTCTCGTAGAGGCTCCTTTCATGCGCTCTATTTATTAGTAAAGTCAATCTACCTTATGAAATACTTTACTACTATACATACACACACATCCCCACATATACTCACATACTCGTATAATACTGATTTTGTATATCATGTTTTTGTTTCCAAAATAATTATTATATTTGATTTGATTTGATACGATAAGTAAAACACTTTCCCAAAACCAAAAGTCAGTACAGCTCAACGGGGTACCTCCATAATTAGGAGTCCTGCCACGCTTGCCTTTTATTATAAGCCCTAAGGAACCCCTTACAACCCCTTCTTTAATTGGCACGATAAGAATGTCTGGGGTGTGTGGGAAAAAATGTGTTGTGGCACTTGCCGCTTTGGAGGCGAGCGGCGAAACAAACACATCCGAATTGACTGTTTTTTGATAATCGGCTTACGAATGATATAGCTTCCTGATAAAGGTTTTAAAACAGTGACAGGTTATAGATTGTGAAAGACTTTACTTCATTATGTAGGACCTTGATGTTGTATATAGGGTTCCGTACCTCAACAGAGGAAAACGGGACTCTCTAGATAAATATTGTATTGAAAAAAAAGAAAGAAATGAGGTCCCCAAGATACAAGTTAAACTAGTTAGGGGATCAACGAATTCATGTTTTTGTTATCTATAATCTTTTTTCCATAAATATTTTTATTTTTATTATTATTTGTTGACCGTCTGCATGTTAAGACTCTTTTTCTCAAGAACAGCCATAGGTATCAATTTGAAATTTAACCAAATATAACTTATTAACTTATAACTTAAACTTTAACTTATAGTTTATGAGCATATAGTGCCGTAAACAATCAAGCCTTTAACTCAAAATATTAAAAAGATATGGTAATGAATGTTAAATTGTTGTATCAAAAAAAAAATACAACCGAATTGAGAACCTCCTCCTTTTTGGGAAGTCGGTTAAAAATCGCGAAAATTCAAACTCTCTATGGCTAAAATTTAGAATGTTAGGAAACTTTGTGACACAAATAATGGAAAAAGTCTAAAATTGGAAAATTTCAACCTTTTCATCCCTAAAATGGGATAGATAAAAAAAAGTAATCAAGAAAAAGTAGCTGAAACACTAAAAGATTTCAAAATAATTTAGGTACAGATCGGAACCCTCAGTGCGCAAGTCTCACTCGCACTTATCTGTTTTATTTGATCAGTGAGCGATAAGAAAAAAAACGAATTAAAATCGAGATTTAATGAAACAGATCTCACTTTTGTAGTGCTTATCTGATTCAATATACTAGTTGATTGTGGTTATGTGTTTACAGAAATAATAATACAACTAATACAAGCATATAATACAAAATAAGAAATACAAATGAAACAGTTAAGCTGTCTAAATACCGTTGCTAACGATCTAAAGATAGCTTAACTGATCCAAATCTTTATCAGACGGAACTATATCTGTAAAAACATAAGTTTTCTGTTGAAAATGTTTTTTTCAAACAAGTTTTCTTTAAATTAGTGACCGAAACCGTATGCAGATCAAAATGAGCCCAAACACTGCCAGGCTAATATTAATCATCGAGGAGTTCTGCTGTCCACCGTTCGTCTTCATCATCAGATCAGCTCACCGTCACCATAATTTTGTATTGTCACTTTAACTTAACAGGTATGAAAAATTTCAGCTCAATCGGTTGGGTAGAACTAGTTCAAAATTCAATTTCTTGATTTGTCCCACACAATCTAACATTATACCTAACAAGTCAAGTTAAAAAAAACCTTGTAATAAAAGAGGCATTCTTCATTAGTCATCATTTTTCTTTTGAGGGATTTTGTTTCAAAAACGCCTTTAGCGTCTTTGTTAAGTATAACTAGCTTTTTAAAAGCCCAATCAATCGAACCAAAAGTGACTCAGTTTGTTTCGCCAAAGAAATAACAAGCGAAACAAAATAACATGAATTTGCCCTTGGGTTCTACACAGGGTTCCGAACAAAATATATTTTCCTACAAGATCTCTTCAAGTGGCGTCAAGCGGTCCACAGTAGGGGTGCCAATTACTAGAAAATAATGTTGTATTTAGATTTTTATTTAGGGGCGGTCGTGGGACAACCCTGAAAGGCACACCTTGTATTAAAAGTCAAGTTTATTTGATTGACGTCTTTTGCATTTTTTTTTGTATGCCTTTGACAGTTGTGTTCCCATGGACCTATTATTTTGTCAATCAGCACCTAACTTTGACATTATAATGATTTCAATTGTGTCTTTGACAAATTATTATTTTTACTTTATTTAAATTCATTTCAGTTTCTTGTTGTATCTAAGTGCGTTTTTTAATTGTTTTATTTCTGAAGTTTTTCGACTGACTCTGCTAGTCTAGGATAAGAAACCTATTAACAAAATGTGATCCAATGTTGATTGAAATAAATAAATAATTAATTAAATGAATTATTTTCTTTATTATTAAACACTTATGTTATTGTTATAAATGAATGCAGAAAATAATAGTAAAATGGTATATAACTTATAACTTTCTCATAGAGATCTGCCCACTTACCTGAAAGTGTTTTTGTGGTCAGAACAATCTAACTAAGTAGTAAATAATAAATTAATTTAGAAAAACTGGTATTTCATAAAATACAACAACACATTGTCCTCCCCATAAAAAGAGACCGTAAGATATGTGTGAATGAATACATTCTTAGCTATAGTTAATTTATAAATCTAGGTCAATGTTAAATTGTCTATATATTAGCCTGCGTAAAGGCTAGTTTGTAATGTTATTATCCCTAAAATAACATTACAATCTAGCCTAAAAAAAACTGCTATTCTATTATCTATTGTTAGGCAGAACACACGGCACGTAAGTATATTAATGTGTAAGAAACAATTTAGAAATATGTCTTCCAATGCTATAAAAAAAACAGTTATTTAGCACGCGGAAGCTAAAACCTTCATGTATTTGGTGCTGAGGTAACCGCTATGCTGTCTGTACCTAGTCACAAAATAAAAGCAATTTAGATGAACGTAAACAGTTGTTACACTGCACTCATTGCTTTTCAATCATCTGTCGCGTAACTAAGAGGGCCGAAATCCTCCTTGATCGCCAGATAAAATCGCAATCAACGTGAAACCGTGGAAATTACTGGCACCCCATACACCGGGAGTCTCGGCACCCGATGTCGATTCCCACCCAGGCGCCCGCAGAGAACAACTCCATACAAAAACAAAGCATGTATGGGAATGCTTGTACTATTGTATTGATTAAGTCATAGAAATATTCCTTAATTTTGTCCAGCTGTATTGTGTATCGCCATTGTGTGGCGTCTCGGGCGGTATTATGGGAATTCCATCAATTTAAAACGCGTGTCGAAAGAATTTGACCCCATCACAAGACGTTTTTCGACAATGGGTTTTGTATTTAATAATTCGTTTTATTAGATGTAATAGTATTTGCGATTGTTATGGGTGCTTAGTAATGTGGGTTACTTAGTTTTGAGCGATGGAATTTATTTAATAGGATTAGCAGAAAATGAATTTTGCGAATGTTAGCATTGACAATTGGTATTGTAAAAATTTGGGGGAATTTTCTTGCATAGTATGATTACCGTTACTAGTTTAATTCAACATAGAGCCATTGGTACTTGCTCAACTTGATGCAGTTGAGCAATCTAGTTGAGTTGGGATGTAGCAATGGAATCACCTACCGTACGTACAAATTGTTGATTCATCTTCATCAGTAACCTAAAGACATCACCTGCTGGACGAGGTCTCCCCCATTAAATGCCATAAGGATATTTGCCATAACCACGCTTTGCAGGAGAATTGGTGGTCAAAGTATGGGTATTGTGTACTCAAGTGTATGTTGGTACCTATCTCAAAAATATCTATCTACCTATGTAATGTATAGTATTAAGTATATCAGTTATCTAGTACCCATAACACAAGCTCTACTTAGCTTGGGGCTAGATAATGTTGTGTGGAATGTGTCCAGCATTTATTTATTTATTTTATTTTATTTATCTATTTGTGTAATCCCTTAGTCGACATCCACAAGAGAAGACCGAGGAGTCTGTTCTTAGGCCGGATACTCCACGGTCACTTCTTGATTATAGCCGTATTTAGTTTTTAAAAGAGATCTGTGAAATTGAACCTGTTATACAGACTTACAGTAACGTGGTTGCAGCCGTGACATGTTGTTGCACATTTTTTCAGGAACAGGCGTTAAGGGTCTCCAGGATATGACGTCAGAGAGAGACTAAGGTCGAGATAAATAGAGCGTACTTCACTGAGGTCTAAGCGTTACTTTGAAATCGTCCCGTCACTGTCACACAAATGTTAAAACACGCGTATTAGAGAGAGACGGACGATGTCAAAGTAAGGCTTAGACTTCATCACCGTGAAAAACGTTCTATTTATCTGGGCATAAGTGTTTTTTTAATAACAACAGATACTGACCTGCCTAGTATCTTTGAAACGCAGCCGTTGGACACTTGCAGTATCCTACTGATATCACAAGGTCGGGCTCCAGAATGCGCTAGTTCTACGATCTTCTGCCGCGTTGAATCAGGCAGTGGTCGACCGTTGACGTAGACCCCGCCGAGTTGATTGATGCCGCTGTGGCCGGCGGAGGAGCACCCGAACAGACCTCCGCCCATAGCCGCGCTATGCATGAGCTCATCTACGACAAAAAAAAGACAGTAAAATATATATCATCATCATCAGCCTGAAGAAGTCCACTGCTGGACATAGGCCTCCCCCTTAGAATGCCACGACGAACGGTCTTGAGCTGCCTCCATCCACCGACTCCCCGCGACGTTTATAATGCCTTTAGTCCATCGATAAACACATGTTTATGTTCCATGTTTGTAAACACAAACAAAGTGCACTTTGTCTGGTAGAAATTGTCGCTACAAAGCGATAAGATGCTAATTTTAGTGTTTAATTGTTAAATTGTTTTATATAATGGTGTGCAATAGAGTATTATTGTCTGTCTCATAATCATAGCTCCTTTTGTCCCAAAAATTAAAGAATATGTACAGTAGCGGCCGCACTCAAGATATCTCACGACTTATTTAATGGTTTATCTAAAGATTTTATAAAGAAAATTTTACAATTTTAATGCAACCGTTAAATTTCTATGATTAATTTCCTTTTGTTTTGTCGTAGTCGGGTAAAGAGAATAGTAAAGTATCTATGTGTTTTAGCGTTTCGGAGGCTTTTTTGCGATACACCAACGCTACGTTCTTTATTAACATTGGCAATTGTTAATATTGAAGGTATGTAAGCATCTTTCATTCGACATCCTGTTGTTAGCTCGAGATTTCAAAAATGATATAAATATTTCTAAAGTACCCCTTTATTCTATTAAGTTACCCCGCAATTTTAAACTCAAGTGGATTTTTAAGTTTTTAAAACCTTTTTGTTGAATGTTTTTTTTTACAATTTCACTTATTTCTCTATAGATTACTATCGTCTATCTACCACAAAGCCTTCAACGCATCTTCGGCAAAAAATTAAAAAACTTACCCCTTTTAATAATCCGCTTTGCAGAAATAAAAAGGTTCAATCCAAAAAGGGTTTCGTGGTCCCAGAAAACCACAGTTTTTTACAGCTTTTATCTAATCTTTGACAGCCGAGACATTGTGTTGGATCCGTTAAAGACTTTACAATGTCTGGAGAATAAGTCCTCCTATGTCTGGAGATTTTTTGGCAACCACATTAGGCTACAACACAGCGAAAAACAAAGATATTTTTCGTTACATTTTACGAAACAAAACAGCTAAGCTTGTCCACGCTAGACCGAGGAAAATTTGATAACTTAAACTCATAATCAGCAAACTTTAGACGTACCTACACTGCTAGACCAGGCTTCCCCCAGAGAATGCAATGGGAGGAGAGGAATTGCCATAATCACCACGCTAGGCAGGTGGATTGATAATCGTAGTATTGGTGTAGTGTATTCAGGTGGATGCTGCTGCCCATCCCCTGGTGTGCTTTTACGACATCCACGGGAGACGGAGGAGTCTATTCTTAAGTCAGACATGCCATGGACAGCCGGAAACACCACGGATAATCCGGACACGCTTCGGATACCAAAAACTACATACGGCTAAATCCGTGATTTTATTTAGCTTCCGACTACAACTAATACTTAAGTTGAAAGCCTTTACTATAGGATCGTGCATTTGGCTATCCTCTACAACATTTTGATACTCATTTTCACCTTTCGCGTAGTCAAGTTACGTTAAGTTAGGTTAAGTTATTATTTTTTTATAGCTTTTTAGTGATCAATATATACGTAGGTACTTAATATATTTTCGGAAAAAACTCATCAAGCATATATATATATATATATATATATATATATATTACATTATTATATATTTATAGGTATTATTAAATTTTATTATACCTATTAATAATATAATTTTTGAGGTTGAATAAAAAGAAGAAGAAGCATTAACTCAACCACCACCTTAAAAACTATTTACGTGTAATAATAATATGTACACAAAACAAAAATGAAAATTATAAGTTGAATATACAATCGTAAGTAGGTGTATAGCTCTGTGTGATGGTGAAAGGGCCTTCAGATCAGCATTTTATGTTACTTCATGTTGCCACGCTGCAGCGCTGGTCTTCTGTTAAGGCCATTGTTGACCTCACGAAAAAAATGCTCATTATTTCCGCCATATTGCATTTAGAGTGACGTCACTACTGCCTAGTGCCTACACGCGGAACGTGAAGAAACTTCAGATGATTTCCATTTGTCAAAATCCGATACGACAGATTCGGAGCTAAGGAAAAGATGAACAAAGGGGCATAATATAGAATGCTTAAATCATAACTCTCCTTATAATTTGCCGTTGTCGGGAAAAGATAACCGGGGTGTCAGACTCAAAATAATCAAAGTTAGACAGTTGCAAACAATAGACTCAATTGACGGCTGGAGAACAATCTAGGTTCATTGAAATAGAAACATTTTAAAGTATAGTCCATTGGACTTTTGTAGAGCTGACCATGAAACCGCCAAACCAATTACAATCCTTTATCGTTCCACAAAATTACAGATGGTCTCATAATACGAGCAATTATGACCTCTGTTTACAATCCAATGGACTTCTATAGGAGTGCGTTTGCACATGCGGCGTTGATATCATGCGTCGGCGCGGCGTGGCGTGGCGGCCTGAGATAATACTTTTTACCCTCCCTTTACAAACGCCTCGTGGTAAAAAGTTAACAATTGGATGCAATTTGTGGGCGAATTTAGGGCAGGCCATTGATTGAGGCGGGTGGGGGCCAGTTTATTGTTTTGTCCCGTTTTTTTCTACAACCGCGTCTGATTTCGCGCGTTCGTGCTCCGATTGCGAATGTGGAATTAGTTCTTTGTTTTAGAAGTCTTTTGGAATTTTCGATTATTGGTGATGATAATTTTCTAATTACCTGTCCTTACCATGATTCATAGCAATTCAGTTAAAAATTTATTCAGTACAAAAAAACGGTTTGTGGTTGATTTTCATCATCATTAGCAGAAGTCTATAGAACTTCTAATACTGTGCCTTTAAATATAGCTGCGGACATCACGGAACCGATATTTTGTACTGAACAGTTTTGAACTGAATGGCTATCATCATGCGACTCATGGTAAGGCCTCTGAAGATGTTGAAGAATGATTCATCATCATCATCATCAGCCTGCCACGACTAACGGTCTTGAGTCACCTTCACCCACCGACTTTCTGCGATGTTTATAATACCTATCTTTAGTCCATCGAGTTTTTTTCGAGCCTTCCTCGTTCGGTTTACTTACTATATAAATCATAAAAGTTTTCCTAGCTTTTAAAACCTTTTTAATTTCTAATGGCTTTTTCAGACAGTGCTTAAAGCCACAGTTATGCAAGACTGATCAAAAAAGTCTGGTGAAAAATGCCACTACCGATGTTTTCCTAACACGGCCATATCAATTTCATAACACCTGAAATAAACACGCTCCGACAATTAATATAGGTGCGACTACTTGTGCTCGTAATCACACTTCTTGGTCGCCGAGTCGCGCGACTAACAAGCGAGGCTGTTAAAAGAACAATGGACAATCGTTGTGGTGTGGGACAAGTTGTGAGCGTTCAGCAATATTTCGCATTGACGTGGGATTAAAGTGGGATTTTTGTGGAAATTGGTTCGTACATAAAATGGAGTCCATTTTATTTCTTTGTACGGAAATATTTTACAAAACGTAACAAAATATATATAAACGTGTTTGAAAACATTTTGTTTTTTTTACGTATTCTCGCAAAGAAAAAGACTTCAACGCGCTTGAAGTGCTACGCCATAGGCAACCATCTTTTGAAGATTCGTAGTCTGTTTTCACAATGTGTTTCGTGGGATCAATATAGGTACTTAGCCCAGAATCATTTATTTTAAATAACGGCACATACGTTTTTTTTGTTCAATATACAGTAATTAGTTGTATTATTATTTCTGTAAATAAAGTTATTTAAAAAAAAACTTTATATATTATTGAAATAGTGTTCAGTAAAATTCCACGCTCGTTATTTGTTTGATTTTGACATTCTAAATTACGGAACATTTAACCCGCTCCCGCTTCAGCTCGTGACCCATTCCACGGTGCCATCAGGCACGCGTGTTGTATGAGGGGGTGTTTTAATTTCAGAGGTGCAATTTATTCAAGCGATTTATTTTTAATCCCCGTTTTTACGGCACCACGCTATAAACCAGTTGTACGTAGTTATACATTTTTTAGTTTTTATTTATTGTTATTTTTCCAGAGCTGAGCGAAACGGTGACATTCCTCAGTACCTACAGGGTGTAAATATTTTTAGTAGAGACTGTGTGTTCGAGCATTTTTTTAACTTGAAGCCGGCTTGGCTTCGCTTGCGTGATAAAGATTCAAAAGTTAGCTTTTCTATGTGTCAATTTAAGCTAAAATCTATCTCTCTGTCTTTCATCAAAATCGGTTTAGCGGAACTATGTGATTAGTTTTTTAACATCAAAAATTTCGTGTTTATGAAATACATCATCTTCAGCCTTTAAAAGTCCACTGTTGGTCAAAGCCTCATCTATAATATGCCATGACAACCGATCTTTAGCCGCTCCCATTCACTGACTTTTTTGCGACCTTTAAAATGTTGTTGGTGTGAGGATTTTTTTCTAAACAGCATCATCTAGTGGTCACCACTCAAGAACTGACAGTTTTTTGAGCTATATGACCTGTCCATTGCCACTTCAATATGCTGAGTCTAAGAGCTACGTTGGTGATCTTAATTCTTTTACAATAAACAAAATAATATACAAATATATTTTGATGACAAACAATATACAATTTGAAATATTATTTTAACAGTTCTGTTAGTATGAATATATTCAATTTAGATAAGTACCTATTTTTGATAAAACTTCATAGGAAAAGTAGTTCAAACTCAATTTACTAATTTTATTTGAAAGTTTCAAATATATAAATCACAGAAACTCAGGGAACGATTAATCAAAATTCCATAATTATATACTTCAGTACATAAGGGTGACGACCCCGTACAGACACACCTGGCACAGACAATCTCCCCTAAATACTCTTCTTATTATTATTTTGTATCTGTTTTTGAATTATCCAGGGGTGGTTTAATCGTACGGCAAAACGCCATTTTGAATCATCGAAATCCTGTTTTAAATTAGACCTTTGTTATATAAAACGGCCTCAATGCCCTTATGTGTTTGTTTAAAGTAAGGCCGTTGTTCGTGTTTGAAATTCGTTCCATCTTTTTAAAACTTAATAGTTTAAAATTAAAATATGTAGATGGGTTGAAAACTAGTTTAGTTAACAATGGTACTTGAGATCTCTCGTTCATATTCAGTGTCCAAAATATCTCAAACTACTTATCTCGGGTGAAAATAATAATTGGATTTTTTTTTAAATTATGGATAATAATGCAGTTAGCATAGTAACTGTACAAATTTTAGGTAGGCAGGTTACTTTTAAGTACCTTATTATGACTAACTGCAAGAATTTTACCTAACCTAACCTAATTTCAGCACACGAGTGATGAAATACAAACAATAATAAAACTTTCATACACAAATCAGTTTTTCCTTATTCCACATCACAAAGGTCTCTCATTTTTTTTGCGATAAGTTGCTAAAATACGTATCTGAATTTAAAAATATTAAACACACTCAAATCTATAATAGCAACAAATAAATTATCAAATAAATTCGTCATAGACTCCATTGACTACAAGTCGTTTGTCTGTCCTGGCATAATTTATCGTATGCGTCGTCAACCACGCCCCTAATGGATGAGCACAAAAAAACCATTCACAAACTGTGCTAAAATGTTATTGAGCCGTTTTTACGCATGTTATGTTTTTTTATCAACTACTAGATATGGTATGGTGATATTTTTATCCCCGTTGACATTTCTACTGAGAAAAATGAAGAAAAAAAAAATACTATGCCCTTTTATTGCCTTTATATGGAAGAAGGGCAGTTTTACTTACGCTTGTTTTATGACAAAAAGGATCACGTTGGCGTTGTGAGGGTTAAAGTTCTTAATATATAAATGTATGTTAATACATGTTGCGAATCGGGCTATGGAAAGAGCCATGATTGGAGATTCACTACGTGATACAATCCAAAATGGAAAGATCTGTAGATGAACCAAGATTACCGACAGGTAGGAAGTTGAAGCTGAAGGTCAAGTTGAAGTGGCAATGGGCAGGCCATATAGCTCATAGAGCCGACAACCATCGGGGATATAGGTTCTTGAGTGGAGACCACAAGACAGACGACGCAGTGTAGGAAGTCTCTTGGATGGAGGCGGCAAAGAACGTTCGTCGTGGTATTCTATAGACGATATATCCATCGGTTGACTTCTATTTGCTGATGTGATGACGATTTAAATGCAATTAAAAATACTATTATTAGTCATTTGAGTAATGCTATTATACATTACTAAGTTTGAAATAATTTAATTACATTAACCACTCTAAAACCTCCACAAATCACTCAGATCAAACAAAAGGATTTAGCTATACATTGTTTGGATTTAGTTTGAACAAAGATTTTTGATTTAACGTCTACTTATCTTAAATTTTGGCAAATTTATCGGCTTACAAAGATAAACGGCATAAAATTAAGTATCCAAGTTCAGAATACAATGACTCAAGAATGAGTGAATTGCAGATATTGAAATAAATACTTATATGGCAAATTTATGGAATCAATACGTAAAAATACGTTATAATATACGTATTTTTTTGTTTTAGTATTTGTTTAAAAGCCTACTCATTTGTCTTTAATAATTAATATTAATATATTCATACATTGGGACACCCCTGTAACATAATTTTTGTTACGACATTTTAGACAAAAATTCTAATATTTAGTTCATTAAGATTTCGTATCGTAAGTTTATAAAAAAGTATAATACATATGCCAGAGACAATATCTAGAGAAAAAAGGAAAAGTTGCACAATTTAATTCACAATGCGACAATGTCTGGGAACCGGTACTCAATCATTAAAATTCCAGCGCTAAGAAAACACTGTTTATCTCTCTCGAACAAGCGTCTTTCCGGTCTATTTGTCTTTATCTTTCTCATAATGTGACACGATAGTCGCAAGCTCGGTTAGCTTGGCCCGAGTTCGTAATTATATTTTGTTCGAAGATTTGCAGCGAAGTTTTCGTTCAGGTTTGAAACTTGTTTTTATAGTTAGTAAGACAAAAACAAGTCAGGAATCTTTGCTCATGAGGAAGGATCTCTAAATGGTCAACGGAACGTCAGCAGGAGAATAGTAAAGTACGTGGTGTATAGTCAATAAATTCTACTAGTCAAATCGACTAATAAAATAAAATTTCAAAATGGCGTCAACTTTTTTTACTTCTGACAACGTGATCACATAGGAAACTTGAGGTTTGGAAATCAATCATTCTAAGTAGTAACTAAAACTGAAATAATTGTGATTAAAAAACGTCACTTTATTGAGCCACATCCTAATGTCACGGTGACCAAGAAAAAGAACCAGTGACTTGAAAGAAGATGACTCTTTTTATAATAATAACACTTTTGTAACAGACATTTAGGTGCTTGATATTCAATAAAGTAAATAATTGTAGGAAAGAAACGGTCATGTTGATGACGGAAAACAATATTTAGTTTGAAGGACACAATCATCATCATAATCATAATATAACAATAACATCAAGACTAACAAGGTAGCAACTAACAACAGTAACCTAACTTCAACACTTCACAATAGGTACTCGAGTGTTGCAAATATACAAGTTGCCAGTTTACAAGTTTACAAAGAGCAAGTTTCAGGCTTCCTGGCTAACGGCTTGACTTGAGATTTGGTTTGAGGTCTGTACTATTGGCTCTCACTCTTGACTCGATAGCTAATTTTTAAGTTTTTGACTATTTCATATTTAAATTGCTTTCATGTTTGACGACCTCTGTGGCGCGGTGGGCTTGTAGCCAGCTGAGATGCGAGAGGTTGCCGGTTGATTTCCGCTGCAGGAATGTTTGTATTATCTGCAAATATTTGTTCCGGGTCTGGGTGGTATCGTACCATGGTACTCGTAGTTCCTCTGACTATGTATGTGACTGTTGGGTGTTATGTTATGTAAATTGACCCTTGACCCTTTCGGCTGTAGTGTTTCTACTTTAAGAAAGAGACTGAATAACACTTTCTTTGAACAGTTTAATCCGTAAACAAAACATTATATTTCGTTATGTACTGTTTAGATTACCTAGCTCAAAATTGATTACCCAGTAAAATTTTATCGTGATTGTGAATGACCCATAGGTATTACTTAGCGTTTTTTTATGTATTTAGTTATTTAAAAAGTAATATTATGTTTCTACAAGTGGAGACCTTTAAATGGCCTCTAAATTACTATATAAGATACCATTTTGTTTTTATGTGCCGATGGTTTTCCTAAAATAAATAAATAAATCGCTGTAAATGTAATTGTGTAAATGTGCTGTGGTGTGTCCGGCCTAAGAATAGATAGACCCCCACTCCTCCCGTGGATATCGTAAAACCAACTAAAGGATTACACCAAGGGCATTGGTAATCATAGTATTCATGTTGAGTACTCAGGTGGATGCTGGCCACGATTTACGAACGAATTATTCGATTCGAACGATGAATATATCAAAATACTTTTTTTGTTGCACAATTTAAGTTATTTGCATTCATAATAATATGGATAACATATTTAAGAGTCATAAAGTAGATTTCGTAAACACGTGGTAGTTTTACAGGCTTTACAAAGGACTCGAGTTGAAATGAATGAACCCAAATAGTAACTAGATGCTCTTGTGTTCGACGGACATAACAGTAACATTCCATTTTAGTTACCATTTAATAAATATTGTAAAACGAACTAAGTATTTGTCGTTGTGTGTCTGAGTAGCCAGCAGAGACGCAAGAGGTGCGGGTTCAATTTCCGCTGCGGGAATCTGCAAACATTTGTTCTGGGTCTGGGTGTTGTGGTACCTTGGTACTCGTAGTTCCTGATACAACACAGGGAATCACTAGGGGATCCTAGTATGGGATCAGGGCTATGTATGTGACTGTTGTGGGTGTAATTTCACGTCATTTGTTTTTAAACTAGGCTTTACTTGTAACCTTTAACGGGTGTAACTGGGGCCTAAGGGCCTCTTATTGTTATTATTTTTAATCGTACAACAACATATAAGGAAAAGTTATCTTCTTCTTAATAAATGAAATTGTATTAGAGAATAATTAAATGTTATCCAGCTGTGATGTGGTTTGGTATGACGTTTACTGCAAGCACACGACCAGCCCCCGTATTGTCTATAACTGGTAATCGCTTTCGAATACGATTTTAAGATACATTGCTCTTTATGTTTCGAATATTTCTGCTCTTGGAAAAGAAGCTACAACACGCAGCGTAATGTACTATGTTTTCTGAAGTACTGGTCCGACGTCTTATCGGTTGTTACACGCCTTCATAGAAAATAGTACTTCAGAAAATGTGTTTTGACGTGTTCTCGGATTGGGTGTTCACAGTATATCCCTGGTATTAGTGTACTATGAATAATTTAGCAATAGTAAAGTGTTTATACCTTTATGTGGCATCTTCCAGAAGGCCTCTGCCGCCGTGGTGGGTTCCCGCGGCGGCGGCACCAGCCCGCCCACCAGCGTGGTGGCAGCGTGCGCGGGCGCTGGCGCCCCCCGCCCCCAGCCCCCGTGCAGCGCCACCCCGTACACCGTCCCGTAGAGCCGCTCAACCCCCTCGAACGCACTACCCCCCAACTTGCTGGCCTCCTTTATGCTGGTGAAGCTGTAGCTCAACAATTTTTTTAAATTAACCCCCCTTTTTACTATGCTTCTTGTAGAAATCGCGGCTAATAGTTATGTGACCTGCAAAGAAAAATAATCATATTTATTGTTGCACACACATTAGTATATTAGGGTCGTATTCATAAACCACGCAGTGCTCGCAAGAACATGCTAATACCAATTTTAATGAATGTGCCAATATAATAATATCATACGCTACGATATCTTCTTTACACTGCGTGGTTTAAGAATACAGGGTCTTTATTTTAAATGGGACAGTATGGGGATATCCGAATCCATAAGAGATACGGGAAAACTGTATTTGGAACCATTTGCTCATTTTATATGAAAATGATTTTGGCATAGTTATTTTTTTGGTCTAGCGTGAGTTCTCCATAAAAATGAGTTGTTTTGGTCAAAAAATTTTTTTATGCGTGTCGACTCAATTTCATGTAAGGATTGTTTCATTGTATCGGATGAAAAAAATCTGAGCAGTAGAAGTTAGTCAAATTTTATAAAATGTTTTCTCATACAAATTGTAAGTAATCTGGTACCTACGTTAATAAAACTATCGCAATAAATTTTCAAAATGGCCTCCCTCTTGCTGGTTCCAGGTACGGGTACGTTTTAGAACATCTCTAGTGGCATTAGACAACCTGTATAGTCATTAAGTATTACACCTCAAATAAAATTAGTCTTAAATCAGATACCTAAGTGAGTTTCGCATACTATAAAAAAAGAAGTTGAGATGGGCTGAGGTGTGCCCGGCCTAGGAATAGACCCCTCCGTCTCCTCCCGTGGATGTCATAAAAGTCGACTACGGGATTACACCAGGGAATGAGAAGCAGCATCCACCTGAGTACTTAACGCCAATACTGCGATCACCAATTCGCCTTCCCAGCGTGGTGATTATGGCAAATCCCCCATTGTATTCTATGGGGGAGGCTTCGTTGAACAGTGGACGTCTAACGGCTGATGAAAAAGAAGAAGAAGAAACAAAGAAGGGGATTGTTTCAGTGCAAAAACATTTAAAAAATTCACCCCCAAATTATAAAAATCTCATCTTTTCTAGAAAGACAGCATCCTTAATGTTGTCTATGACAGGCCGCACCTACTTCGTGACCCACGAAGAAAGAAATCCACGTTTTAAAACAAAATTGACCTCGATAGATATCGCATCATCAATTACAATCAGCGTCATTACGCTCCTTTGAAGTGCCTCTCTTTCTCTCCACACTAGAAAGAGAGGAATAGAAAGATCCTACTAATTGGTAGATGATGGTGCTGAATTGATGTGAAAGCGCCATCTATTGTTGCATAGTACAAATAGCTCCGTGTTTCGATAATGATCAATGGTAAATGAAGTTAGTCATACCACCCATAGAGCAGCCGCCGAACGGTAGTCGGTCCGTATGAACTGTTTTTTTTTATTTTATTTTATTTGAGACATTGAGTTCGGGTGATTAGGTCATGTTTGAGGTAGTAGGTAGCACGTAGTGTGTTAGAAATTTAAATTTTTGGTCGTAAATCTCATCTCACTTATATTATGCGAAAGTTTGTGAGTATGTTTGTTACTCCTTCACGCAGAAACAGCTAGAGTGATTTGGTTGAAATTTGGAATGGAAATAGCTTATGCTCTGAATTAACATATAGGCTACCTTTTATACCGATATTCCAACCCGATCGAGACTTATGCGGGTGGAACTGCGAGGCACAGCTAGTATTAAAATGTTAGGCGAAAAGTCTGTCTCACCTTTGTCGAAAAGAGACTACATCTACTTTTATTTAATTTTATTTTCTAGTGTTTTTTCGAGTTTAATTCGTGAAATTATCGTAGCATTTTAACCAATGTAGCTTATTAAAAATGCATGAGTGTATTGAAATTAAATAAAAGTGCATTGTGTGACTTTTCAAAAGGTAGAAATTTTACACTAAAGTTTTAACTACCACTTTACTAAAACATGACTTGACTAAAACTTTGGCGACTTGGAAAGAGTGTTACGTTGCAAATTGCAAAATATAAAATACTTGCAACTGGTAACTTAAGTACGAAGCCAAATAAAAACAAAAAAATATGAAAAATATATTAGGCTAGTATATTTAACAGAAAGATGGCAAAAATAGTTATTTGTTATACAAGAGTGCAAAGTTGCTTTTTAACCGCGTGCTCAATTATGATGACCGAGCAAGCGAAGGATTCTAAAATTGAATAATCCTGAGCGTTAGCGAGGGATCAAAAGAGCACGAGGTGAAAAATCTTTGCACTCGAGTGCAACACGTAACTTTTCATCCCACCTCAGCGAGGAAATGACTTAATGCAAAAAAAAAACATTTACAATCACAAGATACTTTTGCGCATTTTTACAGTTTCAGTTAATTCTGTTGGCGTCAAATAATCTTCCTCGTCGCAGAATCACTCATTTTAGGTTTTTCACTTGTTTTCAAGTTCCTAGTTTTTAACCTAAGGTTTTAACAATATGACGTGAAAGTGAAAGCAAATTAAAAAAATAGTAATACACCAAGAAGGTTCCGAGTCTGAGTTTTGAACAAATTAAAAAAGGTTGTATGATAAATTCGGCACCATGGAGGTAAAAGTAAATAGGTTTAATGATGTTTTGAATTCACAAACTTAGTGCACACGCTGCTCTAAATTCAATTTTACTTTATCCTCTAGCGGATAAAAACGGCTTTTGCACTCATATATTGAATAGCACAAATACTCTTTCCGAGATGGTGGCATGAAAAATATATTATTACTGCGATAAACTTAACAGACCAAACAATCTAATGACAGACGACATCCAACTCCCTCCTACTACTGCACTATTACTTTGTATCATTGGTTTTTTGTAGTCACCTTGCCTCAGAGACTAACTTCAGGTATGGTGGTCCTGGAAAGGGCATAGTGACCAACGGTGAAATTACAACCGTGTTAAAAGATTCCCCCCTAGATACATGAGTAATTACATGTCTACATAATCAACCAGAAATCGCATCAAAAAGTCACAGGTACTCAAATATCAGGCACGTATTTGATCTTTTCAAGTCCCAATCGAACGTTTCTTTGATATACTCCCCCTACGAGGCACAATGGACCCAAGGCAGGATCTGGGGGTTATAAATTTTACTCACTTTGACTATAAGGGCTCAAAGTGGAGTGTACACTAATGTGAGAAGTTGTCGAGTATTTGCGTACGGTCGGACTGTGACCCTTAATGAGCTTGTTTTTATTCTTTCAGGGCAAAGTGACCTTGTATTTAATATATGAAATTTTTAGACTATGAATTTCAGAATAAGTAATATTTTCTCCGTTATAAAGAAAATACATACGTAAATACAGTTCTTAACACGTTTCGGCGGGGTAACGGCTGTAACCGTATTTTGAAAGTTCGTAAAATATAATAATATATTTATTTCAGGCTACCAAGGAAATGTACAATAGATATACCTAAGCAATAACCCCATTGAAATATTAGACTTTCATACATATTTTGTGGTGTGTTCAGCCATCTGAGTCCATCTTGGTGCATCCATCGGAGTACCCAACACTGGTGATTAACCAGCTGAGATGCGAGAGATTCCGGGTTCGATTCCCGCTACTATTCTATATTTTAATCTATCTGTGCACCAAATTTCATCAAAATTGATTTAACCATTTTGGCGTGCAAGCACAACAAACATTCACACATAATTTATCAACCGACTTCAAAAAAAGGAGGTTTTCAATTCGACTGTATGTTTGTTACGCGATTACCCCGCCAATTATGAATTGCATTAATTGATTATTGTTTTTGTTTGGTAGGTCATACTTCAGATGTGGGTCCATATAATTTTAATCGAAATTGATTCAGCGCTTATTGAAAGAAGTCGGGTTTTGTTTTTTTTTAAACTTAGCTTTTTATTTATCGTTTTCATATTCATAGGGATTATCTTTGCAATCATTTAAAACGCTTATCAGTTCAACCAAATGCGAACCTTTCAAGTCGCCTTCACTTTCCCATGCCCTGAGTGACGTACAACACAAATATGATACATCGTATCTGCCAGCTGACAGACCGACAGTCTTATCTGTCGGATCGCGCTTTGTACAGACTCCTTCATCCACGGTGTCCAGTTACTCAAAACTTGTTTCTAATTATGATAATTAGCCGCCAATTTAAGTGCGTAAGTTAAAGATATTGGAGTATGATTTATATCAATGCAAAAATCACAGATTCTGCCTAAGAAAATTAAGGTTTTTAGTATTTTTGTGGGAAGCTCCTATATATAATCTTAAGTAAGATTAGAGTAGACACAGAAGATATTGACAAAAAGATTTTCAAAAACTTACCTTTTACTTTTAACAGCGTTAAGTGCTTGGAAGTCAAAATTAAATTAGTGATCTTCATTGTCTTGCCCTTATCCAAAATCGTTTTTTTGGGGTTAACACAGTACGTATTAAATTAAATTAGTTTACTCAAATTAAATTAACGATTTTAAGCTAAAAAAATCACAGTTTGGAGGCTTGTGTCTACATATTTGACAAGCAACTAAAAGAGCGTGTGGTGTGCACCACACGGTTTTTTGTATGGTATTTGAGGTTCTCAAACTGTCCACTAGGGGCACTCTTCAGTATTGCTATATAAAAAACCGTGTAGTGTACACCACACGCCCGTGTAGTTGCTTGCTAAAAATACACGAGTCTAAGTGATTTTTAAAGTTGAGCTTGATTTTTAAACAACATAAACTTACCTAAACTTTGTATATTTTTACAAGCTTTTATTAAAAGTTTAAACAAGTTTATTGTTAAGTTTAGTTTGTAGGTTAACTTGACCTGTTAGTATGTATTTTAGTTAATTTGGGACAAACCTTGAAATTGAATTTTGAACCAGTTCTACTCAACCGATTGAGCTGTAATTTTTCACACCGGTCAAGTTTAGATGACAATACAATATTATGGTTTCGGCGAGCTGATCTCATGATGGAGACGAAAGATGGAGAACTGAACTCCACGATGATTAATAGTAGCCTGGCAGTATTTGCCAATTACTAATTCAATAAAAGATTGCTATGAAAAATATTTTTTTCAACAAAATCATATTACATTTACCGTCCGCAATAAAATTCTATGAATAGTGAAACACAGTACCAACATAGCGAAATCAAATCCCATTTGCAACTTTACAGACACGTTAAAGTGCTCTTGAACATTCGAAAATACAGAGAAAAAATACCTAAAATGTAGAAAAAAATACAGTTTTCGTTGTAAGTGGCCGTCTGAGCACGTCAAAGGATCCAACTTGGAAGCAGCGGCATGGAAGAAAATATAGGTAGTACTAATCTACAGAAAGTTTCACTTCATGACCCTAGCTTGAGTCCGTGACGTTACCGAGCGAAACTTATTCGTAAGTAATTCCAATTTAAAAATTTGTGAAATGTCATAATGCGTGCAAGCAAATACCAAGGAATTTTTGTATTCATGGCAAAAACCTTAGTCCTTATTCTAACGCAAAAACGCTTTGCGCATGACAGCTCATATTCAATTTGACAAAAAAAAAGAAGGTTGAAGACCATTGATGTTCTAAAGATGAAACATATCGTCATCATTAGCAGCCTTTAGAGGTCCAATAGGTACTGGACAAGGCCTCCCCCAAAGAATGCCATAATCATCTTGGATTGATGACCGCAGTATTGGTGTTAAGAACTCAAGTTGCAGTTGCCCATGCCCAGGTGTCCCCCTTAGTCGAATTTGACGGCATCCACGGGAGGAAATGTAGGAGTCTATTCTTAAATTGGACACGCAGCGGCAATTGTGTATACAGTTAGAGTAAAACATGGATTAAAACATTTGTGGGACAAATGTTTATATGATCTGCAAATATTTGTTCCGGGTCCGGTTGTTGTGGTATCATGGTACTCGTAATTCCTGATACCAACGACACAGGGAAACCTGTGTGATGTGTGTGGGAACAAGACTACGTATGTGACTGTTGGATGTTATGTTATGTTAATTCTGAATCTCAGTTCCCTTAGTAGAAGAACGCGAGGGAAATGGCAGGCGAGTTGAATCCTTGTACAATAGAGTTAACAAGGAAATTAACATTTACCTGCTACCTCACAATAAATGTAAGATTAAATGGCTTAAATCTTTAAATTACGAAGATACTGAGGACCTCCTAAAGATTACTCAATGGTGCCTACACATAAAACACACACACACATACTCTCTCTCTCTCACACACACACATACACACACACACGCACAAACTTTTATTTTTAGATTCGTTTTTGTCAGCCTTTTTGGTTGGAACTAATTGCTTTAAAGGAGGAGGGCGTTGGTGTCTGTAACACAGTTTTCATACTTCTACAGACATCATTGTTTCAAAACACATTATTCTATATTTTTGTTGTTCCTCAATAAATGTTTATTAAATTAAAATTAAATTAAAATCTAAAGATAATTTAACATTGCTCACCAATACGAAGTGACACAAGCTAACATTGGAGGCTGTATGCAAAGCACTCTAAATGGGGATAAAGTCGGCAACGATTCTGTCCTTATTCTAGCTCGAGATAATGTTGGCTTGTCGGTGCTATTAATTCCGTGTCATGGAATTACTTTTAAGATAATAGAATCAATCATTTAATCAAAATAGCTAAGCAAAGCTGTTTATTCTGTAAACTTAATGAAGTTGGTTCCAGGTGACAGTACCGTAGCGGGATGCGTTCCGTTATTTTTTGCTAATATTAAACGAATTAACCGACTTCACATAAAGGAGGAGGTTCTCAATTCAGTTGTATTTTTTTTATTACCTCATTTCTCCGACGTTTATAAACCTATTAGAAAAATTATTTTTTGAATTGAATAGATTTACTTCCAGATTGGTCCCATTTTTTTCAGAATCCAGTTCTGATGATGGAATCCATGAGGAATTAAGGGAACTCCTCAAATATTGTAGGCAAACATATAGCGATTTTGATATTTTCAGCAACAGATCAAGTATTTGCATTCAGAAAGTATCATAACCCTTTCACCACTATGGTTTTTTCATCATTTTTTTTTCATCCAGATATAATAAAAATATATATCTATGTAATGTATTGTATTAAGTATATCAGTTATCTAGTACCCATAACACAAGCTCTGCTTCGCTTGGGGCTAGATAAAGTTGTGTATATCCAGCATTTATTTATTTATTTATTTACTAGAGTAGCAACTTATTAAAATATTTTATAACTAACATCACCAGCCTGTTTACGTTCACTTCTGGACGAGGCCTCCCCTATTGAATACAATAGGGGGATTTGCCATAATCACCACGCTTGGCAGGCGGATTGGTGATAGCAGTTTGGTGATGAGTACTCAGGCGGATGCTGCTGCTCATCCCTTTGTGAGACTTTTACTACATCCACGAGAGGAGATAGAGGGGTCTATTCTTAGGCCGGACACACCACGGCATCCTCACACTATTTATAAAAACATTGCTACAGATTTTCATGTTGTTGATGTATCGAATGTCTGCTCTTGCACCTCATTAGAGCCTTTGATTCGACACACATTAATGTCGCTTCTACTCTCCGTACTCAAACGAGTATATTCTAATCGCATTTCCTAGTTTACCTTCCGTTTTTCTGCAGAAAACTCGGTGCATTGAGCATATATTGAGTTTTACTAGAAAACTTCTTTGATGGTTGATTACTTCTGCTTGTTAACTAGCGGTTCGCTCCGAACTGAGACCTAACATGTAATCACGTGATGTAGGTAACTGACTTAAAAAAAATATTTAGATTTGGTACATTTTTGATTTAATTTTTTAAATTGCATGGGTTACAGCTTTCAGCATCTACCTGTACACTCAACACCAATATTGCGATTCGCCTGCTAAGCGAAAATCCCCACATTGCATTCTATGGGGGAGGCCTCATCCACCAGTGGACGTGTAACGATTGACGATTAATGTCATGTAAGGAGCCTCGTCAAGGCAGTGGCGGTTTTTGGGGGTAAGGGAGTGTGACGCCCCCCCATCTTTTTACCAAGATGGTTCTTTCAACATTGCTTACAAGGCCCTTGTCAGGGCCACCAATACCAAAAGCTGATCTCTGACTTAATGCAGGGTGACCTAGAAAAAATTATGATAAGAAGAAATAGTAGTTTTTAACAGGCGACACAATAAATAAACCTCTGTAATGATATTTTTTTTTTATTTTTTTTTCTTAGGAATGCAAACTGTACCTACTTAAATATATAAAAACTTTCACATAAAAACCTTCAAAAAAAGAAAAAATCCGTTATAGTCATTAGATAAATACACTTCTCATCAAAAAAATCGAAACACTGCAGATTTTCTTTCTGGCGACAAATAAACAAATAAGAAGATTATTTCTTTAAGTAAATATATCATTATATTTGCTGGCAGTTCGTAACCTTGTACTACCTACTGTTAAGTATATGACAATATTTTTTTTCATTTATGACAATACTTTTCTAATAATCTATTATAAATATTAACTTGAGAAATGTTTCGATTTTTTTGATGAGTGTATTATGCTGAGCACTCTATACTTGTGGTCAATACTCGAGGGAGCTACGCACATAAATACAATAATATAATATTTTATTAATGCTGACATTACTTAATAACACTAATTATTTCCCCATGCTGTATAATAATATGTATGTAGCGTGTAGGTAATGTATAATGTGAAGATTCCATGTTGCATAGTGGCTCATCACATAACAATGCTTGATATTGATTTATCATGCTGACACTACGCATATAACCCACTGTGCAGTTGTAGTCAAACTGTTACGTGTGTACCGATAGCAGATCAGATTAATAAGAGTCGCTGCATTAATTTTGATAATGCCTAATCATTACCCGAATGCGGCAAAGCAAAATGACGGTAATGATTTTAGCAGTCCATGTATCAGTTTTGTATAGATTTTTAAAATGAGGTATCAAATGAAGCATCTTTTTATTTCACGTAATAAAGGCTATGTGACGTCACACTGGCAATATGGCAGAAATTAAAATCAATTTTCCAATCTTATTTTGATTTTTATTGGTTTTCGTACAAAATGAAAAGGCCTGAACATTCAAAAAAAAATACCACACTGATATTAAACTACTCCACTAAAGAGTTATATATTTTTGGAGTTTACACATTAAGCACTTTGGCGTTTGATACTAAACTCATATTAATAATAATATTTTCGATGTTGGAAAATTGTTTTTAATGTACGCCATACAAAGTGTGACACTACACTGTATGTAGCTTTTTGTACGTGAAATATAAAGACGCTACATATATTTGATGCCTCATTTATTGAAATCTGTCAAATAGTTTTTGAACTTTTATTTCTTTTGTTTTCTCCCCGTGCTGTAGGTAGCGTGTCATGTATAGGTTAAGACGCCATGCTCGTCACTATGCATGTTATTGATCAATTGAACCGATACTATGCGTGCCATAAACCACTGGTGGTTGGAGACCTTCGTCTCTAGGTACTGATAGCAGAGACAATATCAATGGTTATATTGGTTTGATATAAAACGTTCATTATATTTAGTTAAATAGTTGGTTCTATAGTTTCTATATAGAACCATAAGTTAGATTCTAAGCATCAAGCAGTTATTACCCTTATTGGCAAGATCGTAAAGGGCTAAATAAAAATGAGTTTATTTTTTTTAATAAAATGTTCAAATCAAAATTTTCAACTTAAAATTCATCATAATTATCACTAGAAACGGGATATTTACCATGATTTTGAGCATTATTGATTCCCGATATTTCGGCACAGTTTCATGCGCCATGATCACGGGTAAACTCAAAAATCATGGTTTAATATCCCGTTTCTAGTGATAATTATGTTAACAATCATGATAGTTTCAAAAGTTAAAATTCATCATCCATTTTCTGTGTTTTTTTATAGTAAAAAGAACTTTTGAACACAAGAGAAAATAACGTGAAAATGCAAAAAATATTTTTTAACCATATTTCGATTTCTGCCTTGCCGAAAATACCGATTGATAACCAACAGTTTGGTTGAATCGAAAGATATTATGTTTAGTTTGTTTTGCCAGCCGTACCCGTCAGTTTTAAATCAATGTAACAAATCGCCCGCCGCATTGTGCTGACTGTACAAACGGCATTGCGCCGAGATCGTAATTTATTTTCTATTCTGACAGTACTAAAGTGTAGCCGACTTGTATTGGGCGATATTCGGTAGCTGTAAACAGATGAATTATTGTGTTGGATTCCTTTTACCATTCCATGGCGTATGGTAGACGCATCAAAGGTTCTTGATCATCTAATTATGGTCATCATAATCATTATCATCAGCTTGGAGGTACTAGTTCTGGGTAAAAATACATCCTATCCTACTAATATTATAAACGCGAAAGTTTGTGAGTATGGATGTTTGTTACTCTTTCACGTAAAAACTACTGAATGGAATTTAGTGAAATTTGGAATGGAGATACTTTACGCCCTGGATTAACACATAGGCTACTTTTAATCATCATCATCATCATCAATTTTCATCATTATTCACGCGGGTGAAACAGCGGGGCGCAACTACATACACACAACACTACATATGGGTACTACATATTCTCAAAATAGACAGACGCTTTCATCATCATCAGCCTGTAGAAGTCCACTGCTGGACATAGGCCTCCCCCTTAGAATGCCACGACGAATAGTCTTGAGCTGCCTCCATTCACTGACATTTATAATGTCTTGAGTCCATCGAGTGGAGGGCCTTTCTCTACTGCGTCGTCCGATTTGTGGTCGCCACTCGAGGACCTTTATTCCCAATGGCTATCAGTTCTTCGAGCTATATGACCTGCCCATTGCCACTTCAACTTGCTAATTCTGATTTCTGATCGATTCGATTCTGTCGGTGATCTTTGTACAGACGCATTAGCAACACACAATCAAATGTAATTTTTAAGTATAATTCAGAGCGATGCAATTAAGTTTTTTCCAAAATCCTGCGTTTCGTGAAAACTAACATGAATACGATGACACTTGAAACCGCAAAGAACATGCGTTTAATCTAAACCCGAGTTCCACCACTGTTAATTATAACCAACAACGTATTCAGCCTCGTATTTTTAAGAGTAGTGAAAAGGAAGAGGCCTGCCTTTGATAGCATTGCAACTTAAAAAGAGAGCACTCGACGAAATGGCATGGAATTTTGAAAACGCACGTGTCCTTTGATGTGGCCTTACAAATTTGAAAGCTGCGGTTATGATAGAGATCAAAGTTCAAAGGGGTTCATCATTTTAATATAAATAATCATCATCATCATCATCATCACCAGCCTGTTAACGTCCACTGCTGGACAAGGCCTTTATAAATAAATATAAATAATGCTGGACATTTCACACAACATTATCTAGCCCCAAGCTAAGCAGAGCTTGTGTTATGGGTACTAGATAACTGATATTCTTACTTAATACAATACATTACATAGATCGATATTTTTTATTATAAATAGAAAATACCCAGAGCACCCGGAACAATTATCTGTAGATCGTACAAATATTTGTCCCAAGGCGAGAATCGAACACGCAACCTCCTGCGTCGCAGGCGAACCTTCGCCCGCCGCGCCACAGAGGTCGTCAAATGCGTCGTCTTTGAATGCAATGAGCAAAAACATCCTTTAATTTTTAAGACATTATTTTTACAATAATTGTCGTATTGTGCTCGGCTTAAGAATAGACCCCTCCGTCTCCTCCCATGGATGCCATAAAATCCGACTGAGGGATTACACTAGGCCCTAGTGTAATCCCTCCCCCTGTAGTGGTGGGCAAACTTTCTTAATTGGGGGCCAGAAAGTTTAAGAAATTTCAGAGGAGGGCCAGAATAATAGGAAAAATGCATTTTGTGTTGAATTTTTAACCGACTTAAAAAAAAGGAGGAGGTTCTCAATACGGTTGAATTTTTTTTATTTTTTTGTTTGTTACCTCATAACTATGTCATTTATAAACCGATTTGGAAAATTATTTTTTATTATAATGGATATACCGGATTGGTCCCATTTTTATCAAAATCCAGTTTTGATGATGAAATCCATGAGGAATTGAGGGAACTTTTCAAATATTGTAGGCATGAATATAGCGATTTTGGTATTTTCAGCAACAAGTTATTGTTTTGTAAACCTTTAGCAAATGAAAACATGCAGATAACCAAATTCAATGGCGGAAGTCGGTTTTTAAATGAAAAGTTATCGAATGGAGGTTCGAGCTGTGACGAAGTAAATTCTGTACTCAACGATTTGATGGACGTCTCTAGGTCAAATTCTTCTCTATTAAATTATACTTGCAAGGAGAATTTCCCTGAAGACGTAACGACAAGAGATACATATAACTCGAGTACGACTTTAAACATAGGTACGAATTGCGAACTACGCGGCTAGTCTAGCTGGCTCTTTTACCTATGCGTGAATTATTCTACTGTAGAATGTACTTTATACTTCTGGACCGTTAAAATATAATTATCGCGGGTCATATACTATTCATGTCAAAGAACCGTCGGCGGGCCGGATAAAAAGCTTTCGCGGGCCGGAGTTGGCCCGCGGGCCGTACTTTGCCCATCACTGCCTAGGGCCAGCATCCACCTGAATGCTGGCCCTAGTCCTGCTGGTCCTGAATACTGAACACCAACACTGCGATTACAAATCCGCCTGCCAATCGTGATGATTATGGCAAATCCCCCCCCATTGCATTCAATGGGGGAGGCCTCGTCCAACAGCGGATATCAACCACCTGGTGATGATGATTCATGTTTTGCATAAAAGGCATAGCTTTATACATTTATTTTAATTTCTTCTATATCTTAAATTATTCAAATCTTGTAATGGAATTAAAATAAAAAGAATAATTCAAGATACATGAAAAGCTTTTTACTCAAAAAAGCCTGTATCTTAATCCTTATTAAGCCTCATCATCGGAAGGGTTAAGCTATTGAGACCAAAGAGGTGTTATTTTGAGCCATCAGAGATTATTTATTTTTATTTTTGATAAGGATATTATGCGTCGTAACACTAGGAGTCGGTATATCATACAATAAAAATATTATTAATAATATTTATAAGTTAATCTAATATTAGGCAGAACAAAATAATACTTATATGGTTTCGTTTTTAGTATCGAAGTGAGATATTTTCCATTAATATAAAAAAACGGACAAGTGCGAGCGAGACTCACATCTTGAGGGTTCAAAACCGTTAATTATTTCGAAATCGTCAGCGCCTTTTTCGAGTTTTAGTTTCTTTTTCCTACAAACTTCACCATCCCATTTTAGGGGTAAAAATAAAGAATTTCCTCAATTTTAGACTTTTTCCTTTATTTGTGGCACAAAACATCCTAGCATTCCTAATTTCAGAGTTGTGAGGTCAGTGACCTTACAATCCTGGAAAAATTCAATGAGGCTTTTCATTTTCACGATTTAAATACAAATATTTGGTTAGAATTATTAGCTTGTTTTTCTACGGCACTATAAGCTCGTAGACCTTTAGTTCGTACTTCGTAGATATTTGGTGTAAACTTTTTTTTTTTTTTGATACCTTTAGCCGTTCTGTTGAAAAAGGGCCTTGATAGAGGGACAGACAGACAGGCGGTCACCATAATGATTTTTCATGTGGAGGTACGGAACACTAAAAGTGAATGTTTCTTTATTTGTCCCGTATATGTGTGCCTATACTATCATCCGTTTGCGATTAAACTTTGGCGAGTTGTTGTGTGCATACTGAGGAAGCTTTCTAACTATGCGCGGACTATGTGCGGACCACGTGCGTACTACGCGCGGACGAAATCACAAGCGGATAAACTAGTGAAATATTAAAACATGTACCTACCAAGCAAGATGACCTGAAACAAACTGAAAAAAGTTCAATGTCCCAAAAGAATGAAGAAATGTTATGGAACCATTAACATAAGTAGCAAAATCCCATTAAATACCGTGTAACGATAGCATGTGAGAACTTTGAATGAATGGTCATGTCTTTCTTTGTCAGGAATATGTCATTAATACGAGAAAAAAACTGTCAAAGTGCTAGGCACCCCAGGGAGTTGTTGTATAATAGGCATGTCAACACTTGAAAACGCTGTTCAAATATAAATAATAGTTACAATGGTACACTTTTGCGACATCGACACTTTGTCGGCACGCCTGAATTGACTCTACTCTTAATTTATTGATTTTTTTGCATGACTTTTGACAGCGTACTCAAAAAATGTTTCTTTCGACTTTGTACGCGCCGCTTTACGTACATTGTGACTTTAAAAAAATAAAAAGACTTTATTTCAGACCACTAGATCCATAATTTTGTTAGTAAAACACTTGTTAGAAAAACCTATAATTAAACAAACAGCTTAATTTCTTATCTTACTACTGGGCCAAAATGCACTCAGTAATATTGACCAATTTATATATTACTAGTTGCGCCCCGCGGTTTCACCCGCGTGAATAATGATGAAAATTGATGATGATGATGATGAAAAGTAGCCTATGTGTTAATCCAGGGCGTAAAGTATCTCCATTCCAAATTTCACTCAAATCCATTCAGTAGTTTTTAAGTGAAAGAGTAACAAACATCCATCCATACTCACAAACTTTCGCGTTTATAATATTAGTAGGATTATAGTGATAGAGTGGTAGGTAATACTTTTATTTGATTTTGTAATTATTTTGATGTAAGAAATGTTCTCTTAAGAGGGCGCTCCGAAAATAAAATATATATGTATCGCTATTTATATTTTTCAACTAAGGTGTCTTAAATATTTATACTCAAGAACTACAAAGTGAAAATATATGTACTATGTTAATATATAGATAAATAAAAAAGTATTGCAAAAATAAAAGTTAAAGTTGCTTACAGCGGCGTTGATACAATCAAAGCCCCATTGTACAAAGTGCACTTTGAGGACTACTAGATGCTACTTCGACAGTCAAATCAAAGACGGTCATAGACGAACTTTGCGTTTGCGTTCAATCAAAGTAGACTTAGACTTTAAAAACGCGCTAGAAAAGTCATCATCATCAACAACCTACCTAGCCTGTAGAATACACCCCTAGAATACCACAACAAATGGTCTTGAGCTGCCTGCATTCACCGACTTCCTGCGACATTTATAATGTCTTTAGAATACCAAGGTAGCGAGATAAAACTTCACATTTTATAAATACCAGTATCTTGCAAAATAGCCCCACGTCACTGTCACCCATTGTGCCTCAAGTATCGCTTACCGCAAAAATTATCTGCTATCCAACAATACAACTGGATATCTCTATTTAACGAAATTACAAATTTTGTACGTACACAATAGACGTTGGTACATTATTTGAGTCGGAAACTTCAAAGATATGCCGTCTAAAGATGTTTTCGATTTCGTTTGTACTTTAAATATTTGCTCTAATTCTACGTTACATTCTATTTATTATGTGTATGTAATTTTCTAATGAGTTTTATTTTATTTTAGACATTAGATTTGAGCGTATGTCTCACGATTTTTATAAGTTATTGATAAAACAATTTGCTATTAGCAATAAACTGTGGCATTAATTTTTATTTACATTGTTTTAAAGTTGTCCAACGTTGGAATTACAATTAATTTTAGCGATCTTATTTAAAATATCAAACGTTCTATTGTTTCTATGAATTTAATAATAATACTTACTCAATGTTATTACATGTTTAATCTTTTTGCCTTTAATTTTATTAATGAACGAAATGTAAAAATGGCTTAGATATTTACTGAACAAACTTCATCATCATTACCACCAGCCTATTTACGTCCACTGCTGAACGAGACCTCTCCCATTGAATACAATGAGGGGGGGGGGGGGATTTGCCATAATCACCACGCTTGGCAGGCAGATCGGTGATAGCAGTTTCATGTTAAGTACTCAGGTGGATGCCCATCCCCTGGTTTAATCCCTTTGTCGGTTTTAATGACATCCATGGGAGGAGAAAGAGTAGTCTATTCTTAGGCCAGACACACCATGACATAAGAGTATTTGAATAAGTAGGTGCCATAAATTTTATTGATGAACCTAGTATAATAAAAAGTTAGGTAATTTTTAAAACAAATTCAATAGGTGCAATTTTATACAACCAGACTTATATCAAATTACCCCGCAAAAGTTAAAAATAAGATCAAATATTTACTATTACAAATTATTTACAACAAAGATATTAAATGATTCGATTACACTAAAAAAAAGCCCGCAGGATCAAACTAAACAAAAGTATCGAATTACTATTATAGGGAAACCTTTGTCAGGATGAGATACAGGTAGACATAAGACACTTTCATTATCAATGCTTTCAACATTATCTTTGAAATATCCACTCATTTTATTTTAAAATTGGGTTAGGGTACTTTATTTTATTGATAATCGACCAACGTAGTATTATCTATTTATAAATTTAACATTTGAAAGAGAATACTGTAACCTGCATTGTGTTACTAGACTACCTATGTATTGTGGAAGGTATAACAATTTGGATGATGTTTGAATTTTGCTAAATATAAACCAGAAAAGTAAAATCTAGCAATTTTTATTCAATGCCTACTATCTGATGACTATACTTATCCAGATTTATAAACAATAAACTAAATTAATAGAAAGTTATGAAAAAAATTATGTTCCACAAAATTATATGAGAAAATATCAATATAAATTATAAAATCAAATGTGTTTTTGTGATACTAAATAAAATCTATAAGATGAGTTTTAGTACGATCAAATTACAAGTATCTTTCAAAACTGCGCAAAGTGTTTGTACTCTCCGGGTTTCCATAAATTGTATAAAATTTAATTTATTTCCATCCGTAGCGGTTCGTAGGCATCGTAGCACTCATTGCCAAAATATGTATTAATTATTAAACTCTGATATTTTTTAGGACAATCTTATGTCCAATTAAACAACACAAGCACTAAATTACATACCTATAAAAATCTTCAACGTCTCCTACACCAAAACCACTAAAGTCCAAAATCACAAAAATCACTAAATAAAAAAAAAACACAGTCCAGTCAATCGATGTGACAAACGCGCAACGTTGCAAACCGGAATTCTTTAATTTGACAAGTTTCGGTGGTCAGTGTACCGCGTAATCATCGAATGCTTATATTGAGAGCTCGGAAGCTGCGATCCGTTCACGATGACACGGCTGGGTTACGACTGGCCAGGCCATCTGATTCCAAGTCAGCCGTGTGAGCATCAGAGGGGGCGGGGCCTGTACCCCTACAGGCTCAATGCTCACCCTAGGGTGGGTGACGCACACCGCCACAACCTACACTACTACATACGAAGCTAACGCCCACATTGGAAGGCCGCTACGGCAGCAGTCGTTAAGTAGGAGCTGTATGACGCCGGCCTAAGAATTCGATGATTTCTGTTTTGTATTGTTTTGGGAATGAAAAGTTTATGTGATGGTGCCATTTTTCAGGATTGTTTATTAGGATTTATAGGGGTGTTTTTTTTAAATTTGGAGATGTGTCGTTTTGTGTTAGAAATATGAATTTAAATTTGTAACTAAAGTCGTCTTAACTAAATGTTATTTGTTTTGTTAGTTTCAAATTTAATTATTAATGTTTTTTTAGTTTGTTTTCTCATTTTTATGAGTTGTTTTGGGAATTTTAACA
Source organism: Epirrita christyi (assembly GCA_951392215.1). Lineage (NCBI taxonomy): Eukaryota > Metazoa > Arthropoda > Insecta > Lepidoptera > Geometridae > Epirrita > Epirrita christyi. The sequence goes on along the minus strand of OX595848.1, from coordinate 6,400,100 downwards.
TCGAAAAATATTTATTTTTATGTCCTCTCGAAATTGTCTAGTTTACAGACAAATTCTGTAGTTGATAGGTACTTTCTTTCTTGCCGTAGAGGTTGTAAGTCGTAAACTGCGAATAAAATATTTTACTGCCAGCGCTGGAGGGTTAATGTCCAATATCCTAGGTATTGTAATGGTTTGTCGGGTAAGCAGGAAAGGGTTATAAAGTTGAGTATTAGTTTAACCGCAGACATTTTGTTATATTTTTGCTCGAATTATTTATATTTTGTGGTCTGTAAAAAATATTAAAATGTATCGATCTGTTACTCTTGGAAGTCTATTTTTACCGTAGTTATTTAATTTATTTATTTTAATATACGTTTTCTAGAGATATTTTATGAGTAGTCGTTTCATATCTGTGTAAAGCCGGGTCTGCCGCGCCATGTTTTGGTGTTTTACAAACATATAACATGTTATGTTAGAAATTTTGGCGCAGCAGACCAGAGAGTATTAGTTATGAACATTAGGCATTTTAGAATGGGTTGGGGTCGTATATTCATCTATTATATCTTATCAACTCATATACATCTCATAAAAATCGGACAAGTGCGAGAGTGAGTTGCACTCCGAGGCTCCCGATTCATAAATTGTTTTGAAATCGTCATAGCCCTTTTCGAGTCCACTTTTTCCTACAAATTTCACTATATAATAGATTAGGATAAAAAAGTCGAAATTCCTCAGTTTTAGATTTTTCTTTTATTAGTGTCACAAAGCTTCTTAGTATTCTAAATTTCAGAATTTTGAGTTTATTGGAAGTACGCTAATGGAATTAAATTTTCGCGATTTCCAGAAAAAAATACATTCTTTTTAATGCATTGTGTTAGAAGCTTGATTTTTTAATGGCAATATATGCTTAAAAATCTATATTTATAAGTATATGGTATAAAAAAGTTGATACGTTCCTGAGAAATAGAGTCTTGACAGACAGACAGACTGACAACAAAATGGCAGGAATAACTTCCGTTTATAAGATGAGTCAAAATGATACTTGTGATTTCAATGAATGAAATACTTTGCACTTTTTAACGTTTTTTACTGTCTAGTTTTTTTCTTGTTGAGTACGGTTCCCTAAAAAAGATACCATCTTGTTATCATGACTTATTATTTTGATGCATAGTCATGAATAACATAACAGTGTAATCATCCGTGAGAACGACTCTAATTAAATCATCCACATCAATACTAAACTACCAAAACAAACACTGACAAGAGTTATGTCACACGCGATTAATTACGTCACGATCACGGCTGGCCGACGGCACAACGTTACAACTCGTAAAATCTACAAAACGGTTTCGCACGCCAAAGCGCGCCACGCGGCTCCGTCACGCCGCCTCAGTCGAAGAATGAGTTAGCCCTAATTTATTTCAGCGTAATTTCATGCTCGCTCTTAGTTATTGTGAGATTTCGCGATACCATGTCACGGTATTCGACACGGCTGGTTACTTCGCTCTGATTGAGACGTCATTTTTATTTCATTTCATGGGTCAAATGATGTTTTTTTCCAACATGTTTACAAAAGTCTCGATACAATCCACAATACGTCGGTTGGGCGCTTAATTTAAGAATTTCAACACGAATTAATTCAACCAACAAAAATCTGTTGACAATAGAGTCGGGCATTTACTAAAAAATATAATAATGGAGCTTTTTCTCGTTTAAAGAAAGTGTTTGTCTAAGAACAATGTGGGACACCGCAGCGGGGCATCTAGATACGCAGGGCTATAACATTTTCTTAAGATTTTTTTGTTATTTGCTCTCATACCTTCGGTGAATGGCATCCTTAATTTACGCACCGATAGATTTATTCTGAAGTTTCGCATTATGCCACAGAAGAAATAACAGTAGACGCATTAGTAAAGTTCCACTCCTATGAAAAAACTTAAACAAAGTCAGTGTATGACAGCTCATTTCATTTAATGTAACTTGGCGATAAACACATACAGGCACCGCTATTTTTTGAATATGAATTGTTCGTATCATTAGCCATATCACTTGGAAGGTCAGTTTAAAACAAATTCTAAATTGAATTTGCATTTAAAGTGATACAGACATGATTTTGAAAGGGATTGTTTTTGGTGCGTTTTGTAACATTGCGCTCGACGGGCGCTGTGAAGCTATTGTGCACATTAAGAAGCTTATTTATTTTAAAGAGCTTTCATGATGATGTTATTGATTTTATATGATACACATCTCAATCTTCATTAGATTGTAAACTTGTAGTAACCGTTATTTTTTTTTGACGTGTCAACGTCTTATAAATCGATGGAGCCGGCTGCACGCTCGAAAAAACATGACTAATGCGTCGTTACCTCGTCATATGTCGTTACCTCGTCATGCGTCACCTCGCAAAACGCATGCGCTATATATGCGCATGCGATATATATATATATATCGCATGCGCTATGCGCGAAGCGCATGCGGTAACGCCGCATGCGCGCGAGCGCGGAACGAGCGACAAAGAAGCACAATAACGACGTTGACACGTTGAACTATCGTCAGTAAACCGACTTTACAGACAACCGGTTTTTTTATTGATTATTGACAGAACGGCTTTTGGCCCACCTGATATCAAGCAATAAATCTAAGGTCACGTTTGATCCATGTGGCCATGTGGCATGTGCTTTCATCTGTTCCTATTACTTTGAGACATACGTAGGACACCTTAATAGGTGTCCTACGTATGTTAACGTAATCCTCTTTTGGATGAGGGCTCCCCTATAGGTAGTCCTCCCCTAGTATTGGTGTTGAGTTTTCAGGTACTTAGATGCTGCTGCCCATCCCCTGGTTTTACGACATCAATGGGAGGAGACGGAGGGGTCTTCCTAGGCTGGACAATACACGGCATTTGTATCTACTAGGTATTGTACAGCTGGTAAAAAAAACGGTCAAAGTCTGATTCACTGATAACTTTGACATAAATACCAATGATTATACTTCTACAGTGATACAGATACCTACATGAGGAAGAGATAGAAGAAGAGGACGGCCCTCCACTAGATGGACTAAAGACATTATAAACATCGCAGGAAGTCGGTGGACGGAGGCGGCTCAGGGCCGTTCGTCGTGGCATTCTAAGGGGGAAGCCTTTGTCCAGCAGTGGAGTTCTAGAGGCTGATGATGATGATTATAATGATGACCTATTAGTGACAAAAGCCACAGATTAGAAAATTATACCTTGATAAATATATAAATAAATAAATCCTGGACAGTTCACACAACATTATCTAGCCCCAAGCTAAGCAGAGCTTGTGATATGGGTACTAGATAACTGATATAATACAATACATTACATAGATAGATATTTTTTTATTATACATAGAAAAATACCCAGAACACCCTGAACAATTATCTGCAGATCGTACAAATATTTATTCAGAGGCGGGAATCGAACCCGCAACCTCCTGCGACGTAGGCGAACCTTCGCCCGCCGCACCACAGAGGTCGTCAATGTAATTAGAATAAGCGTCAAGCTATCAATTATTGAGAGCTACAATTTTTTACGAAGTTACTCTTATCAGTTCAATTGGCACAGAGCCGTTAAGCCTACAGAGCGAACGGGTCCGTACGCTATGTAGGCTATCACGGCTTCATGCAGCATCTTCTGATTCCAAAGGTCAAGGGCTTATACCGGACTACCGACCCATAAACGTGGACGTAAGTCCAGTCTTTCGATTTACTTAATCTAACTTGCAATCAAACAAATAAAGAAATAGTGAATCTAAAAACAATGCCATATAATTTCTAATAAATTGTAAGAGTTCAAAAAAGTTCAATGCCAATATAAATACAAGATTGTAAAATTAAATCATCATTATCAAATACTATAGATTTTATTTTAATAAATACTATTGCTATGATGTGTCAGGCCTAAGATTTTTTTTTTTCATGCTACTGGGCAAGCTGACAAGCTTACGGCCCACCAGATGGAAAGCAGTTACCGTAGCCTATGAACGCCTGTAACACCAGATTCATCACACGCACGCTGCCGACCCTGAGACATAAAGATGAAAAGTCTCATGTGCCTGTAATTTCACCGGCACCCGTACCCTTCAAACCGAAACACAGCAATGCGAACACTACTGCTTGGCGGCAGAAATAGGTACGGTGGTAGTACTTCCCCCCGGACGAACTCTTTCACAAGAAGTTCTACTACTAACAAAACCCTCCTACTAATATACCCCTCAGTCTCCTCCCGTGGATGCCGTCCAAGCCGACTAAGGGATGGGTAGCAGATTCCACCTAAGCAACACCAATACTAAGATCACCAATCCGCCTGCCAAGCGGATGCCCCCCTATTGTATTCTATGGGGGAGGCCTCGTCCAACAGTGGATGTATGCTGATGATGATGATGACAATAATAATAACTTTAAAAGATTATATAAACTCTTTGTTTCAAGTATTTACCTTTTAAAAACTAAGCATAATAATTTGCAAAGAAGTGAATCTCTGCAGCTGCGTCGTCTTACATGCATCACTGACACTCACAACACGCCGGCTTTAGTAACGAAAGCTTTGTGCATGCCGATAGATTAGATACCACTGTCCAAGTCATAAGCGTATGATAATGGTGATGATTAAACCTCAGATTTCAGTCATTAGAAACTGATAAAATGAAAAGGGGTGTAATCCCTTAGTCGACTTTTACGACATCCTTGGGAGAAGACGGAGATTTATATTTGAAGGCCGGACACACCACAGCATTACAGATAAATAATAATTAGCCTTTATTTAATAATTAGTTTTTATTTTTATAACTTCTTTTTTAACCTTAACTATAATAAAAAAAAATTATACTATGAACTATTTAAGTTAGGCTCCTATTCTAGGTACAAGCCTCCTCAAACTGTCTCTGTTTTTCCCTGTCTTATGCTTTCTTCATCCAGTCTCCTCCCACTCCTTCTCGTATTTCATCGCCCCAGCGTTCTCTGGGTCTACCTCTACCTTTTTTCCCACCTGGACCCTTCAACTCAGTAACTCGCTTAGTCCATCTTTCATCCGGAATGCGGGCAAGAAGGCTCGCCCATTTTCACTTCAGGCGCTGTGCATATTGGAGAGCATCTATTACTTTTGTTTTTTCCCTTATAACTTTGCTCTTCTGTTTGTCTTTAAGCTTGATGCCCAAGATGCTTCTCTCCATTGCACGCTTGTATGATTGTATTTTGATTTTTGTGTTGTCGGTGAAGATGCCGGTTTGGGCTCCGTATAACAGGCAGAGCAATAGGCATGAATCCATAATTTATTTCTTTAATTTCAGCTGTAGCTGCATTACAGATATACCTGGATTGACTTATAGGCTACTTTTTATCCCGCTATAAAGCGAGTAAAGATGCGGGCTCTACTTTGTAACCGTCGTTTTATTAAGATTTGGGCCAATTATAGATATACTCTGATTTCAGTTTCGATTTAAAGAACTTTATTGTCTTAAGAAATAACAAAATTTCACTTATAAGACAATTTATGATAGCTTAAAAATATGTTTATGCGGTGAGCATGCAAGGTTACCAATTATAAAACTTATAGTTTATGGTTTTTAGACAAGTTGAAAGAAAAACAAAATGGAAGGATAAGGTGTGCCAGATATTAAAATTGTCTGAGAAACAACAACCGAGACTAGTTGTTGTTACTCAGACAACATTTTCCAAAACATATGATTTGACTTTATTTTTGAAGACATTCATAGATTCAATTTTTTTAATTGCTTTGGGTAGGCTATTATACAATTTAACTCCTTGAGTCCTCAGTTTAATGTATTTATTCCGAAATCTTATGATTTGGACCACAATCTTGAATTAAAAAAGGAGGAGATTCCTTTTCAGCGATAGGTTACAGATTAGGAGGGATGCAGCCAATTTGACGCGAGTCTTCCGCAAGCCGACGCGTTCCGTGCGGTTTTGAGTTACCGCCTTTTGCTTCTCGAGTTATGAGTAGCAAAGAGTTTAATAGGTCGTAGTCATGGAAGTAATAAGTACTAACGTAGTACTTATTACTTCCATGGTCGTAGTAGGTATTATTATAAGTTTGTTTTAATTTATTTATATTTTTGGATTCCATAGACAATGATAGTGATTCTATTCATCATTCTCTGAATTTAAACCGCGCGTAAATGGCAAATGCACAATTTTTATAATGCAGTGCTTCGACGCTTAGAAAAAAAAACTGTGCTAAAGTTATCGCTGTCCCTTTTATTTCAGCGTATTAGAAAGGGCACGTGATAATTTGAGTGCACTGTAAATGAATATAATAGGTACTGCACAAAATAGTGTACCTACCACAATACCCTTAAAAATGGAACACAGCAATGCAAGCACTACTGCTTGGCGGCGAACATATATATATATGTTAGTAGTAGAACTTCTTGTGAAAGAGTTCGTCCGGGGAAGTACTACCACCGTACCTATTTCTGCCGCCAAGCAGTAGCGTTCGCATTGCTGTGTTTCGGTTTGAAGGGTACGGGTGCCGGTGAAATTACAGGCACATGAGACTTTTCATCTATATGTCTCAGGGTTGGCAGCGCGCGTGTTATGCCTCTGGTGTTACAGGCGTTCATAGGCTACGGTAACTGCTTTCCATCTGGTGGGCCGTAAGCTTGACTGATTGCCAAGTAGCATAAAAAAAATAAAAAAACATAACAGCTAGTCTTCAAACGCCTCAAAAGAACCCATTTAATAATAATTTAACTTTTATCTCATAACTTCTTACATTCAATAAGTTACCTAGATTAACTATTGTAATTACCTATGTGTATCAAAAACTGCAATAAACCTTACATAAAATAACTTTTTTGGTAGTGAATTAAGTTGTGTCTTTTATTACCATTTGTCCTTATAAAAAATCATCATACCTTTTTATCATGTTCTTTATTAATCTACTTAGGAACAAAGGGAAATACTTACCTAGTAACAAAGGGAAACGCAAGTTTTTGTTCCCTTCCTTATTGTATCCATCAAATCGGTAAGTAATTATGAAGCAAAAACAATGGAATTACATACTTAGTATTCAAATGTATACCCTTGCATGAATTTATAATAAGTTGCATCTGTTTAGAGTTAGGGGAGTCATCGCCTTAAGACTTTTGAATAACTAATATTTTTGTTTATTCACTTTCCCCTTTAATAAACGTTAAAAGGCTATGGAATAAATTAACAGTGTGAATGCATCTCAAAAAATTACGGTCTTGGAACCTCTTTTAGAGCTTGTCCTGATGAGGCGATTTACGCGCGATGCGACTCGCGCGTTTAAATTTGTTGCGCCCAGATGACGCGTTTTTGGCGCTTTTTGACTCTTGACTGCAATACGCGTGACTCTTGACTCGCGCGTCAGACGCGCGAGTCACGCGTATTCCACGCGTTTTACGCGTGAGCGGCAAAACGCGCGACTGCATGTGGAAGTAATGTATGAAGCTCTAGTATTACACAATCGCGCGAGTCGAATCGCGCGTAAAACGCCTCATTTGGATAAGCTCTTAGTTTTTTGCTGCTTTTAGACTCCGTTAACTGTTAAAAAAAGTTGAAAAATCAATTCCATTTTCAAAATGTGACGTAAGATTATCATCGTGCGTGTGGCGGGCTTTCCCCTTCAGTGGAAAACTCACACACTCAAACTGCCATCTTTAATTACACTCACAGGCGCAAACTACGTCTACATAACGTCAGTCAACTAGAAAACTACTTTTAAAATGATTTCAAGCCAACCTATAATTATTTATTTGTAAACTTTTCACATTACTGTAAAGAATAACTTTAAGTATGCCAAAAAAAGTCTATAGCTCGTGGATAGAACATAAAGCTTGTGTGTTATACACAGAAAACATAATTTCAGGTTATTACACTCCTTACATTTCACAAAAAAAAATATAAAAAAAATATCGAACACTACCGAACCGATACTAAAACAACGCGATGCATCATATTCCCCGTAGACGATGTAAACACATGCGTGACCTACATCTCGCTCTTGCATTAAGCTTTCCCGCATAAACCTCTCTCGTTCTTCCTTGGGGCGGATACCGGCCTGTGATTGGTGGAGGGGAGAACGCTGATCGAAGCCCGACGGCAGCCTCCCGACGGCATTTTCCCGTCGCTAGCGTTCGAAATTCGAAATTTCCCCGTCGGCTTTTCAACGTGTATGAAAATATTCTATAATTTTGTTGACGACGTTTTTTGAGTCAGTATTTTGTTGAAAAAATTGCTAACTATGGAATTAATTGCAACTAATTATAATGTGTGGTTCAAATAATTACATTTAAGCCGTATCTTTGGATAATAAAAGTTTAACATTGCAAAAAACGAGAGAGAAAAAAATATTTACATATATATTAACATAGGTATTGAGAGATTAAATGATGAAAAAAAATGATAGGTACTTGGTAAGTAAAGCCCTCAAAAATATTTTCATATTGTTTGTTCTCTGTAGCTAGATACTTAATCAATTATTGATGTTATATAATACTTTCAAATGCAAATAAGCTTTTCTATTTGACATAAATGAAGTATTTGTGTATCTAGCATACTTACAACTAAAATGCTAATACCCAGAAACATGTTGAGGACCCTCTTGTAGATGAGGCGGTTGAATAGCCGGCTGAGATGCAAGAGGTTGCGGGTTCAATTCCTGCTGCGAGACAAATGCTTGTATGATCTGCAAATATTTGTTCCGGGTCTGGGTGTTATGATATGGTGCTCGTAGTTTCTGATAACCACGACATAGGGAATCCTAGTGTGGGATCAGGGCTATGTGTGACTGTTGGGTGTTATGTTATGTTATTTTTTTTTATGTTTCAATGTTATAATCTCTTTAGTATTATAAATGCGAAAGTTTGTGAGTACGTTTGTTACTCCACCACGCTGAAATAACTGGGGCGATTTGGTTGAAATTTGGAATGGAAATAGCTAATACCCTCAATTAACATATAGGTTACCTTTTATCCCGATATTCCCAACGGATCGAGACTTATACGAGTGGAACCGCGGGGCGAAGCCAGTCTAATTATAATACACTTAGTACGTCGGTTTTTTATTTGATTTAGACCTTAATCATCAGTAGCCATTGCTCTCCATTGCTGGACAAAGCTTCCTCCATAAAACAGAATGGAGGGAATCACCATAATCACCACGCTTGGCAGGTGAATTGGTGATTTTCGTATACGTGGTGAGCACACAAGTGGATGCTGATGCTTTTACGACATCCACGGGAGGAGATAGAGGGGTCTATTCTAAAGGCCAGAAATACTACGGTGATGATTGCCGAAAACACCACGGTAAACCATGCCGAGATAGACGTTACTTAAGACAAGCTTAGCATGTACTAATGTTTAGACCTGTCCCTGTCACTGTCACACAAATGTTAAAACACGCGTGTTAGAGAGAGACAGGGACGATTTCAAAGTAAGACTTAGACTTAGTCACCGTGAAGTACGTTCTATTTATCTGGACCTTAAAGGTCAGCATCAGCTGATTTGCGAAAAAGCTTTAACTTAAAGCATTAATTAATTGGAACTATAATGTTATTTATACCAACAATGTGGGCATTATGGTGGTTGGCATAACACGCTTCGAATTATCACATCACATGGAACATCGCGTTGCATTGTGCGTCCGCGCAGCCGAGCGGTCAGGCGTTACAGGAGTCAATTGCATGAAGTCGTCTAGTCTTCATGCCAATGGGTCCTAGATACATTTTATGAGTAAGGTATATATTGGTTAAACCCATTTTATTTTATTTCTATTCCTGTTTCATCCCAATCCTAAAATATGATTTACAGTGTATTTCGAGCAGTATTCAAAGTATAATATTATTAATAAATTCATGCCTCATCAAATTGTTCTTACAAATAAAACTATTTTAACCTACATTACTAACATAAATTCAAGCATTTTTTTTATTGCTAAAATGTATACAAAAAATATAATTCCTCGTGGTCAAACCAGTTGGACTAAATAGTTTGACTACGTGGAAGAACCGAAAATCTTAGGTTCTGGCACTCGCTGGTTGCTATCGCGGCACGCTTCGCTCGGCTTGTGCTTAGCCACTTGACATTTTAAACGTAAGTTTTTGAGAAACGTTTAAGCATATTTTTTGCAGTACATTATTTTGCTGGTTGGGAACCTAAACAACTGATTTCGATCTATAAGCAGAAAAGTAACTAAGTACAAAGGCAAGGGTGAGAACGAATAGGGACACTGCTTCTTTATTATACCTACTGTGTCACATGTTTGAATTTATACAATATAAATTTGCAATAAGTGGGTGTGGGATGAAACAAGAATATAAATAATTTATAATATCCCAAAAATTATCAACCAGGCACGGTCGAACCTCTCGTCAATACACTAACTATATTTATTGCACAGGCTTGGATAACTGTAATTTCCCCTGTAGGTGAAACTACGGTGCTGTGAGCTAGTGATCTCCACTACTTCAACCAGCCGTATGTCCAGTGGTTAAAGCATGTCGGTATCAAGGAGACGAAAGTAGCTTCGATCCCGCCTTGTTTGTAAATTTTAGGATATTATAAAATTGAATTATTTCCCATAACTGTGGGTTAGCACTTTAAAAACCAATACCTAAACAATATCATCATCATCATCATCATCATCATCATCAGCCGTTATACGTCCATTGTTGGGCGAGAACCTCCCCTATAGAATACAATGGGGGGATTTTCCATAATAACCACGCTTGGCAGGCGGATTGGTGATCGCAGTTTGTGATAAGTACCTACTCGGATGTATGCTACTGCCCATCTCCTGGTGTAATCCCTTGTAAGGCTTTTACTACATCCACAGGAGAAGAAGTGGGCTTTTCTTAGGTCGGATACACAACGACACTACTTTTACATAAATTATGAAACATATAGTCGTTTGTTTGTGTTTTTTAAGCTAATTTGTACCAATGCGTGAGGAATATTAATTGGCTTTTCCGACGCCTATTTTTGTTAGCATTGATTGTTTTTAAATGAAGTAAATATTAATTAACTAACTTTTTTGGTCTTCCTTAAATAAATATATAAATAAATGAATAATAATTGGACATCAGGCTGGTTCCCGCAACACGTTTGGCATTATCACATCACGTCATGTAACATCGCGTCGCATTGTGCGCCCGCGCAGCCACGTGATCACGCGTCGCATGTCTAGTTTTATTTTATACTCCTGGCTATAAAATAGGTCCTGGGTATTTCATATAGGACGGTGTTCGTTTCATATTATTGTCTGCAACCATTATTTATAAGTTTTTTTGTTCTTATATTTAATTCATCATCAGCCTGTAAGAAGTCCACAGCATAGAATGCCACGACAAACGTTCTTGAGCTGCCTCCATCCACCGAATTCCTGCAACTTTAAAATGCCGGTCTATGGAGAGAACCAACGAGACTTTTGGAGAACGGTGGCAAACGAATACATTAAGGTTTTTCTAGGAAATGACAGTCAAGCAGCTACAGTATTTTAAGGTCCTGATGGGCCACCTGAATCACCCGCACGTTTCTAAGTGGACCACATTCCTTAATTAGTCAGGTCGAAAATCTAACCAAATAAAATCGAAGCATGTCATGGGGTGCTTTGGATTGGACTTGAAGACCATGGAGTAGAGGACTTCATGGTTAGACGGGCAGATAGATAGACAGATGGACAGCGTAGACTTTAGGGTCCTGTTGGCACCGTTTTGGTACAGAACCCTAAAAACTTGTACTATGGGTACTCCGCCTGTTTTGTATGGTTTTTTTTGCAGACCTTAATATGGTTTTAGGTTCGCTTTGGTGTGTCCGGGTTAAAAATAAACTCCTCCATCTCCTCCCATGGATGTCGTTAAAGCTGACTGAGTAATTACACCAGGGGATGTACCTGAGTAATCAACACCAATACTGCGATCACCAAACCGCCTGCCAAGTATGGTGATTATGGCTACTCCCCCATTGATGCATTCTCATCCAAAAGTGGACGTCTAAAGGCTGATGATGATGATGATGACTCTGCTGGTGATGAATTTTAGGAAGATTATAAACTAACACCAAAACAATTTAATTTATAACCACTTTTTGCCTAAATCACGACATTACTATGGGTTCCACCAAAAATCACACTTCGCTAAGAGCATTACCGTGAACGGTTATAATCAGCTAAATATCGAATTGTTTCTCCATTGTTTGGAGGCTTTAAACCTCCGGGCCCTCGAGAATTGGTTTCGAGAGTTTTAAGCCTACTGCCTTTGGAAAAACATCCACCAAACAACCAAAACACACCCTTAAACCAATTATCTTACAGTTCAATTCTAATCGAAAATCGGCAAATATTTCCTGAAAAGCGAAAGCTTTCCTACGCAAGGTATTTAGGTTTAAACTCCTATTGAAAGAGGTGAAAGTTTGGGGATGTTTTTGCTACGGAAATTTGTATCTTATGCCGATGGGATTTGACACGTTTTGTAGAACAATGCTTGAATAGTGTTGAGAAGATTGTGCAGTAACAAGTCTACACACAGAGTGTAATTGTATTGGGGATCAAAATCGACCCGCGCACGCACAGTGAGGAGACACAGTCGATATTTTTTTGGAATAGATTCAAGCGATTTTGAACTCTGTTGAAAAGTTGATGTTATACTAGTACTTACCACCTTATCTTTCTTGGTCACCGTTAGCTTAGAGACCAGCTTGAGCTTGCGTGGTTCTAGGACACGCTGGTTTCCTCAGGATGTGTTTTTTTTATGTTATTCAACTCAAAATAACTTATTAAATTACCCTATTATCTTCCTATTGCTAGCCTACACTCAACTTGGTTTCGTGAATGATGAATGAAAATACTTTACAATAAAGTATTTTACTATAAAATATATATGTGTATAAATATAACATGTGTATTTTTTTTTTTTTTTGTATTTTTTTTTTTTTACTTAAGAAATTAAACTTACACTTAAACTTGCCGTGTTGTGTCCGGTCTAAATAATAGACCCCTCCGTCTCCACTTGTGGATGTCGTAAAAGTTGACTAAGAGATTACACCAGGGGATGGGCAGCAGCATCCACCTGAGTACCTACTCAACACCAATACTGCGATCACCAATCCGCCTGCTAAGCGTGGTAATTATGGCCAATCGGCCCATTGCATACCTCGCCTCGAACGTGGCCTCGTCCAACAGTAGACGTCTAATGGCTGATGAAGAAGAAAAAAAATACATCAATAAAATAAAACTAAAAAGTAAACGTACAATAGGCGGTCTTGGTCGTGTGAGTAATTTTAGTTCGGAGAATACCGGTTTCCTTCCGGATTGCTTTGCATGAACGTTTTTTTTCCTGATATTCGCAGATCTTCTTCTGGAAAGAAAACATACCTGTAGTTGAGAGGGTTAGTTTCCTTTGGGCTAGACTATACTTACTGTACTTGTCTTAGAATTTTGAGAATTTACAGAATTTTTCGTGGAATTTAGTACGTCTCCCTCCACACATCGGGGAAAAAGGCGTGAGATTATGTATGTTTATGTAAGTATGTATAACACTATTTTATAAATAGTCAACTGCACTTACCGCTCGATTACCCATAAAGGCTAAGATTGCGAGCACCGTGAGATCTATCGATAATCTAGCTCAATCAACCGTGAGTGTCCCAACACTATTTTTAACATGGGGTCCGACTCCGGCGGTAAGCCAAAGAGGGTAGTTCTGGCTATTTATTTTGTGTATCGTTTTATTTTTATTTGTGTCGCCCTCAGTTGGCCCTCAAATATAATTGTTAGTTAATAGTCGCTGTTTAAACCGCCGATGAATATCGGTAATTACGAAAGGACTTCTGATTTAAGGGCCATGTCCATGATCATGGTTTGTTTGGAAAAAAAAAGATAAGATATACAGTGTGTACCACGGCTATGCTACATGTAGGTGTTCCTTTAATTTGAGATACTATGTTATTGAGAAGGAATTGATCCTTGTAATTTGCTCTTTCGATCGGTATCATAAAAATTCAATTTTGTATCATATTTTTTTTATTTGTCGAGTTTGACTCCAAAGCTTCAGTAAAACTGCTACCGCTTTACTAAAAGATGAATTGACTGAGACTTTGTCGACTTGGAAAGAGTGTAAGTTTACAAATTGCAAATAATTAATCTAAAAATACACACAACGAAGAAATTCCAAATTTTGTTATCCATGGGCTCTCTGTGCAATTCAAGTGACTAGCCTCTGATAATAGTCAAAATACCTGCATGTTTTACTTGAGATAAATAAATATAATACCTAAGTACCTACATTTAAAAAAAGTTAAGATGGAAATGAACTTACTATTTGAGACTGGCAGCGGCATCTGTGGTCCACATCTAAAATACCTACTATCAGAGGGTCTGGTTGGTAAATTCAAACAAACAGGCACATGGAGGGAGAGGACGGAGGGTTGATATCTTGTTTAAATAAACTTTCCACACCTCCCGAGAGATGGCGTTTTTCTTTAGATGAAAATAAAATAAATTTAGTTTTGACAAGAACAACATTTAGTTTTAACCACTGCCTATCACAATTGCAATAACTCAGGTCATGTCCACCTAGGACCCGGTGGTATTGCACTACGCCCGCCACCCTGACTGAGATACTTCGACAGATAAAAAGTCTCATGTGCCTATAATTTTACCCTAACCTTTATAACAGAACACAGCAATGCAAGAATGAAACAAGCATTTTTTTGTACATACATATATACAATACACACACGATATTTTCCCTGGAGTAGGCAGAGTCTCAAAAGGCCTCTTTTCACCGTGGTTCAGTGTGGTTCAGTCGCAGGAATATAGACGAATTAAATAATTTTTTTATTTCAATATATCGGGTTTTTCAATAAGAACTTTGGGGCTACTCTTGAAAACAGTTCAAATCGCAATCCAGTTCCAATCTCAATCCAGTTTCAACGCTTGTTTGGCACTCTTGAAACAAATCGAGTTTGAAATCGAGGTAGAGCACGCGATTGGCTTTGCGCGAAGAACAACAGAGCCAGAAAGTCTATTTCACTTAGTTCCTTAAAATTCCACTCCAAATTGTGCGCTAGTATTGAACTCAAGAGTACCAAATAACCAAGGAATCTACTACTCTTTGACCACAAATGACACTAAATCCTGAATTAGGATCGAGTAGAGCGTCAAGAGTAGCCTTGCTGGACAACTTTCAAATCAAAAGTGATCAAAAGTGTCATGTTGCTATTGAAAAACCCTATATATATCTGAACTTGGCATACCTGATGTAAAGCAGTTACCCTAGCCCATTACAAATGCAATACCACTTAGGTCACGTCTAACTATGACGCACCCTACTTGGCATTGCACTGCACACATCATCCTGAGACATGAAAGATGAAAAGCCATGTGCCAGTAATTTTAATGGCACCCGTACCCGTAACCGGAACACAGCTATGCTCACACTACCTACTGCTTGGTGGTAGAAATAGGTAGATATAGTGAAAGTAGTTTTTTTTATACTACTTGGTAAGCAAACAAGCAATCAGCCCACCTGATAAAAAGTAGTTAGGTACCGTAGCCTATGGACGCCTGCAACACCAGAGGCATCACACGCGCGCTGCCGACCCTGAGACAAAGATGAAAAGTCTCATCTGTGCCTGAAATAACACCGGCATCCGTAGCCTATGGACGCCTGCAACATTAGAGGCATCACACGCGCGCTGCCGACCCTGAGACATAAAGATGAAAAGTCTCATCTGTGCCTGAAATTACACCGGCACCCGTACCCTTCAAACCGAAATACTACTGCTTGGTGGCAGAAATAGGTAGATAGACCATTACTTGTTGACTCATTGTGTTACACTGGCTCCAATCCAATGTAGACTAAGTAGGTATTATTGTAAATTATTACAAATCTTCATTGCATGTACCTAAGTATTTTCATTAATTTTTTATCCAAAAAATAACCTGCAGTCATCCGCAAAGCTATCAGTAACAATGCAAAAGGTTAAACCACGTTCTTTGTCGGCATCATCGGTACATGAAAACAATTCCGCATTTTTAGGCGTGTTTCGGCGTCTTTGTAAAGATTACGGCGCTTGCGCAACAAAACTGCTAGGTTTCTTTAATCTTTTACCATTGTTTGATAAAAATTGTTTGGTTTGTAAACATGTTTTTATTGTGAATTTGATGGGAAATTATAACAAGTGAATGAAGCCGACAATGTTTTTTCTTCTTGTTATGTTGCTGTACAGTCGCGCAGCGCATGCGTTATAGACTGCCTAGCCGAAAACGGGACATTTAACTTAGTATATAATTACACTTACTTCATAGTGTCTTGTAAGAAATTACTAGGTATTGGAATTTTGCGCCATATTTAGGTACATTATGATCATGTGTGCTATGTTGGTCATTACAGTTGAGGCGGGATTGCAGCCTGAGCCGAAGGAGAGGGCGTGATTGACCCGAGAGTGTAATGGCCAATTCTCCACGTTTAATAAGACGATTTTAATGCACTTGCAAGAAAAACTAAATAAAATGTATATTTCCAACACCATTATGTACGTGGACAGGGCAAAGAAGGTCACTATTGTCTGTCACCAGGATCAAATTTATATATAAGTAGAATAATAATGCTTAAATTAAATTAATAATTACTCCACGTCTTGATATCAATTCCTTGATAATCTCCATAATCCCACCTGGTATTGTTGTGGAAGGGGGGGGGAGGGAGTTAAAGAAATCCTATTTTCATAGTTCACTTCACCAACCGCCGTAATTTCGTTAGCACGCATCGATGCATTGGGCTTCTGGGTTGTAGAAGATGGTTCTAGTGGTTTTGATACTTCGTCTTCGAACTTTCGTCTAGTAATATGATACTAAAAGACCGGTTTAAATTTAGAATTGCTTTTTTTTGTATTTGGTATCGCAAATCTTGTTCTCAGTTTCTAGTATTTTTAGATTAATATGCAATTTGACGTTACGTTGACTGAGACTTTCACTACTTGGAAAGCCAAGTCATGAAAGTCTCATTCAAGTAATGTTTTAGTAAAGCGGTGGCAGTTTTACTAAACTTTGGCGGACAATTTCCATCCCTTTGAAAAGTCACGCAATACACTTCCATTTCATTACACGTCTTGTACTATTTAAAATGCCACCAAAATTACGCGATACCTTATATTTATACAGGGTGTAAAAGGACAGCTCCCGAATATTGAAGGTACCGATAAAGCTACCTATATCATAGCTATATAAAATAGCGCGTGTTCACAGAGCGTTAGTTCACTCACACCCGTTATACCTATATGAGGAATAAAGGTTCTAGAGTGGCGACATAGACCGGACGACGCAGTAGAGGAAGCCCCCACTCTCGATGGACTAAAAACATTATTAGTCTCATAAGAATTATAAATTCTCTTAGGTACATCAGAACTTTCATAGTAATATTACTAATAGTTTTCATACTAAGTGTAGGTAGACAAGTAAGAAAAAAAAACTGTGAATATACTACCCATTTATTGAATTATCAAAAGTAACAGTCATCGATATTTCAAGTATCAAAACAGTTAACTCCAAGCACAGTCTTAGATGTTTACAAAGTTATTCCATATTTTCAATTTAAACAGAAGGATGGGTGTGGGAAGGCGGTCTACTGTGCCAGAAGGTTGGGACTGGCAGACTGGCTACCAAACTTCGGCTTATGGCTTCATTGTTGTTGCTGTTTCACCAATTATCTACGCCTGATAGCATAACCTTGTTGGCTCAGTGGAAGGTATCCCGTCTATCGATCCGATGGTTGTTGGTTTGAATCCTGGGCGTAAACCAATGCATTGTTGCTAACGAAAAATGTATATGCGCTTTAAAGTGATGGCACTGGCAGTTAGTCTACGTGCTCTGCTTAAAACAGCTGCAATATCTCATAGATCGCGTTCATCTAGGGCTTACCCTTCGTGGTATTACCTGTCTGTAATTTCACCGACATCATTACCTGCCCTTAAAATCGTAACACCAGCAATGCTGCTTAGCGGCAGATATAGGTATGTTGGTATAACTACCCCATACTAGCACTTCTACTACAAACTAACTAATATATGTACATACTATAAACTATACAAATAAATGCCCACTGCTTCATACTTATACTTATTCTATACACTGGGTCTACTTTGTACTAAGTAGTTATACATAATAATTATTATTATTATGGAACTGATTTATTTTAAATCTAGTTCATAAAAAAATATGACTATAAACGAATATTATTTATAGAAACAAATACACTCGAGAGCAATGAATCCGGGTCACTTAAAGAATGTTAAAAATCTCGGAAACTAAAAATGATAGATTAATGCAATAAATTGTATTTAATAGACAATGTAATACTCCTTAAATGAAGGTAAAAAAAATATGAGTCACCATACATTTTATTAACACAAAATTACATAAAGAAAAAAACTGCTGATCTCTCCTTAAAACAAAAATAGGAAACATGAAATTTTTGAACTTTATTACGATTTTCTTGAATTTTAATACTTCGTATTGCCTCCTCGTGCTTCCATTACTGCGTTTACGCAGAAAAAAAACAACAAAAAAACAGAAATCAAACAATGATAAATGACAGATTACAAACAAAAGCAAAACCAAATGCTGTAATTTCGTAGTTCCATCTTCGAAAGTGGCCCTTTTTCAAATTTGATTTTTTTATGATATAACTTTACAATAACTAAGAAGTTTTAATACCTTCATTTAAGGAGTATTACATTGTCTATTAAATACAATTTATTGCATTAACCTAGCATTTTTAGTTTCCGAGATTTTTAGGATTCTTTAAGTGACCCGGATTCATTGCTCTCGAGTGTAGTATATAAAACAAAAAAATGCAATGGAAAATTCGTGGAATTTAAAAGAAGTGTTGAGGTCTGTTGCGGCTTTGACCTTCTGTAAAAAAAATACCATGCCTTATGGTATTTAACCAGTTTTCCCACAACGATACCTATTTACCCGTTAACAAATTATTTTGATAACATAATTTGCCTTCCGCCATTTACGTCCGTCAACTAACAATAAGGTTCTATGTCCTCCTCGTCAAACCGATCATTCGAGCGAGATAATCGATAATAATTACTCGATTGTTACATTATTTTTCCAGGTGAACAAGGACGGTTTATGTCATATTTTCCATAATTATCCTACTAAATGTCTCTTGGGTCTTGGGGATCCGAGACCATTTATTTTTTTTGTTAATGGCATCTGAGTATTTACTCAATTTTGCCAATGTCAAGTAGCATAGATAATTATCAAACAAAGTCCAGTCGTCAAGTCCTCTGTCAAGTCATGTTCTAGTAAATCGATGGCAGTTTACTAGTTGACTAAATACAATTTCCACCCCTTAGAAAAGACACGCAATACACTTATTTTATTTAAATTCACTACCATGTGCTCTTTATAAGCTACACCTAGGAGGTTCGCTCTATAACAGAGAGTTTACACCGAAAATAGTGCTTCTCGTAACAAGAGAACTGATGAGCAATCAAATACCACATCAAATTGAGTTAAAAACAAGCCATAATTTACCAAACACTGAATCTTCCGAGAAGGCGGGTGCCTGCGGGTGCAACGGCCGACACGCTGTTTGCCCGCGCGGAAACTGTCACAATTTGACGTTTCACTTGACGTGACGTTCGAAATTCAAACAGCCCGCCTTTAACTTCTTTATCTTAATCTAACGGCCAGTGTTTTATTATTCCTAATTTCAACGCAAGAAGGTTTTATATCGCGTGTAGTTTAATACATGGATACAAATTTTAATCGTCTGTTATCTCGATAACCTGTTGTGGGGTATTTCTTTCGGACGCGATGAATGAATAATTAAATGGAAGCGTTTTTGATTTGGTTAATCCGGCGAGGTGGTTAACATTACCCCACGGAATGTTATGCGATCCCTTTGATGAAGTCAATCAATAAGGAACTTTTTGAGGATGCATTGATTAAGAAGCGATGACCCTCCTGTCATTTTTTCGAATCACTCACACACTTTGTGATTTTCCTGATCATCTTACTTTGGGTCGGTAACCTTACCAATAAATAGTAAGTACCTTGAAGTATGCTGGCCCCTAAAAGGTCACCGGTCAGTAGTCAGCCTATACTAGAACCTCTAGCGTCAACTTTCTCCATAATAGTCGGTCTACTAGAACCTCTAGCGTCAACTTTCTCCATAAAAGTCGGTCTACTAGAGCCTCTAGCGTCAATTTTCTCAATAATAGTTGGTCTACTAGAACCCCTATACCGTCAACTTTCTTCATAAAAGTCGGTCTACTAGAACCTCTAGCGTCAACTTTCTCCATAATAGTCGGTCTACTAGAACCCCTAGCGTCAACTTTCTCCATAATAGTCAGTCCCCCTAGAGCCCGTAGCGTATACATTCTCCATCATCATCATCACCACCCTGTTTACGTCCACTGCTGAACGAGGCCTTTATTGAATATAATGGGAGGATTTGTCATTATCACCACGCTTAGCTGGCGGATTGGTGGTGTTGGTGTTGAATACTAAGGCGGATGCTGCTGCCCATCGTATGCTGTAATGTCTTAGTCAGCTATTACGACTTCCACGGGAGGAGACGGAGGGGTCTTTTCTTAAGTCAGACACACGGCCATAAATAGATTAATTATAAATAGATCACATAGATCAACATAATTTGATCCTTGAATAATTTGTTGATTTGATTTTCAAATCACATTTGTTTCAATCAGCTCAATATCTCTTCTCAACAACTCTATCATCATCATCATCATCATAATCATCATCAGCCTGAAAAAGTTCATAAACCTATCCCAATACATAGAGCTTTCGGTAAATGCTCTATTAGCCCATATAGTACAGTCAAATTAGGTGATTTTTTGCACAAGTGTGGAACTCATTAGATTAGTCATGAAAACTTTTCTAATTGTTTTGTATGGCTTAAAAATCACCTCTAATAATAAGCATCAGTAATTTCACCCTCCGGAACAGGGTGAAATAGGGTGAAAACCATAAAAATATCCGTAACTTAATGGGGGAAATAGAAGTAGTCGGTGCAATTTGGCATAGACTTTGAACCGTTATGATCTACATTTGCACCAAGTATTTTTTAAATCCGACATACGGAACATAAAAAAAAAACATTTACAGAAAAAACTTTTTGTGGTTATTACGGCTCTGGGAAAATTAAGGTAGTCGGTGCAAATTGATAGACATATCAGAAAAATGTTCGAAATACATTACCAGGTTTGCACCATGGTGCGTCTCACGGAAGGCACTTTTCCATATTTTAATGTCGCTCTACTTCGGGGAAAATTAATGTAGTTCTGGAAATCGACTTAAACTTATTCATTTAATTAGTACTACATCCGCCGGAAGTTTTATACTGGATTTTTTTTACGGAAGATGCATTTGTTCAACACTGTGTTCCCTACATGCACGTGATTTTTATTAAAATCATAATGCACTAAGACAGTCTCTCTATACGTAATTTATCTTGCATCAAGTAATTTCTTTCTATTTTAAAATTTACGGCCTTTTTAAGTTTGTACCTAATATTTAAAAGGGTTCCGTAAGCGCCAGAAACGGTGCAAACCTAGGATAAGCTTCTTTTCGTGTCATCTAACGTTTCCATAAGAATCCACGACTACACGACTTAGGTCCACACTTTTTGCTAATTTGCCTGTACTAATAATAATCAGCCATGCACCTTGTATTGTTTTTTTTTTACGTTAAACTGGACCCAGTTTCCCCCGTATGGGAGATTCTCTCAAGGGGGAAACGTGGAATAAGCCAATAAAAGCTACTTAGGCTCTGATTCTGGGGCCCAGTATAAAATATATTATTTAAATAATATTTGACGAAAGTAAAACATCCGACCGTTTTCTGGATACCCACTCACTGCCGTCAACGTAACCCGTCATGTTTGAATTCGAACAATTGTAAAAAACACGGCCAATGGTATTTCAAACAAAATACAGGCAGGGTTCCGTAGTTTTTAATTTTCTTTTGATTTAATCGATTCTTGACATCTCTCTACGAGTATTATTTATTTACTTATACTCATTTGAATGACACTAACATGAATATACTATAGTAAGTACATATACCTACAGAATTTTGATAGGTACAACTGTAACTTAGCGACTCACGATGACTCTACAAAATAAAACCGGTCAAGTGCTAGTCAGACTCACGTGGAGATGATTCCGTACAAGTAGGCTACCATTTAGTAAACACTAGACCAATTAACTTAGTCCATCGACCCAATTTTATACGTATTTTCTCATTATAAGTATTTTCCGTTTCCCGTATGAATATAAGGAATTAGGATTTACATTTAGGTTTTTTCTGTAAACTTTAAAAGAGAACCAATATTTAGATTTATTTTTTATTTTTGGCTCTGTTGTTTTGGAGATGAGGGTAAATTTTCGCATTTTTTCATAAATCTAACCAAGCGTATTAAAATTGTTTAAAAGAAAATGTATTTCTCATAACAAGTTGTTTCATTTGATGTGTCACAAGATGCATTACACACAAGTTTTATTTTAATTCGTTTTTCTCCCAAAACCAACGAATTTTCTAGTTTTTCCCCCAAAATCTAGAAAAAAAGAGTTATTAAGACCCTCTTAATATGGCTGCAGAGATAAGGTACCGGTACTCTGTGACAGAATCGAGACAGAAAGACAGACGGACAGACTGACGGGCGTAGGCTTAGTAATAGGGTCCCGTTTGGCACCCTTTGGGTACGGAACCCTAAAAGGATCTTTCTTTTTTTACCGCCGTAAAACGGAACGCAACCCGATCCCCAAAATTCACTTGCTACTAAGTTTATTATTTGATACTTGGGGCGGATTATTTATTTTTTTATATTCATTTGATATTCCTTGCCGATGTCGGCGTCCTTTCAAGTCTTTGTTGTGTCGCGTTTAGTGTAGGTGTTTCTATGGAATCGAGATTGTTATTAAGTATGGGGGTTGTGAGAATTTAGAAATAAAAGCGTTACAAAATATCTATGATCAGATTTCAAAAATAAAATTATACTTTATCATAATCCACCTGTAGTCCACTGCTGGACATTGGCCTCCCCGTAGACTGCCACGATGAACGGTCTTGAGCCGCCTTCATCCACCAACTTCCTGTGACGTTTATAATGTCTTTAGTCCATAGAGTGGATGGCTTTCCTCTACCGCGTCGTCCGGTTTGTGGTCGCCACTCGAGAACATTTATTCCCCTAACGGTTGTCAGTTCTGCGAGCTATTATGACCTGCCCATTGCCACTTCAACTTGCTAATTCTAAGAGCTATATCTGTTGTTGGAGTTGGATCTGTTGGCCTTCCTAGTTGAATCGTTTGATTCCCCCCCCCCCCATAGAGATGAGACATAGAGATGGTGGTTTACAACTTCGACAGAATTGTTCCCGATGTGAACAGGCATAGGTGCGGCATTGAGATGATGTTCTACTTGCCCATGTTCATTTTAAGAGCCACCTGTTGGGAGATCTCTTAGCATTGTGCCAAGATCTTCCCAGCGATTCTGCCATGCTGACTATGTCATATCGAAGCATAACATACTAATATGGACCAATATCGTTTTGATACTATAACTTCGACCGTTAAACTCAGGCGTAGATTAAGAATCAGCTTCCACAATCGCCTTTGATTCGCCGTTGTCGACCAAGTCTCAGAGCGACCATGGTGTTAATTCTTTAGATAAAAATTTTGGGTACGGAACGGTTGAAACCAAAAACTGGGTGTATGTTTCGTTTGTAGTGTTCGCTCCTTAATACCGTTGTTATTGCGTGCAGTTTGTTCCGCGTCGCTACCTTTATGGAACTCGTAATCCAAAAATAACTCTACTATTTTTAACGAAAAAGATGTGATATAAAAAAACAAAACACCAATCAAGACACAAATGACAGAATTTGAAAATAGAATTCCATGTTTTTTAAATAAAGTTTAAGTAGGTACTTATTTAAAATTGGAATTCTCAGCAAAACCATAGATCAAATTTGAAACAGCCAGTACCTACCTAGGTACTACAAAACGGTAACTTCATAAAACTTGACTTGTACTCGTAGTAAAGACCTATCTCACTAAATGTAACCTAGCGTAACCTAAACTATCATTATCAATCCGCCGATCTTGCATGGCATTGCCTGGTGGTCCTCAGTGCACGCTGACACTCGGCTCTGCGGGCAAGAGCCAAATTGTCAAAATGTCGACCGATCATGACAACATGACACATGACGTTTGCTGTCAAAAATACTTTTGATTTGAACTTGAATCTTATGACGTTGTAATAAGGTTAATTAAGGCGAATTAAGTGAGGGATGGCAGCAAATCAATATTGTTTTATTATTAACAACAGAATTTCAAGATCGGAAAGATAGAATGTCGTTTATTTTTCATTTTAATTTTTATAAATATTTTCTTACTATGTATTTTTATATAACTTTATTGTAGGTATTTTAAATGGTGATCATTTGTTTTAATACCTCATTTCCTTAGAAACCAATGACCAAAGGGTCACCTCGTACAGAAAATCAGTATCTGTGTAGAAATATATAAATTCATATCCTACTAATATTATAAACGCGAAAGTTTGTGAGTATGGATGGATGGATGGATGGATGTTTGTTACTCTTTCACGTAAAAACTACTGAATGGATTTTAATGAAACTTTACAATAATATAGCTTATACATCATAATAACACATAAGCTACAATTTATAAAGATACTAGCTGCCCGCGCGCGACTTCGTTCGCGTGTGGTCCCGGTACATTTAAACCTTTCCGTGACAATTATGAACACAACATAACCAAAAACGATATTAAAAATGTCTTACCGGTTCCAAACGGAGCGTCAAAGAAAAAAAAATGCCTTACCGGTTCCACCAGGTCCAAGAAAAAAAAAATTAACAAACGCCATCTGTTAGAATACTTACTCAATCCAATCAACAGATACCGCCATCTGTTAGAATCGCTTGGAGCTAACAGATAATTGTTACTGTCAAATAATAAACAAATAATTTGCAATAAAATAATATTGAGCTATCCTATCTTTTAAGTTAGATCAAACTGCACACGGTGTGCGAATTCTGTTAAAATGTAGCTTATATGACACGTTCGTAGATTTACCATAGCAGCGCCATCTATTGATTACTTACTCAACCCAGTCGAAAGGTATCGACATCTGTTAGAATCATTTGGAGTTAACAGATAATTGTGACTGTCAAATAATAACAGACAAATAATTAGCAATAAATTAAAATTGCGACTATAATTTGAGATTTAAACTATCCTATCTCTCAAGTTGGATCGAACTGCACATGGTGTGCGAATTTTATTATAATCGGTTAAGTGGTTTAGGAGTCCATTGAGGACAAACATTGTGACACGAGATTTATATATACTAGTGGTTCGCCCCGAACTGAGACCTCGCGATAACACCTTTATCAACCCGACTACTTAACTAAGTAATTTCCATATTTAACCGACTTCCCAAAAAAGGAGGAGGTTCTCAATTCGGTTATATTTTTTTTTTTTTTTAGTGTTTGTTACCGCATATCTCCGGCGTTTATGAACCGATTTGGAAAATTCTTTTTACATTTGGATAGATATATGTACTTCCAGATTGGTCCCATTTTTTTCAGAATCCAGTTCTGATGATGGAATCCATGAGGAATTGAGGGAACTCCTCAAATATTGTAGGCATACATATGGCGATTTTACTATTTTCAGCAACAAACCAAGCATTTGCATTCAAAAAGTATAATAATCCTTTCACCACTTTGTCGAATAAAATGGCGGAAGTCGGTTTTTTAAATGAAAACTTATTTCTACTATTATTTTTGAAAAAAAATCCCTCGAGGTCTACCAGTACAGTACAGGATCTACCAGTAACTACTCTAATTTCCTACACATCATCGAAATAACCTTTGAATAGGGCTAAGCAACGGGGCTTAGTTATACTACATACCTGTTAGTACCTATATCAAGTACCTGACGAATTAATTGATAACGTCCTTTTGATGAAAACCATAGAACTCCAACGTCATTCAAATTATTAGAAATGGGAGGTCAGCAATGGATGTTATATTGGTTCCTATTTTATGGAGTACATGTTTCTAAATTCTTCAATTTCAGACTTTTCCCTGTAGTTGTGACACAAAAGCCACAAGCATACCAAATTTCAGCATTGTGGGATTGCTGGAAGTACCCTAGAATTTTGGGTTTTTACGTTTTTTATTTTCCCTAATATCTCGAAAACTACTAAGGCTAAATAATTATTAAAAACAGTTTTGAAATGTCCAACCAAAGCGCTTTCATTAAACACCCCACTTGATCTGACTGTCTCACTTTTTTTTTTTTACCCCCTCTTGGACCCCAATATCTCAGCAACCCCCTGATCGATATAGCTCATAACCTTACCTACAAATTGTACCAATATTATCTACCCCCATACCAAATTTCATGAAGATCGGATTAGCGGTTTGGAAGTTTTCATCGGACAAACATACATACATACATACACACATACATACAAACGCCGATTCTTCCAACTTGACTCAGAGAACTCGCTTCGCTCGTTCAATTAAGATGTGTGAATTTTCCATAATATGAGGATAAGTATCAAATAATTAGGAAAAAATCTACCATCTGCGAGCTATTCTGGCGTGCGCTGCCAAAACCGCTAGAGTTACACATTATGTAATGTATGATAGAAATGTTTATCTTAAATAGTCCTACAAAAAAACCCGCCACAGTATATATCTATATCTTATGTGTAAGCCATTACAGCCAAAATGTGTATAATATGATAAACGCGAAAGTTTGTTACTTATTATGTTTGTTACTTCTTCACGCTCAAACAACTGAACGAATTTGAGTGAAATTTGGAGTGGGTTTGGACCTTATACCCTGGATTAACACATAGGATACTTTCATCATCATCATCATCAATTTTCATCATTATTCACGCTTGTGAAACCGCGGGGCGCAACTAGTTTTTTAATATATATTTTGTGTGTTTCAGTTGCATTTGTATATATGTATGTTTATATGTAGTTACGAAAAAATGTATAGGGCTCATAGAAATAAATTGAGCAACAAGCCACATCACTTTTCTAAATATGAAAGTAGACTTTCAATGGTCCCCTTTACAATTTTTGAACCACAACAATTCTATTGGCTTGTTCTTGATAAAAAAATAAACTGTCAAAAAGGTGTTTTAAACCGTATTACATGTCCAGTAAGTATTTATAAAAAAATTGCATTTTACACTATAGGTACTACACTATAATTTTTGAGTAGGCTTAAGGCCGAAATTTTTACAGCTAAATCTATCAGAGACAAGTTATTGTAACAGAAACAACAATTTCTTGTTAGTTCATTTAAACTCTGGTTTTCAAGAAGCAGTGACTCGTAAATGACGGTCGCAATATAGCGGAATTCAACAGATGTCAGTCAAGCCAATTTATAGAGATTAATGTATGAAGTTGTCGTTTTGGCCAATTTTAAACGGCATGGTCCAAGATGCATGCTTGTTTTCAGTAAAAAACTGTAAAAAACGTTGTCAATCCCAAGTATTTTTTTTCAACTTATTCGACTTTCATTTGTTTTTTAAATTCATTAAGTATTTGAGCTAAACGTGGAGACCTCAAAAATTACAGTAGTTTTTGTATACGAGTTTCGACGTGGTTCTAATGCAGCTGCAATTATACAGCTCGCAATATCAATGCTGAACGTTTTCGTAGTGGAAACTTTGACTTTGAGAATGAACTACGAGGAAGACTTTCACAATAGTGGAAGCCAAAAAGAAAAAAAAATCCCAGGAAGCGGTACAAAATGCCTTCATAGACTTTATAGAACCAAGATTCCCAGAGTTTATTTATTTTATTTTCTTAGAAAACAAACATGGCAATTTTTTTAATAGTTACTAGATTTTAAGTAGGTAACTATTCTAAAAATCAAGTGAGTTCTACATAGGCCTGAATGATCTTCTCTCGAGAAAGCGGAAATGAGCGTAAATACTTCGATTAAATTAAATTGTTTTTTTTTTAAAGAAAAGTTTTTATTCGGCAATTTTATACTTTAATTAACCCTTAAAATGCCATATATAAGGAACATATGGTTTCAATCGGAGCATTCTGTCCGGCAGTTATTAAACGGTCACCGCTTTTTTTTTAAATCCAGCGTTAGTGCGTCGATGTGCGACAACTAATTATTCGGAATAATTGTCGTGTACCGATAAATTAGCCGCGAGCCTGTCATGCGACCGCCCGCAAGCTACAGTGATTCTCAATCTTTTGTACACAGGTTATTTTGATTCTGAGAAAAACAGATATATAGCAGACAGACAGAGATGCAAGATTGGTTTTAGAATCGTTTTGCAGAGGTTTAGGGTCAAGATCGCATGAAATTGGTAGAGTTTTGGTTTCACAACTTTAACACTCTCTTTGTCAAGAAATAAAAAACATAAAAACTGAACTGAACTGACTAAAGACTGACCGTCTATCAACCTACATGAATGAGGAGTTTTGGCCGAAGAGAATTAATGTTCAGGAACTTCATTGGACACCTCTTGTCAGGCACGTTGTTACACGTCACCGACTTCACGTGTTTATTCTATACATAGGTAGGTAATAGGTATGTTTGTCTATAAGGTACGTATACATTTCTCAATAAGCCTGAAATAAATAAATTATTTAAATCATATACAATATGCATATAATATTATACACTAAACTCCATGGCAAGTGTAAAGATGAGGCGTATTCATTAACTAGCTACGCCCAGCGGTTTCATACGGATGATCAATGATGAAAATTAATGATGATGATGATGAAAAGTAGACTGTGTGTTAACCTGTGTCCAGGGAATGAGGATATCTCCTTTCCAAATTTCACTCAAATCCATTTAGTTTGATCGTGAAGAAGTAACAGACATATACTCGCTAATTTTCATATTTATATATACCTATAACTCTGATTTTTTATCTTAGACAATTTTTGTAAACAAAGATATGTCAAGATATGCCACTGTGTGTATAAGATGTCATGATTGTTTTACAAAAAATTTCGAAGATTAAAAATCAGAGTTATAGTTTATTTAGTGTGATTTAATAGATTGTGATTTTGAATAAAATAATAGAATTGAAATTATCGTGGCTTGGTATCATTTTAGAAAAATTACGACTTTAAAAAAATTGAATAAAATACTTGAAGCCTAACTTGACTAGCTTGACTAGCTTGACTAACTTGACTAACTTGACTAACTTGACTAACTTGACTAACTTGACTAACTTGACTAGCTTGACTAACTTGACTAGCTTGACTAACTTGACTAGCTTGACTAGCTTGACTAACTTGACTAACTTGACTAACTTGATTAACTTGACTAACTTGACTAACTTGACTAACCTCACTAACTTGACTAACTTGACTAACTTGACTAACTTGACTAACTTCACTAACTTGACTAACTTGACTAACTAGACTAACTAGACTAACTTGACTAACTTGACTAAAGCACCGATTTTGACTTTAGCTTGTTTTATTCGATTGAGCATCCTCCACAATGTTGAAGTATGATGGATCGGCGTCATCCGGCGAGGTGTTAGCCGGACATGTTCGAACATTTCGTTATCGAGTTGTCGATTTAATTGACCCGAATGTGTTTCGGCGTTTCCACATTGATAATTGGGACATGCCATGATGCCGTGATATGATTTCACCTAAAGGTATGCAGGTAAGGTAGAAAGCAACTTCAAAGATATCTCATGCAATGGGGTATCCAAATAGTATTCATTGTATGTACCCCAAGTTACATGTGGGGAAAACAATAACTTTTTATTTAAAAAACCGACTTCCGCCATTGTATTCGACTAAATATTTGGATGAAAAAAAAATGATGAAAGAACCATAGTGGTGAAAGGATTATGATACTTTCTGAATGCAAATGCTTGGTTTGTTGTTGAAAATATCAAAATCGCCATATGTTTGCCAACAATATTTGAGGAGTTCCCTCAATTCCTCATGGATTCCATCATCAGACCTGGATTCTGAAAAAAATGGGAGCAATCTGGAAACATATCTATTCAAATAAAAAAAAGAATTTTCCAAATCGGTTCATAAACGCCGGAGATATAAGGTAACAAACATTAAAAAAAAACAACCGAATTGAGAACCTCCTTCTTTTTGTGAAGTCGGTTAAAAAACCATTTTTACTCACGGAGTTTTTATTTATTAGCTTCGTAGACGTCACCAATTTTCATTACCTTGCAAACTTTAAGCGTAATAGTACCTAATAATGATAATATATACCTACATACATAGTCGGTTAAGGTAGATCGTCTCTCAAGTGCCGCGAATTTGAAATTTATTCGTGTTTTTTGCTCATCCCAGCTCATCAACACTTCTTGTGATAGCGAAAACTAACTTTGCTAAAACTATAGGAGAACTAACACATGTTTTAGTTGTTATCTCCTAAAGATAATTAGTTTAGCTACTAATACTCTTCAATGATTCAACCAACTAATTCTGATAGCTATATCGGTGATCTCTACGGATTTCCTCATTTTAGATTGCATCATGTAGTGAACCTCATAGCATAGCTCTCTCCATAGCCCGCTGCGCGACTTTAAGCTTGTCTATAAGGTCAATAGTTACCGACCACATCTCAGCGCCAGTTTTAAGCAGTTTTCGAATTACTAATAGATAACATAACATAACACCCAACAGTATACATAGTCTTGATCCCTCACTAGGATTCCCTGTGTCGTGGGTATCAGGAACTACGAGTACCATGGTACCACAACACCCAGATCCGGAACAAATATTTGCAGATCATGCAAATATTTGTCTCAAAGCGAAAATCGGACCCGCACCTCTTGCGTCCGTGCCGGCTACATGCCCACCACGCCATGGACGTCATCAAACGAGCGGGTGTTGGTAGATTTGGCGACGAACTTGCTATTGAAGTGCAGTCTAGGAAAATTCTAGGAGTAACTATATTAGAATATCTAAAAAATATCTACTATATGTCATAGATATCGATTGATTCGGGGCACAGACCTAGTGGGACAACCCTAGACCGGGCCTCTCGGCGACGGCGTCACTAACACACTGTAAAAGACATCTTTTAAATCATAGGAGATGATTTCCTGTGATTTGTGAAGGAGAGCTGCCAGGGCCGGATTCAGGGGACGATTCGACTGTCCCTTCAGAGGCTGGAGACCAATAGGGCCACTGATTTCAAGTCCTACGCTCTCCAGGTTACGGCAAGGTACAAGAATGAGCTCCTCAAAGCTGATTACTGGCCAGCTGACATTGTTTACCGACGCTATCGAGAAGCGGTATCGAAACAAAATCATCCAAAAGATGTGTTAGTATTAAGTGTAAAATATATATGTTAGTCTATAAGGTACATATTCTATGGGCTTATTGTTTAGGTATAATTTTATTATACATTTCCCATGTAGCCTGAAATAAAACATTAGTATTATTATATTATTAAATCCATTCTAATACATTTCTACTTTCATTTGAATAGTGTTTTACTTAACTTTCATATATAATACCTATACGGTCTTCGATAAAGCTAGGTAAAGTTTAATGAAACGGAATGGTCCAATAGAAATCCAGCTATAGCCATAGTTATTGAAAGTTTAAGATCCCCTGCAGATATAGATATTGTCACCTCGCCTAGGAGCCTGCGATGCTAGCGCGCCGCCCGAGCGTGCTATCGCCAACCCATTTGCTCACGTTCGCTTCATCTACCAGACTATATTCATCATCATCATCATCATCAGCCAGTATACGTTCATCGCTGAACAAAGCCTTCCCCATAGAATGTACTTGCTACCACTGAACCTATTTATTTATTTTCTCGTGATTTGGGGTGCGATTTTTGGAAGTCACTGTGTGACTAAATATATCATCAAAAAGGCTGCAAATCACCGTTTTCCAGGAGATCGTCCGTTTCCGAACCACATGCCGCCTTGTTTCGCTTTGCCCTCCGCGCAGGAGATGCTATTGGCTCGCCGAGTGGCAGCTCGCTACGACCTACGCGCGGGAACGCGTACAACTGTCGCTCTGGTTCAGGTTCATATTCTATAACAAAAATGGTAAAATTGTTGCTTAATTAATCTCGTCTATTCAAGATCACCATCATCCGCCTGTAGACGTACACAGGGAGGTATATATATCATAGATGGGAGGTAAAGGCATAGGTACTACACAAATTGACTCTTGAAGGTAATTACTAAGCCCAGAGGTGCGATTTTTGAATGTCACTGTGTGACTAAATATCATCAAAAAGGCCGCAAATCACCGTTTTCCAGGAGATTTACTGGAGTAGGTACTTGTATTAATATCATGGGTATAAGAATTTTAGTCCTAAGAGTTTCAGGTGTATATAAATTTGGACATCGTGGAATAAACGGTATTTTACTGACGTTTTGTCACTCGATGACTTAAAAATCGCACCCCTGAGGCCGTAGACAAAGTAACATTCTAATAGCGATGACGCTAGTAGAAAAGTCCAAAATGTATGGGATTGACGTTAGCTATCGATATGTCACGTGGTCATTTGTATTGAATTACGACTGTAGAAATGGAATCGCTTCGAAGCGAATGCCACTTGGCTAGGCCCTCTGGTATCCTTGATTGCCATTTAATGAGAATCAAAACGCGGTACTGAACTCTAAACCATACGGAACCCACCCGTTTGTGGAAGACTCGTGTCAAATTAAAAGTTAGTAAGTAAGCCCTTTTTCAAAGTCAACGAATATAACTTTTCATTTAAAAAACCAAAATAAAAAAAGAATTTTCCAAATCGGTTCATAAACGCTGGAGATATGCGGTAACAAACATAAAAAAAAATACAACTGAATTGAGAACCTCCTCCTTTTTGGGAAGTCGGTTAAAAATCAATATCACGACGAATGGTCTTGAGACGTCTTCATTCACTGATTTCCTGCTACCTTTAAAATATCAGTTTATCGTAAGGTCTTGCTACACTGCGTCGTTCATAGTTGCCACTCAGGAACCTTTATTCTACAACGGTTGTCAGTTCTGCGAGCTATATGGCCTACCCATTGCCACTTTATCTTGCTTATTCTGAGATCTATGTCTTTTTTCTGTTTCTAGCATAGATTAAAAGACGTATAAAATTATAAAGCAAAGATATCGAAAACGCTTGAGGTGCTTTAAAAAAATTTAAGTGTTTTTTTTTTTCTTTCCTTCATCAAAGTCACTGGATATTATTGGTCCTACTTATTGGATAGTCCGAAAAATATCTATGACAGTATTTCACAAACAGAAAGACATGTATCAAATGGATTTCTACTGTCAAGAAGCCATCATAACATACCATAGCTCATGTTTTTTTGCAAACGACCGCCCAGTAGCTTTACCACCAATTCTGTCAAAATTTATTGGGCAAAAGTTAATTTTGTATCGCAAAAGATGGCAAAAACAGACTCCTTTCGCTGACAAATTGAACCCTATTCCTGAATGATCAAAGGTGATGTTTTTTGATGAAAATAGACAAAAACTTTAGTGGTTTAGTTACAAAGAAATGTCATTATTATAATCCGTTTTAGGGACTGTATAAGTTAGTTGTTTGTTGTTTACTAAGTTTAGTTCGAGCCTCTACCTTTGAGTACGATATTTTCTAAGAATGTAAAAATCTGAGCTTCTTACTTCAGCTTTGAAAACTTAAAACTTCTTACTTCAATGATAACCCTCTTTTTGTTTTGCCGTAGCCGGGTAAAAAGTAACAGAATCAATTTGAAACTCTTTTGTTTTCTATTAGTCGGATTTAAAAAAAGCCACTCTTCGCATTCGTTCTCTTTTGTTTAGTTAAAATTTAATAAAAAAATAAATATAAAAAAATAATGATTTGATGAGCACTTTTTAAAGATTTGGAAGTAACAATCTAATTAGTGCTTTAGATGAAACCTAATGGATTTCTTATAATCAAATCAAAACCGACACTAATTAATACTATTACTAATAAATTTATTATTTATAATATTATTGATTTTTATTATTATTATTTTATTTCCTATTCAAATTCAAATTATTTATTTTCTCTATAGGCACGTATTACATGCACTTAGGAAAGTCATAGGTACAAGAAGTCGTTTACAGTTTACAATAATAAACAAGTGAATAAACATACAAAATCGAAACATAATATCACAAAAAAAAATAAAAAATTACAATAATAACATATCAAATAATAAATAATAGATAGATACACTTTTCAATTCAAATGTTAAATAATTGATTTCAAGTATAATGATAATATATTTTATAAATTAATACTTTCCCACGCTTTGTGGTCAGACATAAATTCATTTATGCCATAATATGCTTTATAGCACACTGTGACTTAAACCCGCACTTTACGCACGCTTTTCCGTGACTTAAATAGCTCTTTTTTACACCGTGCGAAAATGAACGTCGGGTGCGTCACGTGCGGGTTTATGTCACTTGTGCTATAAAATAATATACGATACCTGTGACTTAAGTTGTCTATTATTGCACGGCGTTTAGCACCCTCGCTACGCTCTGGCGCTAACTCACGCCGTGCAATAATAGGCAACTTAAGTCACACGTATCGTAATATACTATTGTTTTGTCAGAATTTAAAATTAAATTATTTACATTAAACCAATTTTGAATAACATTTAGAGATTCATTAATAATTGTGATGTCCGGATTTGATCGATTGATTTTAAATAATAGAGAAGTGTCATCAGCAAATAATATAATGTTTGAAAATTTTTGAGCTAGGTAAGGTAGGTCATTAATATACACTAAAAAGAGAAATGGACCAAGGAACTAATATATTTTATATTTAATTGAAACTAAATTTACTTTTAATTCTTCAAATTTTAATATTTCGCAACAATACCTTTTAATAACTATAGCCAATAAATGAACTACCAAACTAAAAAATGTAATGGTTCATATCGGGGTCAACACTCGTTCATACATCATCTGTCAGTGTATGAAACGTGTATGAATGATCTATCGACACCTTGTAACCGACAGTTGTATAGCTAGGACATAGATTTATGGAGCTGGATTACTGGAAGAGTC
Organism: Epirrita christyi; assembly: GCA_951392215.1. Taxonomy (NCBI): domain Eukaryota; kingdom Metazoa; phylum Arthropoda; class Insecta; order Lepidoptera; family Geometridae; genus Epirrita; species Epirrita christyi. The sequence goes on along the minus strand of OX595848.1, from coordinate 6,365,005 downwards.
ACTAAAGAGGTGAAAAAGAAAAACTAAAAAAAAATATGACTCTTACACCTACTCAGAATTGATTAGGTAGTAGGTAGGTAGATCTTGATGTACTCTTTAGGTACATCAAGAAGTATGCAGATTAAAATACCTAAAGCCACATTTTATGAAACCCGGAAGACATGAAAATGGTTGCTTTTAAATTAGTACATCAATTACTTGTAAGGATTATTGATAATTTGATAGATATTTATGAATAGATTGATATTAGCGCATCAGATACCGCCTCAAGACGAATTAATTAGTGATTTTTTCAAAGATGATTGATGTACTGAGACGTGGTTATCAATGACTAATAACTATAAGTCTCATTCACAAGCTCAAGTTCGTGTAACAGGCTATGGAAAGAGTTATGCTTATGTTATTACTAGAACGAAAAAAACCGTTGACGAACCGAAGATTACCGACAAGCTTGCAGAATTAGCAAGTTAAAGTGGCAAAGGGCAGGCCATATAGCTTGCAGAACCAACAACCATGGGAAATAAAGGTTTTTGAGTGAACTCCTCAATTGATGGACCGAAGAAGTCGGTAGATGGAGGCGGCTCAAGACCATTAGTTGTCTTAATTATCACTAGAAACGGGGCATATACCATGATTTTTGAGCTTTGTTAAGTCCCGATATTTTGGCACATTTACATGCGCCATGATCACGAGAACATGAACATGAACTGTTCCAAAATATCGGGAATTAACAAAGCTCAAAAATCATGGTAAATATCCCGTTTCTAGTGATAATTATGTTCATATAAATGATAGTTTCAAAAAAATTAATTGTCTTCTCATTCTATATGGAGAGGCCTATGCCCAGCAGTGGACGTCAACAGCTGATAATGATGATGATGCTACCGAAACAAGGAGGTTATGTAAATCTAGAGAGTCATATATCTATGTGCAAAAGAGAGGCGTGTGACCACACAATATCAACAAACTAATTCCAGTGCTGCCACCTGTGGCTGCCGGCAGCAGAGGTCAAATTGTAATTTAATTAATTCTCGAATCTCTAAAGATGTAATTGTATGAGAGTGTAATGTTATTGGTAGAGTATGAAAAAGAGTATGGTGTGAAACTATTTACTTTAGGTTTTTTGAGTTTTCAATTTCGTTTATTCCTATTTTTACAGATTCCCATTTCTACTGATTACTATCTACAGATTCTTAAATACTAAACTATCTATTCTAAGAGCTTGTCCAGATGAGGCGATTTACGCGCTAAATACTAGGAGCTTCATACATTCCGTCCACATGCAGTGGCGCGTTTTACCGCTCGCGCGAGTGACAAACGCGCATCAATCGCGCGTAAATCGCCTCATCTGAACAAGCTCTAATCGCGCGAATCGAATCGCTCGTAAATCACCTCATCTGGACAAGATCTAATTATCATCAGCCGTCAAACGTCCACTATTATACAAGGCCTCCCCCATGAAATATAATACGGGGATTTGCCATAATCACCACGCTTGGGCAGGCGGATTGATGATCGCAATATTGTTGCTGAGGTGGATGCTGTATCCCATCCGCTGGTGTAATCCCTTAGTTGGCTTTTACAACATCCACGGGAGGAGATGGAGACGTCTACTCTTATACTACTCTTATTACTACTCTACTACTACTACCTACTCTTAATATACTTATTACTACTCTTGGTGGAATAAAATACAAAATTTAAAAGAGTTTCTTATTTTTTATAGTATGTGAAAAAGTCTAGATTGGTACATACTTATCTATATTTGGGCCTCAACTTGGTGGGCCACAAAGTCAACATCCCATTTTATTTCAAGGTTTTTGTTTTTATCTTTGGTTTCCGTAAATAAAAGCATCTTTTTTATAAAATTTAAAACATTTATATTACATACGTATATCCGTAGACTTTAATTTCTCGTACAAGAATTTTTGAAATTTTTTGCGAGAAGTCAATTTCATCTAATACATTCCTCTGCGAACAGTAGCTTAATTTCTGTTGCATAAACGCAGAAGTGAAGTGCATTGACCCTTAATTCCATATAACCATGAATCATTATATCATTACAAAGACGTGAATAATTTTGTGCTATATTATCAACTGCTATAGAGTCCTTATTTCCATACAAACATGTTTCTTTATGTAAAGTCTGTAATTTAGTTTGTATCTGAACTTGTCAAGATGCGTTGAAGCGAAAAATAGAGCTACCATGATACGTCAGGGTTTAATTAAAAATAGCTTTAACAACATTCACAATTTTATGACCAATTATATGAAAAATCAAATCAAATCAAATCAAATAATTTTATTCATTGAAATCACAAGGATCATTTTGAATCGTCTTATAAAATAAAATTACTCCTTTCAAATACAAAAAATTCAATATTCAAATATTATTTAGTCAATAGGTTTTTTTTTTTTTAATTTAACACTTCATTTGTATTTAGTTGATAGCTTATGCATCAGTTTCTAGCACCCTGCTAAGTAGTAACTAGTGATCGGGAAGCAATCCTGGCTTTCAACCGTAAGGTCATGGGTTCATATCGCGGTCATGCATCAGCGGCTTTTTTAATAAAAAAAAACTATAAGCGCTTATTACGTGCACTCGAACGGTAAAGGAAAATATTGTCAGTGATTTTTTGGTTCTAGAAAAGAAGCATTTTACTTAGAGCACCAATGTAAATGCTATTGACCTTTGAGCATGTATGAATATTTTCGATCGGTGATCCAAGTGGAATATTCAAACATATTAAAAATTATTCCACGTATAGCACCTACGGTAGAGTAGCTGCTAGTGATGGGGTATTTTATACGTAATACTTTTTTGACAAGCATTTAATTGAAACAAATCGAAAAGTATCAGCAATAATAAATATGTTGTGGGTATAAGTATTCATCATACAAAGAAAACATCATTAGTGATTTTTTGGTTCACAAAAGCAGAACAACAGCATTCCACTTAGAGCACCGATTTGAAAAGCACCAATGCTATTTCTTTTTGAGCATCTATGAATATTTTCAATCGGTTCTCCAAGTGCAAAAGTCAAACATATTTGAAATGACGAAGAGCACCTACGGTAGAGTAGCTGCTAGTGATGGGGTATTTTATACATAATACTTTTTTGTCAAGGATTTAAATGAAACAAATCTATAAAATAAGCAATAATAAGTATTTTGTAGGTATTCATCATACAAATTTTACATAAATGTACACATTTTACATAACTTTATATTTAAAAGTATTACAATCACTTTCATTATACCAAATAATTCCCACTGGTAAGAACATAATGTTCTTACTAGTGGGAATTATTTGGTCCCGTCGTCTTTCAATGGAGCCAATGCCGATTTATGTTCTAGGACCAAAGAAACGAAGACATGTGATGTGTAGGTACATACAAGGCACACTGAATCCCTTCATCACACTGGTTGCATTACCATTTAAACTAGGCTCTTTTTTGCAGGTAGACCAAGAAAAAACCAGCGACACGAAGTAGCAGCTGATGATGGGAGAAGAATGGTTGAGTAGACGCTTGCCGCCAAAGAACATAGCCAAATAAAAAAAAAACAAACACTCCTAAAAACTGTCGGCTGGACAACATAGATCTAGTGGTCATTCCATTATCTCCAAAGAGTACAGAGAGCTCTTATACAACAATAACACTTTTAAGGTGTCGGCATATCAGCAAGCCGAGCCATTTATGCTCTAGTGCATATCTATTACATGCAATAATTGTGTATTTTAATCCTCCTCTCAAGCTCCTTGCATTCTGCCGACTGGCTTTAGCCACGATTAGGAATTCAAAAAAAACATGGGCGCCAAATTCGAAGTTACCCTCAGAGCAATAACTGAAGCATAGAGAGAGCGTGAAACACAGTAGTTACACTTAAGACACAGTCAGTGTGAAAAAAGATAGGTAGGTATATAATTATCATTAAATTTCTACATAAGGCAAAGCTGTTTTTTGCGTTACACTTTTTTGCAACGCGTAATGAAGTGCTGAATTTGCAGAGGTATCGATATTTAGTTGTTTAAATCGGTTTTTTATTTAATGTAGATACTTATTGCATTATTATATTGTTATGTAATATTTTCCATGGATGACTTTAAAAAGGTTGTTGAAAATTCGAATGAAGCCTATGGTGCCGTCACAGTCAGAAAAGTCTGCAATTACTGTAATTTTACAATATTTTAGGTCAGCTACTGAGTAACTCAATAATTGAGTACTACCTTCATTTTTCGTTTCACATAAATAAAGTGCTCGCTCATAAATTTTTCAAATGTAATCCATGTAGTTCATTTTGAAGTTGATTGAGTAGGTAATCGAAAACAAAGTCTATTTGTATCTTATTAGGATGGGCCTTGCCTTGAGAGTTTGATGGTGTTGGTCTTGTTTTTCCCATCACTAATTGATTTGAGACGCTAATCGCAGTTCGATTTAGTTTCGTCCGATGCACTTGAATCGATTTACTAAAATAACAAGAACCGTGAAAACGTATTGTTAAATTCACAGTATAGCAACAAAATTCGCTTGTGAATTTGTTTGGTTTTTTACAATATTTAAATTCATAATCCTTTATCCATGATACCACATTTGCAGGACATGCAACCATAATTATTATGTCCCGCAGCGGGAATTGAACCCACAAAATTAAGGTTAGATCAAACCTCAGAATCTGAGGACCAAACAACGAGTGTTTCCCAGTGGTCAGATTGGTGGTCAGACTAGTCTGGCCAACGGGAATTATTTTTCCCATTGGCCAGATTTATTTGACAGCTGGAAAATACCAAACAACAATGTAGCCTGAGTTTTTGTACAATGACATAACCTCGGACTATCTCTGGTTTATCTCAAACCAGGCTCAAAAAGGTCTCAAAACCAAATCTAGCGATGGTCTAAAAAATTTCAGTTGGTTGCTTGGTGGAGGTTAGAATTTCAACATCTCCTTTATATACGATTCGTCAGTTGGGCGCTTTGGCAGTAGTAGCCCGAAAATTTATTACGGAAAACAAACCATCTTAGTCGTATATACCAATGGTTGATATTTAAGCCTGGACTAGTAGGTCTGAGGCCCAAGCACAAACATTTGTGGGTTATTCCCAGTCCTCCAATCGGAACTCGGTATCGAGACGCTAGCGAAAAATTTGAAATGTCAAATACTAACCAATCAAATAACAAAGTTTTCAAGCAACCGCAACGTCATGGGCCAATATTTTACATTGACTATCGTCTCGATCCTGTTAGATATTCGTGCTAGCCTTACTGGTCTAAACTCAGGTTTTGTAATGAGTCCAAATTATTCTGCTCGACATAGCTACCATACACAGATACATATTACATAGACACGTGTCTTTTACCAAAGAGCAGAGCATGCAGAGCCTCAATGGGTCTGTTTTCACTGTAAGTCGCATAACATTAGGAATAAACATTCATGACTAGTGGTGAGCCCATCGCTGCCATGGCTTTCCCTAGACTAACATAGCCATCGCTTTCTTTTAGTAATAACCGTTCTGTCCACTAACACACTCCTATGTAAGACTAAACCAGCAGCGGCAGCAGCCATGACAGACCAACGGAAAAATTACCCAAGAAGTCCCCAATACTGGAAATTATACATTGCTAACAAGCCCAGATGCATTATACCATCTTTAGGTTGCCAAGTAGATTCATCTTGGGAGGTTTCGGCGCTTTGTGGGATTATCCTCTCTATACACAGAGAATCGCACTGCATTGTGGCTTGCATCTTAGGATAGTTGTCGCTGAATGGAATGTTTCGGCTTTGGTTGATTTATTTGATGATACATGGTCATGATCATCATCAGTCGTTAGACGTCCATTGCTAGACGGAACCTCCCCATTGAATGCAATGGGGAGATTCGCCAGTCGCCACGCTTGGCAGGTGGATTAATTGGTGATTGCTTTATTGGTGTTTTTACTCAGATTATTGCTGCTGCCCATCCCTTGGTGCCCTTATTTCCTAGTCCTATTGTTAGCCTTCGCCCTTACTCAACTTTTACGCCATCCACGGTAGGAGACGAAAGGGTCTATTCCTTAGGCCGGATATACACTACGGAATATAACGCCACGTGATAGTATCGGTGAGTGTATATTTACAATTGGTTACCATAATCCGGTGTTTTTCGAATATGGTGAATTGTTTCACTACTCCGTAACATCATCGTTGTCTTGCCCTTAGAGCTTGTCCAGATGAGGCGATTTACGCGCGATTCGAAACGCTCGATTGTGAAATACTAGAGCTTCATACATTCTGTCCACGTGCTCGCACGAGCGCAAAACGCGCATCAATCGCAATCAATGATTTAGGGGCAACTTTTCTTAATCTTGCCGTTGTCTGAGTAATAGGGTAGATACGTGCTGCATTATGTATGAATTCACCTTTTAGTTTTTAGTATTAGATTTATCTTAGTGCCTTATCTGTAACCATACATTATAGCTATGGAAGAGCAGGACCTTCTAACACAAGTATTTTTCTACTTATAAGAAGGTTCCAACCTTAATTAAAACAATTGTATACCTGTTACAGAAATAAATAAATTATTATTATTATGACACTGATTTATTTAAAAACTCGTTATAAAATACATTATTATTATTATTATTAAATCGCGCGTAAATCGCCTCATCTGGACAAGCTCTTACCTCAATTTATTTGGGGTCGGCGCAGTATGTCTTTTTCTTCCACTCCCTCCTGTCAGCCTTCACCTTATCATTCACTCTTTTCTCATTCATATCATCTCTCACGCAATCCATCCATCTTTTGTTAGGTCGTCCTTTTCCTTTCCATCCACTAACCTTCATATTCATCACTCTCCTAGTCACATGCGTTTCATCTCGTAAGTCACGTATGTGACTGTTGGGTGTTATGTTATATTGTTAAGATTCCAATTTCTCCACCACGCTAATTCGCGATGAAATTTATACAACCATATCTTACATCACCGAACCGGCCAGCAACTAAAGAAATTCTTTCATAAACTTTGTAAAGTAAGCTTAATTATCAATTGGGATCTTGTAATGAATACCGTATAGTACTTGGAACTTATTCAGTAGCGTACAATGCGGTGCGTCAAAGGCGCGGTGTTTTTGATGAGGCGGTAAGTTCCTTTTGTGGTTGCATCGCCTTTTTGGTTCTATTTGATATACAGATTCTTTTTAGAGAGTAACAAGTGTTTGATACAAGAAAGATGATGAAGATGCAAGAGGTTGCGGCCTCAATTCCCGCTGCGGGACAAATGTTATAAGATCTGCAAATATTTGTTCTGGATCTGGGTGTTATGGTATCCATGGTACTTGTAGTTCCTGATACCCATGACACAGGGAATTCTAGTGTGGGATCAAGACTACGTATGTGACTGAGGGTGGAATTTGGGAATTGAATGTACTTGATCGACGAAAAGCTAATATTAGTACTTACTTACCTAACCATTGCAGTTGTAATTTTGGACTGCTGCGTAGTTCTAAATGATTTTTAACCGACTTCCGAAAGAGGAGGTTCTCAATTCGGTTGTATTACTACTAACCTGCCCATATACCCTGCCTATTTTTACCCTTAAGTGAACTGAATTATTCTTGTATTGTTCTTATGAATCTTTAACGTCATGTTATGTTATATCGGATTAAGATTCCTATCGTACACATGGGCATAGCCAGGGGGGGTTTTAGGGGTTCAAACCCCCCTGAAATATTCAAAATGTTGACAAAATCTGATATTTTTTGAAGAAACACCAGTGTGGTGAATGTGTTTTTTTTAACATGAATATTAATATTTCATGTAGGTACTTTTTATGGTTTATTTTCTTGACCCCCCCCCCCCTCTCCCTCCCCGAAACTAAAACCTAGCTACGCCCATGATCGTACCTACTGCATCAGCAAAGACACCCACTGCTGAACGAGACCTCCCCATAGATCGCAGTATTGGTGATAGTTTATCAAAAAAAACTATTTTATTTTTTTCTTTGCTTCTAATTAAATGGCGTAATTCCTTAGTTCCTATTTACGCCATCCATAGGAGGAGTTAGTCTCACACTTAGGCTGAAACGACCACGGATCGATTTAACTATTAATGAAAAAGCGTAAATACCTACGCGACACTGATAGGTTTCAAGTTATTTAAATGAACAGAACCTCAGGGAGGTACGCAGCCATCAAGGCATCACGTTTTATTGTCAGTGTGTTAGACAGTGAGATTATCTTCACAAACAGAGATTGGCCCCTCGCTGTGCTCGTCAGGCTCCCGTAGCTGTGCGTATGCGCATGTACCGATAGCAAACACGTACCAGATAGTATTGAGACCCCTCCATCTCCTCCCGTAGATGCCGTGAAAGCCGACTAAGGACACCAGGGGACGGGCAGCAGCATCCACCTGAGTACACAACACTAATACTGCGATCACCAATCCGCTTGCCAAGCAGGGTAATTATGGCAATTCCGTTCATTGTATTTTATGTGGCCTCGTCCAACAGTGCACGTCTTTAGGCTGCTGAAAGTAGCCTTTTAGTAATCTAGGTTTTTTTTTTTATAGAAATCGCTTCAGCTGTAACGCTTGAATAGAGGGTCCAAAGGTTGCTTGGAAGAAATTGCTTTTAGCGATTAGGCCAATAATAAGAAGAATTAGCAATGGAAGACCAGTGCCACGTGACCTAGAAAACGCTGAGTTGGGGACCCATTTGTGGCTTGCAACAGACACACACATTTTGTCATCGTTATTTTGTTGTGTAATTTTGTTTATTTAGTTCTTCTGTTCTGTTTGTTGTTTTGTGTTTTTTGTTTAGCCATATAAAACAAAAAAACAACAACATCTTTATTTCTTTCTTTAACGTACTGCATATGTTTAATAAATTCTATTATATATTTTTGATGAACAATAAATTGATTATCTATCATCTTGATTGATCCACAAAAAAACATCCAAACACTAACATTAAAATTTTTGTAAAACAAGAAAAACTTTAATCTACTGAGTACTTAGGTACCTCCCTCTAAGCTGCAAGTACATAAGTTTGTAATGGAATAGTTCTTTAAAAGAGCAAAAGTTTTTAAATCTTAAATTCAAACCTGCTATAAAAATAATCGCTCTGTTTTGCTGTCTGTACACGTGATGCGCAGTGACAGTCGCGAGGTCTCGGGGTTCGAGTCGCTGTCAAGAGAACACCAGTTCAATCTACCAGGTATTCCACGTACACTGCGACTTGTAAAAATAATATTAATTAAAATAAGTTTAAATGAAGGTTCATAAGATTCATATTTATTTATTTACCTACATATCTTTTACCGCCATGTCTCCGGCCTAAGAACAAACCTCTCTTTATCTCCTCCGGTGGATGTCGTAAAAGTCGACTATGCAGAACCGCTGGCAACGTTGGAACAAAACTAAAGCCGGGGTTTCACAGTACGAGTGCACTCGGACCGAGTGAGCTCGGATGTCTACTCGTATCGTTTAAACACGTAATCCGAGCCCACTCGGACGCCGGCCGCAAAACCGAGTAGACTCGGACCGTGCTCTATTTTTCCAGTTCACTCGGATCAATTTTATGTCAACAAAATGGTGTCAACTATAAAAAGTGGAATGCACGAAGCACAATGATCACAATTTGATATATTGCAATATATCAAATTAATTTGATTATGAATTGCAATACGAGCACATGCCTATACGACATAACTCGTATACATCCACCCGAGCTCACTCGGTCCGAGTGCACTCGTACTGAGAAAACTCGGCTTTACACATAGGTTCTTGAGTGGCGTGGCGACCATTTATAAACCGGTCAATGCAGTCCAGGTCCGTTCCTGCCTTATGCATAAGGTTGCAGTGGGTGCACGGGGAAAAATAAATTCCCCGTAGTCCCACTGGTGGGTGAAGCTGGTGGGTGGACGGGTCGCGGCCGGTAGGGCGCGATGACTAGTGATCATGGACTAACATCAAAAAGGGCGTGGAAACTTGGTGGGTGAAGGCGGCTCAAGCCAGTTCATCGTGGCATTCTATGGGAAAGCTAACAGTGGTCACGTATCCGGCTGAAAATATGAATGATGAAAGATTCAGATAGTGTTGACAAAAGGTATGCGTTTATAAAGGGCAAGAGGGTAAATTGGTTGCAAAATTTAATTAAAAAAATGAGTTTAAAAATACGAAAAAAATGAATCTATAAAAAATCTGCAGAAAGTACGATATAACATCTACACTATTTCTTGTTTGTCTTAGGTGAAACCCTTTCTATCTTTCAGCCTTATTCACTTTTACTCAAAATTTCATTTTGGCTCCGCCCCCGGTTCTTTTCCGCATCCACCACCTCCACTTAGCATGGATTTATCCTTCAACATCTGTTTTATTTGATTCAATCTAGACTTGTTCACTTTATGGAAAAAGCCGCTTTCATTTGCTGCATCCAGCTTCCCGACTCCACCGCCTGATGACTTCACTGGACCACCCTTGCTCGGGGCGGGGCTACCAGGTTCTTTGGCTTGCGTGTATAACCTCCAGTTTTTAGTGAAAGGTCTCGCTATGGGGATGATATAGCTATCTTTGGATCGAGATTGATCAATAAATTGACGAGTAGCACCCAAGTTTGGAACTGATTTGGGTTTGACGCAAACTCCGTCTAGACGAAAACAAGATTGGCAGATTCTTCTGTAGTTCCCTTTTCTGAAGCGGAAGATTGGCTGTCTTTGGGGTGTGGTATATGTATTGCTTTTGTTTCCTTTGGTGGCCTTGAACATTATGACATTTCTGGAGGTGTTGAATTGAGTTCTGATTAAAGCTAGTAAAGATCCTAAAATTCTTCTTGGGGTAGTGTAGAATGCCATTTCTTATAGTTTTTTTTTTGTTTTTGTGTATATTTAGAATATAACTGTGGCCATTTTAGATTGTAAAATATGTGATTTGTCAGTTCCCGTTGTTATGTGACAGTGATATGATTTGTCAGCGGAAAATTATGAGCCCTAGTCAAAGATAAAAAGATTTGAGTGTCTATGGGACTTTTCTGCTTTTTCGAAAGAAGACGACGTCCGTTTTTATTTTATTTCAATTTCTAGTGTTTTTTTTTTTCAGTTATATCGTGTAATTTTGGTGGCATTTTAACCGGTGTAGCTTATAAAGAGCACATGGTAGTGAATTTAAATTAAATAAGTGTTAATAGGTATACATTTATTGGGAGGAACATTTTAGTAAACTGCCATCGCTTTACTAGAACATGACAGAGAACTAGAGGACTTGATGACTTGACATTATTTGAATAAATCTATGCTTCTTGACATTGGCAAAATTGAGTATCTCCAAAGAGGCCATTAAAAAAAAAGTGTCGTTGTCTTTTTTAATTTGGTGCATTTTAGGGTTCCGTACTCAAAGGGACCAACGGGAGGCTATTTACTCGCCCTCATTGGCATCTCGCGTTTAAGGTAACTCGATCATAAGGGAAAATTATACAATCCTTCACAATCATTAGGTGTTGCTGGCCTGGTATGTCTTCCCATCACGACCGTCCATCAACGCCTGATTGGCCGGTCACAGCAGTAATGTATTAATCTACATACCTATTATAATGTAAAACTCCACGCCCGAATTTACTTCTAGTATGAAAATCCAGCAAAGCGTGTAAGTCTGAAAAAGCCGGTGCCTAATCCGTTTTTCATTCATCTTAGCTGCAGAAAATAATCTTAATAAATAGATGAAAATTCCTATTACAAAATTACTGTTATTTGTTTTGTTATTACTGCTTTATTTTCTTATCCCATGGGCTTATAACTACAAATATTGGAGGTCTGAGTGTTTACTTGGAAGTTAAATTTAGGCTAAATTATTTCACGAGTGTGAACGACAGAATATTTACATTATTTCATATTTGTCTGAAACCCGTTGTGTTTTGGCCCTATTCACTTTCACTCAGAATTCATTTGGTTTCTTTCATCATGGTTCCTTCCTCGGCAAAGTTCCTCTCAGCGTAGATTTATCCTTCAACAATTGTTTTATTTGATTCAGTTTTGATCTGTTCATTTTACGGCAGAAGCCGCTTTCATGTACTGTATTCATCCTCCCAGCTCTTCCTCCTGATGACTTTATTGGACCACCCGTGCTTTGGGCTGGGCTACCAGGTTCTTTGGCTTGCGCGTACGACCTCCAGTTTCCAGCGAAGTGTCCTACGGGTATTTTTGCTATACCTGAAAAACCAGGGTATCCCACTATGGGGTTTATGTAATATCGAGAATCGTTGAATCGAGATTCAACAAATTCATCGACGAATTGATGAGTACCATAGTCTGGAATAGATTGGCGTTTGAAGCAAAGCCTGTCTAGATGAAAACAAGATTGGCAGATGGTTCTGTAGTTCCCTTTTCTGAAGCGGATGAGAGGCTGTCTTCGGGTTGGGGTGAAAGCATTGCATTTGATACCTTTGATGCCCCTGAACATTTTGATATTTCTGGAGGTGGAGGTGTTGAGTTGACTTCTGATTGAAGTTATTATAGATCCTAAAACTCTTCTTGTGATAGTGTAGAAAGCCATTTCTGATAGTTAAAGAAGAATAAGAAGGTTTGTTTATGTTATTGTGGATGGTTAGAATTAAACTGTGGACATTTTGGATGGTAAAATATGGGATTGTAATGGCAGTGACTAAAACGTAGTGATTATAATATGCTCAGTGCTGTGGCTGTGACAAGAATTGTCAGCGGGAAATTATGAAGTCGTAGTTAAAAATAAAAATACAACTGAATTGAGAACCTCCTCCTTTTTCGGTTAAAAAGATTGAGAGTGTCGTTGTCTATTTTAATTTGGTGCATTTTTAGGGTTCTGTAAGCAAACGGTTTCAACGGGAGCCTATATATTACTAAGCCTACGCGGCATGTCTGTACACCACCTGGGGCATATCTCGGCAGCCGTATAAGTAGCTAATGAAAATTTTGACAGATTGTGTTTGATGGTGGAATTAACTATACGCAAATAACAAAAACCAAATCCTAAGGGGGGCTTTCAGTACAGAACATCTTCAACCAAGGAATAAAACCGTACTATTTGTTATTTTACTGACAAGACTGCTGGGCTGGCTCTTTCCTCGCACAAAGAATTTCTTTGGTCATTCAACGTGGAAGTGCAGCCAGTGGTCTCAATGTGTATACAATTTTGATTTAATCTTACTACATAAATGTTTTAATATTATTTTATAAAGGGGGTTGTGTGGGTTTTTTTTTTTATGTTATGGCTCGACAAACTGGCATACGGCCCACCTGATGGTAAGCGGTTACCGTCGCCTAGTGACAACTGCAACACCCGAGGCATTGCCAATGCGTTGCCTGCCTTGGAGGACCCTTTTCACATTTTTTTTGAAGCTGTGCATATTGTAGTTAAGCTGAAAAACCTCAGAAGGGAGCTCATTCCACAATTTGCACGTATGTGGGAGAAAAGATCTCGTAAAGCGAGCTGTACGAGATACCCACACATCGATGATGTGTGGATGAGCTCCCAACCGATGTCGAGAGGTGCGATGATAAAACCTGGAAGCGGGTATAAGCTCAAATAGTTCCTCAGAGCACTCCCCATTATAGAGTCGATAAAAAACTCAGAGCGAGCCGATATCTCGGCGCAGGCTCAGCGGCTCTAGTGTACTAGTGAGCTTGGGATCGTTGACGATTCTAACGGCTCTTCTCTGTAGGGAGTCAAAGCGAAGCAGCTGGTACTTGGGGGCCCCGTGCGTGTGCGTGGGTATTTCATATTTATGAAATAGATAAATGTGGGTACTTGGGTAATAAAGCATGTCATGGCTACGGTGGTTTCATTACGATGTCTCCCTAAATAAATACCTTGGCATATGAACCAAGTTCATTGTTTAGTTAGCATTTTGTTTAAATCTAAGTAGTTTAATTATTATTAGTGTTAATTTACTTTTATTGGTTGTATTATTGTGTTTCTGAAAATAAAACAAAAAAAATTATATAATTATTTGCTTGATGGAGTTTTATTTTTTTGTAGGAACCATAGGATTAGGCTTTTCAAATTGAAAGAATTTCTTAGTCTTTGCTCTGAGTAAGCTTAATTCAGGCTAAATTAATTCAAACAGAGCATATAAAAATAACTTATTTGTCAAAGGTTACAACCCGTCCTGTGTTACAGCCCTATTAAATTTCACTCAAAATTTCATTTTACATCCTCCTTCTCCACTGTAACCGTTCCTGTTTATGGATCTATCCTTTAACCTCTGTTTTATCTGATCCAGTCTACTTGGACTTTTTGACATGTTTATTTAATGGGACAAGTCGCTCTCATGAGTTGCAACTAGCTCAACTTCTCCCATTATCTTCACTGAACGTCCTTTGCTCTGGGCGGGCTATCAGGTTCTTTGGCTTGTGTGTACGACCTTCAGTTTCCAGCTAAAGGTTCTACAGGTCTTTTTGCCATGCCTGGGAAGCCAGGGTAGCTTCCTATAGAGTAATATAGCCACAATTGAATCTAAATTCGATGAACTGATGAGTCGCAACCATGTCTGGAAAGGATTTGTGATTGACGCAAAGTCTATTTAGATGAAAACAAGGCAGAATATTCTGTAGTTCTCTTTTCTGAAGTAAATTGGCGGCAATCTCTGAGTTTGGATGAAAGCATAGCATTTGAAAAAATATAAAACACTAAATAATAAAAAGGTATGGTTGGTGGTAGTTGGTTTTAAGTTTTCTTTATAGGATTGGCCAGTGCCGGCTTATTTTTCAACTCTTTCAACTGCTGCTTAGCTTTCTGCGTGAAATATCCTTCTTCATTGATGGTTTCTGGATGAACTAAACCTGGCATTTTCAAGGTTTCCCGTTCTTCTTTCGGAACTTCTTCTTTGGGCGTGTCGCCCTTCTCAGCAAAAGCTCTGGGGTGATTGACGTAGGAAGCTTCTACTCCTTGAAAAGCCCAGCTTTGTCGTTGTAATTTAATGATAGATCTTGGGTTACCTTTGAATGGTATGTTAGGATAGAACCGGGTGAAGAATTGAATGATCATTGTAGTTTTTATTGTTAATTTATATTTATTTGTTTGTGTAGATTTTGTTCGGTTAATTTAGGGGTTATGCTCCTTCTCTATGGGGGAATCGGACTTTGTCTTGTCTTTGAAGTTTGATGGATATCTGACCAATCAACCTTATATTTTAAGAACAGAGGTTGTCTATGTTAAGAGATTAAAACAAGCTAAGGAGTCTGAATTCTCGTTGCTCTCAATATCCTCTATTCTTTCAAAGAAACAATAAAGCAATTATAACGTTTTTATTACTAAATTTTCATCATTAAAATGTTTGTATCTGATGGCCTAGGTACTATAAGCAAATAGTCTTGGCATCAACTTGTCTAAAACTCATCTGGAAAAAAATTCTACGGATTGTCTTATTTTGGATTCTATCACATAGTAAAACTCCTAGTTCTCTCCATAGCCCACTGTGTGGCTTAACAATGTAGTGCGGTATGATACAGAGCTCGGATTATTTTCCCCAAAACAAAAAAAAAACACGACTGAAATTACATTTATACACCAGTAGAAAACACACACTATTTAGGCCAAGGAACATAAATTTAGGCCATACCATGGCGAAGAGGCGTTACGTTCTCAAAAATGCTTTAGGCTGCGTTTCCACCAAAGATGTGCGAGGCAGATGAGCGGTGCGAGGATGCGTAGCGAGGTTGTGGAACGGTGCGTAGATGAGCGGTGCGAGGATGTGTAGCGGGCTCTTTTCAGACTGACAGCTAGTAGTTTCTCTCTTTCTCTCGCGCCCATCCCTGGCGCACATCTCTCGCACACATCTCTCGCAACCATGGAAGTAATAAGTACTACCTTATTACTTCCATGCTCGCAACACATTCCTCGCAACACATTCCTCGCTTGTTTTGTGCGTATAAAAACCTCGCTCGCTAAGCCGTTTCCACCAGAGCTGTGTTGTGCAGAGCTGTGCTGAGCGAAGCTAGGTAAATTAAGTGATTCTATTGGTTCTTAAAAAACACATCCCTCACTACGCATCCTCGCTCATCTCTGGTGGAAACGCAGCCTTAGATTAGAAGAACCGCTTCCTAAGTGACCTGTGCTATTTAGAGCCCACTTTTGTTTCTTACCCGTGGTCCCCTCTCGTAGTCCCTGCGTGGAAGAATAATCTGGAAGGAACCAAAGGTAATTAAACAGCCGTGTCCCCTTTGTCTGATGTAACCCAACTGAAATAGAAGAACTTTAAAACTCAAGAATTGATTACATCTGTAGATTTTGTAGAGTTTTAAATGGGCCCCATGCCGATAAGAAAAAAAAATCAATTGAAATATTATATAATAACTACATACTGATAACTCATCATCATCATCATCATCATCTCTTGGTCTCTAGACGTCCACTGCTTCCCTCGCGTATAATTATACAACACTAGAGAAAATGCTTTTTTGACGGGTTGATGCCGAAACTATTTGCATTAAGACTACCTGATAGTAGCTCATCAAAATAACAACACAGAGTGAACGATTCTTGTATTCACTGTATGCGTGTGTATAGTGTGTATGCACTGATATCTCAGACACACTAAAATAACGTTTGTTTCCAAAAGGTCAGATTTTCAAATGGTCAGACTGCCAAATAGTCACTATTTGTACAGTCGAATAAAAAGCGATTCTGTTACACATTCTACAACTTCGTATCTGTGTAGAGAGTAGAATAGAGTAGGCAGGTAGATGTTTCATCATCAGCCTACAAAAGTCCACTGCTGGACAGCCACTAACAAAGATACCTATCTACCTAATTTATGACATCAAGGCATACAAAATTATTTAACACAATTCTTTAATCAACAATAATTAACTAACGGAAAAGAACAACCTTTTTGAGTAGGTATATCAAATTGCCGAAAAAAAAGTCTTAGCAAAACTTTTCATGGATCTTGTTTTTTTTTCTCAGCTTCACTTTCATTCTCCAATCGTTTTTTTAATTTCTCCAATTTTTCTTTCTGCTTGTCGTAGAAGTATGCTTCTTCTTGGGCTGCTCCATACTTGCCGAGGGCTCCTCCAGATTCCCTTACCGACCCCCCTGCTCCACCACCCTTCCCCGCACCGGCTCCTGGCGTGCCTACAGGTAGCGTCAGATTTCTCGATACGATCTGTTCATGAAACTTAGTAGAAAGAAGCTGCAAACGATGAACTGATGAATACTTCAGCAAAAACATTTTTTTTATATTTTTTCGTTTTAGTTGTTACATAAATTGTCTAGTTGACACCAATTTTATTGAAAAGATATTTTTTTTTAAATTTAACATTTTTCAGCAAACGAGTTTTTATGTATTTCATAGTCTAGGTTTTGTGTCAAGTTATATCCGAAAGAATCTTCAAAATAATTCTAATTCGGGTTCCGTACCTCCAAAGGTACATAGGAACCATTATAGGATCACTCATGTGTCTGTCCGTCTGTCACAGCTTAATTTCTCCGAATCTACTGAACCAAAAAAAAATAAATTTGGTACAAATACAGAATTAGGTGACTCGATTACGTTTGTATAGAATAAATAACGTAGGCACATATATGACCTGCCCATTACCACTTCAACTTGCTAATTCTAAGAGTTATGTCGGTTTATAATTAGTGGGCGAAATTATAAATCAAGACAGAAACGGCCTAGAGAGTTTATGACATCATGACATACGTGGCGTAGCCATGTTTATAACATAACAAACACCCAGCAGTAACACACGTAGTCTTGATCCTAAACTAGGATTCCCTGGTGTCGTGGGTATCAGGAACTACGAGTACCTACCATGTTACGATAACACCCAGACCAAGAACAATTTTTTTTTTATTTGCTCATAAAAGCATCAGGAAAAAACAGACAAAAAAGGAAATAAAATAAGAAAATAACTCAACATTTAAAAAACAGACTTCCGCCATTGTATTCGACTAAATATTTGAATGAAAAAAAAATTATCAAAGAACCATAGTGGTGAAAGGATTATGATACTTTTTGAATGCAAATGCTTGGTTTGTTGCTGAATATATCAAAATCGCCATATGTATGCCTACAATATTTGAGGAGTTCCCTCAATTCCTCGTGGATTTCATCATCAGAACTGGATTCTGAAAAAAATGGGACCAATATGGAAGTATATCTATTCAAATAAAAAAAGAATTTTCCAAATCGGTTCATAAACGCCGGAGATATGCGGTAACAAACAATAAAAAAAAAAAACTACCGAATTGAGAACCTCCCCCTTCGGTCGGAAGTCGGTTAAAAAGAAAAACATGGAAGTAAGTTTTGTCAATAAGTTCACCCACCTAGGTACCTACCTAGTAATTAACATCATCATTGTACCGAATCATAAATAATAACTAAACCAAGGCGCTAAAGCAGCAATTAGCACAAATGCGTACATTTAATATTTCTTACACGTTCCGAAATCTACCATTTGTTTCAGTAAATTAACTGAACTAACTTAATTATAAGATTATTCAGTCATTATTTTATAAAATCGACAAAGCTATAAAATAATGTAACCTGTAAGTATTATTTAGTCTTGAAAATGTCTTTGCAAGAACTCTATTAATACTGGTTTTCAAAATGGATTTCGTAAAGGTACGTTTTAATTCACAATGGCAATCAATAGATGGTAATCAAAGCTAAAAACGAATGGAAGAAGACTTTAGTAATCATGAGTTATGTTTGTAAAGTCCCAGCTGTGAACAACTATATAGTGCTTTATTACATATTGGTATAAGATATTGAAGATGTTTCAAAATATTTTGGCATGGGAGCAAAGATGCTAAGTTCGAGGGTGTAATTGATCGCTTACACCCAAGAATAACACATAAGACTGACGTAAAAGTATCACGACATGTCTTAGTTGTGTTAATAGGGTATTGCCAGTGCTGCAACCGAGATATTTTGGCATGCGAGCAAAGATGCTAAGTTCGAGGGTGTAATTGATCGCTTACACCCAAGAATAACACATAAGACTGACGTAAAAGTATCACGACATGTCTTAGTTGTGTTAATAGGGTATTGCCAGTGCTGCAACCGAGATATTTTGGCATGCGAGCAAAGATGCTAAGTTTGAGGGTGTAATTGATCGCTTAAACCCAAGAATAACACATAAACTCAGAAATTGAATAAAATGGGCTGAAATAAAAAAATGTGTTGAAAGTTTTTGGGTTTTTATCACGAGTGCGAGGAAATTAAAATGTCTTACTCTGGCACTTCACTTGATGTATATATTCGCAAATTTTTGCGTTATTTTGCCAAGGAAAATAACATTATGTATCGATAGATTCATGGTTGATTTTACCATGGAAAAATAACGCAAACATTTGCGAATATACACCAAGTGAAGTGACAGTATTAAAAAATAAATATTTAATTCATTTTATTGAAACAAAATTTTCGCGTTCCTTGTTTCCCAGACTTGCTTTTTTTTGGGCTGTTCCATGTTTTCATTGAAATAAGGATTTGTAATGGGAGATAATGTATTTCATTGTAGCATTTATGAATGTAATGAGCCAAAACGAGGGCCTTATTAGTTAACTATGATCTACTTTTAGAGCATGAGTGAAAAAAAGTTTATTTTATTGTTCCTGCAGATCTCAATATGGCTGTTTCTGTCTATGTATTCGGTCTACAAAAGGTACGAATCATATTTTAAGTTAAGAACATTATACAGAAGTTAAAAATAACCTATTAAAATCTATTTATCAGAATCTATAGAGAACTGGTCTCAGTGTATTAAAGTCTCGATGGTCGCAAAGGTAAAGGTTAGTCGGTGGATGGAGTTCTATGAGGTTTATGCCCAGCAGTGGACTCCTAAAGGATGATGATGATGCAGGTATTTAAATAAGCGAAATCATAAGGGACCGGTGACTAATTCTTAGATCACCAAAACTATAAAACAAATTATTTATTTACTCTTTTTTTTCTTGTCCTACCATATTGGTACTTAAGACAAAAAAAAACTATTTTACAATTGACAATCAAACTCAACTTTTCAAAATTGTATCGGCTTCTTGGCTATAATAATTAATTAAATATTTTTTTGTAAAAAAAAAAACGGTTGTCTGTAAAGTCGGTTTACTGACGATAGTTCAACGTGTCAACGTCGTTATTGTGCTTCTTTGTCGCTCGTTCCGCGCTCGCGCGCATGCGCATATATATATAATATATATATATATAGCATATATAGCGCATGCGTTTTGCGAGGTGACGCATGACGAGGTAACGACGTATGACGAGGTAACGACGTATGACGAGGTAACGACGCATTAGTCATGTTTTTTCGAGCGTGCAGCCGGCTCCATCGATTTATAAGAGGTTAACACGTCAAAAAAAAAAAATTAATTAAATAATAATTGAATATGGCATGAAAAGAACTTTCATGCCATATTTCAAAAATATATCCAAAACTATACTACTATTTACTTGCTATTTATGTATAGTTTTGGATATATATTTAAA
The DNA here is from genome assembly GCA_951392215.1 of Epirrita christyi. Classification (NCBI taxonomy): domain Eukaryota; kingdom Metazoa; phylum Arthropoda; class Insecta; order Lepidoptera; family Geometridae; genus Epirrita; species Epirrita christyi. The sequence goes on along the minus strand of OX595848.1, from coordinate 6,344,568 downwards.
AAGCCTTAACAACCTATATTGGCATGTTTTTTCACTTTCGCCAGAAGTGAAACCTAGATCATATGTTAGGACTATACGATAAATCAATAGCAAAAACACCAGGTACATCAACCGTAGCCGAACCAAGGTAAAGAGGGTAGTAGATATTTATTTATATTGTCACGGGTATTTATCGCGTGTTACCTTACCACACTGTGTGTGGTGTGTCGGACTATGAATACGGCCATTTGTAATTCTGAAGACCAAGTGAGGGTAGTTTCTGCAGCTGCCACCACTTCTCGACGATAGCTCCATGTACCTACTCCAGTCAGCCCGCGACCATGATTGCTGTAACGCATTCGAAACGTCAAGAATAATAAATAATAAGGTAACACGCGATAAATACCCGTGACAATATAAATAAATATGTGTTCTAATCGCGAGAGTTTAAAAATTACTAGGGTAGGTAGATTGTCTTTTTTTCCAGGTCTTGTTTTTCTTATCATCGTCATATCACCGGTTACGGTTGATAGACCTGGTTCTTACTGTTATCGACTTCTCATTATACGCCTCTAACATACATGACCTAGGTTTTAATAATGGCGAAAAGAAAAATAAAACATGCCGCCAGAAATGTATGGCCAAAGTTGCATTGGATTTTCGCATGTTACATTGAGCTTCTAAAGATTATGGCATGTTACATTAAGCTTCTAAAAAAATTGAGCGTAGAAGCCCATGCAATTTTGAAAAGATGGGTTAATTTGTCTATCGCAAAATAGTTTTTTTTTGTCTTAAATACCAATATGGTAGAACAAGGAAAAAAATAAGTCGAAAATTACTGTCGGGTGAAGTTAAGGGTAGAATAATACCACTAGAATAATTATATTTCTCTTTTCAGCGAATGCAAATCATTTCGCAAATATCTGATCCCAAACACTAGTAGGGCAAGCAACGAAGACAGTGACAACTGTTTCTGCTTCAAAAACTTAGGAGATCACCGGAAAGTTCCAGAAATACTTAGCCAAAACAACGATAATCTTGTAAGATTAGTCGTTTACCTCTACAAAGACAAAAGTATAGATAAAGTAAAGATGTACATTCCTAATGAAGAAAAACAAGCTCTGATCCCTGATCTAGCTTTCGAGGTTGGAGACAAATTAGTGACTGTCGAAGATGAAAAAGTCAAAGATATTTTATCACGTGTCGCAAATATGCCAATAAACCATGAGCACCATAAACATCCACATATTGATACTAACAAAGTACTATCAACAGAAATAAATATACCAGCCAACGATATGTATGTTGATGACGTCACCTATCATGACCAGCCACAGGTTGATACTCACAGAATACCATCAAAAGTAATATATAAACCAGCTGACGATATGTATGTTGATGAGGTCAGCTATCATGACCAGCCACAGGTTGATACTCACAGAGTACCATCAAAAGTAATATATAAACCAGCTAACGAGATGTATGTTGATGACATCATCTATCATGACCAGCCACATGTTCATACTCACAGAGTACCATCAAAAGTAATAAATAAACCAGCAGACGATATGTATGTTGATGACATCATCTATCATGACCAGCCACATGTTCATACTCACAGAGTACCATCAAAAGTAATAAATAAACCAGCAGACGATATGTATGTTGATGACGTCACCTATTATGACCAGCCACAGGTTCATACTCACAGAGTACCATCAAAAGTAATAAATAAACCAGCTGACGATATGTATGTTGATGACGTCACCTATGATGACCAGCCCCGGGTCGATATTAACAGAGTACCATCAAAAGAAATAAATATACCAGCCAACGATATGTATGTTGATGACGTCACCTATCATGACCAGCCACAGGTTGATACTCAGAGAGTACCATCAAAAGTAATAAATATACCAGCTGACAATATGTATGTTGATGACGTCACCTATCATGATCTGCCACAGGTCGATACTAACAGATTACCATCAAAAGAAATAATTAAACCAACCGAAAATATATATCTTGATGACGGCACCTTTTATGCGCCGTCACAGGTTGATATTAATAGAATACGACCAAAAGAAACAAATATACCAGCTAAACTTATGTATGTTGATGGCGATAGCTATCATGCGCATCATAAACAGCCAATTACTGATAATAACGAAATAAAATCACAAGCAATAAATATACCAGAATTTCAGTACGTTCCCATCAACTCTTATGTTCATGACCAACCACAAAACATACCAGCAGATGTTATGTATTTGGATAATATAATAAGCCCTCCAGTTTCTATTGGAAAGGGATATCCGTCAATAAGCTTGGACAATGCTTTCGTACTAGATGGTCAACCAGGTGGTGATTGGAATATTCTGCCTGAATACCCCTACCACGGACAACGTGTAAAGCCACACGCCAATACCAAAGTACTATCAAAAGAAATAAATGTGCCAGCCAAAGTTATGTATGTTGATAACGAAAACCCTCAAGTTTCTTTTGACCAGGGCATTCCGTCTATAAACGGAGAATTTGGGTTTGTAGTAAATAATCAACCTGGCGATAGTTGGAATATTCTACCTGAGTACCCCATAATTGATCCACATAAACATAGTAAAGAGCACATGTTTATAAATAGTGATATACCCACACACTATAATGGTGATAAGCACATGTATCACGAGCACTCTAACCCTAGTACAAACCACCTAATCGGTGAAGAAGTCGAATTAAACGAAGAAATGATCCCTAGTGCAGGACTCGAGCCCAATGTTGTAGCAAGTACAGAAATTGAATCCAATTTAGAAGTGAATCCAAGCATAGGAGAAGATATCAGTAAAACTTACGATTCGAAAGAGAGTAGATCCAAGGAAGATACCCAACCAATTGAGAATGAATCTAGAGATAAAAACCAATCGAGCGAATATAGTGACCCCAGTAAAGAAATAATGTACAGCGATGAAATTGATGTAGTTCCGAAAGCTTCCGAAGAAGATAACTCAAAATCCACTCAAAATAATCACAATCAATACGAAACATTTGATATATGGTTTGGCCAGCAAATGCAACGATTCAAAACATATACGGAACACGACAAAGCTGTTAATTTAGCAACTATAGAACGATATATTCTTAAAATATTACGCGACAACGGTATGCACGTAACATCTGAAGGCGTACTGACAGATTCTTTTGGAACAGCTTTAGATGTGCAAAACTTGAACCTGAGACCGATACTGATAGGCAACCCCTTAGCGTTCGGAAGAATGCTTAACGCGAAGTTAACAGATTTTATTTTGCCAGCAAATATGGCATACTTGCAAGCCATTCTAGTGACGAATGCACATCCATCAATGATATTAGGAATAATACCGATCGGGAAGACTGTTATTCCTCCTTCAGCTATAAACGCATACTCTACACTTCTCAAACCTCATGTTCACTCTTCATCGAAACCAGCCAAGGGCTACTATACTCACTTATCATTAAGTAAAACAGCAGGCCATAAACCGGCAGATAACAGTGCAAGCATCAATTTCAAAGATTCCCCTGGATTTGCAGCTAAGAAACCTCTAGTATGGCACTTAGCTAATACAAAACAAATGCCTGTCAGTACGAAAAATAATGTGGTTCAAAAACAAGGCAAAACTGTCATCACTGTTGTAAAAAAAACCCCGGTTTTAGTGCGCCATCGGCATCGTCAGCCAGCAAAAAGTGTTCAAGTTTATGGCACTGGAAGTCATGAATTCAGCTTTCAATCTGATAATTCCGATGAGGCATTCAATAAGTTGATTATTTCTATGAGAGCTGGCAATGATCCATTATTGAATTCCGAAGACGCAACAAATCAATTGCTTGCTGCTATAAGGGGTGACAATGATTCTATAATGTCCACATCAGAAGAAAGCGTCGACTCAGATGAAGACGACATTGATGAAAGGATTATCGGTGGCAGTGCTGCTACCGGCAGTGGCACACCTTTGAGTGTAAAAGGGAGAATTAAAGATTTTTATAATTAATGATTTGCAAAAGTGTTTATTCCGTAACTTAAGATGCATGATATTGTAATTATATTTCACGACATGGCTTGACAATGGACATATCGTAGTAAGATAAGCTAAGATCTTAGTAACATGATTATCTTACGAGTAATCATATAATTCAAAATTCTTTGTCACTAAAACGAATTATTGTTTTAGTGGTATAGAATTTCGAACTAATTATCTTACTGGGCCAATCTAGTGGATTTTAACTTGATCAAAACATTACAAAGATTAAAATTAGAGTAGGATTCGACCAGCGAGTGCCTGGAATTAAGTTTATTATTTTCATAACTTCGGTTCTGACACACGCCATCCGCTGCCGCGGCACGCTGCGTTCCGCTCTTGCATTGATTGCAATAAAATTAAAACAATGCTTAGCGTTGTTTGACAAGAAATAATTAACAATGCTCATAGCTATGCTCCTCTTTGCAATATATTTTAGTAACTAGTAGTGTTCGGTTGTTTCATAGTTTTCTATTTCGCTAGACTAGTCTAGTAGGATAATTATTTTAAAATAGAATGGATAATGCTTCTGATATCATCTAAGATCACTTACTATCTTACTGCGACTGTTATACCGATCTTAGAGTTAAGTTAATATTCATAAATGAGTTCTGAGCATTACCACAGTCTTTCATTTAATTAACTGAAAAAAATATTTGTATTTGTAGCCATTTTTAGGGGTTTGTACCTCAAAAAGTAACCACGGAATCATCTATTAATAGGATCACTGGATGTGTCTCTATAATAATATCTATCTGTCACATGCCTATTTTCTCCGAATCTACAGGACCAAAAAGTATTTAATAAAAAGTTTGTCAAATGTATTATGTTTAGGTAGTAGGTTCATGGTATTATGTGACACATCAAATATGAAAGCACTTGTGAGAAATACACATGTACTTTTTTATAATTTTTAAATGTTACGTTTAAAAGATAGTAAGTAGTAAGTATTATTATGCGAAAATTTACCAATCCCCAATTTCCGTCAAAGACATTTCATGTTTTAGAAAAGCGGTGGCGTTTTACTAAAACTTTGGTGGACAATACCCCGTGAAAACTCGTCAGGGGTGTCATGGCTCCGGAATGTAGGTAGGTACTTCACTTGTCATAGACATACACTATAAATCTATGACACTTGTGCTTTTATACCTACTATTATATTTATATTTTTTTTGTTCCTTTTATATTTTTTACGTTGGTTAAAATGCCAACAAAATTACATGCAAAAATTTGAGTTATAATCAAAAACCACAATAAAAACAATTCAAAAAAAGACGTCTATTTTAAATTAAAAAAAAGGTCTTAATCGGTTTATAAACGACGGAGGTAATTAGGAGGAAACACACATAAAAATACATTTAAAAAAATACAACCGAATTGAGAACCTCCTCCTTTTATGTAAGTCGGTTTAAAAAGGCGAGTAGAGCCCTTTCTAGCCTTTATTCAATTTTATCCAAACTTAGAATGTAGCTAGGCTATTACCGCCATCTATGTCAAACATTATAAACGACAAACTCAACTAATGTAGCAAATCTTACGAAGGTTCATACAAACATCGGCTGATGGCGCTGTACTAAAAATTAAGGCTACGCCATCTCGTAGGCTGGATTGAAACTAATAAGTAATAAGTTACGCTGGAGTAAGCAAGAAGTCTGAACGATAAACATATAGAGGGCGCTCCAAAAATATAAATGTAGGTAAAATAGCTAATAATTACTTCTTACATATCTGGGGACACGGCAATAGACCAAGTGAAAAAAAACACATGCTAGTCTCTCTCTTAAATTAACTAGTAATTCATAGATTTCATTATTTTATAATCTTTAAAAAATCTAATTTAGGAATTCGGGGTAGAACTTTACACTGGAATATTGGTTGATACAAAATATTTATTCTGAATTAGCTGGTCCAAAGGGCAGTTAAGCATGAGATATGGGCTTATAATCCATTAGTACCTAACTAATTACATGTTACGGGAGATGAGGTAAAAACTAAAAGCCATCAAAAAATAATTCATCAAACATTTTTTTTGTTTTAAAATGACCTTTATTACCATAAAATACAAAAACATTAAAGCTAAACACAGTTTAGTAAAATATATTACGAAACAACTCGGCAGGCCAATGGCGCCTATAAAAGTTTTTGAACAATAAGTAGCCTAGGTAGGTATTTGTAAATATTTGACACTTTATAAATCTACATTCGTGATACTTTATGCAATTGACATAGGTAATTATTATTATTAGGATGCGGTAATAAACCATTATGTACCTACGCATTTTGAATGTTGAGAAATCAAACATTAATTGATCACTAAAACTACTAAGCTGGCAATAGAACATAAAATAAAACAGAAAAAAAGGTATACTTAATACCTAACACCTTTATCACTCGCGCAATCGGCTCAAAACAGCGCGAGTGTCATCAACAAAAAGTGCAACGAATCTGATTCAAGTTCAAACACAGTCCACTACCACGCCAACAACCAACCAGTGAGTAAGTGAAGCCCCAGTTTGCCACAGAACGCGACGCGATAGAGACGTGCTCGAGAAAGAACCCTCAAAATCGAACTACACAACTCAAAACCTCTATGATAACCACAAAAAAACTATCAAAAACTTGCCCGTAACAGCCGTTAATAAATTCCACAAGTGTTTTTGAAGAGTTAAGCGAAGTTTCAGATTAAAAGTCGAGTTTTTTTCTCGTTTTTCTGTGAAGTTGTGTTTTGTTTGTGGATTCAATGTTGCTACTATGACAGGATGTTGTTCTTGAACGAGCTCATAGGATTATAAATTTGACATTTCATGGGATTTTGCAACCGGTAAGTCTATTAATTTATTTAATTATACCCTAAGTTAGTTTTAAGTTAATTCAAGTAGATAAATGTTCATTGATAAATAATGAGTCAGCGCGTAGAGTAAACGCTTACTTAGTGAGGATTTATTAATAGTTAAGAGATTAATTATTATATTTAAATAGTTATTATTAAGAATTAACGAATTATGTTTGTTAAAATGACAATCAACCCCCTCCTCATTATACAAGTAACAAACTTTAGAAACGAATTTGCCCGTGGGCCGGTTCAATAATTTGAGTTTATTTAAACCAATCATGCAGGAAATGCATTGAAAGTCATAGCCAAGTAATACTTCGTAAACCAAGCCTCTTAAAAGTATTGAACATTATTAAAATAGCATTATAAATGGTAAAAAAAACGGTCAAGTGCGAGCGAGACTGTCACCCTGAGGGTTCCGATCCGTAAATCATTTCGAAATCGTCAACTCTTTTCTAGTTGCAGCCACTTTTTCCTACAAACTTCACCATTCTCGTATTCGAATACGTAGATTCAGTTTCACTCAAACTCCTTAAATAACTATTATTTAACGCTAAACTATGAAATTAACCGCTGACTTCGTTATGTACAATAATTCAAAAGTACTGAGTTATGGTTGTCTTATCTCATGCTATACTTACCATTAGCCGTCCTACATTTTTTTAAAGTATTTATACCAACAAACCACCAATAGCCAATACCCAATAGGGCCACTGACTTCAAGTCCTACGCTCTCCAGGTTCAGGCGAAGTTCAAGAATGAGCTCCTTAATCCAGATTTCTGGCCAGCTGGCATTGTTTATCAACGCTATAGGGAACTGGTATCGAATAAATCCCTAAAAAATTGTAAGGTGTTAGTTTTAATCATAAAATATATAACACCCTACATACACATAACATAATATATAAATATGTTAGTCTATAAGGTAATATTCTATGGGCTTATTGTTTAGGTATAATTTTATTATACATTTCCCATGTAGCCTGAAACGTGAAAGGACTCATGAGGAAGGATCACAAAATGGTCAACGTAACGTCAGCAGGAGAATAGTAAAGCACGTGGTGTACCTATTAGTCGTAATTTTTCTAAAATTATTATTATTATTTATGATTCCTCTTTGTATTTTGTTGTTATTTTTTACCGAAACTAACCCGATACTACAGAATTAATAGACCTTAGAACAATACAACCGTGGACGTCTGTCTGACCTTGCACAATGCACAGCCTTTGCAAAACTTTGTAGGTACCCGCTGTTTCTTTTTTGTTTTGCAATTTTTTAAACTGCCTTCTGAGACCATTCTTAGGTGTTAGCTTTTTGACCGAGCGAGCGAACCAGTCCTTGCAATAACTGTCATTTGCTTTCATAATTCGGATGTGTGTGTTGGTACTCGCGTATAGGCGCTAAGGTATTACTACTATCGTATGTTTTAAGTTTTTAAGTTATAGTTAAGTTAGTTAAGTAGTAAAGTTAAGTTTTAAGTTATACCTCGGTGTGTTCTGGTTGGTTATCCTAAGAGATTCCTTGTCAATAACGTGTGATAGTAACGAGCCCGCGTTATGTTACGTTTGGTCATAGCGAATAAGGGGGCAGGTCGTATTTTTCAATTAATCTTAATGGAATATACCTACCTACCTCAAAATTAACTTAACTTAAGATTAACTTGTCATGAAATGGATTTAAAATTAGATGTGGAATCCTAAATATGCAAATAGAATTGTCTGAACGTGGCGTTTGGTAATAGAACCTATTTGTGTATTCGGTCCATCAGTCTAACCATGGCTGTCTTTTCGTCCGTGAACTTATCTTTTACGTCATTGTCACTCATGTTTCAACGCAATTTTATCAAGAACCGGTTCACTTGGTAACGTACTTGACATTGGCAAAATTGAAGAGATTTTCCTCAGAAGCCATTATAAAAATATAAAAAAACCTTGGTACCTACCTTAGAATAAGGACTGAAGCAACTTATTCTAAGGTACCTACCACCTAAACATGATTTGTTAGGGAACCGATAGTAAATAAGTATACATAACTCTTCTTATGAAAAAAAAACTATTATTTATGTAACTGTAACATACGATTAAAAATAGCAATTTCACGCTGTCAAACAATAAGTCCGCCACGATCGCCATCTATTGAAAGTAAACCGAAGTGGTAATTCCCATCAAAAATTACCAATATTATTTTTTTAGATTTTTAAGCATTTCTTTTCGGTTTTTCCTAATTTTCTTTCTTTCTTAACCAATCTATATAGAGGCGCATAGAGGCGTAAACTTCAAATCGGTTGAGCCATTTTCGAGATTTTGCGATATTTTTTTTTTGCACTGCTATTGATTTTTATAATAATCATATAATAAACAAATAATAATAATTTTAGAAAGAAAAAGTGATTTTTTAAATACGGTCAAATGCAGCTAGCATTGATGTAGGTATATATGCAAGATACCTAACTACCTACCACATCAAAATGTGATACCTACTTCTTATCTATGTAATAAGAGACACTGACCTATGTAATCATTACTATGAAACCGGATAACATAATCCATATGTTTCCAAGTATAATTCAAGTTTATTTCTCACAACAAACTTAGCTGCAGACGTGGTCGTAAAAAAAACCAAGACAGGCAAACCACTTATCTCCGATCTTCAAATTTAAATGATAAAATATGTGAGGATCTTAAAAAACTAAAAAAACGTTATAATTGCTTAAGAATCCTTGACTTTTTTTGCAAAATTTAGAAGATGGCGGAGTTACTGAGTACGAACCAAAGGTTACATACAATAATGAACATTTTCTGACGTAGGTAACCTACGTCCTTACCTATTTCATAAAGGGATATAAGTAATAAAGTGAGCATTATATAATTGAGCATTAATGTTTCGATTTGAACTGCATAGATAATTTAGATTAAATAATATCGTTAAAATAAATACAATAAATTATTATTACTCAGCACTTTTGAATTATGATATTAGCGGTTTTCACAATTTAGTGGCTTGGTTGCGAATCTTTGAATTAAAACTTCATTAAATAATTTATCACTATTAAGTCGTTAGAATAGGAGCAACGAGCGTTGATCGAATAGTAAAAAACGATGCCAGCCAGAGCTAGAAAAGTTAATTTTTGCATACAGTTTTCAGATTTCTATATTAATTTACTGCTCGTTATTTAGAATAAGTTGTTTAACTACTGCTCAAAATTTTCTCGGTTAAATAAAACCATTTCAAAAACACCAATTAATAAATTTTAATTGAAGAGGTTGGATCACTGTTTTTCTGTAATACATAATATTTGCTTAATACATTAGCATAGCAAAAACAACTGACCACAAAATCATATGCCTCGATAGATTGAGTGCCTGATCATCAAACAAAAAATTTAAAAACAAATTGTCGGAAATCAAGTCACGACTTCTTAAGAATTAAGGTTGTCACTAGCAAAAACATCATGCAAGACTCGCGTGGCAGCCCGGGGGCCCCCCGGATTAAAGACTGACGAACTTGACATATCCATAATACGATCTTTTAGTTTTGACAGAGCTTTAACACTCATTATAATCATCAGCCGTAGACATCCACTGTTGGATGAGGCCTCCCCAGTGGGGGGATTTGCCATAACCACCATGCTTGGCAGGCGGATCGGTGATCGCAGTATTGGTGGTGGATGGACCATCCCCTGGTGCAATCCCTTAGTAGGCTTTTAGGACATCCACGGGAGGAGACGGTAGGGTCTATGCTTAGGCCTGGCACACCAAGGCAAACTTTGACACTACACTTCTTGTATTATTTTTATCCTGAGTTTTTTTTTGTGATGCTGCCACTTCACTTAGTGTATATTCGCAAAAGTTTGCGTTATTTTTCCAAGGTAAAATCAACCATGAATCTATCGGTATATAATGTTATTTTCCTTGGCAAAATAGCGCAAACATTTAAATAAATAAATAAATAAAAGGTGGACATTTCACACAACATTATCTAGTGCCAAGCTAAGCAGAGCTTGTGTTATGGCAACTAAATAACTGATATACTTCATACAATACATTACATAGATAGATATTTTTTATTTTACATAGAAAATACCCAGAACACAATTATCTGCAGATCGTACAAATATTTGTTCCGAGGCGGGAATCGAATCCGCAACGTCCTGCGTCGCAGGCGAACCTTCACCCGCCGCGCCACAGAGGTCGGCAATTTGCGAATATACACCAAGTGAAGTGGCATCATTAAACAAGTTAATCTGAGAATTGGGCTCTTGATGTCAAACAGATGACATCAAACGGTACCCAACGTTAGATGACATATTTATACAAACATCTGTGTCGCACGTTGATCTAATTAAACTACGATTTACGACAGGTCAATTTGCCTCCTTAGAAGATAAGCGTCATAATTGCATGGATTTATTGCATTTTGTATCAGTCAACAAATGCAATCCAGGGATGGATGTAGGATTACGCCCAGGGCAAAATTAAAACTCACCCACGTTATAATTTATTCCGTCATTTCATTTCCCATCGACTCCTGAGATGGATTTAAGCGTGTCACACACGTAGCAGATGCGGTAAGATATTTGTATCTGAGTGCGTCTGTCCATATCGCTCTCTATACTAAACTCAAGAGCAACACACACGTAGCAGATCACATATATTTTACCGTCAAGCATCTGTAGGCACCGACATATATTAAAAGATGGACAGATGATATCTGTGTATACAAATTGAAATACAATACAGTTTCAAGGTTTCCACGTGAATGTATCGTTTTCGTATATTATCATATCTGCTACGTGTGTGATACCTTCTGATGCGATAAATTTTTATACGCATATAAAATATTACCGCATCTGCTACGTGTGTGATCCAATTTACGCCCAGGAAAAACCATATAACGTGCGTCATATCGATTCCAGAGATGGATTTAGGGTTACTCCCAGGGATTTTTTTTAAATGTGCGTCCCTTCAATTTCAGGGGTGGAACTATAGGGCTACGCCCAGGGAAAACCTTATGTCTAGATAAATAGAACGTACTTCACGGTGACTAAATCTAAGCCTTACTTTGAAATCATCCCTGTCTCTCTCTAATACGCGTGTTTTAACATTTATGTGACAGTGACAGAGATGATTTCAAAGTAAGGCTTAGACTTAGTCACGTGAAGTACGTTATATTTATCTGGACCTTAGAATGTGCGTCACATCGATTCCAGAAATGGATTTAGGATTACCCACAGGGATTTTTTTTAAATGTGCGTCCCATCAATTTCAGAGATGGAACTAGGGTTCACGCCCAGGAAAAAACATATAATGCGCGTCCACAGGAGGAGTTGGAGTCCTATTCTCAGGCCGAACACACACAGCGCGAAATAAACAATAGGCGGCCAAAATATATGGCGTAGCTACTTGCTACAACTCTGCGTAAAGCCATAGATTGTGATATTGTTACAGAGCTATGACCGTATTGTTGATAAATCGGCTATTGTAAACCACTGAAATTGACATCCTTATTTTAATAAAGTTAAGGTTTATAATAGCTTGGTTGGATACGCCAACACATACTTTATTGGGTTTTACATTATATAACATTTTGCCAAATAAATCTGTCATAAGATTTGACCTTTGATTTATTTATGTAGGTACGAGTTTTGATACACGAGTTTAGATGGTAATTTCTTAGGTGATATGATTCGATTTCAACATAATCAGCCTGTAAAAGTCCACTACTGGAAATAGGCTTTTCCCCTATAATGCCACTACAAACAGTCTCGAGCCACCTCCATCCACCTTCCTGTGACGTTTATAGTGTTTTTATTCCATTTCCATCGAGTGGAGACCCGTACTCTACCGCGTCGTCTGTTTTGTAATCGCCACCCAAACACATTTATTCCCCAACTGTTGTCAGTTCTGCGAGCTGTAAGACCTGCCCATTGCCACTTCAACTTGCTAATTATGAGAGCTATGTCGGTGATGTTGGCTCTTGAATTTCCACATTTCGGATTTTATCACGTATGAAGCTTCTACTATGGGGTCATAACCCTGCTGCGCGACTTAAGGCTAAAGCACACCGGATACGTATGCAGACTCTACGCAAAGATGCGTGTGTCTACGTATCTACGTGTTTCCATACATTACAACGTAATGGTACACCAATGTGCACGTCTATGTCTACACATACGCAGCCGGTGTGCTGTGGCCTTAAAACACAAAAACCAATTTGAATAACAAAACTATGCACTGAAAGAATTAAAATTAGTTTCCAAAATTGATTTGCTTAAAAGATGAAGACAATTAGGTAAGTACACTATTTCAATTTCTCAATCCGTTCAGCTAGATTTGTTCTGTTAACGACAATGCTGGTATTCGTGACGGTTTCTCAATGAAAATGTCGTGGTTCATGAACACGAACTCCGTTAGAATGCTCCTTTCAATAGATCATAAGCAAAGGTCTTTATAATAATAGGTAAAGGCTGAAACTACAGATTATAATATAATAACGACCTCCGTGGAGTAGCGGGCGAGTTGCTATCTAATGCTGCCACTTCAAAATGAAATGAAATATATTAAAACAAACATTACAAAATATACAAAAAGTAAAATTAATATTTAATAGTTACATTTTTAAAGTCACTAGTAGGTACTGGTTGGAAAAACATTAGTTCCCAAACTACGGTGACCTGTGATATGGCGTACTAATACCTTCCGCCGGACAAAGTTGAAAAAATGCATAATTATTTGAGACTACATAAAGAATTACAATAACTGAATGAGAACTTGGTGATTTTTCTAAAATGATACCAAGTCAACTTCAATTATATTATATATAATCGCTTGCTATAAGTAAAAATAAAATGTAAAAAAAGAAAAAAGAAAAATAAAACAGCCCATGGCTACCAGCATGCTTTTCCCAGATGTTAAGATAACCTATCAGATTAATTCGAAGTTGGAAATGACTATGTTAAACACCCATATCATCAGATAGCATTTCTGCATTCTCCTCACGTGTACCCTGGCCTTACCTCAATAGGCTTTTTACCTCACTGTTTTGCATTCAAATGCAATTACGGACACTGACATCGAGCAGTGTTTTTGCTACACATAGGTATACCTACATTGGATCAATATGTACAATGCAACAAATAAACTGGCGTGCAATAAAATTGGGTCACTTATGCCTGTCTGCACTAAACTTTGACAGCTCCTAAGCTCATGCCTATACAATTATTAACGATGAAAAATTCGTTACACTTACCTAAGATGTTACCTAAATGACGTTGTTGACATTAGTGCAAACGGGAATTAGAATAACCACAAACCTCCCAAACTGCAAAAAATCATAATTGAATGCAGTACTTATTAAATAAATTTTGTAAAAAATATCTTAATTTATTAAATTAAAAATAAATTAACAGAGGTATTGTGGTTTTTTCTTAGTGACCCTATTTCTTTGCACGCCAATTTAGATATAACGTAGATTGGAATGTCGATTCATCTATTGTACCCATGGACTTAATTACAATCATCTCGTAAGATCGTGTCAAACATCGTAATTTAGTTTGCAAAGGTAATTCGTTAAAAAAAATAAACTTTAAAAATTAAATGCTGACTACAGAAAAGCTGAATAGTACCTATACAAAAGTGTAAAGTGTGTCACACACGTAGCAGATGCGGTAAGATATCTGTCCATATCGCTCTCTATACTAAACTCAAGGAGCAACACACACGTAGCAGATCACTTATATTTTACTGTCAAGCATCTGTAGGCACCGAAATATATCAAAAGAAGGACAGATGATATCTGTGTAAGTATACAATCCGCACCAAGAAACAAGTATAGACAGTTTGAAGGTTTCCGCGTGAATGTCATTTTTTATCATTTTTGTATATTATCGTATCTGCTAAGTGTGTGATACCTTCAGATGTGATAAGTTTTTATACGCATATAAAATATGGAGGGTTCCCAACGAGTAACACCCAAACGAGTAACACTGTTACTCGTTGGGAATTTTTGTCCCAACGAGTAACACCTAAGGAGAGGTGTTACTCATTGGGAATATTTCTAGAAAAAAATATCCCAACGAGTAACAGTGTTACTCGTTAGGAAAAAAGTTCCCAACGAGTGACACTAAGATATTAGTCAGGGTGAAGCTGAAAATTAAAAAAAAAATACTTTAATTAATGGCTGATCACTGCTTTTTATTTAAAAATAAAACAATCAACTTAATAAAATAAACATCGAAGTGTCCAAAAACATTCGTATTAACTCTTTAAATCAAACTTTTGTATCTATTACAGTTTTACATTAATTGTGCTCTAAAATTTAAGATTCATTTTTTTACTTTTTATATACCACATTCTACATTATCATAAAACACAAGGAAATAAAAATCCAGTTAACGACAATTACTATTATGTGCAGTTATTGACCAACTAAATTTAACTTAGCGATAGGTGCATGCGAAAGAGACAAGCCGCGCTGCTGCCTCCGACCACTTTCCTTCAAGTGAAGCATTCCTTTTTCCCGTTCCGGATATAAAACCACGGACCATTTTGAAATAAAATATATTAGATAATAAATATAATTAATGTATCTTTTTTTGATGTGTTTTTGTAATAATGGTGCAAAATAAAGATATAAGCAATCTTTCTATCTATCTTAATTTAGTCAGACTGCTGCCATTAATATTTTCGGAATGCTATTTTTCCCGCGAGCATCTGTACTTATTAATCTGTTTATAATGAGTATTAATAATTGATACTAATAATATAAGAGTAACATAGAGTTTATTTATTTCCACAAATTATTAGACTACAATTAAACTTTGATTAAATAAAAGGACGATGAACACTCAGCAAGAAATGTTTTGGATTGGTCACTAGACTAAATCAGGCAAATACCTGGGTGATTGGTACCAGTGTAACATAACATAACACCCAACATTCATATACGTAGCCCTAATCCCACACTAGGATTCCCTGTGTCGTGGGTATCAGGAACTACGAGTACCATGGTACCATAACACCCAGAACCAGAACAAATATTTCCAGAGCATACAAACATTAATTGTTCCGCAGCGGGAATTAAACCCGCATCCTCTCGCATCTCACCCGGACACTTGCCCGCCAAAACTAAACGCCTAACTTCAAAGTTAGGCGTTAAGCTGTTACATAGTTTTTTTAGGAACTAATTTGTCTATGCCCATCTTTACTGGCCAATTTCAGCTCAACCAAAATCCATCGGCAGAATGTATAACACTATTAGCACATAATAATTAGTTACTTACTTTGACTCGAAACAGTCCGTTGCAAATTTTTCTTTTTACACACGCCCACACTTCCAAACCACTATCATGTCTTCTTCAGGCGTAGTCCCCCCGATGAAGAACACTACCTCAATTTTTTTTCACGTATACAAATTTGTTTTGTTGAAATGAACTGGATGACGCCATTTTTGTAGCGGTTGTACGTTATTGTGTGCCCTGTGCACTGACTCACACACACTGAAAACTTGACTGCACAAAAGTGTTGCCAGCACCTACTTTCATTCTGGACACGAGATAACCATTTTTCACTATTAGAGGAAACTTCACCAAATATCCTTTTTAAGACATTGGCAACGTTGCTATCACTATTGTAAATTTTCTAAACTGCAGGCCTTGTCTTAGAATTGAACTCGTTCTCCCAACTACAGAATCAAGAGTTGATGTGTTTTTTTATATTGCAATACAGAGTTGCCCAAAAAGTACGCTAGGAGTGCTCGTCATTCTCACCATAAAAAAAGTACTTGGTGTGATTCACCGTAGAAAGAGTATAGTTAGAATGTGCTTGCGCTTACTCCTGAGTTGTCCTATGCTGTGGGAATAAAGTACATACAAGACAAAGATTGAAAGTTTATTACCGGGTTTTTCCATCTATTCGGTTTGTACAGCCAAAATATATAGAGCAGTATTCATATTATAATATTATATTCATGTATATTATTATTTTATCATATTCATTGCATACTTCACCAGTAATAAAACACGTTGGAAACACTTCGCAAAATGCTTATCTCTGCTGCAATTCTGTGCAATATCTTATAGTGCAGTGTTGTCTACATAAAAATTACAAACTGCACGATTGCGTTGTTTCACTAAGATTTATCCGTTGCTGTTTAATTATTGAATTTATTTGAAAGACTAGAGATTTAACTAGCAGTGAATATAATTTTTTTCAATCAGGCTAATAAAATATGGTGAATGTTCAAAGATGCCATATTTTGGCGTTAATAGTGTACAAAAATAAAAAATGGACTAACGAAGATAAAGTATAGCAACTAAGTATGGACACTTTCAACTAAATAGCTACGTACATTTTTTTATAACCGAACTAAAATAATATGTCGAATTTGTAGCACTGTTACTCGTTGGGATGTTTTTGTCCTATCGAGTAACAGTGTTACACTGGGTGTAACTCGTTGGGAATACTTCTTTTAATTTGTATCCCATCGAGTTACACTGTTACTCGATAGGAAAAAAAATCCCAACGAGTAACAGTGTTACTCGTTTGGGTGTTACTCGTTGGGAACCCTCCTAAAATGGAGAGGATTACCACATCTGCTACGTGTATGATGCACTTAAGACGTCGTCTATTTTAATTTTATTTCCAATTTTAGTTTTTATGAAATCAGCAGTCTTTAGACGTGTCCACTGCTGGACGAAGCCTCCCCCATAAAATACAATGGGGGGAATTGCCATAATCACCACATACTTGACAGGCGGATCGGTGATCGCATAGTATTTATGTTGAGTACTCAGGTGGATGCTGCTGTTTAATCCCTTAGTCGGCTTTTACAACATCCACGGGAGGAGATGGAGAGATCTATTCTTAGACACACAACGGCAACGTTTTTGAGTAATTTCTTGTAATTTTGGTGGCATTTTAACCGGTGTAGCTTATTTAAAGAGCACGTGGTAGTGAATTTAAATAAGTGTATTGCGTATTTTTTCTAATGAGTGGTAATCGACCACCAAAATTTTAGTAAAACTGCCACCGCTTTACTAGAACATGACTTGACTGAGACTTCAACGACTTGACCTAGTTTTATCAAAATAATATACCTACTTGACACTGGCAAAACTGAGGAGACTTTCCTCAGAGGCAATAATTAAAAGAAGAAGAGAGAACAAATTAACAAACCTATATAACATAACATAACATAAATAAATAAATGCTGGACATTTCACAGAACATTATCTAGCCCCAAGCTAAGCAGAGCTTGTGTTATGGGTACTAGATAACTGATACACTTAATACAAATAATGCATAGCACCCAACAGTCGCATACGTAGTCTTGATCCCACACTAGGATTCCCTGAGTCATGAGTATCAAAAACTACGAGTGACATGGTACCAAAACACC
This sequence comes from Epirrita christyi, assembly GCA_951392215.1. Classification (NCBI taxonomy): domain Eukaryota; kingdom Metazoa; phylum Arthropoda; class Insecta; order Lepidoptera; family Geometridae; genus Epirrita; species Epirrita christyi. The sequence goes on along the minus strand of OX595848.1, from coordinate 6,326,309 downwards.
CAGACCAGGAACAAATATTTGCAGATCATACAAACATTTGTCCCGCAGCGGGGATCGTACCCGCAACCTCTTGCATCTTAGCCGGCTACTCGCCCGCCGCGCCACAGAGGTCATAAATACATAAGACTGCTAAAATCATAACCCTCCTTTTGCTTTGATGTAGTCGGGTAATGACAGTGACACATTGAACTAAATTTGACGTTTATTGTATCCGTACCAAAATTATCAACAATCGTATGTTTTTTTGTGTCATATTCAAATTTAAACTAAAATCCTACTACTGCTGCGATACCGCTATGCCTGTAATCGCGCGATGGGGTTTTCGGATTTTTTTTAGCCTTTTCACGAAAACCCCACCTGTGGGATTTTGCTGCTGGGGTTTTTGGGAAGATGTTCCGAAATTTTTTACCATTTTCCCAAAATTCAGTGGATGGTGGGGTTTTGCTGGTGGGTTTTGAGGGAACGATCCAAGCAAAAATATTCTTATAATGTCTTTTAAGGAATCAGGACCACCAGTTCACTTAAGTATTCATTGCCTTCACCATGCAAGCATATTCTTTATTAATTTAGTATTCTTGACCATTATGAACTTAGTTCTTGAATCGTCTTTCAGTCAAATCACGCGTAGACCTTAGACCATGTCCTTAACAAGACAGGTGTTGTGTGAATTTTAAGCGCAAGGTATCTCAATGATAATGACAAGTTTCAAATGAAGCTTTTATCAATTTCGTTTTTGATAATGATAAATTTAGTATTCGGAACCGCAAGCTTGTCCAAATGAGCCCAAAAACACTGCCAGGCTACTATTAATCATTGAGGACTCTCCAACATCAGCTTGCTGTCATAATATTGTATTGTCATCGAAACTTAATGTTATTCTCTTTTTGCAACTAATAGTTTGCTTTTGACATTTCTCTTTCTTTATTTTTTTTTATATGACATGATTCTAGTAAATATTATTAATTCTGTGACATTTTAATATTGTGTCGCATTATTGTTATGGGGGTGTATAATTGACTGTGCTCGTTGATTACTTAATTTGTTTTGATTATTTTAACTCCATTGTGTATCAATTATTGCATGCTGTGAAGCGGATTATGGCGGATTTACTCTAATTTGACATCTATATTTGTACCTATTTTCACAATAAATTAATAAATAAATAAACTTAACAGGTATACGCAAAATTCTAACTTAATTTGATAACGGTAACTGGGTCACAAACGGCTTGCAAGATGTGAAGTACAAACATAGAAATAAATACATACAAACAAGAAAGGTAAGTTGATAGTACCTTTAGTAAAACAGATTCACGATTATGTAGGATTAAAAGCATGGGCTGAATTGACTGACGGAAATGAAGACGCGTAAACTATTAAAGGCCACTGCACACCGACTGCGTACGCGTAATACATAGACGTACCATGACATTGTAATGTATGGAACTGTATGAGACACGGCACACCGCAATCGTGTACGTACAGCAATACGTAGATAGAGACGCGCGTATCTGCGTTACGTGCTGCATTGTAATGATATTGCAAGCAAAAGGTTTCAACAAAAAATGTTTACAAAATATCTTGCGCTTGAATTTTTAAAGTATTCGTAATTTAATAATAATAATATTCAATTACATTTTCTCCCTGTAATAGCACCATTTTTTATCCATTTACACAATAGTTTATCCGTCTTCCATTCACCAAACTTGTTTTTATCCTTATTGTAAAATTACCTATTACTGTTGGCCTATGTATATGACTTATTAATGTATAATAGTTATAATGAACAATGTATTACAGAAAAAAAAATTGTTGCGGTGGAGGAAAGCCCTCCACTTGATGGACTGAAGACATTATTAACGTCGCAGGAAGTCGGTGGATGGAGGCGGTTCAAGAACGTTCGTCGTGGCATTTCTAAGGGGGAGCCCTATGCCCAGCAGTGGACTTTTACAGGCTGATGATGATGATTAATTTCAGGCTTATTGAGAATACCATACTTATAGATTTGGTTTTAAATACTCCGGTGGATGCTGCTGCCCATCTCCTGGTGTAATCCCTTAATAAGGCTTTTACTACATCCACGGAAGGGGAAGGACACACCAGTCGAGGTTTCATTAATCAAAAAAAAAAATATTGAGATAGCAAAAGACCAAAAAATAAAGAAAGTTAAATCGTATACCTATGTAGAATCGACTAACGAGCTATTTCTTATTTTTTTTTGTATTTAAATATGGTTACATTTCTATCTGTAATTATTATTAATGTATATATATATATATAAATATATATTAGTTTATTTAATAATCTTAGGCATTATTAGTAGGTACTTAGTTGATATTAGTTTTTATTTTTGCAATTTATTCTGTTTAACTGTTATTATTCCCTTTCTGTGCACTACCATCTTTGTTCCACAACACACCAAGGTTATCTGGAAGAGAATGCTTTCTAGCATTAAGTTCGCCTTTGTACTTCTTTTATGTGAAATAAAGAATTTTCTATCTATCTATCTATATCTCCGGGAGCACCTAAGTGGAATCTGCCCCACTGATGGTGGAGCAAAGTTGGCACCTTAAGAATATGATAACTCAATTCAACCAAGGTCCAATTGGTCCTAAGCCCGCGTGGGATGTGGGTTAAAAGATCAACAGCCACTACGGAGTTGGGCGGGAAAGAGCCATTTAGTATTGGGTCAGCGGATGTGATGGAACAATCTGACCTGGTGACAGATGAGCGGTAATTCAGTTATGTCACCGTTTCGACCTGATTTCTCAATTTATGATCCAGTTACAGTCCAGCTAGGATATTTTAAAAATAGATTTAGCATATCTTATTTTAGGGCTTGCTGATAGCCTACGTAAAGGCTATGTATATATGCTACTCCAAGCTGATAAGGTTGGAATGCGAGTGAGCCTAAGAACAACTGGCTAAAAGGTTTGTGTTGTCCGTCAAAGTAGCTGTTATATATTTCTTACTTTGTGTACTACCTACTTTACTTGTTTAATAAGAATGATACGAATTGTTTATGTACTTACAATCTTACATATAAAGATGAGGAATGATTGGCATCTTAGACAAGCCTTGTAAGGCTTTTTAGATGTGTAAAGTTACGTATAAATAATGTATTCTTAATTAATAAATTAAAAAAAAAAAAAAAAAAATAGCCTATCAAAAACACCACCTGTAAAGATCATATATAAGAAAGTTTTTTTTTTTTATTGGAGTAAAATAATAATAATAATAAATAAATGCTGGACATTTCACACAACATTATCTAGCCCCAAGCTAAGTTTGAGATTGCATTCGGAAGCGGAGCACCAAAAGCTATGGGAACATGCAAGACTGTCAGCACCCAAAATCTATGCTCCTTACTAGACCTGACAAGACAGTGACGAATCATCATCATCATCATCAGCCTGTAGAAGTCCACTGCTGGACATATGCCTCCGCCCTAGAATGTCACGACGAACGGTCTTGAGTCGCCTCTATCCACCGAGTTCCTGCGACGTTTATAAGTTCAAAGTTCAGTATAGGTTCGTTTCAAGTGACGAATACACTACTCAAATGATACGCAAGGACCTGCGTATGCTAATGGCCATTATAACAGGACACTGCGACCTAAATACCTGTATAAGATTGGGGACACTGACAGCGGGCTATGCCAGGGCTGCTTGCAGGAAGAAAAGACAGTGGAGTACGTGATCCTGGATTGTGCGGCCACAAAAGAGACCAGAGTCGTTACCACGAGCTCTTAAAAAATCAGTTCAAAAACTATTTAGTACAAAATATCGGTTCGTCGTTGACATCCGTCATCATTGAATAACTTTAATCGCAGAAGTCTATAAACCTTCGGCTACAGTGCCTTTAAATATAGCTGTGACCTTAGAATTCTCTAAGGCTGTGCCCATCACGGAACTCATATTTTGTACTCAATAGTTTTTGAACTGAATCGCTATATAAGGGCTCATAGTAAGGCCTCTGGGCCAAGACCAGCCAGGAGCTACTTCGATACTGCTCTCCATCATCGACGCCTTACTAAAATCTAACAGTCATTCATCATCATCATCAGCTTCCTTAAGACGTCTACTGCTGGACAAGGCATCTCCCATAGAATACAATGGGTTGCCATAATAACCAGCACGCTTGGCTAGCGGATTGGTGATCGCAATGGTGTTGAGTACTCAGATAGATGCTGCTACCCATCCCCTGGTGTGATCCCCTTTATGATATCCACGGGAGGAGACGGAGAGGATATTCTTTAACTGGACACGCCACGGCATGGCACCAGTCATTAAGGGGCATTAAATGAAACCTTGAATTACGTTTATTCAGCACTCTGTGTGACGTCGCATGTGGATGTAATTTCGCATCTTTATGCCCTTCAAAGCAACTAAATTACAGCCATTGTCTACAGATCACAACCAATTTACTCTTTATGTATGTACTTACCTGGTACCTTGGCATCTCCGGTCTACGCCTTGATCATTCCATGTTATCATCATCATTATAATCAGCAGCATTTAGGCGTCCACTGCTGGACCAGCCCCCCAATGGGAAGTTATCAGGGAGGCAATTAAAAAGAAAAAATAGTTCTTAAAATTCCGTTAGATGGCGATGACTTGAAATGGTTGTGTCTTCTGATGTTTTTGCAAAAGCACCACAGAGAATAAATTCTCTTTGTTTTCTCTCTTTTTCCTCCAAGTTTCGTGTTGCGATTCCGAAGCTCGTTTTTCAAGTCAAATATATCAGAATTTCAACAAAAACTTTACTTTACTTACTTTACTTCACCAACGAACAGCATGAGCGAGTGAAGTCGGTGACACTGACAGTTGGTGGCTGACCGACAAAATTAAGACAACCATAGCTGGACTGCGCCATCTATGCATGGATTAAGAACTATTTTCTTTCAGCTGTCAGAAAACTTCCCAATACAGTAGCTAATGGCAATGGGGAAAACAAAAATGGAGATCATTTTGGCCAGCCTTAGGCATCGTCCTAATAGAACGCGACTAAGCGATCATCGCAAGTTCGCGCGATTTTCAATCGTACGTATCCACGATGAAACATTCTGATATGGAATAGGTGTCCTAACCTAACCGGCATTCGCGCGATGCGGTCGCGCGACTAGAATGTTTGATGCATAATTTTTTTGTCGCATCGTTTACTCGCGCGATAATCGCGTAGTCGCGTTCTATTAGGACGATGCCTTAGCGCTGTCCAAATCTTTTGAAACTTGAAAGGAGGAATATTTAAGTCAAGAAGTTTCCCCTATTCAAAGTCAAAGTCAAAGTCAAAGTCAAACTTTATTCATTGAAATCACAAGGATCATTTTGAATCGTCTTATATAAAATTAAATTACTCCTGTTCCAACGCGACCAAGCCTAGAAGAATCAGGCAACAAACTCGGCTTGGCTTACATAAATGGTCCGTCTTACCACTAGGTGAGAAGCGCCTGTGTGGTGCCTCGGAGCAAGGAGTTGCTGATACATAGTAAATGAGAACTTAAAAACCTTAGGAAGGTAGTCAAAAGTAAATAAACATCAGCAAAAATATGCAAGACAGCACACGCTACGCTTGTTATACTTATAAATAATAATCTAATACAAACATGTAAATAGGTAAGTACAGATATTGCAAATTTCCATTTTAGCAGTCGAGGGGCAGAGCGACATCAGGCCACGCGGCTTTATCATTAATATAGTCATCAAGAGTGTAATACGCTTTCTTAATTAGATTCATCTTTATGTAGGATTTAAATCTTCGAATAGGAAGTTTAAATGCACCTTCTGGAAGTTTATTATAGAACCGTACAGAATTCCCCATAAAAGACCCACTTACTTTCTTTAATCGAAATTTTGGTATATTTAGTTTGTGTTTATTTCTCGTGTTAATACCATGCACGTCACTTTTTATCATAAAACTATCCAAGTGTTTATGTGTATGTAATAATATTTCATAGATATATTGCGATATTACTGTAAGAATATTGATTTCTTTGAAACGCTCTCTCAAGGAGTCACGCGACTTCATTTTATAAATGGCACGTATTGCCCGTTTTTGCAAGACAAAAATAGCTTGGATATCTGCTGCTTTACCCCACAGTATGATACCATATGACATAACACTATGGAAGTAGCTAAAATAAACAAGCCTAGCTGTAGCTTCATCAGTAAGCTGCCTTATTATACGAACTGCATATGCAGCGGAACTAAGTCTACCAGCAAGAGCCACAATTTGTGGTGCCCACTGCAACCCTGCATCAATATTAAGCCCTAAGAAAATGGTAGACTTGACAAGATCAAGTGTCTCCCCATTTATTTTAATATTAGTTGGATAATGTTTTACATTTGGCAATGTGAATTTGATGCATTTAGTTTTTTTAGCATTAAGCAAAAGATTATTAACTGTGAACCACTCAAGAACACGCGATAGTGAATCATTTACATCATCGTAATTAGATTTAGATCTATCAACTTTGAAAATCAAAGAAGTATCGTCAGCAAACAGAACTATGTCACATATGTCTTTCACAAAAAAAGGGAGATCGTTAATGTAAACTAGGAATAAAAATGGGCCTAGTATTGAACCCTGTGGCACCCCCATGACAATAGTCGATCCTGAAGACCTTTCACCACCAACATCAACTTTTTGGACTCTATTGGATAAGTAAGAATTTACAAGATTAATTGCCTGATTTTGTATGCCATAATGTTTTAACTTGGAAATTAAAGTATCATGCCTCACGCAGTCAAAAGCTTTGGACAGGTCGCAGAAAACTCCGATCGCGTCCTGCGAGTTCTCCCATGCTTCAAATATGTGTTCTAAGAGCATGGTACCAGCATCGGCTGTCGAACGACCCTTAGTAAATCCAAATTGATGACTATGAAGAAGTCCGTGGAGGTTGAAGTGTGACAATAACTGAGTAAGAATAAGTTTCTCAAAGATTTTACTTAACGCAGGCAATATAGAAATTGGCCTATAATTACCTGGATCTTTTTCATTACCAGACTTGAACAAAGGAATTAATTTACTATGTTTCATAAGATCAGGAAAGACTCCCTCGTCAACACATCCATTGAAAATATAGGCCATACACGGCGCAATATCAATAATTATAACACCTAACACCTTTGTAGATATTCCCCAAAGGTCTTCAGTATTTTTAATATTAAGTGACTTAAATGTCTTAACAATATCAATGGCATTAACGTATCTGAAACTAAACGCGACCTCACACTTATCAACACTTAATTCCAATAAAGTAGATGCTCCAGAGGCAGTTGATTTTAAAGATTGAGTCACAATATTAGGTATACTAGAGAAAAAACTATCAAAGGCATTTGCGACCTCAATATTATTTGATAATATTGTATTGTTTACGTTTAAATTAATTTGTTTACTACGAGGTTTAGCTTTACCTGTTTCATTATTTATTAATTTCCAAGTTGTCTTAATTTTATTTGTTGATTTTTCTATTTTATTTCTCAAATGCAATGATTTTGCTGCATGACAAACTTTTTTGAAGGTCTTGGAATAGTTCTTTATGTACAAGATAAACGTTGGATCGTGCAACATTGATTCTCTAGCCGCATAGAGTTCATATAATTTATTCCTACTTCTATAAATACCGGTTGTAGCCCAATCAGCTAACCCGACATTAGCTCTAGCTTTACATTTTTTTAACTTAAATATCTCACTATGTTCCTCACATATCAACTTCTAGTTTCAAGTCTAGTATTCAAGTTTCATAAGGGGGACTTTTTCTGCTCTTTCGAAGGGAGACGTCGCGTCGTCCTTTTTTATTTTATTTCAATTTCTAGTGTTTTTTGAGTTATATCGTGTAATTTTGGTGGCATTTTAACCGGTGTAGCTTATAAAGAGCATATAGTAGTGAATTTTAATAAAATAAGTGTATTGCGTGTCTTTTCGAAGGGGTGGAAATTGTCCAGGAACATTCTAGTAAACTGCCATCGATTTACTAGAACATGACTTGACAGAAGACTTTGACGACTGGACATTGTTTGATTATATCAATAACTTGACATTGGCAAATATTGAGAAATTACTAAGATGCCATAAAAAAAAAAAAGTTTCATAAGATTTAGATAACGTTATAAGACTGCCAAAATGACCCTCATTGTTGCGTTCCCCATTGCCATTGGCTACTGTAATTTGGGGGCTGGCCTCCCCTATAATATATAATGGGGGGGATTTGCCATAATCACCACGCTTGGCAGACGGATTGGTGATCGCAGTATTGGTGTTGAGTACTCAGGTGGATGCTGCTGCCCATCCCCTGAATCACTTAGTTGGCTTTTACAATATCCACGGGAGGAGATGGCGGGGTCTATTCTTAATCTGGATACACCACGGCATCCATGTTATAATGAAAACATAACAATTATGAACACATTTATGTCGCAGGAAGTCAGTGGATGACTTCGGTTTAGTGCCGTTCGTCGTGGCAATCTAGATGGGGAGGCTTATGTCCAGCAGTGGACTTATACAGGCTGATAATGATGATGTATGAATAGATACACACAAAATTTACTTCAATCAAATCAATCAATCTTCAATTGATTTAATCGATTGAATTGACTGAGAAGTAATTTTTAAGATAGTTACATTTGAAACGATCGATTATGAGTTACCACAAATAGGTTATCTAAATTACAAGCATAATAGGCCTCTCAATTTAAATTCTTGGTCATTTAATAACAATTCTAATTAACTTCACTAAGATGGACCTTTTCATTTAAATTCCACTGTTCATCAAAGGTCAGTGGATTAAGCAAGAACTATACAAATACATTAAAAAACACAAATCACATACATACATACATAATAGTATAGAACTAGTTTGTTAGTAGTAGAACTTCTTGTGAAAGAGTTCGTCCGGGGAAGTACTACGACCGTACCTATTTCTGCCGCCAAGCAGTAGTGTTCGCATTGCTGTGTTTCGGTTTGAAGGGTACGGGTGCCGGTGAAATTACAGGCACATGAGACTTTTCATCTTTATGTCTCAGGTTCGGAAGCGCTCGTGTGATGCCTCTGGTGTGTTACAGGCGTTCATAGGCTACGGTAACTGCTTTCCACCTGGTGGGCCGTAAGCTAGTCAGCTTGACAAGTAGCATAAAAAAAATAAAAAAAAATAATATGCATTCATTAACTTTTTACGTTAATTTTATTTTGAACCTTGGCTATTGGAACCTTACTTTTGTCTATGGAAGTTATTACCCGACTGACCAGAAGGACGGTCATGTTTTTCGCATATGTATGTTTGAATATCTGTTCCTTTGGACATACTTAAATACTGCCGTGTAGCCTAAGTGGCTTGATGTAAATCAGGTGTCCTTAAATTCGTCTCAACCTCGAGAGTGTCTATATCAAGGAATTTTTGGTCTATATAATATATATGAAGTTTCAAAATATCACTGAGATAGTATGTTGACAAGAGTCACTTTTTGGGAACCCCAAAAACAGAAAAGTGAAACAGGAAAAACCTTTCCGTCCCGGGACCTTTCTTGAATCAATTTGTTGCTAAAGGCTTTGATGAAGAATGCTAAAGGCATCAACTTTAAATTGTTATCAAAAAAGGGTTGTGGGCTAAAAGTGCCGTAAAAAACAAAGCTTTTAACAAAGATATGGCAATGAATGTATAATTTTTGTAAGGAAATCGCAAAAATTAAAAACCAGTGTACTTACAGTCTGGCAATTCTAAAATTTGGAATGATAGGAACCTTTGCGACACTAATAAAGGAAAAAGTCTGAAACTGTGGAATTTCATTTTTTTGCCCTGTAAATAGTTGTGTAGTGATGTTTGGTGGTGAAAAGTGTCTATAACTCAAAAAGGACACTGACGATTTCGGAATAATTTACAGAACGAAAACCGTCAGGGCTCGAGTCTTGCAAAATTAAATGTCAGTTTTTTAGTTTTTTTTTTTCAATTTATTTTTCTTATCGTTCTATAACATTTTCTGTGTTATCTAAATCATGTAGCCATCGGTAGTACCATGATACTCGTAGTTCCTTATACCCACGTCACAGGGAATCCTAGTGTAGGATCATGACTACTTATGTAACTGTTGTGTGTTATGTTACGTTATCTTTTCAACTTTTTAACTCTACACGAGTCGTTCGTATTTAAAAGGTACGCCACGCGGCATCCAAAGCATAGAGTCGTGACGAGATTCACACTTGCATGTGGAATACTAATAAGCAACGTACGTACATAAAGGTTTTCTGACTTTTAACATGGCCTTTTTAAGCACATACAGGATTTAAAACGTTTTTAAATCTTTTGTGTTCTAAAAATTAAAGTACTTAGGTACTTTGTTCTTACATTACGCTAAACTAATGTATACTTAACATAATTACACCCAACTGTCATATACCTACGTAGTCATGATCCCACACTAGGATTCCCTGTGTCGTTGGTATCAAGAACTACGAGTACCATGATACAATAACTGAGGAACTATCTGTGCGCGCGCTCGATATAAATGACACAGATCAATAGCTAGTTACTACGTAATACACGAACGATCGTTCGTAATAGATGCTGCAAAGACTAGAGCCCTCAGGAAGTTCATTGGACGCTTGACACGAGACACCACACAGGTGTGCATCATCGCTGTCTTCACGTGTGATCATTAAATAAGTCGTATTTTATTATGTATGTTAGTCTATAACATAACACCCAGTTTTCTAACTAAAAAATAGTTAAAATAGAGTTCGGATCATGTTTCGATCTTGTGTCGATGTCTTAAATGTCAGAAATGGTATTCTCTTATCATAAAATACAACACTGTAGTGTGATTATATCGAAATGTGACCGAAACTGGAACGATTCAAAGTTTTTTCGATAATTTAGCTTAAGTAGAGTCTCTCTTTACTCTTTCCAACTATTATATAACCATCCTACTCTAATGGTAGTCACCATGAATTTAAAGTATACTAAATTGTTATTTATGAGGGAGCAGAATACCAACTTTCTGTCAATTCACAATTCAGTCTCGATTCGGTTAACTTTCAGTGTAGTTATAAAATAATTTAGAGAATTGGGGATCTGACCCCACACTAGGATTCCCTGTGACGTGGGTATCAGGTACTACGACTACCATGGAACCACCACATCTAGACCCAGAACAAAATATAAGGTATTATATTGTATATTATATGTATAAGGTTCATTATGTGTGTATGATAAGAAAATAAATAAAAATGAAATACAATACAGAAATTAAGATTAGTCTGAGCAATACTTATAAAAAATAATTAAAAACTAGTACTTACCTAGTTAGTAATTTAATACATATACAGTTACATAAGTTCTCTTTTGGTGAAATAGGTACACGTAACTTTTACTTATCATGTTAATGTACAGTAATAAGTAATTATTACTCCATAATTCCTGACGACGACATTTGGACGACCTCTGTGGCGTGGCGGGCGAGTAGCCGGCTGAGATGCGAGAGGTTGCGGGTTCGATTCCCGCTGCGGGACAAATATTTGCATGATCTGCAAATATTTATTTCATGATTGGGTGTTGTTGTTTTGACACTTCTGTGGCGCGGTGGGTGAAGGTTCGCCTGCGACGCAAGAGTTTGCGGGTTCGATTCCCGCCTCGGAACAAATATATGTACGATCTGCAGATATTTGTTCAGGGTGTTCTGGGTATTTTTCTATGTATAATAAAAAAAATCTATCTATGTAATGTATTGTATTAAGTATATCAGTTATCTAGTACCCATAACACAAGCTCTGCTTAGCTCTTAGAGAATTTATGTGGGGAGATGGCATGCTCAACTTCTAGTACTAAATTATTTCTGCCACTTTTTGCGGGAGGCGAGGTAAACACGTACAGCACACATTTACTTACTCACGCACACTCATGCAGAAAGTTGAGGCGTCTCTATAAACGCACACGGAAATAAAAGCTGTCACACAAACATAAAACAAGCACACAAATAAATAATTTCTGTAATTACACTATTGGTTAGTTGCACACTAGCGCAAAAACTAGTGATGGGGTGTGAAAGATTGAATGAAATTAAGATTATTAATTGTCTATGGATGTATGTTTGAATGGGTGAATTGATTCATGTTGATCAAAAGTAATCGCGTAACAAACATAAAAAAACATAGTCAGTTAAAAATTGGTTTAGGATTTAAGAGCTCACCGGTAGGACGCGTACGTCCTTTTGCACGCGAACGAAGTTTGCTTCTATTTTGGAATTATTATTTCTTCAAATTTTGTATTCATGATTTGTACACTAATTTAAATAGACACGTGGTGCATTGGTTTCTTATAAAATTATATGGTTTCCAAATCACACGCATCAGCCATGTATGATCTGCAACTATTTGTTCCGGGTCTGGGTGTTATGGTACCAGGTACTCGTAGTTCCTGATAGGTACCTACGATACAGGGAATCCTAGCGTGGGATCAAAACTACGGATGTGACTGTTGAGTGTTAAAAAAAACAATATTTTGGCTCCTGCTCGGAATGGATGTAAGGTTGGGTCCCGTGGTATTAAGGAGCTCCTCATTGACATGGCCATCAGACAGAAGGTCAGGAGGAGCAAGGGAAACCTCTCGGCTGCTTGTATTGATTATAAGAAAGTCTATGATTCTGTGCCACATACATGGATTTAACAATTATAAGCTGGGATTACATTTTATATTGTATTTTTTAAATTAAAATATAAGCTATTGGTTTTAAAATGGATCAATTTATTGTTAAGAAAATGTATTTTCGTGGATCTGCTTTTTTCATACGAAACGAGATTCGAATATCCGTATACTTTTGCATACCTTCCTAATTTCATATTGTGATTGACGAAATAACCCTAAAACCGTAAAAAAATCGGAAATACAAACCTCTAAAATAACCTTACATCCCCTTTAAACCCGAAAAACAGCTAATCAAGCCCATTTAACCTATATTTTAGGCTGGTATTGAACGACGTAGGTATTGATATTTTCTTTGGAAACAGGTTTTTTTTTATAGCTTTGAGATCGTTTTTACGGCCTAAAAACTCCCTATCCTGTTAATTTCATAAAAATAGTTGCAGCCTCTTTCGTTCATTCATTCGTTCGTTGTTTTCACATCACTTGTCCCCGTACCAAGAAATTACGTATCGTTATTTCTGTCGTATGCTTGCACTAAGAAAATATATTTTATGGTGAAATTAATGGCCTAATTGTGTTGTCAATTACTTAAATGTGATAAGAAACTCCATATTTTGTTAAATTTGATGTTTCCGACCGCCATTTACACGAAACCACAGCACAACCAACCATTTTTAGGAGCTCCGTATAGCGACAGGTATGAACGCAGAATGGCGAACGATCGTGGCTAAACTAGTTTTTATAAACTGACACGAACGACCGTTCATGTACTTCGGCAGAGGGGAAAGCGTATGCTTGCCATCTCCCTACTATAAATTCTCTAAGGCTTAGCTTGGGGCTAGATAATGATGTGTGAAATGTCCTGCATTATTTATTTTATTTTTTTATTTTGTGGTACCATGTACTCGTAGTTCCTGATACGCACGGCACAGGGAATCCTAGTGTGGGGACTATGTAAGTGATTGTTGGGTGTTATGTTTATATTTATTTGTTCCGGATCTGGGTGTTGTGTTACGATGGTACTCGTAGTTCCTGATACCCACAACACAGGGAGTCCTTGTGTGGGATCACGAGTCAGGACTATGTATGTGACTATTGGGTGTTAGGTATATTATGTTATGTAATTTGTGTTTATTTCTTTCTTTCTACACAGTATTTATCACGTAAGACCTAGAATGATCTTTAATCAGAGAATGCTGTCAAAACAATCCAGTCTCAGTCCAGTTTCACAAATTATTGCATTCATTGCCAATAGGTAGTAACCTTGCTTGTAAGTAGTTTACTTTTATACCTACAAGTTTCGTTTGTCTGTCCATCTGTAGTGAAATGAAAGTCGCCGTCCTTGGGTCTATAACATGAATTATTTTATCATGCATTACTTTACAGCATTGTCTGTATGTTTTATTGCGTGTACTATAATTTATCATAATGCTATAATAGCCACCGGTGCGTGCCTGTATTTAAATGTCAAGTTTATGTATTTGACCTGCTGCTAAGTAACTAACCCCCTTAATCTTTTTTTAAACCTATTTTATTTAAAATTGCTTTTAGAATAGAATAGAATAGAATATTCTTTATTGCATAAAAAACAAATCATGTACATATGCTAGGAAGCATTCTCTACCAGCTAACCTTTGCTTTTGTCTTGTTTTGACGTATGACATTTTATATTAGAGAGAACAAAACAAAAGCTATTTTAACTACAATAGGTTTACAAATTGATCATGAATAAGACCCTAAGTATTATATACTATTAAACGAGCAATATTTGTAGATATATATGTTTTGAGATCTCGAAAACGGCTCTGGCGACTTTGATGAAGTTAGCTATGTGGGGCAAGCATGTCAAACATGCGGCCCGCGGGCCTCATGCGGCCCTTTACAGCTTTGACTGCGGCCCGATTCAATTTTAAGAACATATAGTATATTTTTCTGTCATTTTATTCAATCATATTATCAATTGATCAAAATTATCTTAAAGAATTGTCAATTGATAGTTATTTTACTTGGCAAACGTTAGTCACCGAGTTTCAATTAGGGAATAGGGGGGGCTGTACTACATCTACCTATATCTATGCAATGAGTTTGTTTTCTTTCTGGTTGGGTTTTGCGGCCCACTGATTCTACGGTCTCGAAACATTTGGCCCACTAATGATTTTGAGTTTGACATGCATGATGTGGGGGTTTTCGGGGAAAAATAATCAATCTAGCTAGGTTGCATTTTTCTTTCTTTTTTCTGTTTTTTAAAGGGAAAACACACATCATTACTTTGGCTACACTCCTATCTTGTAACTTGTCATTAATAAATCCATGTTTGTCTCTTTTAGGCTCTTTTTTAACCGACTTCCCAAAAAGGAGGAGGTTCTCAATTCGGTTGTATTTTTTTTTTTTTTTTTTTTATTGTTTGTTACCGCATATCTCCGGCGTTTACGAACCGATTTGGAAAATTCTTTTTTTATTTGAGTAGATATACTTCCAGATTGGTCCCATTTTTTTCAGAATCCAGTTCTGATGATGGGATCCACGAGGAATTGAGGGAACTCCTCAAATATTGTAGGGATACATATGGCGATTTTGATATTTTCAGCAAGCCACCAAGCATTTGCATTCAGAAAGTATCATAATCCTTTCACCACTATGGTTCTTTCATATTTTTTTTTTCATCCAAAATTATTTAGTCGAATACAATGGCGGAAGTCGGTTTTTTAAATGAAAAGTTATAAAATGAAAAGTTATTCAAAGTTTCCTAAGTAGCAATGGCTGTCATTATAATTATAAACGCTGTAAATATGGCGGTGTATGTGAGTTTCGATGTTATGTCGGAGAAATATAATGCCGCATAGCAAACCTATATTCGTCATGGGATACGGACGTCATATAAAGGCTGCAGCTCCTTAGACAAACAATGGCTCATGGACAAAACTTACGTCTCTTTCCCCGAAAGGTTAGGCAGAGCTTTAATGGACCACTTTTTATAGTGGCTCGCACAATCGTATAGGAACATATAAACGGAAATATATACTGCATTGAAATCAATGTCAATAAGCCACTTGAATTGAACTACAAAACAGTTAATATAGTCGGAAACAATAATACCAGTTGTAGAGTTAAAATTTATTTAATATATGTAATAATAACCTTATAGTCTCTATTTATAAGTTCATCATTTCGAAGGTTTTCAAGAGTTCCGGTTCAAAAAAATAGTACAAGATCGCGTCACGACTGTTTGCCGTTCATGGTCAGTTTTTTACGATCTGTAAATATTTTTTATGTTGGTTTAGGAACTACGGAACACGTTTAATTTCCTAGATATTTGCTAATACGACTTCATAATCACAATCAACCTGTTAAAGTACACTGCTGGATGTAGGCTGGACTTAGGCCACGAAAAGATTATCGGTTCATCCTCTATCGATGGGCCTCTTACATTGCTTCTACGGTGCGTGGTCGCCACTCAAGTACCTTTATTCATCCTGCCCATTGCCACTTCAGCTTGCTGATTCAGAGAGCTATGTTCTTCTACGCATTCACATTTCGCATTCTATCATGTAGCGAAATACCGAACATAGACTTCATCATTGCCCGCTGCGTGACTTTGAGCTTGTGTTTGGTCAATAGTTTAGCGACCACGTCTCGGTGCCATAAGTCATCACTGGTAACACACACTGATTATAGACTTTCGTCTTGAGGCTCTGTATAAGGCTAATGTGTACCTATTGATCACTAATTTGATCAGGAAGAACTAATTTATATATATATTTCTTTTTTACATAAACTTTTTACTAGCAGTCGGTTATTACGAGTATATATTTCCATTTATATGTTCCTATACGATTGTGCGAGCCACTGTAAAAAGTGGCCCATTAAAGCTCTGCCTAATCTTTCGGGGAAAGAGACGTATTATGTGGTTAAAGTTTTGTCCATGAGCCATTGCAGTAAACCGGTTTGCGAGCCGTGAGCATTCAACGTGACTTAAGTACGTAGTAACTATGTATCATTCCGTGCCGCGCAGTCGGTAGAAACAGTACAGATTAGTAAATAGTTACTACGTAAGTCACGTTGAATGCTCACGACTCGCAAATCGGTTTTTGCAATGCAAAACTCGTATTACGCCCTTTGGTGTACGACCAATCCTTGCGACATACAAGCTGGCCGATTTTATTGATGCATCAAGTTTAATCCTGCAAGTATAATTAATTATTATTTTCATCCCACCATCTCGGAAAGAGTATTTTTGCTATTCGATATCTGAGTGTAAAAGCCGTTTTTATCCGCTAGAGGATAAAGTAAAATTTAATTTAGAACATCGTGTGCACTAAGTTTGTGAATTTAAAACATCATTAAACCTATTTTCTTTTACCTCCATGGTGCCGAATTAATCATACTACCTTTTTTAATTTGTTAAAAACTTAGACTCTGACTGAACCTTCTTGGTGTATTACTATTTTATTAATTTGCTTTACGCGCGCCATTTTCTTTCACGTCATATTGTTAAAACTTTAGGTTAAAAACAAGAAACTTGAAAACAAGTGAAAACCCTAAAATTAGTGATTCTAGCGCCGAGGAAGTTTATTTGACGCCAACAGAATTGACTGAAACTGTTGAAAATGCGCAAAAGTATCTTGTGATTGTAAGTGTTTTTTTGCATTAAGTCATTTCCTCGCTGAGGTGGGATGAAAAGTTACGTGTTGCACTCGAGTGCAAAGATTTTTCACCTCGTGCTCTTTTGATTCCCTCGCTAACTCTCAGGATTCTAATTTTTGAATCCTTCGCTTGCTCGGTCATCAAAACTGAGCACGCGGTTAAAAAGTAACTTTGCACTCTTGTATAACAAATAACTATTATTTATTTTTCTAATAATGGATGTTTAAAAAAAATCTCCTCCGGTGGATGTCGTAAAAGCCAACTAAGAGATTACACAAGGGGATGGGCAGCAGCATCCGTCTGAGTAGTCAACAGCAATACTGCGATCACCAATCCGCCTGCCAAGCGTGGTGATTGGCAAATTCCCTCCATAGTATTCTATGGGGGGAGGCCTCGTCCAGCAGTGGATTAGTAACTACCGACTAATCTGTGCGTACGCTCGACAGAAATGGCATAGATTAATGGCTAGTTACTACATAATACACGGACGATCGACGTAATCGTCATAGTTACGATAATTGGTGCAAAACCTAGATTAGGGTCTCAGGACATTAAATCCAAAGAGAATGATAGACTTGAAATCAATACCAGCAATAGCAGCTAAGTATAGCAACAGTTATTGCCTCACTTTGATTACAGAAATTCGATACGGTTTGATTGGAATTGAAAACCTTTAATTAAGTACTTTCGAAAGCAGTTTATTATCATTAATTATATAACTATTACAAAACCTAATTATCAAAGGTAATGAACTTCTGCGGCATATTGAAATGGAGACTAAAGCAGCAGGGCGATTCTAAAACATCGGAAAGGTTTCCGATCGGATTCGTTAGTTTTTCATTTCGATATGGTAAGTAACTAAAACAATTTTCTGTAGTAAAACACAGTAAAAAATATTAAATATTATATATTACTGTGTTTTACTAGAGAAAATTGTTATAAAATTATTGTAGCTACTTACCAGATCGAAATGAAAATCTAACGAATCCGATCGGAAACCTTTCCGACGTTTTAGAATCGCCCTGCTGGTCATTTGATGAAAAAAATCTACAATTTCAATATGCGGATGTAGTATATTATTTTTCCATCTTTTACATTTATTTACGACCTTATTACCTTTTTCTCCTCCCGTGGATGTAGTAAAAACCTTACTAAAGGATTACACCAAGCGCTGGGCAGCAGCATCCATCTGAGTACTAACACCAAACTGCGATTAACAATCCGCCTGCCAAGCATGGTGATTAGATTAAAAAAATTTGAAAAGGATCCTCCAAGGCAGGCAACGCATTGGCAATGCCTCGGGTGTTGCAGATGTCAATAGGCGACGGTAGCCGCTTACCATCAGGTGGGCAGTATGCCAGTTTGTCGAGCCATAACATAAAAAAAAAAAAAAAATAGGTATGGCATATTCAAATGATGATAGAATATGACTCAAAATTGCGCAGCTGGCTATGGAGGGAGCTATGCTAGGAGTTTCACAACGTGATAGAATCCGAAATGAAGAAATCCGTAGAAGAATCAAGATCATAAAACTTAGCTCTCAGAACTAGCAAGTTGAAGTGGCAATGGGCATGTCATATAGCTAGCAGAATTAACAACCATTGGGGAACAAAAGGTTCTCGAGTGGCGACCACAAACCGGACGAGGCGGTAGAGGAAGGCTCCATCTCGATGGACTAACGGCATTATAAAGGTCGCAGGATCTCGATGGATAGAGAGGGCCTTTGTATAGCAGTGGACTTCTACAGGCTGTTGATGATGATGATGAGAAAATAGCGTGACATGCAAATAATTCACCTCCTAATAAATATTGAAATATGACACAATCGACACGCCAGTATCATTATAGAAACAATACCATCATTTAAAGAACTAGGGATGTACTGATTAAGAGTTGGTACACTTTAGTTTCTTAGTTTTTCACTTTAGCTTTTGCCGAGGTGTGTCCTCAATTGACTCCTCAATGTCCTAGCATGGATGTCGTAAAAGCTAAGGGATTACACTAGGTGATGGGCAGCAGCATCCACCTGAGCAATGTATACACGGAATCCGTGCAAATACTGACTACACAACCATTCTACGCTGTGGATCAGTACTACTGAGTAGTTCAACTGGTAGTACAAATGGTACAACCTTATATCTCTCTAGATCTAATCAGTACATTTTTTAGAGCGAATTTATTCAAGTAGTATTACTGATAAATCTTGTGGTTTAAATCATTTGTACTAATAGAGCCCTAATGTTTATAATTAAGTTACTCGGCAAAAAAAAATTTAACACACCCAACGGTCACATACGTGTGTAGTCATGGCCAGGATTCCCTGTGTAGTGGGTATCAGGAACAACGAGTACCATGGTACCAGACTCGGAACAATTATTTGCAGATCATACAAACATTTGTCACGCAGCAGGAATCGAACCCGCATCCAGAATGAACAAATTAAATATACACAATGGCCTGAGAAAATGCAATGAGAACTGACAGATACAATATTGCGTTTGAGGTATTTTATGCATCTGCTATTTAGTCATGTATCTCAATCTGTCTATTTCGATAAAGATTAAACTATCTTAAGAGGACACTATACTACAATTTAGGCTCCCTCTTTAACGCACGCGATAACCCGCGCGCCATCTCGCTCGCGCACAAAAATGAAGTTTTTTGTTTATTATGGCGAAAATAAAGTGTTTATCAAAAAACTGATTTTAACATAAGAATAAATAGTTATTACCTACTTGTTGTAGTAAAATGTATCTTAAAACACCGTAGGGTTCCTGAGATTTCTTTCAAAACGTGTGGGAAACAAGGGTTTTTTCATTAAATAAAACTATCGAGGTTTTTTTTACATATCGTGTTTTCAACTTTACACAATAAATGCAAAAATATAAAATTTTCATATTCCAAAATATTCAACTCGTAGAACCCGTAGATACTGAGTTCTAGATCGATTTTGTTGGGCAAAATCACATAGTACGCCCTCTTAATTAAACTATCTATAGACAGATTGAGCTACATCACTAAATAGCAGATGCATAAAATACCTCGAACGCAATATTGTAGCTGTCAGTTCCCATTGCATTTTCTCAGGCCATTGTGTGTAATGCCTTCGATAAAAAACTGGAACACTCACACGAATAGACTTCGTATGACCTTCATTGAGTTGCAATACTTGGGGATCCGCAGTAGATCGTCAGTTAATTATTGTTATTACCTAGTCATTGTAAATCCCACTGACGCGAAAGTGTAGATTTTGAGTAGTTACTGACAGGTCCGGTAGTTATGATCCGCTGTACTAGTAGATCCCGTTTGCCTATAATTTAAATAAATAAAATAATAAATAAATAAATGCTCTACCTTTCACACAACATTATCTAGCCCCAAGCTAAGCAGAGTTTGTGTTATGGGTACTACATAACTTAATACAATACATAACATAGATAGATATTTTTTATTATACATAGAAAAATACCCAGAACACCCTGAACAAATATCTGCAGATCATACAAATATTTGTTCCTGCCGCGCCACAGAGGTCGTCGAATAATGAAATGAGGTAATTTAGTTACTGATAGATCCGGTGACCGATAAATATGTTTAAAATGAAGAGCCTTCCTCGTCCGTCGTAACGCGTCATTCGGTTTGTGGTCGCCACTCGAGAACCTTTATTCCCCAACGGTTGGCAGTTCTGCAAGCTATAAGACAAGCCTATTGCCACTTCAACCTGCTAATTCTGAGAGCAATGTCCATCAAAAAGAAGGATTTCCTCATTTCGGATTCTATCACGTAGTGAAACTCCTAGTCCATAGCCATACTGTGAGATTTTTAGTCTATCTAAATGGCCAAAAGTTAGCAACTATGTCTCATTGCCGTAAGTTAACTCTGGCAACACGCACTGAGGCCCAAATCACTAACTAAAAAATAGTTAAAATAGAGTTCGGATCATGTTTCGATCTTGTGTCGATGTCTTAAATGTCAGAAATGGTATTCTCCTGACATAAAATACAACACTGTAATGTGATTATATCGAAATGTGACCGAAACTTAAACGATTCAAAGTTTTTTCGTTAATTTTAGCATAAGTAGATGGAGTCTCTCTTTACTCTTTTCAATTATATATATATCTATCCTACTCTAATGGTGGTCACCATGAATTGAAAGTAGACTAAATTGTTATTTATGAGGGACTAGAAATTCAACTTTCAGTCAATTTACAATTCAGTCTTGATTCGGTCAACTTTCAGTGTAGTTTTAAAATAACTTAGAGAATTGGGCCTCTGATTATAGACTATCGTCTTGAGGCTCTGCGGTATCTGTGACGAGAAGATAATTATGACGTAGTTTCCCGTACGCTGCCCATCCGAGTTGGATCCGTCGGTTAACCTCTTTGTGGAAGTTGGATTTTACTATTAGTTAAATCGTCTGACCCAAGTAGACAAATACTGCATTTTCAAGGTAATTTTGCCCCCACGTTTTTGGGAGAAAGTTTATATAACAAAAATGCTAAACTTTGCATACCATAACTAAGTCAAAGTATGAATAAAATAAATACGTGTTTATTTATACTCATTTCGCATGACTTGCATTGCAATATTGCTTAATAAGCAAGGCCGAAGTGATGGGCGTCAGCGGTTTTTATCTTCCGCAAATGTTTGCGGATGATAAACCGTTTCTTGGAACTTTTTTGACCTTTTTTTGACTTCGTAAAGAGAAGCTCAAACTCATTCGAATATGCGAGTGATGAACTGCCCATACAAACGTAATACCGACGTCATTTGTGTAATACAGCTTGGTGACGAGGCCGGTTGGGATAAGTCTTCTTTTTTCAAATTTATTCCAAATATGTTTTTATTTTTTATTCAACTTGTCAGGACAAGTTTATGCCCCGCCCATGTTAAGCACTAATCTCTGTCTCTAACAATGTATTACCTCGCAGGCTACGTATACAATAGAGATAAGAGTCGCCCATAGTGCGGTGGTCTAGTAGCCG
This sequence comes from Epirrita christyi, assembly GCA_951392215.1. NCBI lineage: Eukaryota > Metazoa > Arthropoda > Insecta > Lepidoptera > Geometridae > Epirrita > Epirrita christyi. Next base: position 6,304,048 of record OX595848.1, on the reverse strand, counting down.
GCTGGGATGCGAGAGGTGCTGGTTTGATTCCCGCTGCGGGACAAATATTTGCATGATCTGGAAATATTAAACATTTGTTCCTATATAAATATTTGCTGATCATGCAAACGTTTGTCCCGCAGTGGGAATCGAACCTGCACCACTTGCATCTCAGCTGGCTACTTGCCCACCACGCCAGAAGCCACAATTTGTACTTATCCTTTTTTTGTTGCTTGGAAACAGCGGATAGCTTCCGAGTACCATGGCTGCTGTGACGACATCAGTACTCAAGATGAGGCTGAAAAACAGCGTGGCTGAACCCTTGACCTTCTCACTTACACTAACCGTGACAAACTCTCCGTGGCGAAGCAGGCAGGTAGCTGCCTAGAAGCAAGAAGTTGCGGGTTCGATTCCCGCTGCGGAAAAAATGTTTGCATGATCTGCAAATATTTGTTCCGGGTCTGGGTGTTATGGTACCATGGTACTCGTAGTTTCTGATACCCACGACACAGGGAATCCTAGTGTGGGATCAGGACTATGTATGTGACTGTTGGGTGTTATATTATTATGTTATGCTATTATGATATGTTATAACCTTAAAAAAATAAAAAATAAAAAAAATGCTGGAGACATTTCACACAACATTATATAGCCTCAAGCTAAGCAGAGCTTGTGTTATGGGTACTAGATAACAGATATACTTAATACTACACAGATAGATATTTATTATTATATATAGAAAAATACCCAGAACACCCTGAACAAATATCTGCAGATCGTACAAATATTTGTTCCGAGGCGGGAATCGAATCCGCAACCTTCTGCGTCGCAAGCGAACCTTCGCCCGCCGCGCCACAGAGGTCGTCCTTATCTTTAACATTATACTTTTGCACCTTTTTTGTAATAATTTAATGATAGTGTGAGTGAATAAATGCTATTTGCTTTATTTTATTTATATCTGAATTTGCTGTAATGGTACAATTGTTTGTGCAAAGACCATTTGATGAAATACCACGACCCTGCTAATACTGCCACCATTTAGACCAACTTCGTGGCATACAAAATCGCAAGTCTCTTATGAATGGGCCACAATCCAACAAGATCGAATTGAGCTTGTCCTTTCACTGCCATTACCCAACGTAGCCGAGGGCGGTATTAGTACCACTGTTTACCTGTAATGTCTATACTACAGATTTTGAAACTGAACTATTTGGGTTCTCCAAATAAAAAGTTAATAAAGTTATAGCTTATTCTGATGTCCTTATAACCAATAATATTGTTAAGTTTCTTATAAATCCATTCAGTAGTTTTTGCATGAAAGAGTAACAAACATCCATCCATCTATCCATCCGTCCAAAGTTTCGCATTTATAATATTATAGTGAGATAAATAAATAAACTACAAGTCAGATCTTCAAAAATGATGTAGATATCAAAATAAAATATGATATGATTGATGTAAATGATGTAATTGGATAAGACTAATCAATGTATGAACAAATTCAGGATTTTTGAAAAAATTAACGAGAAAAAATTAAGGTACTTAGTTGAAGCGAAAAATTCGACAAGGCGTACGTAATAACGTACGGGAACCTTAATAGCATGCTAACGAATTTGTCTCGATACTTAACAGTAGGGGCTATTCTAAAACGTCGGAAACGTTTCCGATCGGATTCGTTAGTTTGTTTTAGATACCACATCGAAATAAAAGACTAACAAATCCGATTGGAAACGTTTCCGACGTTTTAGAATAGCCCTGCAAATCAAGATACATTACTCTCAGAATAAGCAAGTTGTAGTGGCAATGGGCAGGTTATATAGCTTGCAGAACTGACAACCGTTGGTGAATAAAGGTTCTCGAGTGGCAACCACAAACCGGACGACGCAGTAAAACCCGCCTCTCGAAGGGCTAAAAACATAAATGCAAGAAGTTGATGGATGGAGGCGAATCAAGGCCGTTCGTCGTGGCATTCTAGATGGGGGCCTATGTCCAGCAGTGGGCTTCTATCGGCTGATGGTGATGATGATGATGATGATACATTATATAGATATATTTATAAATCTTTGTAAAGGAATTTAAAACAAACACTTAAGTATACACACAAACAAAACCATGTACAATCTTGTGGGAACTCCATACAAAAAGTACATTGTCGTTTGTCTCATACAAAGAGCATTCTTGCTGTTTCTTATACATACTATCTGGTCTAGTTACAAAGGTTTCGTTTCCTCATAGCAACATAATTTTTAACCGACTTCAAAAAAAGGAGGAGTTTGACTTTTTTTTTTTTTGTATGTTTGTTACGCGATTACTCCGCCAATTATGGATTGATTTTGATAATTATTGTTTTCTTTCGTAGGTCATCTTTCAGAGGTAGTCCCATATAAATTATCTAAATTGATTCAGCGCATTTTGAAAAGTCTGTTTTTGTTTTTTCAAAAAAAATACTTATTCAACCAGTGATGCACCATACATGCAAAGATGTTTTCATGACTACTTTTACTAGGAAAACTTTAAAGAATGCTAAAAAAAGAGTAGTATATGTCATTATCACTATCAACCTGTAGAAGTCCACTGCTGAACATAAGCGTCCGCCCTAGAATGCCACGACAGAACGGTCTTGAGCCGTCTCCAGCCACAGACTTCCTGCGACGTTTATAATGTCTTTAGTCCATCAAGTGGAGGGCCTACCTCTACCGCGTCATCCGTCTCCCAGCAGGTGGGTCTTAAAATGAACATGGGCAAAACGAAAATCATGTCAAATTTACTTGGGAACGATATTGTCGGAGTTTTTGACCACTATTTGGGTCAGACGATTCAACAAGGAAGGTCCAACTTCGAAAAGAGGTCGACCGACTCCAACTCGGGTGGGCAGCGTTCGGGAAACTTCGCCATATCTTCTCGTCACAGCAGTGCAAGTACGTAGGACTCGATTCGATAAAGACATTAAAATTCGACAAAACGGGACTAGTCCCGTTTTGTCGAATTTTAATGTCAAATTTATCGAATCGAGTCCTACGTACTTGCACTGCTGATACCGCAGAGCCTCAAGACGAAAGTCTGTAATCAGTGCGTGTTACAACTTGCCAGTGATAACTTACGGCACTGAGACGTGGTCGCTTACCATTGGCCGTATAGACAAGCTCAAAGTCGCCCTAGCTATGCGAAGGGTTGTCGCATGATCCAAAATGAGGAAATCCGTAGAAGAACCAAGATCACCGACATAGCTCTCAGAATTAGCAAGTCGAAGTGGCAACGCAGAACTGACAACCGTTGGGGAATTGAAATCTCGAGTGGCGACCACAAACCGGACGACGTAGCAGAGAGGAAGGCCCCCGTCTTGATGGACTAAATACATTATAAACGTCGCAGGAAGTTAGTGGATGGAGGCAGGTCAAGACTGTTCATTGTGGCGCGCTAGGGGCAGCCCTATGTCCAGCTAACTGGTAATGATGATGATGATGATGACCTTGGAGGTTTGTAATTAGGTAAGACAGTTTCTCTGTCTACGGTTACAACCAATCGACTTACGTTCTATGACGTAAGTCTCCGTGTCAAAACGTAAGTCCGTGTCAACTTCCGCTTACAATGTGATCAAGGTGATCTAGATATTGAAGAAGTCACGTTTTATTGTGTTATTTAATTAAGTATTGGGTAATAACACGTTTTGACCTAATATTTTATGGCAAGTGTTTATAAAGTGAAAAAAAAACTCGTTTTGACAAAACATAAATGAATCGTATAAATTCAGCGTATGTTTTGTATTTCAAATGACATAACTTAACACCAGTCACATACATAGTCCCCACTAGGATTCCCTGTGTTGTGGGTATCGGGAACTACGAGTACCATGGTACCACAACACCCATACCCGGAACAAAATTTTGCAGATCATACAAACATTTCTACTCACCCGCTGCACCACGGAGGTCGTCATCATCATCACCAACTGGTTGAAGTTTACTTCTGGAAATAGGCCTGTCCCATAAAATGTAATGGCCATAATTTGCCATAAACACCACGCTTGGCAGACGGCTCACTCAGGTGGATGCTGCTGGGTATCTCCTGGTGTAATCCCATAGTTGGTTTTTACGACATCCATGGGAGGAGATGGAGGGGTCTATTTTTAGGCTGGACACAGACAAGATCTTTCCACCGATGAATCTCCGCCTCCATCCACCGACTTCTTGCGACTGTTGTGGCCGCGCGCTACATTGCATCGTCCGGTTTGTGCTAGTCACCACTCGAGAAATTTTACCACTTTTTAAGTTCTTTTTTTTTTTGGTTGGTTTTGGTTCGGTGAATAATAAGGCCATTGCAACCGCAACTTGCTTATTCTGAGAGTTATGTTGATGTAAGTACTTGGTTCTTCTATAGATATATCCTCATCATTATTATCAGCCGTTATACGTCCAATTTTAGATGAAGCCTCCCTCATAGAATGCATTGGGGGAACTAGCCATAATCACCAGGGCCCCAATTCTACTAAACAAATTGTGTTTGAATTGTTAATTAATTATCTAAAAAAGGCCACTTTTGACACTTTTGCAATACCTAAAGTGTCAAAAATGACAATTTTGTGATAATTCATCAATTAATTCAAACACAATTTGTTTAGTAAAATTGGGGCCCTGCTTGGCAGGCGGGTTGGTGATCGCGTATTAGTGTTGAGTTCTTGAGTGCTGCTGCCCTCTCGTGGTGTAAATTCCTTAGTTAGTTTTTACGCATCCACGGGAGGAGACGAAGGGTATATTCTTAAGCACGGATCTTTTTATTTATTTTATGTATTATTTTTTTCCAAATTGTTCAAGACACTCTATGATGAGTTAGAATACTGGCATTTGCACGCGCCTGCGCCTGGTGGAACCTGTAAGTCCTATTTATATGTTGTTCTGATGTAATACTGTAAAATTTCATCAAAATCCGTTTAGTAGTTTTAGCGTGAGAGAGTAACAAACCTCCATCTATCCATCCATCCATCCTCTCTAACTTTTACATTAATAATATTAGTGACTAATTATATTAGTATTATATTTATATTTGGTTACCTCTGTGGCGCGGCGCGTGAGTAGCCGACTAAAGATGTGAGAGGTTGCGGGTTCGATTCTTGCTGTGGGACAAATTTTTGTTCCGGATCTGGATGTTGTAGTGCCCGTAGTTCCTGACACCCACCACGACACAGGAAATCCTAGAGTGGGATCGCATGTAGTCTGTTGGGTGTTATGTTATGTTATTAGTACTTGGAACTATTCAATACTACCTATTGCTATCAATTACATTACAATATGTCAAGAGCACTTGTAACTAGTTTCAATAGAAAAGGTCAACTTTGCTGGGTTCTAATTCGTAGAGCAGTCGAGCGCGAACTCATGACCTTTGTACTGTAAAGGTAGCCAAACTTAAATGCGCCTGCTTTAATTTGCGCCAAGAAAAAATGTACTTTAGCCGTTTCCGAGAACCTAAAAGGAGGCCTTGACAGACAGACGATTCAAAATTATCCTTGTGATTTCAATGAATAAAATTCTTTTTGACTTTGTCTTTGAGACAGATTGACAACAAAGTGATCCTATAAGGGTCCCACTTTTCCAGTCGAGGTACGGAACCCTAAAAATTGGAGACGACCAAAAGTCAGTGACTTACTCTTGACCTGGTTGTTCAACCTTGGCATCAGCCTTTAGCATTAGAAATACGTTAAAATTATTCAAATGGCATTACTTAATTTTCTCCCATGTTTTGATTTGTTTTGGAGTAAGAATAAGAATATTGTTATTGTGTAACTGTTTATAAAAGATATTAAAAATAAAGTGGAACCGACAGCTAATCCATTTTGTAAATCATCGCCATCATCATTAGCAGATACGTCCACTGCTAAACGAGGCCTCCAATCGAATGTAATAGGAGATTTGCCATGATCACCACGCTTGGCATGCGGATTGCTGATCGCAATATAACGTACTCAGGTAGATGCTACTGCCCTACATACCCTGGTGTAATCCCTTAGTGAGCTTTTACGGCATCCACGGGAGGGAGAGGAGTCTGTTCTAGACCGAACACACCACTGCAGCATACCATACAAGAAATAAAGTTATTTATACCGGTCCTTAATAAGACATTCACCATTACGAACATAAAGGGTGTCATACACGTAGCAGATGCGGTAAGATATCTGTATCTGAGCGCGTATCTGTCCATATCGCTCTCTATACTAAACTCAAGGAGCAACACACACGTATAGCAGATCACTTATATTTTACCGTCAAGCATCTATAGGCACCAATATAATATCAAAAGATGGACAGATTATATCTGTGTATACAAATTGAAATACAATACAGTTTGAAGGTTTCCGCGTGAATGTATAATTTTTGTATATTATCGTATCTGCTACGTGTATACCTTCAGATGCGATAAGTTTTCATACGCATATAAAATATTACCGCATCTGCTACGTGTGTGATGCACTTAAACAGGCTTTATTAACGACCTTGCAGAGCATCTCCAACTTTATGCTAAGTTTACGTAACAGAGGTCGACTGGAAAATGTAATTATAGTACACGGTATACAAGTATATAATCAACATCATTACCAACCTGTTTACGTCCATTGCTGGACGAGGCCTCTAGCCGAAGACACTAGGATTCCCTATGTTGTGGGTATTAGGAAACATTTGTCCCGCAGTGGAATGCGAACCTGTATTCTAGCTTCTCTAGCCAGCTACTCGCATACCGCGCCACGGAAGAAATCAAAATCATGAACAGAATAATACAACACCCAACAGACACATATATACGTAGTCCTGATTCCACTCTAGGATTCCCTGTGTCGTAGGTGTCAGGAACTACGAGTACTATGGCATCACAACACCCAGAACCGGAACAAATAAATGCAGTGCATACAAAAATTTGTCCCACAGCAGGAATCTAACCAGCAACCTCTCACATCTCAGCTGGCTACCCGCCCGCACAGAGATCGTCACAGAGGTTTGATTTCTGGACATTATACTGTTCCAACAAGCAATCCTACATGCGTTGCTGGTAGGTTTGGGGGGAGGGGCGCACGGAACAATGAACTGATCGCCAATATCCTGCGTTTAGAATAACTTAGCATACCACGGTCCATGTCTAACCAACTTCCTTTCAATGTTCAATGTTTATACTTGTATGTATAACCAGTGGTAAATTATAAGCTCGTAAGTTCGTCCGTGTGTTTAAATTATTAACACCCGCTGCCAGCGCAAAGCCAGTGCGAGGCCACTGCCAGTGCCACTGCCACTGCGAGTGCAGTGCCAGTTATAGTTTTCAAGATGAAAAAAAGGTATAATACCGTTACGTCCGATACCAAAAATAAATGGTATTCTTAAGAGAATGTCAGCGTCCTTTTGCACGCGAACGATATTTGTTTCTTATTTGGCTATATTTTCTTCAACACATAATCAGTACACCAATATTTAGATCCGTGGTGCGTTAGTTTCTTATGTGTTGTTTGCTGATATTCTTCACAGATGGTCAGTCCATATTGTGTGTTGTGTGTGGAAAATAGTTGTTTGTTGCACCGAGCGGAAAGTGACTTATTGTTGCACCGAGTGCTAGTTTGGAGCCCGAGCGTCAGCGAGGTCTCTAAAAACACAAGTGTTAATTAGTATAAAATATTTGCATGACTGACTTTGACAGTTGGTTTTTTTATATTTATAATTTTATATATTGATGAACTGCTGTGATGTGTCGGCCTAAGAATAACCTTCCTCCTCCCGTGAATGTAGTAAAAGCCTTAATAGGGAATTACACAAGGGGAGCGCAGCAGAATACTGCGATCACCAATCCGCCTGCCAAGCGTGGTGGTTATAGCAAGTCCCCACATTGTATTCAATGGGGGAGGCCTCGTCTAGCAGTGGACCTTAACCAGGCTGGTGATGATGATGATATTGATGAAATAGTTCTTACAAGAAACCACATACACACATATATAATTATATACTTTTATATAAGTATATATACTAACACACACACCACCACAGTAGGTACATAAATTGAATGCACTCTAATACACCAATACATGTCTATCGTTGGTCATACGATTATGTGTACCTACATAAACTCAATACGAACGACCGCAGCGACATCTTCGTAGACCTTCGTTGAATAATGTTTTCAATAGAATCTATGCTAAAACAATAACATAAGCTGTAGCTAGAAGTCACTCACAATAACCTGTATACATATAGAGGAATATTATTCAACATAGAACTTTTACGGCCTTATTATAGAACATGGACTAAATCTGAATTTAGTCCAGGCGTACTAGTCTAGGATTAAATATTGACATTAGGCATATGCGACTTTAAATACGAAAGCAGATGGTTTGTTTTTCGAAATAAATTCTCGCGCTACTTCGCAAATTTCCAAAGTATCAAACTGACAGATTGTGTCACATCACAATTGAGATGTCCAAATTATTACCTCTAACAAGGAATCAACTGTCAAATTTATAGACCATTGCTAAACTAGGGGGCTGCCTGGTTTTAGATAAACCAGAGATAGTCCAAGTTTATGTGATGTTTGGCATATCTAGCTCGAAAGTTGCTTCTGGAAAACAAACCATCTGCTTTTGTATTACAGTCGTATATATTCTAGGTCGATATTTAAGCCTAGACAGGTAGTCCTGGTTTAAACCCAGACTAAGGGCATTTTTTATAATAACACCTACTAAGTATCTAAATAAACGAGCATTCTTGAAAAGCGTTTCATGAACATCTAAATATCTGCGAAATGGCTACAAATCATCGATTTCAAACAAACGTGTTTATTGATATCATAAGCATGAGAATTTTAGTCATAAATTTGGTTATAAACGGTCATTTTTAACCGACTTAAAAGAAGATGAGGTTCTCAATTCGTTGTTTTATTTATGCATGAGGTAGCAAACATAAAAAAATCAACAGAATTTAAAAGTATCAGTCATTTATAATCCGATTTGTTTTTTTTTTTTATCAAAATGCAGTTCTGATAATGGAATCCATGAGGATAGCGTTATAGTGATTTTGGTAAATTCAGCAACAAGTGTGAACCAACCATTTGCATTCAGGAACGTATTATTTGGTGAAGTGGAACTGACGAAAGACCACAAATGGCCACTGGAACTCCTCAATGATAAGTATTTCACAGGTGGCGTTAAGATAATCTCGATTAAGATAGTTAAACGACTATAAAGCTTTAAATAAATAATTCTGATGATAGTGGTACCATCGAACTGGAAGGTAGACACCGGAACTCCATCATAAAACAATGTATCCTAGCCGTGTTTGGACTTATTGGAATTGTCATGGGATGCACTCTGGCTATAAGTGATTTTAATGGTAATATTATACCCTGATCTGAATAATAAAAATGCCGGCCCAAACAAACGGTGTTCGCTTCGAAGCGATTCTATTTCTACAGTCGTAAATACAATACAAAAGACCACGTGACATATCGATAGCTTACGTCAATCTCATAATCATAATCAGTTATTCGCAGGAATGTAGGTACAATAGTTGTTAAGTAAAGACATACATTTTGGACTTTTCTACTAGCGTCATCGCTATTAGAATGTTACTTTGTCTACGGCCTCTGCTCTGATCTGAAGATGAAGCCGGTAGGAAGGAACCGCAAGTCGGTTTTATTAGTTGAATAATTATGATGACATTTAATCATTCGATGATATTCAATAATCGCACCGCTATGAGCGAGTTCAATGTCAGTGCGTACGTGCATAAGCTAAGCTCCATACAATATTTTTACTCGGTTATAGTATCAAAACATACTCGGATTGCATTACCAAGTCATTGTTATCACGGTTTCTACATCCAGGTTATCTAACACGTGTTTTATAAACATTTCCCAACGGCGTGACGTATCCCGTGGGAATTCTTATTCTTACTAAATCTGTTTAATTCTGGACTAAGAATAGATTCCTCTGTCTCTTAAGAGGTGGTCACTGGTAGCCCTTTTGCACGAGAACGAAGTTCTCTATTTTGGCTATTATTTCATCAAACTCCATGAAATTTTGTACACTAATATCAAGACCCGTGGTGTGTTAGTTACTTATAGTTTTATAAGTAACTAACTAACGGTAACTTTTATAATTAGTTTTATAAGAAACTTCTCCTAAAACCCGAATAGTATCCATTCGGGTACCAATCAATTGCAATTACCAATCCCCCCTGTCAAGCGTTGTGATTGTGGCAAACCCCCCCATTGCATTATCATACCCCATCAGTGGGTAGTTTTGCCCATCAAGTATTAAATATTATATTTTTATATTTATAACTTTTGCATCAGTATGACGATGAATTTAATCTAACTTAGCACAGAAATCAACATTCACAACTTATTACGTTATGAAGACCTTTTGAAAAACGCTTACCTACAACGTGAATTTCACAAACTTGCTTCTCAGCAAAGTTTTGTCGAGAGTGTACTGTTTAGCTTTACAGCTACCACAAATTTCAACTGCAAATAAAACGTTTCTGACATCGTTGATGAGCTCTTGACCAGCCCCCCTATTCCCTAACTGAAAGTCACTCGGTGACTAACGTTTTGACAAGTAAAATGATAGTTCAGTTTGAGCATTTGATGGTCATTTTACTTATCAAACGTTAGTCACCGAGTGACTTTCAGTTAGGGAATAGGGGGGCTGGTCAAGAGCTCATCAACGATGTCAGAAACGTTTTATTTGCAGTTGAAATTTGTGGTAGCTGTAAAGCTAAACAGTACACTCTCGACAAAACTTTGCTGAGAAGCAAGTTTGTGAAATTCACGTTGTAGGTAAGCGTTTTTCAAAAGATCTTCATAACGTAATAAGTTGTGACTTTCAATAAATTTTGAATAGGGGCTTTTTGAAAGGTGACTTTGAATACTGCTGACCACTTTATCTGTCTGACTAATGTTGCTTACCAGAAGCTTTATACCGTGCCTAGATAAGTCAATAAATTTATTCTAAAGACAAGGTCACTATGGACCACTTATTTATTGCAAAATTTAACCTTGACCGTGTAATACTTTGACTGGAAGCTCCATTAGATGCTGTTACTTAGCTGAGATTATTCAAAATCTAAGTTAAGGTTCCCACGTATACCTAGGGTTGGCAGATCTGATGTCCGGTTAACCGAACAGTACGTTTTTTTAAACGACTGTCCAGTCTAGTAAATTTTGGAAAACCGGACAATAGAATGTCCGGTTTTTTTTAAACATGCGATCTATATATACCTCAAGCACGACATAATTCACATAAAAGCGTTTATCTTTAAATAAATTAAACATAATAATAATAAACTTTTTAAAAAGCAGCAGTAGGTACATTTAACAATAAATTATTTTTAAAAAATCCTGTTTTTTATTCCTACACATCTGGCAACCCTACGTCCCTCGTCGAACTTTGCGGCTGAATTACGCTTTCATTATCATAGTAGTTTCAAATATAGTAGGCGAAACTACGGTATATTTTATTTGAATTCAAAAATGAAGCAACATTATTCGTTTCATAATGTTTCAGCGTAAAATGGAACGCAGCTTTCTTCTTCTCTAACGCAGCCTTTATCTCTTTCTAAACGATACTTGGTGTGTTAATTCCTATTTGACATGAATCCTACAAATTCTATAAGTTTTTAAATTTTTCGACTTCGACTATTTTGTTACAGGTTCGAAAATATAAATTATATATTTGATTTAAAAAAGTTGACAACCCTACTTGGTGCAGTTGAATTATCCAAAAACTCTGCTTCAATAAAGCGATTTACCATCACGCAACCTTCTTGGCCTCGTTTTGCCTTGTCGACCAATTCAAATTGTAAGTTCAAAATAAGTTAACAAAAGTCTCGACCGCACAGGAAACGCTGATGAGTCAGACAAGAACATGGAAATTATATAGTCTGTGATTCAGTTAAGAGGGGGTTACCGGTAGGGTGCTTACGCTTATTTATACGCGAACGAATTTTGCTTCTATTTTATTTATTTTATTTTTTACTTATTTGGAAAACAAACAGCGTATGAACAAGAATGGTAACAGTCAATATAGAAACGCATTTGCTTAACAGTTTTCACTTATAGTTCTATAAAATAAAGTTATCCTAAAAAAGGTGATAACAATAAGTACCTTCACAATAGTATTAATATACCTACTGTGTTAAAATTAATAACAAAAAAAGAAAACAGATTTTGTAGTACAAAAACTCATATCAAGCAATAAACAAATAAACCATAACAACCCAAGTTATTTAAAGATTTTTTTTGCTTCTAGTTTATTAAAAAAGTCATGCCTTGCCACAAATAGATCAACATCCATAGAGTAGGTAGTGTTAAACAGATTAGTAGTTCGATCGAAAAAGGAGTTCTTACGGTAATTAGCGGAACAGGTTGGGGTGTACAGTTTGAGGTAATTACGACGGATCACTGGTCGATTAGGAGTTACCAAATTTAATTTTGGCTATTATTTCATCAAACTTCATGAAATTTCGTACACATAAAGAACGCACCACGTGTCTAGATAATTAGTGTACTGATCATGTGTAGGTATAAAGTTTCATGGACTTTGAAGAAATAATAGCCAAATTAGAAGCAAACTTCGTTCACAATCGATCTGTATGATTGATATTGATGTATGGTATTACTGATTGTGTACGCTTGCAGCTTTACAACCGCAGAGTAACATGGCGTGTAACTCGTAATTTTATACTGCGATTTACCCCTTTTTAGGCTTCATATACAAGAGCGGCACGATATCAATACACGAGCGGCATGCTGTCAACGGCAGAGGCAACTACACCCGTCGGCGGCAGCCGTCGCCTATAGCGACGCTTGCAGTGGGAAGTTTTCAGGGATGCAATTAAAAAGAAAAAATAGTTCTTAAAATTCCGGTAGATGGCGGTGACATGAAATGGTTGTGTCTTTTGAAGTTTTTGCAAAAGCACCACAGAGAATAAATTCTCTTTGTTTTCTCTCTTTTTCCTCCAAGTTTCACGTTGCAACTCCGAAGCTCGTTTTTCAAGTCTAATATATCAGAATTTCAACAAAAACTTTACGTAGATATTTACTTTACTTCACCAACGAACAGCATAAGCGAGTGAAGTCAGTGACACTGACAGTTGGTGGCTGACCGACAAAATTTAGACAACCATATCTGGACTGCGCCATCTATGCATGGATTTAGAACTATTTTCTTTCAGCTGTCAGACAACTTCTCGTTGTTGCAGCAGCTGTCAACGGCTGCCGCCGACGGGTGCAGTTGCCTCTGCCGTTGTCATCGCGCCGCTCGTGTAGAAGAGCACTAACATGGCGATAATATTCATTGTTTTACCCTATAAAGAAAATAAATGACAATTCCATTGTTATCCCTAAGAGAGATTGTATCGAAACGTATTGAAATGATAAAACTGGGCAACCTTGAGATTGCTGGAGTTGTGTAACACTGCATCATTTTATTTCGTTTATGAATTCTGATATTTGAGTTGATGGAATTAAATTGGATAATGATTGATAAATTGGATTACTAAATTGCCCAATGTTTCCCTGTCCCTTTTCTTTGATAAGCTAAGAATAGGACTTCTAAAAAATGAAAAATTCAAAGTTCAAGTAAAAACAATAAAAGTAATAATAAGTTAGTAAGTAGTATAATAGTAAGTCAATTTATAATTCAAGTTTTTGAATTTCTAGGAAATGTGAAAAGGGTCCTCCAACTCCTCCAAGGCAGGCAACGCATTGGCAATGCCTCGGGTGTTGCAGATGTCAATAGGCAACGGTAACCGCTTACCATCAGGTGGGCCGTATGCCAGTTTGTCGAGCAATAAAAAAAAAAAAACTTCTACTCCTGTGGATGTAGTAAAAGGCGACTAGGGGATTGCGCCAGTGGATGGGCAGCAGCATCCACCTGAATACTTAACACCAAACTGCGATCACCAATCCGCTTGCAAAGCGAAGTGATTATGGCAAATCCCCCATGCATGGTATGGGGGAGGCCTCATACAGAAGTGGATGACTACCGGCTCATGAAGAAATGTGTATTTTTTCCGAAATTATTTTCTTGGTCTCATTTTTGGATTATTTTCGTTGCGGCCCGAAAGGTATTCCGCTTGGCAGGCGGATTGGTGATTGCAGTTTGATGTTTAGTACTCCGGTTGATGCTGCTGCCCATCCGCTGCCGTAATTCCTTAGTCGCCTTTTACGACATACACAGGAGGAGTGGAGGAGTCCTATACTTAGACCGAGACAATTTACAAAAAAAAAACATCTGGAAATAGACAAGGATTAAGATCGCCTTTCTGAGTTACAATACTAAGTTTATATGACGTCATAATGACTGCAGGTTCTACAAGTACAAGATTCTGTTCTTGCCATCACATCAGACCATCAATTACGTATGTAAATCCAAGCGTGGAGAACTAATCAGTCGAGCATGTGGAACGAATCACACATTTTGATAATATACCATAAATGCCACAGCTATTGATGTGACGTATGCTATTGGTATGTATATGTAAACTATTTATCAGCGTGTAATTTTAAATCTACTAGAATGATTATAAGATTTTGTTGAAAATATCTTTGACCTTTGTCAGAATCAGCTTTTATGAAAATAGTGATCGGAACAGTGTGCCACACTTGGCAGGCGGATTGGTGATCGCAGTTTTGGTGTTGAGTAGGTACTCGGGTCGTTTCGTATTATAGCACAATTTTATTGTAGATCAGCAATTACAGAACATGGACTAAATCTGAATTTAGTCCAGGCGTACTTGTCTAGGATTAAATATCGACATTAGGCATATGCGACTTTAAATACGAAAGCAGATGGTTTGTTTTCCGAAATCAATTCTCGCGCTACTTCGCAAATTTCCAAAGTATCAAACTGACGGATTGTGTCACATCACAATTGAGATGTCCAAATTCTTACCTCTAACAAGCAATCAACTGTCAATTTATAGACCATTGCTAAACTAGGGGGCTGCCTGGTTTTAATAAACCAGAGATAGTCCAAGCTTATGTCATTTTTGGCATATCTAGCTCGAAAGTTGCTTCTGGAAAACAAACCATCTGCTTTTGTATTACAGTCGTATATACCCTAGGTCGATATTTAAACTTAGACTGGCAGTCCTGGTTTAAACCCAGACTAAGGGCATTTTTTATAATAACACAGTCGGCCTTATTACAGAACATGGACTATCTAAATCTGAATTTTGTCCAGGAGTACTAGTCTAGGATTAAATATCGACATTAGGCATATGCGACTTTAAATACGAAAGCAGATGGTTTGTTTTCCGAAATCAATTCTCGCGCTACTTCACAAATTTCCAAAGTATCAAACTGACGGATTGTGTCACATCACAATTGAGATGTCCAAATTCTTACCTCTAACAAGCAATCAACTGTCAATTTATAGACCATTGCTAAACTAGGGGGCTGCCTGGTTTTAGATAAACCAGAGATAGTCCAAGCTTATGTAATTTTTGGTATATCTAGCTCGAAAGTTGCTTCTGGAAAACAAACCATCTGCTTTTGTATTACAGTCGTATATACCCTAGGTCGATATTTAAACCTAGACTGGTAGTCCTGGTTTAAACCCAGACTAAGGGCATTTTTTATAATAACACCCCATGAGTTTTAGGGTGTCGTCCTGTCAAGAACGCGGTTTTTAATTGAAATATAATGTGTGTGGCTGTTTTAATGTTTATCAAAATAATACCGATAGACTATCTATGAGGATTCAATTACAAAGATTGCGAGGAAGATTCTTACATTCGCATGGTAATCAAATAACCAAGAGTCGTATTTTGTGTAAGAATGTGGTTGACATTTGCAATCATTAAAGATATCTTGTATTTCATACATACGTTATCTATTATTAGGTATAACATCTGCCCAGTGTGAGCTAGCAAGACATATTATATAATAGTTTATTATGACATACACAAATATTGCAATATTATGATCATTAACTTAGTAGATATTATTTGTTATAGTGTTATTGTATACCTACACGAACAATGTAACCCAATTAATATTCAATTACTTACTAAAGTGATATATCCGGTAACAACAATGGAAAAAACAACACCAAAGGAATGCCAACAACGAGACCATTTTGAGAGGGTTATCTCCATTTATAATGATACGTTATATGATATGTTTAGATTGTTGTTGGCACTGCCTAGATTCTGCAGTGCGTCAGGCGTGTTTGCTGATGCCCATGTCAATGACTTTTATGCCATGATGCGCAAGAAAATAGCATCTGTCAAATGCAGAATGCTGGGCCATTCCAATAGTGTACTTGGGGCGCTGGCTGGCAGGTACGACAGTCGTCTGCAAAGGCACTGGTTATCGGCCCTTATCAACCCCAACTCTAAGCAGATATAAGTACTGCATTAATTAGTTAAGTATACCTGACTAGTGCAGTAGGTTCATAATTTTAAATATTGTAATTATTTAATTTTGACATTTATGAATCTGAGTTGTTCGAATAAATAAACATATTGTTATTATTATTATTATAATAGATATTATAAATAAAAAAATTGCGACAGAAAGGTAGATGATTAATCGAAAGTTGGGCGAGATGAGATTATATATTATTGTCAAATATTATCGAGAATTAGGCCCCTGCTCACGCTCAGGAGTCGTGGGTTTTAGGAACTATATAGGTACCTAACAAAAAAAAAACAAATTCTAGATTTCCAAAAATATCTAATCGCTTTCCCTGTTACTATTCCACGGAGCTCAACTTTAGAGACTCTTTTCGTCTTCATCAGGCCTCACCCATAGAATACAATGGGGGGATTTGCCATAATTACCACGCTTGGCAGGCGGATTGGTGATCGCATTCGCAGTATTGGTGTTGAGTACTCAGGTGGATGCTGCTGCCCATCTCCTAGTGCAATCCTTTAGTCGACTTTTACGACATTTACGGGAGAAGACGGAGGGGTATATTATCACGCCGGACACACGGCACTCTAGAATTCATGAAAATGTCCAAGTTTTGTAACCATTAAAACACACACACACAAAAACACGTTTACTCACAGTAAAATTAATCAAAGAACAATAAATATCCGTGTGTGTTGTTTGTCAGTCAGCATGCGCACGAGTGCGTGTCGTAGTACGATCTATAAATACGCTTACGAGAATGCAAAGCGTAGCTTGCACCTTCTCATGGAGCTGATTTATTGACGAGAAATGCCATTGCACAGTTCATTGTACAGATTTTACCTACTACTTGTCTAGGCGGGGGAGAGGGAGCGAGGGGGGAGGGAGCGTGCGTTTGATACCCGCATAATAAACATTCGTTAAGAACCATGGTTCTAGAAGCATAGTTTGATTGGCATTTAAAACGTCACAATAAGATGGGACACATCAATGCTCTAATAAGGGCACATTCGGGCCGCAACGAAAAATAAACCAAAAATGCGACCAAAGAAAAGATTTTCGGAAAATTACGACTACTTAGCCCCTCTCTTCATGAGCCGGTAGCCATCCACTGCTGTATGCTGTATATGACATAATCACTACGCTTGGCAGGTGATTGGTGATCGCAGTTTGGTGTTAAGTATTCAGGTGGATGCTGCTGTCCATCCCCTGGCGTAATCCCTTGGTCGCCTTTTACTACACCCACAGGAGGAGTTGGAGGAGTCCTATTCTTAGGCCAAGACTACAACGGCCCTATTCCTACTTGTCAATAAAAACAATTCAAACTATTTACCTACATAGTTGGTTGAGACAGGTGACGTAATTTACTTTTCCAAGTATATATATATATATTTACTCACTAAATATTAATTAAGAGGGCCTGATAATATAATTGCTATTTCTTCGTACTTAAAAGCACGGGCGTAGCCAGGGGTTTAGTTTCAGGGGGGTTCAAGAAAATTAAACAAAATGTACCTACTTACTCGAAATTACATTAATATTCATGTGAAAAAAAAACTGCCGGCCTCGGTTAGTGAAGGGAGTATTTTTACCGGTGAAAATTTTGTATTGAAGAAGTGTGAACAGCCAAAGTTTTTGCAAGAACAGCAGAAAAAGTATGGCAGTGAAGGCAGTGGCGAGCGGAGCGAGTCGCTAAAATTTCGTCTGTAATATAATAGCTTCAACTTTCCTTATTGCAATATAATAATAATGTAACATTTTGATTCGATTTAGAATTTCGGGGGGGGGGGGGGTTGAACACCCCCCAACCGCGCCCCCCCTGGCTACGCCCATGCTTACATCAAGTACCTATCGTAATCTCAAGAGTCTATTAATTGATAGTATCCTCATACAATTGAAATGCATTACAATCATGCTTTATGTCTGGTTGCAACATCTCTCAATCTCAAGTGTAATGCAATTCAATATTAATTGCTCTCGAAATAAAGGGGTTAATTCGTCCAGCAATAGACGTAAACAACAGGCTAGTGAGGAAGAAAATATGTATTATGATAGAGACACCTATCTGCCCCCCTATTCCCTAATTGAAAGTCACACTCGGTGACGAACGTTTTAATAAAATTACCATCAATTGACAACTCTTGAATTTGATGGTCATTTTACTTGTCAAAACGTTAGTCACCGAGTGACTTTCAGTTAGGGTATAGGGAGGCAGATCTTCTTGTCACTCTAATAGAATTGTAGGTAATTAAGTCAAGGTAGTAACTGTGGCAAAGATTTGTTACATTCACGGTTGACTAACTTTGTAGCACAATGAAACTAAGTACCTATCTCTACCAACAATAAATCTGTGTATAATAAATTACATACTACGATAAACATTGTCAATTTATATTTCGAATACCTACTTCATCATCATCATCAGCCTGTTTACGTCCACAACTGGACAAGACCTCAAATTAAAAAAAAAACAAAAATCAATGGTAAAAGCCTCAGTGTATTCAATGGGGGAGGCCTCGTTCAGCGGCTGGTGGTTATGATGATGATGGTGTAGGTAAAAAGTATGTATAATATAATTATGTAATATAATATGTATATATAATAAGTATGTAAAATAGTATCGTGTTTATTAAATATTGTAAGAAAATCTTCGCTATCAATAAATCGTGCACACAGCGCCATCTCTACAAAATTAGCTTTAACAATCTTATATTAGTAGTACCCACAGTGCGATAGCTAATTTCGACTCAACGTTCAGTTGTCAGGATGGCCGAGCGGTCTAAGGCGCCAGACTCAAGGTTACCCTTGCCTGTATACCAGGCTAATGAGCTGTTCTGGTCCTCTCTGAGGGCGTGGGTTCGAATCCCACTTCTGACAAAACTTTTTGCACTTTTGTTGTAAAATACGGTTTGTAAGGAATATTTTTGTGTAGTTGCTAAACGAAATTCTAAATAATTTTCTTCAATACTTACATTAATTTTACGAGTACCAAAACAACGAAAAATTTAATTTAAAAACTGTAGCGGGAGTAGGATTTAAATAAATCTTTCAATCTCACTTCGTGGTTCACGGAACAAAGTCTAATTTCCAAATTGTCTTAGAGGGTAAAAGGTCTATAATGTGAAATATAGACATTTCCGGAGGGTTCTTTTTACTGATAACCGTTCGGGAATAAAGGTTCTCAAGTGTCGACCACAAACCGGACGACGCGGTAGAGGAAGGCCCTCCACTCGATTGACTAAAGACATTATAAACGTCGCGGGAAGTCGGTGGATGGAGGCGGCTCAAGACCGTTCGTCGTGCCATTCTAAGGGGGAGCATATGTCCAGCGGTGGACTTCTGCAGGCTGATGATGATGATGAATGTGAAATATGACTAAAAGTTAGATAAGAGTAAGAGACCGTACGATAATTTCAACACCAACATCACAATCTTCGGTAGTATAGTGGTAAGTATCCCCGCCTGTCACGCGGGAGACCGGGGTTCGATTCCCCGCCGGAGAGATTGCTTTTTTGATAACTCTGCAATGTTTTCTTGAATTTAATGTTTATTTTACGATATTCTCATTTTTTTCTGGTGTTCTATTAATAATTATTATTTATACAGATTAACTTTGATCCCCACAGAAACGATACAAAAATAATTTGCACCAAAAAGGTAATACTATACTTACAATACGCCTCGCTGAGAGCGATTGTTTATAATAATGTAGCCACAAGTAAAGGAAAAAGTCGAAAATTGAGGAATTTCAACTTTTTTACCCCTTATGGTGAAGTTTGTAGGGAAAAGTGGCAGAAACTCAAAATGGGACAATCCTATCCTACTCCTACTAATATTATAAACGCGAAAGTTTGTGAGTATGGATGTTTGTTACTCTTTCACGTAAAAACTACTGAATGGATTTGAGTGAAATTTGGAATGGCGATACTTTACGCCCTGGATTAACACATAGGCTACTTTTCATCATCATCATCAATTTTCATTATTATTCACGCGGGTGAAACCGCGGGGCGCAACTAGTTTCTAAATAATTTACGGAACCCTCATGAGTGCGACTCTCGCACTTGTCCATTTATTAAGTTGAATGCAGTTGTGATGTCCGATGTTTTAACAGATCTGTGTTCGTTTCCAGGTGTGGTGAGTGTGTGTGATGCGGTTGCTAGTGCTGCTGCTGGCGGTAGCACTGTGCCGCGCTGCCACCACCACTGACTCCGAGCTCGGTGTCGGCAAAGCGATCAACATATTTATGAGGTAACCCTACGGTACCCTAATTCATCATCAGCCTTTAGACCTCCACTATCTACCGAGGCCCCATGATTATAATTTATGGGGGGATTTGCCATGATCGTAGTATTGGTGTTGAGTATTCAGTAGGATGCTGCTGCCGATCCTATTAGTAATCCCTTAAGTCAGTTTTTCGATACCCAAGGGAGGTACCCTACTTATGCACAAACAAAACCCTTGAACGCTCCTAAGCAAACCTGCCCCCTTATTCGCTCTGACCAAACGTAACATAACGCGGGCTCGTTACGATATCTGCGTGGAATCATCGGTGAATCGTATGGGTGACGTCACACGTTATTGACAAGGAATCTCTTAGGTCATAGCGAAATGTCTTCTAAAGATAGCGTTTGCCTGACACATACTTCAGCCCCCTTATTCGCTATAACCAAACGTAACATAACGCGGGCTCGTTACGATATCTGCGTGGAATCATCGCTGAATCGTATGGGTGACGTCACACGTTATTGACAAGGAATCTCTTAGGTCATAGCGAATAACCACCCAGGCCACAGACATAGTGAATGCTTTGCTATAATTTTATTGATAGGCACTAGTTTCAATTTTAGTTTGATGGCGGCATTTAACTGCTAAAGATGTTTTAGTTAAAGAAATTATACTCAGATTTGTTAATAGCTAGCAGCACTGTCTACGCTGATCATTAGCGTTGAGATCGTGAACTTTATCACTCTTTGTCATTATTAGCGCCATCTAGCGGGTAAGCTTTGCATATTTCGATTTCCTACTATTTACAGGACTTGGGTAATAGATGTCATTGTTGTTATTCCAGATATGGCTACCTCAGCATATGCATGCGGGTGGTACCGCGAAACGACACAGAAGGTTGGGTGTTCCGCGAGCCAACAGTTGGCGTGTTCAGAGACGTGGAGCGTTTCGCAGTGGCGCCCAAGCCGAGACAGGCGAAGGCGCTTTTCGATGGAGACTTCCACATGGAGTTCTGCGATAACCTGAAGCAATTACTGCAGGCTTACTTTAGAGACTTTAGTTTTGAGAGGTGAGAATTTCTTACGCCTGTGGGTTTTATCTTATCTTATCTTTATTCAGCGATTGCTAGCTTAGGTATTGCTCGCATTGCTGGAGTTTCGGTTTGAAGGGTACGGGTGCCGATGAATTTACTGGCACATGAGACTTTTCATCTTAATGTCTCAGGGTCGGCAGCGCGCTTAATTGTGATGCCTCTGGTGTTGCAGGCGTCTATAGGCTACGGTAACTACTTTCCACCATATGGGCCGTATGTTGTTTGCTTGCCAAGTACTTACTTAGTATAAAAAAAATTAGGTAAGGTTACTTTCTTGGAACGGCTAGCCAGATATTACACCTTAGATCCTGTTCATCATATACTGGTCATCATCAGACCCTGGAGCCTGAAGTCTTAGCCTGTGGTCGTCGACAATTATCATTAGCCTGAGTTCCCTTCAAAAAAAGTGAAGCTAGCTGATGATGGGTTATTCCCAGTCCTCCGATCGGAACTCCGATTGGTAGGAGGAGCGGGAAGTTTTTTTCCCGTTCCTCCGATTGAATGGTTTTTGATCCTGGAAACAGCTGCACCGATTTCCACCAAACATAGCTAAAACCATCTCGAACACATTGAAATCAGAGAACCCGTTCCGGACCTATGAGGCTACAGATAAACCGACTTACAAACACACTATGGCCTCAAACTAACAGCCGTATTTTAAATCGAGAGTATAAAATAGATTCTTATTCTCATTCCAGGTTAGAACGTCCATGGCGAGCGTTCACAGCGGGCTGGCCGAATGACATCATAGCTAGGAACCTTGGGATTAACTCCTCATACATCAATGGAGACCACTGCTACGTACTGGTCAGGGTTTCTAGGTAATTCTCCGAAATCAGGTTCTTTTAAGCACTTTGGTTGGTATGTAAATAAAGGAAATCTCTTTGTCCCGCTGAGCCCCATTATGCACTGGGGGATATTGGGAATAACTTTGTCGTTAGTTAAAGTGCCGTTGTCCATCTATACGAGTAGATACATACCTACTAACAGGGGCCGAACCACTAACTATTTAAAAACCATCATGTTTCCATGTATTACTTCATATATGATCCAATTGTGAACTTCATAATTATCCTGTAGAAGCCCACTGTTGGACATAATCCATAGAATGACACGTCGAACGGTCTTGAGTCGCCTTCATCCACCGACTTCCTGCTACCTTCAAAATTTCGATGGTCCATCGAGAAGTGGACACAGATTCTCGTCACAGATACCGCAGAGCTTCAAAAGTAACAATATACATTTTTATAGATTCCGCGAAACTGGTAAACTGAGCGATCTGCCGCCCAACATAGCTGTGGAAGACGTGGTGTTCGACGCAATCCAGGACTCCATCATTGGAGACACGGCTTCCATAGCCGACTTCATACGGAAGTACGGCTCGCACTACATCGCCTCCTATATCACGGGTAACTCTTTGTATCAGGTGAGTGCACTAATAGCAGTAACAATTCTGTACAGCGTTCTCTGTAAACCGCGTTAAAATTATCGTGATCTCTTCTACTGTAGTATACATAATCAATTTTTACCTTTGATAGCTTTTGTCTTGTTTTAGCGTGTGTCATTTTACATTAGAGAGAACAAAACAAAAGCTATTTAACTAAAATAGGTTTAAAAAATGATTATGAGTAAGGGGGTTGGTATTAGAAAGGGCTACTGATAATTTTAGTGTGTTTTAACATTAGAGAATCGTGCACAGAATCAATAGCAATAATTAAGGTTCCTTATATGTTAAGAGTTTGATGCATTTGAAATGTGATACTAGCGGAAACAGCTGCGAATTCCAAGAACTAAGAAGACTGAGAGAAGTGGAAGACTATCCACCAGAACTCTGAGTTTCTTGGGTCCAGCCAATGAATTTGAACCCTCCGTCTCCTCCCGTCAATGTCGTAAAAGTCGCTTAATGGATTGCACCAGGGGATGGGCAGCAGCATCCACCACACCAACACCAATTCTGGTATTCAAAACCAATACTGCGATCACCAATCCGCCTGCCAAGCGTGGTGATTATGGCAATTCCCCCCATTGCATTCTATGGGGGAGGCTTCCAGCAGTGGACGTCTAAAGGCCGTTGAAGAAGAGAGTGTATTACTTCTCTTAATAAAGATAAAAGTGAAATTGGTTCTTAGTGACACTAGTTCTTTCTATAGGCCAGCGAGATTGAAGTGACCCTGAAAAGGGTCTTCTGGTGGTGGTGACAGGGTCAGTGCGCTTCGCAGGGGCACCGTTCGTCCAGTTTCCTCACGATATGTTCCTTCACCGTTTAAGAGCATGTAGAACCTATTGCGCACATAATTTTATCGAGAGGAAGTTAAATTGGTTTAAAACGAACGGGATTCGAACTCACGACTAGGATTGGAAGTCACTACACCACAGCCTCACAAGAGATCTGTGAGTGTATAAAAAAGGTTCATGAATCATAATTCTTATAAATCACAGGTGTTTGTGTTCTCGCGAGGAGTGTATTCTCGCATCAAGGAGCGCGTGAAGTCGCGCGGTGTCTCTGACATTCCGCCTAACGAGATGAATAGTTTCTTCTCGCCCATGTATGCTGAGCACGTTGGCGCGGTCAAGGTTTGAACACGCCTGATTTTATACCTTCGGAGACAGATTTCAGATGGTTTTGTATTGTGTAAAACTAGCTTAAGGTCGTCCAACTTTACGATACTTTAATTTTTTTTTGAGGTTTACGTTTCTCATTTAGACGGCAGCCAGCAGTCAAAATCAAAGCTTAAATACGCAGCATTTCAAACATTATCTTCATATCTAAAAATATGGTATAGTTTGGCTATACTAAATATAAAGTGCGCTAAAATTATTGCGCGCTCTTTCTAATACACTGAAATGAAAGGGACCGCGATAATTTTAAATTTAGCTAATGATGCACAGAATCATTACCTCTATCTTTTATTTGGCTGGTCAAAGAGGCTGCCGGCCGCTGGCATCTTGCTGTAAATTAAGAGCCTACTTTATTATAATTAGTAGGTCTAAACTCCAGATACAATGACACGGTATTGGCAAGAAAAGCTGATACTCAGGTCGAGATAAATAGACGTTACTTAGTCCGTACTAATGCTTAGATCTGTCCTTGTCACTGTCACACAAATGTTAAAACACGCGTGCTAGAGTGACAGAGACAATGCTAAGCATAAGCACGTGCTAAGTAACGTCTATTTATCTCAACCTCAGACTATCACCATTTATATGCTATAGCTGCGAGACATTATGCTCGCCAAGTTACCGGCGTGAGTTTGGTGCTTGCATTCTTTATCAGCAGGTAATCCAATACGGGATGATGCCTCCCCCATAGCATGCATACCGTGTAATGGGGGGGGTTTATCATAATCACCACGTTTAGCAGGCGAATTTGTAATTGCAGGTGTTATGTACTTATGAGGATGCTGCTGCCCATCCCCTGGCGTAATCGCTTAAGCCCGATTTACACTTCAATAAGTACAGTAGCGAGTTAAGAACTCAGACAGTTAAATAATAAGTAGTAAGTTGTAAGTAGCGTCCAAACGGGCGGAGTGAGTAGTCATAAGTTGCCGAGAAGAAGATTAGTCGCGTTTCGCGGCCGCGGGAGACGCGAGAGAGGGGGCTACTTCGCACTGGACTCGCCAAAAAATAGGATCGCGATCTATTCAACTCAACTTAATCAACAACTTACTACTTAACTCGCTTTTGCCGTTCAAACAACATTAACAACTTAACTCGCCGATGACGCAAGTTAACACGCTACTGTACTTATTGAAGTGTAAATCGGCCTTTAGTCGCCTTTTACGACATCCACGGGAGTTGGAGGAGTTATATTTTTCGGGCGAGATCATCACGGTTAAGCTTGTATTAGATTGTATTAAAATTATTATGCTATCAACGAAACCATCTGAAATCAGACTCATTAGATAAATTGCTATCGAAGCGTTAGCGAAGTCGGCTAACGCTACATACGACTTATCTGACCCCCTAATCATTGTTCGTCGCATTCTATGTATCAAATCAGGTGTTCCATCAACCATCTACTCCTAAATGTGGCTTTGAAACCATTGTCATTCATATTAATAATTTTTATATGATGCGACTTATCATCATCATTTCTGCCCATTTTCATTCTCTCGTCATTTTACATTGAAGCACTTCAATCACCACAAAACAATACAAAAAAAGTGTAATCGGATAGTGTAATTTGAATTGGTTATAAAATGGGTTTCATTCTAGTTTTTTGTTGTTACTGTGTAAGGCTCGTATTCCACAAATAAACACAAGCTGAATTGAAAAAAAATCTTTCTTTCGTTAAATTTACAACGTTACACTCTTTTCAACTTGTCAAAGTCTCAGTCAAGTCATGTTTGAGTAAAGCGATGGCAGTTTTACTAAAACTATGGTGATGAATTTTCACCCCTTTGAAAAGTCACGCAATACACTTCTATTTAATTTCACTATAATTACTTGTGGTTTTATAATAAGCTACATTTGAATGCCACCAAAATTACTTTAAAAACAAAAGAAAATAAAATTAAACAAAAGAAGACGATGTCTCTTTTCAAAAAAAGGCGGGAAGGGTCCCGATTTAGAGCATAATTCTGGAAAACGGGCCTAAGAGTAAATAATATATACATACATGGCATTAAGCATCTACTTAATTTCAGATAAAGGTTAGGTTATTAGAGTTTTTTTTTATAACTTACAGATGATGATAAGAGGGCATGACAAAAATTTAAAAGTAAATTTTAAAAAACAAGTTATTTACTTTATCTTGGCCGCGCCAACGATTCTCGATTCCGTTCGTGATAATTATATGATTTTTACTCTATTTGTATTGTCTATGCTCTCACAGGTGTTTGTGTTCTCTAGAACCGCATACTCTATGATCAAAGAGAGACTTAAGTCTAAAGGTGTGGCGGATATAACCGCCAAGGAGTTGGAAGGCTACTTCTCGCCTTGGCATTCTAAGCACATTGGTCAGATAAAGGTAAACGACTCTCGGGTTCAAATTCATGCCAAGATGATTCTCGGCATGAATTACTCACGCCGAAAATGGCTTACTCACAATTTTCGGCGTGAGTCGGACACGAGCTTAATTTTTTCAATGTAAATTTTTCATTGTAAAAGAATTTATAGGTAGATTATATGAAAACCAGATTTGGTTTCGTGATTCACAATTCATTTTCACACAGAATCTTTTCATTGGAAATATACACTCATTAATTTGATAAGCCATTTTCTAATTCATTGGTCCATTTTTCAATTTCATTATTCCTTCCATTAATGGCTGAGAGTTGTGTTATCATTACGTACCTATTGACTACCTTTTTGAACTCATTATAATATCTTTTTTTACCACATAACTGGGCAAGTGCGTGACGGACCACGCAGTGTAGGGTTTCGAAGTCAAGTTTTCCTCTATAACACGAAAAGTTTTTATTGCAGGATATTCCAGATAATTATTGATGAATCCACCATGTAAATGTAAATAGATCATGATCCATGATCCATTTACATAGAGAATAACATGTTTCTAGGTAATGTGGTTTAGAAATAGCAGGGGGGGGGGGACCAAACCAGTTGTTGTGGCATGAACTCTAAGCAAATAATAAAGATATACCTACTTATACTGAAATAAAAACTTTTAGAGTTACGTAGTAACTTTGACTTAAAACGGAACCCTACTCAATGCGTTCCCCCCATACGCATTACGCTGGTTTTTTATTATAATCTTTCTTATTCCATTTAATTTCCAGGTGGCCAGTGGGAACAAGACAGTAGAGAATTGGGCGACAAAGCGCCTAAGAGCCCACTACTACATATTTTCATACCCTAGCCTTTTAAAACTACACGGAGAGCAGGCTCTACTAAGAAACCTAGACTCGCTACTAGGAAACGAGGCCTTATTACAACTAGAATTAAAGACATTATCGCCAGCGTTCAAAGACGTTAAAAAACAAAAGTGGTTTGAAGAAGTGATAGACAATTATTTAAAATTGTGGGAAAGTAATATGTAAAGATAATTTAGATAGATTGAATACAATAGTTATATGAGGTATTCTATTTAAGAATGGATTTGTATCGGGGCATTTTGAATAAGGCAGTCTGCCAAGTATCAAAACATGTTTGAATATAATCGTGTGGATTCTGTGACTATTCACTAAAAATCACACTAGAATTAGGTCCCTTTAATTTCCGTCTAATACAAAGGGCTCGTGATAATTTTATTACGGTTTAAATTTAGAACGCACCACAAAAATCACAATTTAGGTACTTACTTACATAAATTATTT
The DNA here is from genome assembly GCA_951392215.1 of Epirrita christyi. Lineage (NCBI taxonomy): Eukaryota > Metazoa > Arthropoda > Insecta > Lepidoptera > Geometridae > Epirrita > Epirrita christyi. The sequence continues at coordinate 6,276,088 of OX595848.1, read as the reverse complement.
CGAAATTCAAATAATTTGAATAAACAAATGGCCCACATTACAAAAACAGAAGGCCAATTCTCGTAATTATTTTAAAACCACACTGAAAGTTGAAGCGAATTGAGATTGAATGAATTGTAAGTCGACTTAAAATTGGTATTCTGTAACAATTTAGTCTACTTTCAAACTCAATTTACACCTGATGGTTTTGGCTTTTGTCAATGGCATATTTGCTACTTAATTCCAGGCGACCGTAAATTAGAGTGGATGTGTAATATATCATTAGAAAGAGTAAAGAGATATGCGTCTATTGAGCTAAAATTCTAGCCAAAGTAAAAAAACTTTAAACGTACGGTATTGATAATTTAATTTGTATGCCGATTTATTTTCGTTCATGTTTCGGTCAAATTTCGATATAATGGCAGTCGCATTTTATTGTCAGTTGGAGAGAATACCATTTGTGACATTTACGACGTCGTCACTAGTGACAATCACTAGTGACAATCACTAGTGACAATCACTAGTCACTAGTGACATCGATCTAGATCGGAACATGATTCGAACTTTGTTTTGACTATTTTTTATTACGAGAATTGTTGAATTATCAGAATAATTTTATTACAAAAGTGAATAGATTTTAAATAATACAAAGTAGAAACATGTGATTTAAGAAAAAGTTATTATATTGTAAGTAATTTTATGATTGTCATCAATGTAGTTATGTGATAGTTTCAATATTTTAGGTGATTATTTAGAAAAAAGAATTGTAAATATAAATGAAGTGATAAAAAGTGCCTTTTAAAAATGTTCAACGAAATTAAAATTTAGCGCCATCTATTGATGAATACAAACTTAGATCTTAACTTTCTTTCTTTCTTTTCCGTTTTATTTATAAACGTGCTTAGCATCGGTATAGAAGGTGCAGAACATGTATGCAATCCCGAAAAGGAGAACCTAACGCATATTTCATTTATTTTCTGAAAAATCGTGTTATGTAGTAGACTTCCTTTGACACCCTGAAATCTGAAACTGTTATGAAACTTACAAGAAGTTTTAATTCAAGATTAAGTAGCCCAAAAACAGCTGATACCATTTTTTTTTTTTAACAAAAACACATGATTTTTCTGGGAAATAAAACGAATTTCTTAAAGTAAATTACCCCTTTCGTGATTTCGTTTTTCTGAGCCACACTTACACACTGAGTACCTTGGCTAAACCATGTTTAAGTATAAAATACTGGCTTACAGAGCAAGTATTAAGGAAAATTAGTCTCTACTACCTGGGCCCGTATTCTCAAACAATCTAGTCTACGAGTTTACATCTCGTATGACTCTCATACACAATTATAGATGTCATGAGAGATATGACGTAATCGCGTGCACTATATTTTTTTGGGAATCATCCCTGAATATTAACTATTATCTTAATTTGTAAATAAGCTCCGAATTAGACCGACAATGCATTTAGTTGTGACTAAAATAGGTAAATAAATCAATGTAAATATTTCGAATTTTTGTATGTAGGTACTTTGAATCCGGAAAATTAAATTGATTTGAGACTTATTTGTAACCTATTAGTTTTATTTATTTCCCAGGAAAGAGTAGGAGGGGGTGTTTATGTACCTGATATTAAGAGATTTTTATATGGGATGTCCCAACATATAGCGATGCGAAAACTGTTTTTTTTTTATTATTTTTCATCTCATCTATCTACCACCTTTAGACGTCCACTGTTGGACAAAGCCTCCCCCATGAGATACAATGGGGGGAAATTACATAATCACCTCGCTTGGCAGCCGGATTGGTGATCGTACTTTGGTGTTAAGTACTCATGGTGGATGCGGTCATCCCCTAGCGTAATCCCTTTGTCGCTTTTTACGACATCCACGGGAGGAGCTGGAGTTCTATTCTTAGGCAGAAACTACCACGTCTCACGGTTTTTTTTTGCGTAGGTATATCATGGTACCTACCGTCATTACCATCAGCCTATAGGAGTCCACTGCTAGACATAGGCCTGTTCGCTATAAGACGAACGGTCTTGAGCCGCCTCCATCCACCGAATTCCTGAGACCCTTACATTAAGTAGTAAGTTTTATTTCATTTTTGCTGTGAATAATAAGCAAACCACATGATTGTATGAAGTTAATGAATTATTAATTAAGTTTGCTGATAAAATAACTAGTTTAAAAGGCAATGACCTCAATTGCACAGAATATAATCTTAATTAGGCCTTTGATATTATTCAAACTGATTTTGGAGTCATTTAATTACTAAGATGAGAAAAAAACAATTATTTATAATATCTACATCCTCCTCCTTGCGTCGATATCCTCACTGCTGAGGGTCGTGACCTTTATGCAGGACCCTTGAATGCACGATGTTCCTCCAACGGGATCTGTCTTCTGCGGAACGGATGGTATCACTCACAGAAGAATCCAGTGCTGAGCGAACTTGATCGCTCCAACGCATAGGGCTCCGTCCTCGCGACCTCTTTCCTTCCACCTTACCAGTGACCATCAGTTTTCAAGGCTATCACCTCCTTTCCTGGCAATGTGACCGAAAAAGTTGAGGATTCTGCGAAGACATACGGTGGAAAGCCTGGTTTTAATGTTGAGCTCTTTTAGGATTGATGCGTTGGTGCGATGTGCTGTCCATGGAATTCTGACCAACTTCCGCCAGCACCACATTTCACAGGCATCTATGCGCATCCGATCAGCCTTCTTAAGCGTCCAAGTCTCCGCCCCGTATTGAAAGATGGATTTATAATATAGGTACCTACATATAGCCGTGGTAGGCTTGGTCGAAAAATAGTACTCCTGTAGATTTCTTAATACAAAGGAACTTACGCTAGAGAATGGCAGCATAACACCAAACTGCGATCACCAATCCGCCTGCCAAGCGTGATTATGGCAAATCCCCCCACTGCACGTTATGCATGCTAATGCCCCCCATCATCCAGTGGAAATCTACCGGCTGGTGAAGATGAAGACTAAGAACCAACATAAGTGCCTTTACACTATGTGTTATTTTTAAACACCAAGCCCTTCAAAAGTACCTAACACTGAATTGTTTTCCTTGTAAATCAAATTAGGATTTATTGAATTCCTTAAGACGCTATAGATTCAACGAAAATTTTTGTATGAACTAAAGAAATTGAATGAAATGAAAATGAAATGAATTAAAGAAGGCGAGCCCACGCTCTGATACCTTGGTTTTGTGTATAAAATTTCCCTTAGTTTTTTTTAGATTTTGTTGATGAATTCACTAACTTAATTTATAACTTATAAGTTACCAAAGGTTCCAAAAATTAAAACGCGGTAGAAGTTAGTCTAAAATTAGATTTCAATTTTAAAAAGGATGTATTATTTTTTATTTATGTTATGGCGTGGAGTAACTTGAATTGTATACCTACTGAATTTATGATTTCACTAGATAAAAAGCTTAAGAATACAATTTTTTTTTTTTCTTTTTGTTAACTATAAGAACTCATATTAGTAACTTAAATATTCTAGACCTCAAGGCATTTTGTGAACCTATAGCGTCTTAATGAAACGATAGCTGATAAAGATTAATTCACAGTTGAGTAAATACCCTTAGGTCAGGAAGGGGTTATCTTAAAACGTGTCTGAATAGAGCAGAAACTGGCCTTGATTTGGTCTGATCAATCTGTTTTAATGTGCCGTGGTGTGTCCGACTTAAGATAAACCTCTCCATCGCCTCCCGTGGATGTCGTAAAAGACGACTGAGGGGTTACAGCAGGGGATGGGCAGCAGCACAACACCAATACTGCGATCACCAATCCGCCTGCCAAGCGTGGTGATTATGTCAGTTCCCCCTATTGCATTTTAGGGGGGAGGCTTCGTCCAATATTGGACGTCTAAAGGATGCTGATCTGAAAGCGTAGCTAGGTTCACAAGTAACCAGACGTAGGAAAAATTAAATAATAATAATAAATAAATAAATGCTGGACATTTCACATAACATTATCTAGCCCCAAGCTAAGCAGAGCTTGTGTTATGGGTGCTAGATAGCTGATATACTTCATACAATACATTACATGGAAAGATATTTTTTATTATGCATAGAAAAATACCCAGAACAGCCCGAACAAATATCTGCAGATCGTTCAAATATTTGTTCCGAGGCGGGAATCGAACCCGCAACCCCGCAACCTCCTGCGTCACAGGCGACCGTTCGCCCTCCGCGCCACAGGGGTCGTCAATAGAACATCATCTTCATCAGACTGTAGAAGTCCACTGCTGGACATAGGCCTCCTAGAATGCCACGACGAACGGTCTTGAGCCGCCTCCGTCCACCGACTTCCTAAAAAAGACTACACTAGATACACTAGACTTTTAAGACGACCTCTGTGGCGCGGTGGGCGAGCAGTTGAGACGCAAGAGGTGCGGGTTAGATTCCCGCTGATCGGTAAATATTTGTTCCGGGTCAGGTTGTTGTGGTACCATGGTACTCGAAGTTCCTGATATCCACGACAGGGAATCCTGTATGTGACTGCTAGGTGTAAAAAAAGACAAAAATGACATCTACGGGAGAAGACGGAGGATCTATTCTCCTATTTGTTTATTTATTGCATTATTCGTTATTTATTTTTTGGGCACACCACAGCAAAAACTAATAATTAATATTATATACATTTAACTTCTTTTTGTCGTAGTATTACAGTTATTCCCTAGTAAAGGGAAGTAAACTACAATGTATTGATCACAAAGTAAAAGGAGCAATGATTAATACATCAAAATGAAATGAGCAGACTATAGAGCCTAGGCTGCCTCATATCAAGCGTAAGCAACTTATTTTGTTTTAGTCTTTCATCTTCTTTAGTTCTTTAATTTATGTAGTCTTCGCCGTGGTTTGTCAAATAAATAAATCAACACCAAACTGCAATCACCAATCCGCCTGCCAAGCGTGGTAATTATGGCAAATCCCCCCCCCCCCCCCATTGCACGATATGCATGCTATGGGGGAGACTTCATCCAGAAGTGGATGTCTATCGGCTAGTGAAGAACATAACAAGTCACATAGGTACTAAGATAGATAAACTCTGTAATGCATAATTAATAAATATACAAAGTCAAAATAAACAACAAAAATAACGTATAATATAAAATGCGGTTTTATCTAAAAGCGATCTCTTCCAGACAACCTTTGGGTGGACAGCTTAAAACAAAATCAAAAGATCTGAAGGCTGTGTACATTTAAAACATACCTACATAATATGTTTCCTGTTCTAGGCTTGGTCGCGCGCAATAAACATAATAACATGATGACTGAACTTCAATAATCGTGATTTTATAGACTAGTGGAACGTTTACGACTTCGACTACTTGTAGTACTAGAGATGCAAGGTTGTATCATTTGTACTACCAGTTGAACTACTGATCCAAAGCGTTTTTCCATACAAACTTCAACACCTGCCCCCTCGTAAAAAGGGTGAGTTTCAGAAATTCCTTTCTTAGTGCACCCCTAGACCACAAAAGGAATGTAACGTCTGAATTTCAGGTCTAGGACTTACCGTTTAGGCTGTGCGTTGATAGTCATTCAGCGAGTGAGTCAGACAGACACGTAACGATTTAGGATATATTGAATCTGAGGAAAACTCGTCCATTTTTCCTGTTTTGTCCTGTATTCATGCAGTAAGTGCGCTTTACATCAGCCCTTATCAACATTCATACCAGTCTCCTTAGTTTGCTCACTACTACTCTGTGGTACCTAATCTCTTAGGTCAAGAGCATACTTTATTATATTAGCAAAATGTTTAAAAAATTCAGTTTTAACGCTACGGCCATGACGTTAAGTGTGATAACATGAAACTATGATCAATTATTTTAATTTATGGTGTAAATAGTTAAAAAATGTCTTACCTATTTGTTGTAGTGTTATTTAGTTTTAGTGTGTGTGATAGTAAGCCAGGTGATTTGGGATATGGATTAAACATTGGAAATGCAATAGATGTTTTTGCAAAGTAAGTCTACAGTTTACACTCAATGCTACATAAGCAATTAATATTATTATTGCGTTTGCAATAAATCGCATAATACGCCCAACGTTAGAGATATATAGTGCATGAAACTAGCACATGTTTGATAACGTATGTAAGTGGGTGTACCCTACCTATAACTAACCGGAGCCAATTAAAAGAACTGGGTGCTATGCAGGTATGTGTGCAGTCTAGTACAAAAGTTAGTTAAAACTAATCGAGAATTAAGCTCTATAACCAAATTTTTAAAAACGTAGGTAATACTTAGTTGGAGTACGGCTAGCACAAGCTGACTAATGTTAGTAACGATAGCGAGACGATAGTAAATGTCAAATATTAATCAATCAAATTACAAAGATTTCAGGTTACCCCGATGTCATTGGCCAATATTAACATTTGCGGTCATCTTGCTATCGTGTTGGTAACGTTAGTGAGCCTGTGCTAGCCGTTCTGATTGTATCGTCTTTCTCATAACCGCTATGGCTGCGTTTCCATCAAAGATGTGCGAGGTAGATGAGCGGTGCGAGGATGTGTCGCGGGCTCTTTTCAGACTGAGCTAGTATTTTCTCGCTCGCGTCCATCCTTTGCACTTATCCCTCGCGCACATCCCTCGCAACACATCCCTCACACACCCCTCGCTTGTTTTGTACGTATAAAAACCTCGCTCGCTAAGCCGTTTCCACCAGAGCTGTGCTGAGCGAGGCTAGGTAAATGAAGTGATTCTATTGGTTCTTAAAAAACACATCCCTCGCTACGCATCCTCGCTCATCTCTGGTGGAAATGCAGCCTGATTGTGTCAAATCGATTCAAGAAAATCCCATACATGTATAAGGAAAAGGTCGCGGGTTCGATTCCCACCCGAACTGTAATATTTGAGATATCATAAAATCTTAACAAATCTCATAAACTCACAATTACGGATATTTTGGAGATAGGATACAAAATATTTATTTTCAAAATATCTATTCAGCTATGGAGACTTATCACAAGTGACACAAGTGGTATCTGCAGACTACGAAGACGTAAACATCGACCCCATAGTACCCTTCAGCGAGAAGAATATACGAGTCTTCGTCAATGTATCGAGCAAGAGCACAGAGAGAGATGGCATCACCGACATGGACGTACAACTCTGCGAAACGTTTGATGACTTGCTAAACGCGTATTTCAAGAACTTTATCATTGAAGGGTAAGCACTGAGAATCTCCTGCGGTAAAGCAAAAGAGGTAGCAGATTATCTAACATCGGAAGGGGTTTACAGCTAGATTACAGCAAGCTATAGTCCTCAGGTTAACGGTGTTTCAGAGTAATCAACAATAGCCTGGTAAATGTCTTCTTGAGTGGAAACTGCTTTAATTTAAGCGTTAGGTCACCCTCTAATAAGATTTAGCAAAGATCAAAGTAGCTAGCAGGAACTATATGAGATGAAAATGACGTATCTCGTGATAATGTTACCTTACTGCAGTATAACATTGCCCAAATAGTCTCAGGTTGCTTTGATGTCCGAGATGGGAGCCAACATTAAAAAAGGCGATAAAATTAAGAAGCAACAACCTAATGTATTAAGCAACAACTTAATGTATTAAGCAACAACTTAATGTATTAAGCAACAGCTGAATGTATTAAGCAACAACTTAATGTACTAAGCAACAACTTAATGTATTAAGCAACAACTTGATGTAGTAAGCAACAACTTAATGTATTAAGCAACAACCTAATGTAAAAGCACAACTTAATGTATTCTTTTTAGAAAAATAACGTCTATACACCTCGTACTTTACTATTCTCCTGCTGACGTTTCGTTGGCCATATTGAGGTCCTTTCCTCATGAGCACCGACCGCGACCACGCTCAAAGACCCCCGTCCCACGACCTTTGAGCGTGATCGCGGACAGTGCTCGGTTGTTTTTCTAAAATGATACCAAGCCACGATAACTTCAATTTTATTAATGTATTCTATCCACAGAACCGACAAACCCTGGAAGGCGTTCCTAGGCGACTGGGTAATGGACGAAATCATGCGGACATTCGGCATTGAAAACGATGGCAAACCAGACAACTGCTGCTATGTTCTTGTTAAACTAGGCAAGTATTTTTTTATCATGGACCTTCAGAGATTTCATATAAGTCTTTATTTGAAAAGACGTAGGCACCAAACAAAATATGTTTTCTTAATTAAAACGAATTAATTTTAATTTCTGTTTATTAAAACTTAACCAATTATAATTTACTAAATGTACTTGTGTACAATAACTAAAGATCAAAAATTGCTACCATTTCAAAATGCCGAGCGAAATATTGAATATATACAACTTAGTTTGGAAAATGATTCTATAGATTAAATTTTATGTAGCCGTGTTTTTCTTTTCCCAGCTGTTACAATAATAGCTCATAATTTCCAAATTCGGATTCTATTACGTAGTGAAACTCCTAGCATAGATCTGTCCATAGCCCGCTGAACGACTTTGAGCCTTGTTACAGCTAATGGCTTACAATGAATGATTGACGACCTCTGTGGCGCGGCGGGCGAGTAGCCTGCTGAGATTCGAGAGGCTGCGGGTTCGATTTCCGCTGCGGGTCAAATGTTTGTATGATCTGCAAATATTTGTCTGGGTCTGGGTGTTTTGGTACCATGGTACTAAAGATACCCACGACACAGGGAATCCTATTTTAGGATCATGATTATGTATGCAACAGTTGGGTGTTATGTTATGTTAATTATTATTTTCAGGTAAGAAGGAAAAAACAGTACAAATGGATAATCTAGAAGAATCTAGAGTCGCCGTAAAGGGGTTCGTGACGAGAGCGATTGAGGATCTAAACGTGACAGAAACTTCTGAAGTGAGGAGGTTTATGAAGAGCTACGGAACCCATTATATAGATTCCTATATTACGGGCAATTTTATTTATCAGGTAAGTGAAAACTAGCGGGCCTCTTTTTAAATACATAGGTTGTTTTGTTAACCACAAGTGAAACTTTGTGTGAAGGTAAACATGATTTTTAAACTGGACGAAGCAGTAAAGGAATCCATGGGCCAAGGATATTATAAAGGTCGCACAAAGTCGGTGGATGGAGGAGGCTCAAGACCGTTTGCCGTGGCATTGGGGGAGGCTTATGTCCGGCTGTTGACTTCTACAGGCTGATGATGATGAAAGATGATTTGACGCGATGGGTGCTCAGAATGCTTTGAACACTCATGTTGCAAAGATTTCAAATTTGGTTATACACGTAAAGGTGTATTGGTTTTCTGGGTTGCTAATCTGTTATTAATACAAAAGTAGTCAGTTTATAAAACAAACCAATTACATTCTAGGATTATTATTATATACTAGTTGCACCCCGCGGTTTCACCCGCGTGAATAATGATGAAAAATGATGATGATGATGATGGTGAAAAGTAGCCTATGTGTTAATCCAGGGCGTAAAGTATCTCCATTCCAAATTTCACTCAAATCCATTCAGTAGTTTTTACGTGAAAGAGTAACAAACATCCATCCATACTCACAAACTTTCGCGTTTATAATATTAGTACGATTCGCCATGGCGGCTGAGCCGATTTTGATAAAATTAGGTACAAGGATAGATAACACCCAACAGTCACATACATAGTCCTGATCCCACACTAGGATTCCCTGTGTTGTGGGTATCAGGAACTACGAGTACAGTGGTACCATAACACCCAGACCCGGAACAAATATTTGCAGATCATGCACACATTTGTCCTGCAGCGGGAATCGAACCCACACCTTCTGCGTCTCAGCCGGCTACTCGCCCACTGCGCCACGGAGGTAGTCTATGCGAACTATGTGAGCGAATCCGTGAGAGAAAACTAAATAGAAATAAAAATACTGCTATAAAAAATAAATATTATTTGGTATATTATATTGTGTTGTTATTGTATTATATTGCATATACTTTTTCCAGGTGTTCAAATACAAAAGAACAGGTTATAACATGCTGAGGTCTTACATACGAGTAAGGAGCGGCAAACCAAACTTGCCGGACAACCTCAGATTCTACTTCTCATCATATTTCTTAAAGCAAGTTGGTGATATTAGGGTACGTCAGCATTTACTAAAATATTGGAGACACTTCGAACCAAATTGGTAGAGTTCTTAAGGATGGATCAACCGCTTTGATACAATAAAACGCATCGAAATTTGAACAACTGTTCCTGAGCTATGACGCCACAGACAAACTCACTCTTGGCTTCAAACTTATATCACCCTTATTAAAAAAACGAAATAAATCATGAATGTTTTAAAAAAAAAACAGATACCAAGTCTAGTTTTTAGGGTTCCGTACCTCAAAAGGTGTCTGTAATTTCACCGGCACCCGTACCCTTCAAACCGAAACACAGCTATGCGAGCACTATGCGAGCTTGGCGGCAGAAATAGGTACGGTGGTTGTACTTCCCCGGACGAACTTATTCACAAGAATTTCTACTACTAACAAAAAACCAAGGATCATTTTGAATCGTCTTATAAACTAATTTTAGTTTATTTATAAGACTCTATATACTCCTGTTCAGATGCGACCAAGCCTAGAATAATCAGATTTTGCTCATTACAGCTTCACACACTTCTTGTGATAACGAAAACTGATTTCGCAAAACCTAGGAGACCTAAACACACATGTTTTAATTGATAGTGTCTTAATTGAGAATGCTTATAAAATGTGTTGACTGACTAATAAGTAAGTACGGAATCCTCTTCACGCGAGTCCAACTCGCACTTGTGACTATTTTTTTCTGCTTACAGGTAGCAAGCGGCAACAAAACTGTCGAGCGATGGGCTCGTTGGAATCTAAGAGACAGCCAATACCTATATTCCCGACCAAGTCTATTGCGACTGCACTACAACCCACCGCTGGTGTACAAGCTAAACGACTTGTTGGACGACAAGGCGCTGCTGGGACTAGGTTTAAAGACTTTAAGACCTATGTTTAGGGATAGGCGTAAAGGGGAGAAGTATTGCGAGATCGTGGAGAATGATCTAAAGTTGTGGGAAGTCAATTCATAGTTAATTGTAGAATGTACAACCTTGTTATGGCCCAATGGGAAGTTTTCAGGGACGCAATTAAAAAGAAAAAATAGTTCCTAAAATTCCGATAGATGGCGGTGACTCGACATGGTTGTGTCTTCTGAATATTTTGCAAAAGCACCACAGAGAACAAATTCTCTTTGTTTCCTCCAAGTTTCGCGTTGTGATTCCGATGCTCGTTTTTCAAGTCTACTATGGACCGGTCTACTTGGTTCGACTTCAACAATAACAACAAAAAATTATAACAATAACGTAATACTAACAAATATAGCAGAATTTCAACAAAAACTTTACGTAGATACTTACTTTACTTTACCAACGAACAGCATGAGCGAGTGAAGTCAGTGACACTGACAGCTGGGGGCTGACTGACAAAATTTAGACAACCATATCTGGATTGCGCCATCTATGCATGGATTTAGAACTATTTTCTTTCAGTTGTCAGATAACTTCCCATTGCCATAACCCTAGATTAAGAAGTCAAGGAAAACGCAACTTAAAAAAATCTTTTGGACGTCGCTTAGACAGTCATCAATGTTAAACTTTAAAGGTGGCACTTCACTTGGTGTATATTGGCAAATGTTTGAGTTATTTTGCCAAGGAAAACAACATTATGTACCGATAGACTCATGGTTGATTGTACCTTGAAAAAATAACGCAAACAATTGCGAATATACACCAAGTGAAGTGCCAGCATAACAATGATCCCCAATGCCATTTGCTGCTGGAAAGTTGGGGCTGGATTGCGCATGCCCGATTAACAAGGAAAGGTACCCACAACAGCCCGGCTCCGATTTGATTTATTTTGATATATGTTAGAGAGTAGTTTAAAATAACAGACATATTTTTTTTAGCTGCCTAATCTCAACCTGTTTAGAGAAATTGTCCTCCAAAGTACTGAAAAGTGTAGTTTTTTTTTTAGGAAAATGAGTTTGAGCCGATATAACAAAACACGTGCTCATAATTTTTTAATTTTCTCAAAAATATAATCAAACCAGTAATTAACTAGCAATTTGCTTTAAGAAAACTCTATACAGAAGTAAGAGGGGTTTAGTCACTTTTCAGTACTTTGGAGGATAATTTCTCCCAATAGGTTGAGATTGGGCAACTAAAAAAAACTACGTGTCTGTTATTTTAGACTACTCTCTAACATATATCAAAATAAATCAAATCGGAGCCGGACGGTTGGGTACTTTTCCTTGTAAGTTAAATTGATATTTTATTGGCCGACCGAAACAGGCGACTTCGATCCGAGAGGACATCCTAGTTGGTGCATTAGTTTTTTTATAAAATTATTATGGTTACCAAATCAAAAATTTAAAAAAAAACGGACGCATCACGTGTCTAGATATTAGTGTACTGATCATGTGTTCAAAATTTCATGTATTTTGATAAAATAATAGCCAAAATAGAAGCAAACATCGTTCGCGTACAAAAGGGCGTAAGTACCGGTAACCTTCTCTTAAGGGTACAACCATGACAAAAAGTTCCAATTGTAAGGTTTTTTTTACAATAAAACCCCAAAAACATGAAGATGAGTGTTTTATTCCATTAATTTGTTACGCTACAAATATAAATAATTCGAATCACATAATTAAACTAAATTATGATAATACAACCGTACTTTGATACGTCTTTTTATTATAAAATCGCTCACTCACACTACAAATGATAAAATAATCAAAGTTATTTAAAATATGTCTTTATCCAGGCGGCAAAGAGATTATTTTAAAATACGGTGGCATAGCTACCACTATTTATAGCAAAATGAACTTATATAACTTGCAAATAAAGCATCATTCTCTTTATACCAAACACGCCAATTTTTACATCATTTTATTAATAATTACCAGTCTTTACATTACCCACTGGGGTTAGCACTAAGCACACTTAAAAATAATATTAATTTTTCAATTATTTTATATATTTTGGTCATGATACAAAACAAGCATCGAAAATCATTTTTAAACACATACATACAGAGACAAACGCCTTTTTCAACAAAGGTGTAGGCAGTCTCAATATACCTCTTTCCACTGTGGGTTGCACAATCGCTGGAATATTTATGTGACCAATGGTGAGCTCATCGCCGCCATTTTCCCACGACCAACACGGCTAACGCTTTCTTCCAGTAAAAACACACGCCTAAATAAGTCAGCAGTCAAAGCTAATCTTCTACCAACAAAAATTACCTAACAAGTCCGGGTATTATTTAAAACTACATTTTAATTGTAATAAAATTATGACGTCACTAGAAGTTAGAACCATAAATAATCTATAATTTGTTTATGCTAGAACTGAAATTTTACCTATTTTGCAAAAGTATCTTCCATTAGTACATCTTTGTTAAGGTCTAGAAATATTTCACGAGATGTACTCATATCTCTACTGAGATTTGTGCCCGTAGGAAGAGAAGACTTTGAAACAGTCGGAATACCAGGCACAGTTAACTGGAACACAGCACTGCTTGGCGACAGAAATAGGTATGGTGGTATTACTTCCCCGGACGAATTCACCGGACCGTCTCACGTAATGAGAATTTACGAATTGAAAGCATACCTTAAGACGTTAGTGTAATTAAATACCTAGGTCAGCAAGCCTCCAGGGTGGTCGATACCTTGGTACTGGCGTACTGGTTGCGCCCGGGCCGCTTACCGTTGATCAGAATCTTCAACGGATTGTTTATCCGGATCGATCTGAAGTTGTACATCTGAAATGGATGAACATATTATAACATACTTACATAACATAATATATGTTATGTATCCACAAACACATGCGGATGCATGGAAGGTGATTCGGTCGGAGTGCCTGGAGTTCTGTGAGAAGAATGTGTGAAAGTTGCTGTTTGACATTATTTTATTATTAACCGACTTCCCAAAAAAGGAGGAGGTTCTCAATTTTTTTTTTATGTTTGTTACCGGCGTTTATGAACCTATTTGGAAAATTCTTTTTATATTTGAATAGATATACTTCCAGATTGGTCCCATTTTTTTCAGAATCCAGTTCTGATGATGGAATCCATGAGGAATCGAGGGAACTCCTCAAATATTGTAGGCATACATATGGCAATTTTGATATTTTCAGCAACAAACCAAGCATTTGCATTCAAAAAGCATCATAATTCTTTCACCACTATGGTTCTTTCATAATTTTTTTTTCATCCAAATATTTAGTCGAATACTATGGCGGAAGTCGGTTTTTTAAATGAAAAGTTATTTTTATTTTTTTGATTATTATTATTCTGTTTTTTCTGTTGTATTGACTATGTTATTTTTATTCTTTATTGTACACACATATACATAATAAGAAATCAGAATTAAAGGACATGTACAAAGGCGAGCTTAACCCTAAAAAGAGTTTTCTTCCAGCAAACCTCTGAGGCTAGAGAGTGGTTATTTTTATTTTTATTGTATTTTAGTTTGAAAATTAATTCCATTGTTTAATATTATATAATGAATCCCCTTTAATTAGTGTAATCGGTCACTGTCTGTTATTCTAGTTGAAGTAAAATACATAAATACCACCCAACAGTCACATTGAGTGTGATCCCACACTAAGATTCCCTGTGTCGTGGGTATCAGGAACTACGAGTACTATGGTACCATAACCTAGACCCGGAACAAATGTCAGCAGATCATACAAACATTTGTGCCGCAGCGGGAATCGAACCCGCAACCTCTCGCGACCTCTCGGCTACTCGCCCACCGCACCACAGAGCTCATCGATACACACAGAGGTAGGATCATTATTATCACTAGCCATTAGACGTCTAATGCTGGACGAGGCCTCCCCCATAAAATACAATGGAGGTATTTGCCATAATCACCACGCTTGGCAGGCGGATTAAATAAATAAATAATAAATAAATAATGCTGGACATTTCACACAACATTATCTAGCCCCAAGCTAAGCAGAGCTTGTATTATGGGTACTAGATAACTGATATACTTAATACAATACATTACGTAGATCAACGATCTCTAATACTCACATAGATATCGGGTCGGCGCAATAAAAACGTCTCGGTGAATTTAAGCTCACTTGAAAAGTGAGTTTGTATTTGATTTAGTTCGCTTCAAACAAAGCCAATGTAAACACGTGTCACAATGCCGCAATGTATATTTAAAAGTTGCAAAAATAATCCCCGAAAAAACAATTTAACGGCCGGAGTGTCTTACTTTCGTTAAGTACATGTAGAATAAGTTGTATTTTAAGCTTTAAACTAACAAAAAGTATGAAATTTTGATCAAAATTACCGATTTTAAACCACCGCTACAAATGTTTGGCCAACGTTGACGCAAAATTGTCTGTAACAGAACAGTAGATGCATGGAGTAGATTTGTATTGTAATAATTTGTTTTTACCAGAACTTTAAAAAAATTTAATACTACTTTTGTGTCTGTTTGTTGAACTCTCATCAGATACTTGGCTTTCCTTTTTTTTATTTTAGCTTTCCGAGCAATCCATTTACGCTACTGTTGTTTAACCAAATCTTTGGTTAACAACCCCTTTACATCTATACCAACTGATAATGAGTCCTCTCGCTTTGTTAAAATTTATGAACCAGAATCACTTATAGAACACATTATCGTAAAAAAACAGTACTTTTTCAAATTCTTTTATCATATTATAGGTATATTTCCCAAATATCAAATAAATGCCCAACCTACGGCAGGCGCCTGTACGCCCGCCCTCAAGCACTTTACGGTTTTTGTTGGAAAACTTTGATGGTCGATATCTTTTTTTATTATGAAACGAGACAAACGTAACAGAACATATATTTTTTATATTTGAGCTTTTTATAACTAGGGCTTCATTATCAGCCTGTAGGTACGCAGAATGGAAAATTTTTAATGTTGAGCTGTTTTAAACATTTTGGGTTTTGATCAAATTATGATTATACATGAATATAAAGATGTGGAATTTAGTGATATTTTTATTTGTGACATCCAGCGATAGACATCTTGGCCAAAAACATAAACATACACATAAATATACACACAACAGAACGTTAATAAAATAACAAGTATATATACTATCAATATCAAACATACATGCCCAAAACATAAATAATTTTAACTTAACTTTAACGTGCATATTATAAATTATTTAAGTGATCAACGCGACTCCATACCTTCTGTAGTTAAATTTGAAGAAGCAAACAGAAGCGAAACCATGGAAACGGATGGATGTAGCTCGCAAGGTAATAACGGGAAAAAGAACTTTATTTGTAGCTCTTTAAGGTTGATTTCACACTAGTTGTTTAACCTATGTCTTTTGATTTGACAAGTGACAGGAGTAATATAATTGCTTTGCTCGTTTTTTGTGACGAATGATCGTAAGTGTAAGATAATATTTTGAAGATTTGCTACTTTTTTGCTAGGTGTCATGGTTGTAATTAGGTTGAACTTAGAACTGTTTTAAAACTTTCATCTTTGTTCGTTAGTAAACAAATGTAGCTGTATAAGTATGTATCCATGCGGACAGTTTTTAGCTTTCATTTTGTACGTGACCCTGGATCTATTGTGAATTATAAGATCGTTGACGTAGATAGATATTTTTTATTATACATAGAAAATACTCAGAACACCCGGAACAATTATCTGCAAATCTCACAAATAATTGTTCCGAGGCGGGGATCGAACCCGCAACCTCCTGCGTCGCAGGCGAACCTTCGCCCGCCGCGCCACAGTGGTCGTCAATTGGTGATTGCAGTATTCGTGTTGATTACTCAGATGGATGCTGCTGCCTATCCCCTGATGTAATCCCTTAGTCGGCTTTTACGACATCCACGGGAGGAGATGGAGGGGTATATTCTTAGGCTGGATACACCACGACATTATAATTAGAGTTATTCTAAGATACCATAACTCTATGGTCTGCTGCCAGGTCGCGTATTTACAAACTCTATGCATGAGTCAACACCAGAGAGCCCCGATTCTCATTAATCATCATCATCAACCCCCCCCTCGCCACTCCTTAGAATGCCACAACGAACCGTATTGAGCCGCCACCATCCACCGACGTTTATAATGTCTTTAGTCCATCGAGTGGAGGTCCTTCCTCTACCGCGTCGTCCGGTTTGTGGTCGCCACTAGAGAACCTTTATTCCCCAACGGTTATCAGTTCTTCGAGCTATATGACCTGCCCATTGCCACTTCAACTTTGCTAATTCTGAGAGCTATGTCGGTGACTTTGGTTCTTCTACGGATCTCCTCATTTCTGATTCTATCACGTAGTGAACATTTAATTCACAATGTAATGCCATCTTGGTTAATTGTCACGTAGCAACTATTAAGGACCTTTTCTGCTTTTTCGATTTCGATTAAAATTACGCCTCAGGGTAAGAGTCTCGCTCGCACTTGTCCATTTTATTAAATTTTAACTAGCTATCTGTTTTAGTTACCTTATCAGACTTTGTGGATTTCGTATCCTTGATATTTCCATTGATAAATTCACTCGTTTCAATTACATCCTGAAAATTAAGAAAAAGCAATAAT
The DNA here is from genome assembly GCA_951392215.1 of Epirrita christyi. NCBI lineage: Eukaryota > Metazoa > Arthropoda > Insecta > Lepidoptera > Geometridae > Epirrita > Epirrita christyi. The sequence continues at coordinate 6,258,567 of OX595848.1, read as the reverse complement.
TAATTTAAGAACCCTGGTGTAGTGGCTAACCACCCCGACTTCCGAACAGTCTTGGGTTTGAATCCCCGAAAGTGAACCAATTATTTTTACCTACCACTCTATAAATTTATGTGAGGTAATCGTCTGCATTTCCACGATCCAAAAGTTTTAAGAAATGTGATATGTCCAGTTTTTTATAGTGGCATGGCGAGATGTAAGCATGCGGGTAACTAGTTTTTTAGACGTGTCACGGCGAGATGTAAGCATGCAGGTAACTAGTCTTTTTGACGTGTCATGGCGAGTTGTAAACATACCGGGAACTTATTTTTTTGGACGTGCGTCGACGTGGTAGGTTCGGGAATGCACACACAGTCGCCGATGATGACGCCGCGTCCGTCCGCCCAGTTGTAAACATTGACTGCTACACACGCCATACTCTCGTCCACTATCGCGAACGTGCTAAAACAGAAACAACTTTGAGGCATGATAGCATTAAGGCTTAAAATTGTATGAACTCTTAACACTTTAGATAATGTTGAAGGACATGTTTTTATCCTTAAAATCAATACAGTTTTTTTTTTATTTAAATGAAGGTAGTACAAGCTGTTGGCCCATGTGATGTAAAGTGGTACCATAACACCCAGACCCGGAACAATTGCAGATAAAGCAATCAATTGTACCGCAGCTCGAATCGAACCCACAACCTCTTGCATCTAAGCCGGCTACTCGCCCGCTGCGCCGCAGAGGTCGTCTACCTGGAACGCGCCTTATGCCATTGCACTGTGCCTGTAATCCTGAGACATAAAGCTGAAGTCTCATGTGCCTGTACTTACACCGGCACAAATTCTCGTTCCATATTTTCTTGTACCAATTTTAATAATAAACTTACTTACTTACTTACTTACCCATGCCCTACAAGCCGGAACTTATCAATGCTCGCACTACTGCTTGGCGGCAAAAAAAATAGATATGGAAATACCTAGTACTTCCCTAGACAAACTCTGTCAAAAAACCTCTACTTCTATTTGTATGCGTATGTATGTAAAAGATTGTGTGGCGTGCGTCCATGACTTCTACAGGCTGATGATGTAAAACAAAAAATCCAAAGCTGATCGCTTTCAGCGATAAGGCCGCCCTTAGTATTGCCTTTCTATCGTGTGTTAATCTATCTATATATCTATCTAAAACATTTACTTACAATGGAACAGTGTTCTCGCAGTGATAGCTGCCTACAACGCGTCCCATGATGACCCTTCCCTCGTTGGGGCCGTCCTGTAAGCCCTGTATCAGCAGTCGCTGCATGGCTACCTGTCGCTTGTCGAGCGTGCACAGCATGTCCGGCGCGTACTCCCCGAACAGTTTGCTGTCCATTGACTGGGAATGACATATTTATGACTTGTTAGATATAGCCGTACTATGGAGATAGTTAGAAAGAGAGACCAGATGAAATTTCACTTTCATTGAGCTGCAATAACTGGCAAAAAAAAATTGCTTTCATCTGTCCGGATGCATGTTCGTCATGCATGTTAGCATGTGGGTGCTGAAGAGTTCTGTATGTATGCTTTGTGTGATAAATATATTTGAAAATAGATTGTGAGCACGGAAATACAAGCGGAATTAGTTGTAAATTGTGAATAACAAATTCCTTTATCGCATTTTCTTCCAAAAATGATTTAGTGTATTCGGATGTAAAAGTTATCTATCGTTCTGTCACATGTGACACAAACATTAGCCTATCAATTGGTTTCTCTGTCTACATATCATACCTCTGAGGCGCGGCGGGCGAAGGTTTGCCCGCGACGCAGCAGGTTGCGGGTTCGATTCCCGCCTCGGAACAAATATTTGTACGATCTGCAGATATTTCTTCAGGGTTTTCTGGGTATTTTCTATGCATAATAAAAAATATCTATCTATGTAATGTATTGTATTAAGTATATCAGTTGTCTAGTACCCAATACCCATAACACAAGCTCTGCTTAGTTTAGGGCTAGATAAAGTTGTGTGAAAATGTCCAGCATTAATTATTATAATTATTACTATACCTTGACCATTTGGTTTAGTTTCTTGATCTTGATCCGTCCCTTCGTGCGCACTATATCATCGACGTAGCGTAGATAATCCGCTACCCTTTTCATTTGCTTGACGGGCGGCGACCAGGACGGCTCCAGACGGTGCGCCATCTCAAAACACTCCATCGCTTCCTCATAGTTCTCCTCGTAATTGGCGGTCTGAAATATGAAATAACTGATCAAGTACGAGTTGGATTTGCGTGGAGAGTAATCCGCAAAAGTAGGCTAGCATAGTAACCACTAGATTTTTTTTTTCATACTACTTGGCAAGCAAGCAGGATTACGGCCGACCTGATGGAAAGTAGTAACTGTAGCCTATGAACGCCTGCAACACCAAAGGCATCACACGCCCGCTGCCGACCCTGAGACATAAAGATGAAAAGTCTCATGTGCCTGTAATTTCACCAGCACCCGTACCGAAACACAGCAATGCGAGCACTACTGCTTGGCGGCAGAAATAGGTACGGTGGTAGTACTTCCCGGACGAACTCTTCTAGATCAATTAACTTTAGTCAATCAACACGATATTATAAGCATTTTCTCAATACGAGTATTTTCCGTTTCCTGTAGGAAGTTATTACTACTTAAGAAGTTATTTTTACTTACTATTAAGTTACTTAGGGTTTTCATTTAGGTTTTCCTGTACATTGGTACAAGTGGTATTACCGCACATAAATTCGAGTGGAAAAATCCATCACATAATACATCATAATAATCCTTTAGAAGTTCTATGCTGGACATAGGCCTCCCGACAGAATGCCACAAACAACATCCAGCGACATAAAATGTCGTTGGTCGCGAACTATTGACCGTAAGATAAGCTCAGAGTTGCGCAGCGGGCTATAGAGAGAACTATGCTAGGAGTTTCACTACGTGATAGAATCCGAACTGAGGAAACCCGTAGAAGAACCGACACCGACATAGCTCTCAGAATAAGCAAGTTAAAGTGGCAATGGGCAGGTCATATAGCTCGAAGAACTGATAACCTGATAACTGGTAAATAAAGGTCCTGAGTGGCGACCACAAACCGGACGATGCGGTAGAGGAAGGCCCTCCACTCGGTGGCCTAAGAATAAACGTCGCAGTACGAACGGCCTCAAGACCGTTCGTCGTGGCATTCTAAGGGGGAGGCCTATGTCCAGCAGTGTACTTCGAGAGGCTGATGATGATGATGGTCCACCGTAAGGGGCCTTCCTGCACTGCATGGTTTGGTTCGTGTACCATTTTGGGGTTGGCCATAATCACCACGCTTGGCAGACGTATTGGTGATCATCATTTATATCTCAATATACTTACAACTCCTTTATTATAAGGCAAGTCAGGAGTCCCCCTTGCAATGGCATCATTCCATGCCTGCTTATACGCACTCATAGCCAACTTCAGAGTGCTAGGAAGCTGTTCCACAACAAAGAACTGGCAAAGATACGCATTTCCCAGCACACTCCACGATACGCCATCTTTAGGATCCATGGAGACGGCTTCTTTGGCGTACTCCACGCTACGGAGGATGTTCTCTTTGGTTTCGTTGCTATTTGATGCTTCAACTTGCCGGAGCAGGATTGAGAGACTTCGTAACGTCACACGATGGCGTTGCTGTTTTTGGAAAGTTCTATTAGTGACTGGTTATTTCTTGGCCACAGGTCATTGACTAGCTTGAGATAGGACCTCGTGACCCATGGTGAAAGGTTTAAATGTGCCTCGTAGAGCCTCCTTATACATGCTATCAGTTTCCGATATTTTCTTCACAGTTTAAACAAATCCTATACTACTAATATTATAAATGTATATGGAGGGGTGGATGGACGGATGAGACTATTGGTGCATCACCGGGACTTGAACCCATGACCTTAGGATCGAAAGTCACTAGCCACTAAACCACCTCTGGTTTTCCCCAAAACTACTAAGTTTTGCAATAAACAGTACTTTATGCAAATTTAGTAGGTTATAGTATAACCTACTAAATTTGCATAAAGTACTGTTCCTCCCATTTTTGTTAGTATAACCGTTATACTAACAAAAATGGGAGGAAGAGGGGTTGTTAATTGACAATCCTTCCAAAGTTTTCCTTTCCAAGAGCTTTGTCTAAAATTTTAGCATAATATTCGAATCTCTCTTTACTCTTTCCTATGATATATTAATTATTTTGCTATCCTACTCTAACAGCTCAACGTGAACAAATTCTCAACAACCCGAGGTCACTCCGCAAAGCCTGCGAAGACCCCAGGAAGCTTCTGTGCTTCTGGACGGAGTTAGGCTGGCTAACTATCTAGCTAGTTTACTCTCACGCATAATAGACCATCTATAGTTTGAATGCGGAAAAGGGAGTTCTTTAACATTAACATTATATATTAATATAGAAAGTAGACTTTGGTAAATGAGGGAGTAGAATACCAATTTTCAATCTATTTATAATTCAGTCTCGTTTTAGTCAACTTTCAGTGTGGATTTAAAACAATTACAAGAATTGGCCTTCTGGTGCATGCAAGCGAATTGGTCTGAGACATTGTTACAGGGACATTCACTTAGATGATCCGCGTCAAATCAAGGCAAAGTTGTCCCCTAGTGAATCCAAGGTTTAAATCAAACAAAACTTACTCGTTTCAATGAGCCTTCAAGACATGCCTGAGATTCCTTAATATTCATATTCTTCCAATAACTCTCTCCCAGTTCGTTCCACGCTTCTATCAAACCAGGGTTTAGCTTCACAGCTTTACTAAAACACTCCAACGCCCTGGGGTCATACTCTACCACTACGTTGAAGCAGCGTCCTTTTAAGTAAAGGTATTTAGCCCGTAAGTTTACAGGAACATCAGATTCTGAAAATACATTCATCATCATAATCTTGTTACATCCACTGCTGAATAAATTTACCAAAGAACTAACAGGGTTTACCATTTGAAAGACTTCCTAGTCTAAAAGAGTATCTTTAGTATTTTTGTTTTTGACATTGTGAATATAAAGATTTTTTTTTTGTATTGTTGACATTTATGATTTATTGGGTATATATTTTTATGTACAGTTTTACCCAGTTTTTTTTTATGTACCTGCGCCGTAGACCAATTTCTATAGCGCGGGAACCTTCTTTCAACCAATAGCAATCGCGCGCTAAAATCTTGCGCTGTTATTGGTTTAATCGATTTTGCGGTAAAGTCGCGGCCGGTCGTGCGCCAACCTGTTCATCAGTCGACTCTGTCCGACAGTGTACGAATCATGTCAGCGGTACAGAGCTATACTATACGTTCGGCTACTGTCGGATATCAGTCTGCGCTTATCTGCGCAAACGAAAACAGCCGATCGGACTTATTTTCTGGGTAAAACTGTACTGGGATGGATATGCCACTGGGCTTATACCATTCATGTCAAGCGCGAAAGAGACACAAAACTCTTGCTCAATGCCCAGACAGGCAGATTACAAGAATTAAAGGAGACATATAAAAAACAAATTATGTTAAATTAGTTGTTGTAATTTGATGGTGGTTTTGGATAGATATACTTACTGCCTGTTATTGTTAATATTTGTATCTCAGACATGGGAAACGTGAGCCACCTAAATTAACTTAGTATATTTAAGAACTTTGTGTGTACCACATTTATGCAAATAAGGAATTATTATTATTATTCCTGGGCAAGGCCTCCCCAATTGAATATAATGGGGGATTTGCCATAATCACCATGCTTAGCAGGTGGATTTGTGACTGCAGCATTGGTTTTGAGTACTCTGATGGTTGCTACTGCCAATCCCCTGGTCACCTTAAGAACATCCACAGATGACGGAGGGGTCTATGTATAGGTCCGACACACCACAGTATTTTTACACCCTGTATTGTTAAATCTTTAAATGGTACACTATGGTTATCTCTCAACCAATTTTTTTGTAACCATGTTAAGTTCAATAATAATGTAATGTATCTTATCTAATCTTATTTATCCAAGAATTCGAAATTTCCTTACCTTATTTGCACAGGTGAATGCTGTAAAACTCTTTTACAATATCAAATGATGTACCTATCTGTTTACAATATAAATATGAGAAGTATACCCATGCTGCATTCAGTGCCTATGCCCGCTGCGGGACAAAAGAAATTTGTTCCGGGTCTGAGTGTTATGGTACCATGTTACTCGTAGTTCCTGATACCCACAACACAGGGAATCCTAGTATGGGATCAATATTACGTATGTGACTGTTGGGTGTTATGTTATTTGAAATGTTAGATTGTATTGAGAAATTACCGTCTAAAAGGTTGAAATTTTCTGACATCGTTGCCACCTTGGAACTTAGCAGCTTGTTCTTTTCTGGTGCCATCTCGAGTGGGTGATTTTCAAAGAAATAATCTCGGAACTTGTAAAGTCTTTCAACCTCATCCTAAAAAAATTGTGGCACTATTAGTAATTTTGATGAGCGATAGGTATTGAGTTTGAGACAGACATTTGATCTTGCAACAATTTTCAAATTATAATTGGCAAGTACAGAAATGAGCGCTTCTCAATATTTTTGTGATTAACACATTAGCTGAGGCCTATGATGTATTTTGGTAAGGAATTCAGTTACAATGAGTCTATAAGTAAACAGAAAAAGTCATCATTACCTCCAGCTGTTGAATAGCTTTTTCAAAATCGTGTATCGGGACTATCGGCTCCGCATCAGACATGGTGAGTGGCTTGCTTTATCAGAATTTACAAGCTTGGCAGACAAGCAGGAAGCATGGCACTTTCTTACTGATTATTATCTTTTCCTGCCGTCCGTGTATAATTTACACAAAAAAAGCATCAAAGAAAATTACAAAAACAGCAAAATACGACCGACTGCATTTATTTATTTTTGTTCCCACACCACAGACTACAGATAGTTACAAATTCGTCCAAGGTTACAGATGCCCAGCGTCACTCTTTAAGTGCTGCCAACTCAGAACTCAAAGAACTTTAGGAAGCTAGTTGTCATCAAAAAAAAGCCGATCATGGATCTAAACTAAAGGATCGTGGAGTAGATATTATTAGTACAGCTTATCACTTAAATACATAAAGGTGCAACTTCACTTGGTGTATATTCGCAAATTTTTGCGTTATTTATCCTAGGCAAAATCAACCATGACTCCATTTAGCATAGGTACAATGTTGTTTGCCTTAGCAAAATTCAATGCCGTCATTATATCAAGGTTACTCATGCTAGATACCTATTCTTATTGAATAAAAAATAACATTAGTGTTATAACCATAGATTTATAGTAAAGATACGCTTGACAGACAAAACAATAAAGCAATGTCTCCTTATAGCAAAATCAGCGCCATCTCTCGGATTACATTATAACTGCGTTGAAATGAACACAAAAACCCGAACGCCATAACCTTCTTGCTTATTGGGAGTCCGGTTATTTACAACCAAGAAACTCGCACGCGTATCAATTTTAACATCCTTACAAAGTTATAGCGTTTTGCTTGTATGGCGTCTCTTTATTGAATTGGAGAGCGATTTACCAAAGAAATAAAATTGTTTTCTGTAATTAGGGAAAGTTCAACATACAAAATTTTGCCATACCGATGATAAGAAATGCCATATTTTTTTAAGCTATATTTTGCAACGTTGTTTCTGCAGCCTTTCACCACTCAATACGGCATTTAGCCGAAACGATCGCGCGCGGTGTACGTCACCGACTGATTATCGTGGTGTCAGTCAACTGATTTTTGACACCGGTTTATTTGGTGGTTATCTAGCGAGCGTCCGCCGCTCAGAATAAATGTTAGTCGTTATTCTGAGGTCCGCTGTGTCCTTAGTGTATGTCTATGGTAATAACCCTCTATTAGCATAAATTTTTGTGTTATTCTATAACTTTTAGACGGCAACACTACCCAGTACAAAGAGAATATAAATCACAGAGACCGCCCCGTACAATATAAATAATATTCGGTCCGGTTGGTCAGACCGTAATATTGTTCTATTTCTATGGTCAGACCCACAGATTTATAACTTTATAAGTATAGTACCACAGACTAAGAAGAGTACTACGCACAGCTAGTAGGATGTGCTACTTACTTTACTACCTACGTATCGTATAGTACTAATATTAATAAAGTAGTCAGACAGGCCGGAAAGTAAAAATGAGGTAAAATTTAAAATCATGGTAAAACGTAACGTCAAAGAGGATGCAATTACTATAAGAGACACATATATAATTACTATATATAATTACTATAATTATATAAGAGACGGGACATAGAGTAAAATAAATTACTGTCGTCAAAACAGGACTACCGCAATAAGCCAACATGACGGACGATTGACAAAACAATCAGTTCTACCAACATACAAAAATGGAATAGTGATGTGCAGCCAGTATTTATCGATATTGATGAATGACCTTACCTGCAGTTTAGTATTAATATTTTTTTATTATTATTTTCACCAAATTTGTTTTGGCACCACTAAAACAAAACCAGTGGCACAAGGTCAATTTTATTGGATTTGTGTACAGTAAAAACGCCATAAAGTAAAACATAACATTTATTTTCGGCATTTACCAGGCAGTCTTGGCACTAAAGAGCGATCTCTTCCAGACAACCTTAGGCTCCCCCATAACATTTAGGTTATAAGCATCTTAATTGTACATGTGCTACAATCAGTGTCTAGTGTTTCATCGTGGCAGTCTATGGGGGAGGCCTATGTCCAGCAGTTCTTTGCAGACTTCTTTGGGTTTATGATGAAAGATTTTGTAATTTCACCAATTTTTTACACCTAAAAAATAAAAGCATCGATTATCGATATTTATAATTGTAGATATCGTTCACCACACTATCATTCAGAATCAAAATTATTATTGCTTGGGATTATGATATTTTTAGGAATCTATGATATTTTGGCCCAAGAAGAAGTAGGTATAGGACTGATAATTTATCTAATAACCTAGGTAGGTACTAACCGGACTTCATCCAGAGGAAATCTGGCCATAAAAAAGTTTTGTGCCGTTTTTTCTATCTGATTGTAAGCCGCATATTTCACAATTTATGTACTTCATATTCACAGAAATTAATTAGGTTTCAGAAGCAAGCAACACACAAACGTATTCTAGCATTAATAGACCGCAATAATAAAATATTTTGCAATTTTATCTAAGAGAAACAGAGAAACAAACTGACAATGTGAGAATGTAACTGACTGGTCATCAAAGAACGAGAAAGATAGAGGAAGTGAGTGAGATGAAAATGACACCATTGTCACCACCATTAAAATTCTACCCCGTTTCATACAATCTTTTTTTTTTCTTTTAGTTACGACAGACTGCGTAACGTATAGACCGTGCGTGAGTAATGTTGATTTCTCTATTTTCATTACCTACAAAATTTAAAAATCATTACACAGATTACTCTCGAGGTCCGAGTGCGGACTGCCTGTGCCTGCCTGAGCCTTGAGTCCTTTTTGAGCCTTCCTTAAGAGAACTTGACTCAGTTACATACTCGATCCTAGCCACAAATCAACAATCTCAGTGTGGTATGGGTGGTTTATAAAAAGCCGGTGAGTAGGTACCTACAAAAGTATGGTAGTTATATTTTTAAATTTTTAATTAAGTAGTATGTACCTAATAAAATATTACTATGTATATTTTCCAGTGCAACTAGGCATGGCGTATTATGAAGATATAGCGATCATGCCAAATAACTTCTTGAAATGTATACTGTGTGATGAAATTATGGAAAACAATGACCGTTTGATAGAACCCCACATAGACAGCAGCCAGCACAGAGAGCATTACATGAGAAGATTAATGTCACGTAACAGTATAATAATAAGAATTACAGAACCATTCTGCCAGTTATGCAATCATGATCTCAAGATCGCAGAGTTAACCCATCATGTGCAAAGCGCACTTCATTGCAAAAACCTTTCAAGTCTAATAGAACTTATTGAGAAAGATGGAAAGTTTATTCAAATTTCTGACAAAAACAACTGCATTCATTGCTGTATCTGCAACAGTCAAATCAATTTTACTCTAGAATTAGTAAAAAGTCACTTAGAATCAGCAAAACATAAACGAGCAAGAGCAATGGTACTTCAGCCATTGAACGGCATATTTTCTGTCGAAGGGAATGATGATTACTTGTGGTGTAAACTCTGCCAAATCTTCTTCGATAACTATGTTGAATTAATATTTCAACACATAGAAGAGTCCGAACATGCTAAGACTATGCGTAAAATATTGAGGCTGATAGACGGAGAAAATATAACCATAGACAATTACTTACAGAGCCCCAAACAAGATAAGGCATTCTGTAAAAAATGCAGTATTGAAGTACCATGCAATGTGGATAATCTGCAAAGGCATATCAATGGGAAAAAACATGATACGGATATCAAAAGTACCTGATCAATATCTATCAAACCGCACAATTAAATTTACTTAATTTATTATTTTGTATAACGTTGTTAAAAAAATATTTTTTAATAAAAATAATATTTAAAAATTATTTTAAAAAATTAAATCAAATCAAGATGCAGATTATAATTAAGAATATAATGGGTTACAATAAATTTATTTAAATGAATATTAATTTGTAAAAATTAATTGAAGGTGGATTTAAATGTAATTTAATTTAATATATTAAAATGATTAAAAATTAAAGTATGTACATATTGCCCGTCACTTTCATATATAAAATTGAAATAAGTCGTAACAAAGTAGAGGTACTGGAAAGTGTTACGAAATATTAATTTCGTAAAGAAAGCTGCACAGTTCTAACATAAAACTAATAGTAGAACTAGGTGGACAATGCCAAAAGTCATTACCGGATAGACTTAAATGGCAATTTACACGGCTGACAAGATCCGTGGCGTAGCGGGCGAGTAGCCGGCTGAGACGCAAGAGGTGCGGGTTCAATTCCCGCTGCGGGACAAATGTTTTCATTATCTGCAAATATTTGTTCCGGGTCTGGGTGTTGTGGTACCATGGTACTCATAGTTGCTGATACCATCGACACAGGGCATCCTAGTGTGGAATCAGAGGACCAATAATAAAGTTATTTTAAAACTACACTGAAAGTTGTCCGAATCGAGACTGAATTGTAAATTGATTAATTAAATTAAATAATTTAATTGTCCCTCATAAATAACAATTTAGTCTACTTTCAATTCATGGTGACCACCATTAGAGTAGGATAGTAATATATATAATTGGAGAGAGTAAAGAGAGACTCCATCTACTTATGCTAAAATTAACGAAAAAGCTTTGAATCGTTCAAGTTTCGGTCACATTTCGATATAATCACATTACAGTGTTGTATTTTATGTCAGGAGAATAGAAATCGACACAAGATCGAAACATGATCCGAACTCTATTTTAACTATTTTTTAGTTAGTGAATTGGGCCTCAGTCTTAGTATGTGACTGTTGGGTGTTATTATATTGTCTTATCCAGGAACGGTGTCTGTAGCTTTGTTTAAGTATAATTATGTAGGTATTGAAGTACCTACCTAATAAACAGTTTGCTTAAATGAGATTTTATTAGAGTTTATAATCATTGCTGTGCTGTGGTGTGTCCGGCTTAAGAATAGATCCCTCCGTCTTCTCCGTTGGATGTCGTAAAAGCCGACTAAGGGATTACACCAGGGGATGGGCAGCAGCATCCACCTGAGTAGATACTCAATACCAATACTGCAATCACTAATCCGCCTGCCAAGCGTGGTAATATAGCAATTCCTCCCATTGCCTTTTATGGGGAGATTAGATTATTTTTCAAAAACTAGGTAATTTTACCACTATTATTATATATATTTATTTATGTTGTACTGCAAAAAAGTAACAAACGACCGATAATAATTACAATTTTTATTTAAAAATAATATTTTTGGTCTATTATTTTATTTTTAAACGTACCTATAGAGATTTATATATTTTTTTAAATATAAATAATCAAATACAAAATCAATTATATAAATACCTGCGATGATTATATAGAAATCTATATACATAATAGGTATAATTATGGACTCTTGGTTGCGTACTAGTTAAGTACGTTATTTTAACTGTAATGCCGAGATAAATAGACGTTTCTTAGCACAAGCTTAGCACGTACTAATGCTTAGACCTGTTTCTGTCACTGTCACACAAATGTTAAAACACGCGTATGAGAGAGACAGGAACGATTTCAAAGTAAGACTTGGACTTGGTCACCGTGAAGTACGTTCTTTATCTGGACCTTAGATTCACTATGCACTAGTTGACAGACAGACCCAAGGCTTAAGGTGGAACGTTTCGCAAGTGGCGCGAACTTCAAATTTTATTGTGTTTTTTGCACATTACAGCTTATCAACACTTCTTGAGATAGCGAACACTAGTTTTGCGGAAATCAGGAGGCCTTACACACATATTTTAATTGAAAACATCTCATAAATATCATTAGTTCAGCTACGAATGTCAACGAACCAAAATAACAATATACAAATCATTAATTGACATTCGTAGCTAAACTAATGATATTTATAAGTTACTATTAATTAAAACAAGTGTTTTAATTAATAGTAATAATAGTATCTCAAGAAGTGTTGATAAGCTGTAATCTGCAAAAAAGACATTAAAATTTTAATTTCGCGCCACTTGTGAAACGTTTCACCTTACGTATGCCCTATTGATCAAATGGGTAATCGTCTTCGTCCTCTTCGTCCTCTTCGTCCTCTTCTTCATCTTCCTGGATAACCGTCAAACAGTCGTCTGTTGGGCTCCTTGGCGACCGTGGCGCCATCTGGTTTTGCGAACTTGAACGTGATTCAGGGGCCGAAGTGCCGCGATTGCATTCTGGAGTATCGTCCCCTCTCGATTTTATCCGTTCTTCATCAAGACTGATGACTTGTATCAAATCATTGGCGTAGCAGTCGATTTGTGTCATTAAATCCGAAAGGTGGTTCTGTAAAGAACTGAACAGCCCATTTTAATTGAAGAATGAATTCGTTAAATACTAGTATACCAATTCGTTAAATGAGCCATTAAATGGAAAGGCCTTAGCCTGACACACCCTGCATGAAAAGGTAAAACTAAAAAAAACAGGCGACTCAATTCAAGCTAATATTTGTTGATAAATTAATACACACACACCCACACTTATACTCTTAAGATATACTTTTCTACTCGTGTATAGATTAATTTTTTTATTGTTATCGTTCTCTTACTGTTATTGTAGGTATCATGTTTTATTTCCAAAATAAATATATGTATATTTGATTTGAATGTCTATAAAAATTCCAGTTAGTTAGACCCTTTTTTAGGGTTCAACTCCTGGGACACTGAACTGGGTAAAATAATATTGAGTATTTCGTTCAGACCCCTGTAGGTTAATAGTTGGTTACGTCCCAGCAGTTCAGTTAGGGGTGTAAAATAGTTAGTATTTTTTGACGTATTGGTAAAAAAATTATAATGTTATGTAGGTATGTACTAACGTAATCCTTTCCAGATTGACCCTGAGCTGTTTGCTGAAACTCCTCATTCTCCCAAGCTCATCAATCAGATTCCTGTTAACGTTGTCCTTGGTCAGCTCCCTGGCTGGCCTGAGGAGTCGGTCCGTTCTCCTGGCTTCCACTAGCCTTTCTTGGTCCATCGTTTCTATGAGGTTCCGTTCCGTGGTTTCCAATTCCTCTTCCAAGGACTTGTAATCTCTTAATGCCTGGAAAAGTGTAGTGTTACCTACCCCCATAATCATAATCATTTATTAAACCTATTTTAGTTAAAATAACTTTTGTTTTGTTCTGTATGATGTAAAATTACATTGGTAGGTACGCCAAAACGCAAAAAAAAGACAAAAGCTTTCCCAACAATGGGGTTTTTGGGAAAATTCTAAAGTGTTCCCAGAAACCCCGCGCTGGCATGGTAGTGGAGACTTCCAAGGATCATTCAATGTTGTCCCATCTCCCTCAACGACCAGAGGCATCAAGTAGTACTAAAAGCACTTTTTGTATACATAATATTATTAGCAGCTTCGCCAAAAGTTCTCAGTTGTAGAGTCTGTTCAGAAAGAGAGCCGTCGTGGCCAAATTGTGAACTACATTATTACAACCATAAATATTAGGAGCTGGTTTCTTTCTGTCGGCATTTTGAATCATAAACTAAAGAAATAGTAACAGTTTTAATAGGATCAAAACGGCTATTGTATTGCCCGCTAAACAAAAAAGGTAATAAAGCACAGCTGCGCCCTCAAATCCAACGATGGGTCTCTTACTGAACAAACTTTTTATCATTTTCCAGACACAGTAGATAGAAAAGTCTGAAACGAGTGTCTTTTGGGCTTACTACCAATGTTTACTGATAGGTACCTAATTTATGACGTCATTCATCACGATGACGTGATGTTAAAGGCTCATGGAACCTTTGAAATAGTCTTTGAACCCACCTCCTCTTTTTGCCAATGGAGGTCTTGCAGTTTTATTTTGTTTGTATGCAGCCGTCTTCTCAACGCAGAGTCCACTCTTGCCGCGTAAGCTTGAGCCGCTATGGAAAGATGCACTCTTGCTCCTCGCACCTAGAATATCGTAATAAGGCTATGAGATCCAGACCTGGAACAAATATTTGCAGATCGTACAAATATTTGTCCCGCAGCGAGAATCAAACTGCAACCTCTCGCATCTCAGCCGGCTTCGTCGCGCCACAGAGATCGTCGAAGTGCCAAGTAAAAGTGGTGGCGGTCGTGCAGTTGTTAGACTAGCCGTACTCTAATAACTTATTACCTAATAAGGTCCTTTTTGTAAGTAACATTTACATTATAATTGTAGCCTAAAATAAATAAGTTATTAAGTATTACTATGGAGTTGAGGATCAAAAGGCTTTAACTTCAAAATTGGTTCTCACCTGTTGCCGGTTGATGATAGAATTGCTCAAAGCTCGAAGACCAGCCCTCTTCAAAAACAAGCATCGATTTTCCCATCGACTTAATGGTGTACCTCTGAAATCAAAGTATTCGATTTCTACTTCAACATTAGATATTTTATAGGGCTGTCGGGCTGGTGCTGTGGCATTTCACCACACTGGTTTTTTTGTCATTAGACACAAGGTCTTTTTCAGGGCCACCATATACCTTAACCAAGAAAGTACCAATGACAACACCGGACGAACATCATATAACGATGTCGTTATACAAACCCTTTCCTGTCACTTTCCTCTCTTTTCTTTATCAGCCTGTTTACGTCACTGCTGGACGAAGCCTCCCCCATTGAATACAATGGGGGGATATGCCATAATCCCCACGCTCAGGCGGATTGGTGATCACTGTATTGGTACTGAGACGGATGCTGCTGCCCATCCCCTGATGCAATCCCTTAGTCGGCTTTTACGACATACACGTGAGGAGAAGGAGGGGTCTATTCTTAGGCCGGACATACCACGGCACCACTATCCTCTCTACCATGTGCCAAAGCAACAGCCGGGAACTGTAAGTACGTACTCTATGCAATTCTACCTTTTCTTTTTCCGTTTACCCCCTTCTAGCTTAGAGGAGTTCAAGTTGATACTGGCACAGCTCTCTTCAACCGAAAGTGCTTGGTTTTTGTGGATGACATCAGTCTCTATTCGCTTCTTGGTCTTCTGCAAAGAGCTTAGCTGATTCTCCAGTTGAAGTACCAACTTGCTGAATTTCTTCTTCTGATCGCGCAGGAAATTGTATTCCTGAAAACAAGACACGTGTTATTAAAGACACGTAGTCCTGCCCCCCTTGTTCCTTAACTGAAAGTCACTCGGTGACTAACGTTTGACAAGTAAAATTACCATCAATTGCTAAGGGTATTTCGGGAATTTTATTATATATTATTTTATTTCCGAAATTCCCTGTAGCTTGAGCTTGCAAAGGGGGTGTCTAAAGGGGGTTTCGGGAATATCCCGTGTAAAACACCTCATCACTGGAAGCTACTGTGCCTGGGCAGAAGGTAAGCTCAGTACAACAAGCGGTAACAGGCGCATGCGCACATTTAGGTAGACGCATATATATTTTGTGGCCTATGCGCCATTCGCAGAAACATTAATACTTTTCCACGAAAAGCACCTTGTGAAAATAATGGTAGGTGCTCTTGGTGAGATTGCATTGGTGCTATTCAGGTAGGTGCTCTTCCGATTCTGATTGACGGTGCATTTCGTGGAATACCTCTAGGATTCGTTCTAGACTAGACTCCATATTCTAGAAATCTAGAGTATGGCTGTTTGTCTGGTAGTAGAGGTTTTAAAGGCATCAAGCCTATCAATTGTCTGGATATGGGCCTATCTCGCAAAAAGTCAATATACTGGTCCCTTGCGGATTTCACATGCCTTCGAGTTTTAGGGGTCCGAGTCCGACAAGGAATCCTAAAAGATCGTTCGGACTCCCTTTGGCCGCTTTGACAACTAAGTTTCGCAACTACTTGTAAAATAATTAGTAAGTCTTCTTTCTTGGCAGCTGGTGGGATCTACATACGTAGGTAGGTACATGAAAAGAGCGGATGTTTTATAGTGCACCCCTTGTGATCGTTAAAAAATCTTTTTAAATGAAGTATTATTTTCCTAAACCATATTTCCACCACTAAGTACTTTGATTATTTTAAAACTATAGTGAAAGTTAATCGAATCGAGATTGTTTGTAGGGAAAAGTGGCTGAAACTCAAAACGGGCTTTGACGATTTCGAAATAATTTACCGATCGGAACTTACAGGGCGCAAGTCTCGTTCGCACTTTTTAGTAGTCTACCTGAAAAATAGCCTGTTCCACGGCATCAGTAACGGGGCACAGAGCACCGGGTCGGCTTCCCACCTCCGATTTCCCGACGATTTCATTCTGAACTCTTTCCCCCACCACACGAAGAGCATTATGCTCGTACTTCAGCGAGGCGATGGCTTCTTCTAATCGCTTAGCAAGATCCTCGAGGACCCATCGCCAAGATGCTATGTCTGATATCCTGGAAATTTTAAGTTAGGTTGGGAAGAAATCTAGGGATAACAAAATATAACTAACACCAAACAGTCATAAACGTAGTCATGATCCCACACTAGGATTCCCTGTGTCGTGGGTATCAGGAACTGCATGTACCATGGCACCATAACACCTTGACCCGGAACAAATATTTGCAGATCATACAAACATTTGTCCCGCAGCGGGAATCGAACCCGCAACCTCTCGCATCTCAGCCGGCTACTCGCCCGCCCTGCGACACAGAGGTCGTCACACTCACACATACGAAGGGCGGCCTTATCGCTGAGAGCTTCGAGGCAACCTTTTATCTACTTACAGTTATAGCATTATGGTATAATAGGTGTAAATTGTGCTAATAGGTGCCGTGGTATCTGACCTAAAAATAGATCCCTCAATCTCCTCCAGTGGATGTAGTAAAAGCCTTATTAAGGAATTACGCCAGTCAATTGGGCAGCAGCATCCATCTGAGTACATAACACGAATCTGCGATCACCAATCCGCCTGCCAAGCGTGGTGATTATGGCAAATGCCATAATTTCAAATTGAAATTGAATTATATTCAATCGGATTGTCCACAAGGTCTCGTCCAGCAATAGACATAGGTAACAGGCTGATAATGGTAACTCTATGGCTCGACTATCTTCATTAAACTCTGTAAACCATCTTGCTGTTTCCATAATCATCGCCTGGCCTACCCGCTACCTAGCTGAGCACCTAGGACACTGCATCAGCAGGCCTCAGGAAAGCGTTTAAATAGCTTCAGTATGAACTTAGGTAGGTACCTTTCTTGTAAGCACTTCTTAAAATGATACTCATTATTTTCTCGCGCAAAGTTGTTGAGCATCACGAGCTCCTGAGTCTCTGTCATCCGTTCCACCACCTTGGTGCTCAGTCTATCATTCCGTTCCCTTAGATTCCCACACGAGCAACCAATGTAGCTATCGTCAGCATCCATCGCAGAGGTAAAATTAATGTAAAAAAAGATAAATAAAACGATGGTAATATAAACAATGATACTTATAACAAAAAAGTTTACAGCACGAGTTTGACAATGTTTATTAATAACAGACTTAGTACGTCGTGATTACATTCTCTTTGGACATAATATGTTGGGTAAGTAGATTCCTTGCATGCGCCTGTCTAATCGAGGTCTAGTCAAGGAACTTTTAGCATGGAAGTAATAAGTACTAGTTGTACGTAGTACTTATTACTTCCATGACTTTTAGCCATAAAAGTTGGATATAAGTTCCTTGGGTCTAGTTTTGTATCATCTGTTCATTCAACGACCGCGACCATTGATTTAGATAAGTAGGTTGGTGCAAAGTTATAAAACCTTGGTAGAGCCATGGACTTAATATCCAATCAAAGTCCATGGGTAGAGCATCGAACGCGTCACGCGTTACGTCAAAGCTTGGCCTACCTGCCAGCTCGATTCATGCACCGTCCGCTAGATAGAGCTTATGTAAATCCTAGAAGCCAAAGGTCCATACCATCATCATCATCATCATCAGCAGCTTTTAGACGTCCACTGTTGGACAAGGCCTCCCCCCAACCTCCCCCCATAGAATGCAATGGGGTGAGGGGATTTGCAATAATTACCACGCTTGGCAGGCGGATTGGTGTTGAGTACTCAGGTGGATGATGCTGCCCTGCCCCTGTCTTGGTGTTATTCCCCCCATTTCATTCTATCAGGAGTGGCCTCGTCCATTAGTGGAGTCATTGGTGTTAAACTGTGGGAAACGCCTTCCACTCTTCTCCATTTTTTATTCGATGGGAGAAGTTTGAAATGGAAAATTCACGTGTAGAATAAAATAATAATTAGGATAAATCCAATTTTATTTCAATAAAGAAAAGATATTTTGAAGACACGATATTCCTATAGATCTTTTTAATCAGTCCATTATTGCTTTGAGTGTTTCCTTAAAAACAATAAAAGCCGGTCTCAAGATGACAAAGTACACGAGTTCCGCCACGCTGATAATGCTGAAGCCCAGAAATAGGCTTAGAAGACCACCAATTGCACCTAGAAATAAGTTTTTTGTTGAAAAAAATATTTTTCAAAACAAGCTTTTATTAAGCTGACCAAAATGAGCCCAAACATTGCCAGGCTACTATTAATCATCGAGGAGTTCCATTGTTCACCTTCCATCTCTATCATCAGATCAGCTCGCCATCACCATAATATTGTATTGTCATCTGAACTTGACAGGTATGAAAAATTTCAGCTCAATCGGTTGGGGAACTGGTTCAAAATTCAGTTTCAAGATTTGACCTAGTATACAAGCTTGTAAAAACATAAGGTATCTTTAAGTACGTACTACTACGTACTTTATACCATTACAAAAGTTACAAAATTTGTTGTACAGTACTACGTATCATAACATATGTAGTTTAATAGGGTTCCGTGCCCAACGGGTGCCAAACGGGGCTCTATTAAACCTACCCGCGCCGTGGTCGTCTATCTGGACCATGTCGCAGAGGTATATCTCGGCAGCCGTAAGAGGTAGCCAGTTGAAATTGAAGTTGCTCAGATATGCAAATAATAAAAATGCAAAAAACAAATTCCAAGGGGGTGACCCGTACAAGAGTTCTTCAACACAGGAATAAAACCGACAGTGTGTTCTAATCTTAGAATAAGGACCATCCTTATCCTAAGGTTCTAATTTACTAGTAGCGACATCTAGTCTAGAGTTGAGTAAACATCGAAAGCCTTCGCATGAGAAGGCGCGTGTTTGGTTTATTTTTATTTGTTTAAATGGGACTGAGCTGACGTGTTATTTGACCTCGGAGCATTGGTTCAAACTTGTCAAATTTCCTCATAATGTTTTCTGCTATGGTAAATATGCACAAACATAGGAACTTACATCCATTTGCCCCACTATGAAAGTTCAGTCTCGACCCGCAAAACATATTGGTGTATTACCAAAAACGAACCTCGACTTGCAGTGAATGAATGGAAAATAAATTAATATCTCACCAGCAAAATAATATTTATCATACTGCGCATGACGGTGCTGACCAAGGAAGATGTCATCGTAGAAGTGAACGTTTATTTGTGTCACCTCACCCCTGAAAAAAAAAACAAAATTCGAACCTCTACATCATCGTGGCGTAGCACCTTGCTACGCCACGTAGCTTCATGCTATATTCGTTCGTTGGTATAATATCTTAGCTGCTAGATTGGTTGTACCATCGGCTGACGGTTGTATCTGAAGACAAGATGTATGTGTACCTACTAAGTGTAATTTAAACTGACTTATCATCATCATCATCATCATCAGCCGTTAGACATCCACTGTTAAACGAGTTCTCCCCAATGAACAACTTTCTCATAATCACCACTCGTGGCAGGTGGATTGATGATCGCAGTATTGGTTTTAAGCACTCAGGTGGATGCTGCCGCCTATTCTTGGTAGACTTTTACCCTTCGTCGGCTTTTACGACATCCACGGGAGAAGATGGAGGGGTCTATTCTTAGGCCGGACACCACGGCCGACTTATGAATCCTATCCTATCCTATCCTTTCTTACTAATAATTTATAATAGAATTCCACGCCGGCTGAGCTAATAGAGGTTCCGCGCGGGCGGAGTCGCGAGCAAATGCTAGTGTTATATAATTTATGTTTTGACGTATATTTTTCAATATAAATAAAAGATTCTGACTCCGATGATTCACAGGGTTGAGCTACAATGTTAGTGTGTGTACTGAAGGTACTGCGGTGCTGTGATCATATTTAATATGGGAAGGTGTTTGTGACATTGTAAAAATGTGTATTCACCGTTACCACACTTATTTGTAAATCACTTACAAGAAATAAATTATTGACTGATTGATGCGATTACTCGCGGTGCAGAGGGATAAGTATAAGTTTTTTGCAAACAATAATTGACACGGACGTATGGTGTACTGTTACAAGGATTTTGTGTGGCGACACAAAACACGATAAGCGCCCCAAGCGTACACTCTGTGAGCCTCATTTTCCATACAAAAACCCGTGTTACATTACACCATACGTTACGGGGGGGGGGGGGGGGGGTTTGTGTCCATGCTTTAATAGTTGCACTGCCTAGCTTGCACTCTTTGCTTTTCTAGTGTCTCTAGTTTAGTTGCTTGCCTAGTATAGATACAAGCCTGCTTTACTTGGCTCCTCAAGACAAGTAAGGTGCGAATGGTCTTAGGGGAGAGAGACACATTAGTTGCCCAGATCCCTCAACGCCACTTTGGTTAATGAGCTGAAACGACGTCAAATAGAGGGCACGCTGTACCCGCCTGGTGTGTCGGTCATTGCTCCGGCCGTCGGTGCGGTTATGTCACGACCCTCGTTAGTCGAGGTGGAGCCCTCTCCTCTAGCGGCGGCGAGTCGATCTACTCCAGAGCGCCTGACACATCTGGTGGATTTTGGCGTCGAAGGACAGACCGGCGCGCCGCTGCACGAGGCTGGGCGGCCTCAGTCGACTAACCCCTGTGAGAAAGAGCCAGAGGTGCCAAGGAAAGAGACTGAGAAGAAGCCAAGCTCCCATAGTCCGGAGGCCTTCTCCGAGCCAAGACCTGATAAAGGGAAGGGCATAGAAAAGGGTTGAAAGGGCGAGGGACACGGCTACAACCCGGTCACTGACCAGGGCACCCCCTGCAGGTCAGATAGTGGCTGCACTCGTAGTGCCAAGCGGCAGAGGAGCTCGGACTTTGTGTCACCTTCGTCTGCGGCAGCGGACAAGAAGGTGTGCTTAGAAGGCAGCTCCTCCACTGTACGTGCTCCTTGTTCAGACCACAAAAAAGAAAAGGTAGGGAGTGATGCCATAGGAAGAATGTCGTACGCTGGAGTTGCCAGATCCCACTTAAGGGTGGTGATCATGGATAAGTCTGGCGTGCACATGGATGACCTCCGCGCCACTACGCCCAGATGCACACTGGAGCAGCAAACTGTGGAGTACTACCTACAAAACCGCCACAATCGGGAGTGCGCCACGCCGGGTTTCACTTCGATGCCTAGGCTGGCTCACGGAGGCTTGAGGGTGGAGGCTAGTGATGACTTCTCATTAGGGTGGCTAACCTCCATCGCTGAGAAACTTCCTGGCCTATGGACAGGCTTCGAGGGTTACAGGGTAGTATCTGAACATGAGCTGCCCCGGTACCACAAAGGAGTAGTGAATATTCCAGATTTTGAGGGTGACGGGGAGTCCATTAGGGACTTCCTAGCGTTCTATAACAGGAAACTAGATCTAAAAATTGAGACCTGGCCGATCTTTGCCCACCGGTCTCAAAAAGTCGAGGAGACCACAAATAACGTCATGGTCTTGGGGGTTCCCGTAGAGGAGTACGAGACCTTAAGAGATATGATTTTAGACTCTCGTATAAGATGGCGACAGTGTACGTACTGGTTCGCAAGTCCAGATCAAGGGACGTCAAGATCCCGCTCGTTGCGCCCGCCTTGGAGGCACCCTGCGCAAGTAGTGGTGAACCTAGGGTGGAGGCTTCGAGTGCCTCTGACGTTCCTGACCAAGAGGTAGGTGAAGGAGAGTTCTCTCAGGACGAGATAGACATGCTTCTGAGCGACGGTGGGGGGAATATTGCGGGAGGCATTTCTGGCCTCAATATTCTTTCACCGGTGCCGCTCATGGACGTTGAGCTGGCTATTGCGTCCCCTGAGAGCTCTCAGTCACAACAATAGGAAGGTCGGTAACGACCATCCTACATCCCCCTAAAACTTCCACCACCCCCCACTATACGTCATCATGATGTTCAATAAGGGATCTCGGGTAAACAAACAGAATTCCAATACTCCAGGCCTTCCTGGGTCTGAGAAAATAGATAGCTTAGATATCATAAGTAGCAAGATTGATATCATTCAGGCCAACATCCAACACAGCATCACTGGATTCGCTGCCCTAAGAAGAACCCTAGAAGAGCAACCTAACACTATAGCACTGGTCTAGGAACCCTACATTGTCCGCGGGAAGGTTGGTTTTAATGCCCTCAGGGGAAATGTTTTCATTCCACCAGTACAAAACAGAACGCGAACGTTAATCTACGTACCGAACACCCTCAAAGCATCACTGGTAACGCATCTATGTACGGATGACCTCACCGTGGTGAAAATCGAAACAGGACTAGAAGGTAAGCTCAACAACATACTTATAGCCTCAGCGTACCTCGATGGTGGGGCTGAAGTACCTCCTCATGAGCTTGAGGAGCTGCTTCTCCACTGTAATACACATAAAATAGAATGCATTGTGGGCTGTGATGCGAATGCTCACAGTACCGTTTGGGGTTGTCCAGACACGAACGAAAGAGGTAAAGACCTGCTGGACTTTGTTCTGAGATTCAACCTCAGCATTCTAAATAGAGGATCGGAGCCCACTTTTGTTACATCCTGGGCCCGGACCATAGTAGATATAACAATTACATATAGAGTTCGAATGCGGAAAAGGGAGTTCTTTAACATTAACATAACAATTACCACCGGCACTATTGCGGATTGTATCAATGACTGGCACGTAGCTACAAACGAGGTTTCGTGTGCTGATCACAGGCGGATTAGATTCAGCCTGGAGACAGGTGCAATCAAACCTCGCACTTTCCGTAACCCTAAGAGAACTAACACAACTCTCTTTGTGGAAACTTTGGATAGGGCTATAAGCAAGCTAGCGGGAATCGTACCCTCAGCTAAGCTTACGCCATCAGAAATAGACAAGACACTCACAGCACTGGTCAGTAGCATCAAGACCAGTTACGAACGATCGTGTCCACTTTCAACAGAAAGCAATGAGATTGCTCATCGTAAAGATAAATGGTGGAACAAGGACCTCACAAAACTAAGAAAGAAGGTAAGACATCACTTTAACAGGGCGATGAACACCAACAATGAAGAAGACTGGAAAGACTACAGAGTAGTGAGACAGAAACTTAAGCACGAAATAGGGCGCAGCCGTAATAGCTCGTGGAGAAAATATAGCAGCAACATTGCATCTCAAAGCGAAACGGCTCGCCTGAACAAACTACTATCAAAGGACAAAAAGATTATATTAGGCACACTCAAAAAGCCGGATGGTTCAAACACGACAACAGAGAGAGAACAATTCGAACTTCTGCTGAAAACGCACTTTCCGGATTGCACTTTGAGCGATAACACCAGTTGGGAGACTGGACCCCAAAAAGGTGATTGGGAATTGGCCGATTCTATTGTGTCGGAAGAGGCACTAGTTTGGGCAGTGAGAACCTTTCAACCCTACAAAGCAGCTGGTAACGACGGTATCTTTCCGGCCCTTATACAATGGAATCTCACAAAAATTGAGGCCGCGCTAACTGCCATTTTCAGGAGTTGCATTGCCTGGAAATATATCCCACACTCATGGAGGGAGGTAAAAGTAATCTTTCTTCCAAAGCCTGGTAAGTCTGACTACACTCAGCCAAAATCGTTCAGGCCAATCAGCCTGAGCTCTTTCCTATTAAAAACCTTAGAAAGACTTTGTGACAGGCATATACGTAGCGGGCCACTAGTCGAAAATCCGGTAAACAAAAATCAGCACGCCTATCAATCAGGTAAATCTACCGAAACAGCTCTTCATCAAGTGGTTCACAAGATTGAAGGCGCACTAGAGAGCAAACAATCATGTTTAGTTACATTTATAGACATCGAGGGCGCTTTTGACAAAACTACCTTTCCAAGCATCGAAAAAGGCTTGAGGAACCAAGGTGTTAACGATAACCTAAATGAATGGATAACACAAATGCTCTCAAACCGGGCAGCCCTCATAGAAAGTTCAGAAGTTACACGATGCTTGGTAACCAAAGGCTGCCCACAAGGGGGAGTACTCTCTCCACTACTGTGGGTGCTAGTTGCCAACGAACTTTTAGAATCCCTTAATAAAGACGGCATACTCAATATCGGATATGCCGATGACCTAGCCATAATGATATCAGGGCTATTTGAGTCCACCCTATGCGAAAAGATGCAGAGAGCACTTCGCATCGTGGAATCGTGGTGCCGTAAACACAGTTTATCTGTCAACCCCAACAAAACAGAACTAGTACTTTTTACCCGTAAGTTGAAGCTGCCAAAGCTGGAACTTCCATCTTTATTTGGTACGAGACTGACTCTCAGTAAAGAGGGCAAATATCTTGGAATTTGGTTAGACAGCAAACTCATCTGGGGTAAACAGCTTGAACATGTAACAACAAAAGCCACCAACGTACTGTGGCAGTGTAGACGGGCCGTCGGCAAAGACTGGGGCTTAAAACCTAAGCTTTGTCTGTGGATGTATACAGTCATGGTCCGACCCGTGCTTTCCTATGGCGCCGTGGTGTGGTGGCTAAGGACAAACCTGGTTACAGCGATGAACAGACTGCAACAGGTCCAAAGGCTAGCCTGCTCTCTCATCAGTGGATGTACAAAATCTACTCCATCAGCAGCGTTAGAGATTATACTAGGCCTGACGCCGCTTCATGTGCACATTCAGCAGGAAGCGATGGCGGCAGCTCTGAGAATAAAATCCACGAGCCAGTGGAAAGGCAGTGCCAAGTTAACGAATCACAGCAGGATACTGGATAAGGCTACTAACATTATCCCCGAAGCCATAAAAGGTACAGACAGAATAGCCACAACTTACCTGACCAATAAAAGGTATCAAGTGGCTAGGCAAGAGGAAGTAGAGGAACCAGCCTCCGCCTCCTCCTCTTCAGTCTATCACATCTACACAGTGGCGCCAAACAAAAGACGGAGTAGGTTGCGGCTTTTATTGCCCAGAAACGGGACAATCAAGATCACAGCCTCTAAACCAAACGACTACTGCGTTTCAAGCAGAAACTATTGGGCTCCTCATGGCAGCTAGTGAAGTATCAACATCATTAGAGTCCACAGATAGCGTTGTAAATGATAATCTACAAACACAGATCATCTTCACAACAGATAGCGCAGCACTTTTGAATGCACTCGGCAGACCTGACACGAGGTCTAAATCCGTTGCAGAATGCCACAGTGCCCTCCAAAAACTAGCTGAAAAGCACATGGTTATAATAAAATGGAGTAAAGGCCACAGCTCTTGCCCATGGAATGACAAGGCCGACTTCCTAGCAAGGAGAGCAGCTAAACTCACACCTACTTCTAAAGACATCAGCTTATCCAACCCACCAACAGTGGAGATTAAAAACAGGCTGAGACTAAACTCCGAAAGGGAGCACCAAAAAATATGGGAACGTAGACTGGACTGTAAGCAAACAAAGAAAATGCTTCCAGCTAAAAACAAAAGGATAACAAACACATTGTTAAAGATGAAACGCGAAGACCTACGGATGATGGTGGGCATCATCACGGGACACTGTGATCTCAACCACCATCTGCTGAAGACAGGGGCTACGGACAGTGGGCTATGTCGTGGCTGTCTTCAGGACGAGGAGAAAGTGGAGCATGTTATATTGTACTGCACAGCCACAAATGAAGCCAGGAAAAAAACCGGACTCCAGGAGCTGATAGAGTCCTGTTTAACTTCATCCGTTACTCATTCGGGGACACTGGAACAGTGCTGCCATCAACCCAGAGTCCTTCTCCATTATTTTAAGGAGTTGGGCTGGCTGGGGTAGGGTTAGCAGGGGGACAATGCACAATACACCCCAATGCGGGAAGTCAGTGCAGATCTTATCTCCTCCATTTTCAATTAGAATTAGAATTACACCATACGTCCGTGTCAATCGCTTGTCAAAATGAGTTTTGAAGGCTGAGGCCTTCGGTCTCTGATGACAACTGGTTATTTGTGACCTTACGATTTCGGCTGCCCCCAATTATGCGAACTATCCAGGTCCTTGGCCAGATCCGAGTAGAACACTTGGCTGGTGTAGATTACATCGTTGCATGCGGGGTGACAGGACAGTGACTCTTCATGGTGATCCATCTCATCGCTATCGGCGAAGTAAGCGTAGATCAGCTGCTCGTCTACTTTAGCTATGACCTCCTCGATGCAGTCAAATTCCGTCTTGGTCGAGCAGATTGGTTCAAGCACGTGCTTTCCTGCAAAACAATGTGAATGGGTGTTACCTACTTATCATTTATTGCATAACTAGTTGCGCCCCGCGGTTTCACCCGCGTGATAGATGATGGTGTTGATGAAAAGTAGCTTATGTGTTAATCCAGGGCGTAAAGTATCTCCATTCCAAATTTCACTCAAATACATTCAGTAGTTTTTACGTGAAAGAGTAACAAACATCCATACTCACAAACTTTCGCATTTATAATATTAGTAGGATGCTGTTGTGTGTCCGAACTCCGACCTGAGAATAGACCCCTCCGATTCTTCCCGTGGATGTCATAAAAGCCAACTTAGGAGGGAGGGGGCTTAGCAAATACCACGTGTGGGCACGTAGGGGAGGGGGAGTTGGTTAAAAATTTTAATAATGAAAATTAAATAAATGGGTCACGTAGTATGGGTACGTTCCCTAAAGGTGCCATCGCGAGGTCTCAGTTCGGGGCGAATCACTTGTTATTTTATCTTAAAGCAGAGCGAGGACTAACTAAAATCTCGTCTTTTTAAGTCTTGTGTCCTACGAATTCCTGTTCTATGACAAAGAACTTATCACCAACCTTATCTTCATTTATATAACCTGTACACGCCTAGAACAACAATCTTATTTTTCGATTTACATCTGGCGATGAACAGCTTCATTCAACTGAGACCTTAACACCAATACTGCGATCAGAAATCGGCCTGCCAATTCATTAAATCAACACACATAATGGCCTTCAGCCTGTCCCGTTCGTCGTGGCATTATATGGGGACGGCCGATGTCCAGCAGTGGACTTCTACTGGGGTAATGATGAGTCTGTCCCTAAAATAAGAAAGAGAAAGGTAAACACAACTTACTGGGCCAGTTGAAGAGCACACAGTCACACTGCTTCCTCGCCTGCTGCACCAGCATGTCATGCTTGCAGTTGCTGTCCGTATAGAACTCGTAAAACTCCAGTTTCCTCTCATCCTGGAAGAAGCACTGCCTCTGTGGTGGAGTCAGGGCGCGCAGAGTCGAGTCAGTTTTGTACGTGAGTGGAGACACCTCGATGGTCGTCATACGGCCCATTGGTAGACGGAGGATAGTGCTGGTGTAGACGTGATCGGTAGGTGCAGTCACCATGACCTGGGAAGAAAAGTTTTTGTAATCCGTCTCTTGTTAAAGTGTTAGAGGCTGCTCCCGCTGGTCCCCAGTGGAGACGGGACGTGGGGACGAGTAGGAATAACCCGTTACGAATGGAGAAAATGAATTGCTAAGAACACAAGAATACAGCTAATTTAGAAATAAGTACAGAAGTTGGAGTATAGGCCTTTTTATATAAACTTTGTGTATACTGACATTATAAACGTCACAGGAAGTTGGTGAATAGAGGCGGCTCAAGACCGTGCATCGTGGCATTCTAAGGGGGAGGCCTATGTCCAGCTTCTACAGGCTGATGATGGTGATACTGGCAGTAAGCCTATATGGTGTTAAGTGGTAACCCTATTACAAATACTGTATATGCACTTATCTAAGGTCACGTCCACTTTTAGGAAGTGTCTTACTGTGCCACTGTACTGCGTCCGCCATCCTGACATAAAGATAAACAGTCTCATGTGCCTGTAATTTCACCGGCACTCACACCGGTCACAGCAGTACAAGAATTTTACATTTGTCCAGCATTTCAATGGGAACTTACATCAGATGACTAAAAAAATAGATACCAATGAGTTAATAAAATAGATACCCATCAGTTAGGACAAATAATTACATTTTCTAGAAAATAAACTTACCGTGAATCCCAAGCTGTTCCCATCACAGTCGAACTGATGTTCACTTGTATTTAAATACAGCTCCAATCCCAGACCATTAGCTTCACCTGATGATCTGACCCTGAAGGGCTGCATCGTAGGGTCCAAGGGAAATATCTTGGGGTAGCCAGTATCAAGGTCCCATTCTAGAGCTGATGGTGAAGCTTTGTTGTTAAATGTTCTTTGCCAGAGTAGGGTGTCGTTCGACCTGTGAATTAAACATAACTAACTTGCTTTCCACGACCAACTCGGCAAACGCTTTCTTCCAGTAATAACACACTCCTAAGCCAACAGTCAGCACAAATCTTATATCTATAATAGGTATATATTATATAATCTTTTATCTTATATACCAACGAAAATTTACCATCTAGTCTAAAGTATATGGTGGGCATTAAAAAGTCGTGTTATTCTCTGGGGAGGTTCTATGTCTAGCTGTGGACGTCTTCCGGCTGGTAATGATAGTAGTGATGCTATGTGATCTTTTCTCTTGTTTATCTAGTAGTGGGTGTTTTCGATTATGGAATATTTTGGTAGTCTGGACGGTAATAGAAAAGGCGTTGGAGATAAGCAGCCCCAGCAACATTCGAAATGCGTTGTAACTTATGCGTGCCAAATAAACTTTTTTATCTACCAGAGGGCCGTCGTGTGTATTCAAGATGACTTACATAGTAACTATTCATCATTCTGTGCTGTGCAGTCGATAGAAACAGCACAGATTCATAAATAGTTACTACGTAAGTCACGTTGAATACTCACGGCTCGCGAAGTGATTGTTACAATGCAAAACTCGTAATAGGCCCTCGGTTCACCTTAGTTCTGCAGCGCCTTTTTACATTCCGCTCAGACTCTAAGTAGGTTACTTACATCCCGTTTAATGGCAGACTATTAAAAGCAAAACACAGGCCATAGTTCGTGAAGATAGGTTGGAACAGGTCACAGCAGTTCTTCGTTTCCCAGTGTGTGTAGTGAATCGCTGGCCAGTTGCATGTCTTGACAACATCGCCGCATGTTGGAGAAGCCTGTGGGTTTTTTATTTTTATTTATTTATTTATACATCAGCTGCTATTGACGTCCACTGTTATGGGCGAGGCCTCCGTCATAGAATAAGGGGATTTGCCATAACCATAATCACCACGCTTGGCAGGCGGATTGGTGATCGCAATATTGGTGTAGAGTACTCAGGTAGACGCTGCTGCCCATACCCTGGTATAATCCCTTAGTCGGTTTTTATGACATCCACGGGAGAAGGACGAGTCTATTCTAGGTCGAACACTACCACGTCAATTGAATTGCAAATTCTACAATCCTATACCAATATTATAAAATTGAAAAAGTGAGTTACATATATATTATACCTATATATTTAAGGATACATGGATAGATGTTAGTTACTCTTTCACTCAAAAACTACTTGACGGATTTTGATGAAACCTTACAGTTTATAATACATCAGAATAACATTTATCATAATTTATAAAAGAGGTTCCTCGCAGGTGAAGCCGCGTACAAATAAAAGTAGAACGTAATGGAGGGATGGGCCATGTTTTTTTTTAACTTGTATAAATTATGCAACAAGCAGATGGCCTAAGTAGTATTTTAACCTATAACCTCTGCCTTTAACAATGCATTACCACACTGGTCACGTCCCCGAGGACGCGGCCTATTGTCGGACGTGACCTATATGTTATCGTAGATAATTCTACACTACACATTGGTGCAGAGCAGTTTTTTTTTAACCGACTTCCCAAAAAAGGAGGAGGTTCACAATTCGGCTGTATTTTTTTTTTTATGTTTGTTACCGCATATCTCCGGCGTTTATGAACCGATTTGGAAAATTCTTTTTATTTTTGATACTTCCAGATTGGTCCCATTTTTTTCAGAATCCAGTTCTGATGATGGAATCCATGAGGAATTGAGGGAACTCCTCAAATATTGTAGGCATACATATGGCGATTTTACTATTTTCAGCAACAAACCAAGCATTTGCATTCAAAAAGTATAATAATCCTTTCACCACTATGTTTCTTTCATCATTTTTTTTTCATCCAAATATTTTGTTGAATAAAATGGCGGAAGTCGGTTTTTTAAATGAAAAGTTATTTATTGAAACATCAAGAGCTGGGCTACCAAATAGGTCGATATTTAACTTACTTTTATAACAAATTCATGCAGTAAACGAATCTGATCCAAATCCATCTGATGTTCCGTCATCTTCCTGTTGAACATCCGGGGACATATCAGGGAAGCGAAGAACTGTTCCAAGCTGAAAAGGTCACGTATACCTCGTCAATTTTTTAGGCTGACTTACACATTATTTATTTGACGACCTCTGTGGCGCGGCGGGCGAAGGTTCGCTAGTGACGCAGGAGGTTACGGGTTTGATTCCCGCCTCGGAACAAATATTTGTACGATCTGCAGTAATTTGTTCAGGGTGTTCTGGGTATTTTCTATGTATAATAAAAAATATCTATCTATGTAATGCATTGTATTAAGTATATCAGTTATCTAGTAAGTACCCATAACACAAGCTCTGCTTAGCTTGGGGCTAGATAATGTTGTGTGAAAATTCCAGCATTTATTGATTTATTTATTATTACTATGTTCACTGTAAGGAGAAAGTGACCGATTTCCAACGCAAACTAATGATTTTGTGTACAGTTTGTATGAATAAAAGTCTTCTTTCTTTCTCGGCAGGTTATGGCGCCAGTAAAAGTTTTTGGACAAAATTAATATTTAAGTAAGTATGTAAATATTTGGCACTTTATAAATCTACATTCGTGATAATTTATGCAATTGACATAAGGTGCTGTAATAAACCATTGGGTACTTTAGCACTTAAGGCGCTACCCTGACCGAACGACCTTGAGGATTTCGTTCCTCTTCACCGCACCTCACCTCTACAATACATCGCAAATTATTTATTTTAGTGACACCTATGTAGTCCGTTCTAATAGTATCGCCATCTAGCCAGTAACGTGAGCACTATGTCAAGGCGCGTCTATAATTTATAGCTCGACGAAGGAACAGACACGGCAATACAAAAAAAAATTCTCCATTACGTGCTGATTTCGTTTATTGTATTTTATGCTATGGCCGTCGAATAATGGAATTGTCGAAATTCATAAGTATGCAGGTAAGTAAACTTATTACTAGGTAGGTAACGACTATTGCGTTTATTCCAATCTTTCCTACCAACAGTTCGATAATTTATCTGTTTGGACAAAATTTGCAAAAGACACGACCTGCGTGTCTAATCAAAAATCATCCCGAGTGACGAACGAAAAATATGGAATGAAAAATCTCGAACGAAAGATCTCGAATGAAAAATCTCGAATGAAAAATCTCGATTGATGAGTGTCTCCGTACAAAGACATTTGACTTTTACCAGTATCCTGAGGTGTTGCCTGGTCAAATAAATTTTCCCCATTTTTAGGGTAATTTCTTCAATGTCGGCATATCAAAATTCTGTTTATACAGAACTGTTACGAGTACCCTGAGGTGTTACCTGGTCAAATAAATTTTCCCCATTTTAAGGGTAATTTTAGCAAAGTCGGCATATCAAAATTCTGTTTATACAGAACTGTTAGCAGTATCCTGAGGTGATGCCTGGTCAAATAAATTGTCATTATTTTAATTATTTCCATCAGGCAACATTTTGGGGTACTCGAAATGGTTCTGTATAATCAGAATTTTGATTTTGCAACTTTTGTGAAATTACCCTAAAAATGGGGAAAATTATTTCCATCAGGCAACATTTTGGGGTACTCGAAATGGTTCTGCATCATCAGAATTTTGATTTTACAACTTTTTTGAAACTACCCTAAAAATTGGGAAAATTATTTCCATCAGGCAACATTTTGGGGTACTCGAAATGGTTCTGCATCATCAGAATTTTGATTTTACAACTTTTTGGAAATTACCCTAAAAATGGGGAAAATTATTTTGTCCATACGACACCACTGGGTACTGGAAACAGTTCCGTGTATTAAAAATTTTGATTTTCCAACTTTTTTGAAATTACTCTAAAAATGGGGAAATTTATAATGACCAAGCAATACCTCGGGGTACTCAAACCAGTTCTTTAGCATCAAAATTTTGATTTTCCAACTTTTTTGAATTTTATTTTTTATTTTCTTATTACTCAAAAAATGGGGAAAATCATTTTGACCAGAGGATGTAAATAGGTCAAGGTAAATGTAATCAGTTAGTAAGTACCTTACCTACCTCATAAAAATTGATAATCATTTATCATATTTTTGATTTCACTGTACCTAGAGTAGCTACTTCACTTGTGGTAGTACTATATGGAACAAAACTGAGCGAAAATCCAAATTCCAATCTGTCCGACTAGTCAGGCTAACAGTTTGGAATAATTTTGTCCAAACAGTTAGACTATCGAACTGTTGGTAGGAAAGATTGGAATAAACGTACTATTGTAAACAGAAAATTGGTATTCCCGTATTTTCTCCGAGGATAAAGGAATTAGATTTATTTTTCAGATTTTATTGTTTTATGTAATTGTCTCTAACAGTAGGTAAGTTACTGCTATTTCGATTTTTATTGATTTAATTTTGATGAAAAAACAAAACAGATGTAAGTGTCGAAGTAAGAGAAACATGCCGATATATATAAACGAGTGTAATTGCCTACACTCTGTAGGCTCTAGGTACTCTAGAATCTGTAAATAAATTATAGGTGACATAATATCGCTTGCCGTTTGAACGTAACTCGACAGCTTTCTGTCGAGCTACGTTCAAAACATAAAAAAAAAAACAAAAAAAAAAAAAACAGTTCAGGGAAAAAATTTGTAAAAAAATTTGCTACCTCTTTTCTTCTAAAGATACAGAAGGAATTAGAAATTATACAAAAATCATACTTTTCATCATCATCACCACGCTGAAAAAATGTTTTGTACCCCTGGCTCATCACTACATCACCTGACATATCTTGACATTTGTTTGTTTACAAAATACATCTAAGATGAAAAATCAGAATATAGACTGACAATTTTTTGTTTCGAAGGCGGCTCTGCTAGTTCGTAGCTCTATGTGCCTTCGCATCCTATAATTGTATTTTTGTTAGTAAAATACGCTACAATCCCGACCCCCGATGCCGACGCGCGATGAAGAGCGACACGGGTTCCCCGTCCGAGAGCCGGCGGCGGCAGACTGGTCCGCTCGTTGCGCACAGCCAGATTCGCACGGATTCATGAAATATAATTCATAAAAAACAAAGAGAACCCATTTTTTTAAAATTAATCGTGTAATAATTCAATGATTAAATTAACTATCAAATAGTGTAAACCAAAAAATTCAGTAACGTGAACTTTAGGAGAAGACGTACAAAATAATGATTTATTTAAATTTTTTCATGGGTTTATTGTCGAGTACTTACGACGTTAAATCATTAAACCAATCGTGTAATTTGATGACAAAATGTCAAATATATCTGGTGACATTTAATTTTTTTTCTACTTGCTTTATTTAACGAGGAGATAGCCGCTTAAAAGCGGGCAAAAACAGCTTTTGGTCGGGGTTCTACCTTAAGCACTTTATCCAGCGCGCATTTGTAGTTTTTGCGTGAAACATGAACATTCATCCTTCCCATTCATCCATCCATCCAAACAAACTTTCGCCTTTATAATATCAGTGAAAAGTGAGATTAGTGACAAGTGTGATGATTGAAATTATTACGAGAATTTGATTAACTTCCTGACTTCTAATGGAAACTTAATTCAGAAGGAACGAAAAAACGTAGTTTTTCATTAATATAAGAACTAAAAGTCAGATCTTCAAAAAAGTTGGAAATGTTATTAAGACTTATTGCGGTACGTAGTTTCTAGATTTTTGAAACAATGAATCCAAGAAATTCGAAGAGTAATTCAGCCGGATAGTTCTTTGAGTACGGTCCTTATGACCTTAAGATATCGATAGGTGTGTAGCCTTAACCACCTATCGATTCAAAGGGCTACAATTTGATTATTGCCAAATTGGCTTTTCCTGTTAGCAGCCTTTGACAGTTAAAGTGGTTATTTTCTATATTTTCCGTGTAATGATAGGGATGCCACCACATAACACTTACTTCAGATATCCCTGGATGTTATTATATCAATAGAATTGAAGTTATCGTGGCTTGGTATCATTTTAGAAAAAAATACGACTAATATACCACGTACTTTACCACTATTATATTTTATACCATTTCAACGTAACGTCAGCAGGAGAATAAGTAGTAAAGTACGTGGTGTTATTATATCGTTACATCAAAACTTTGCACAAGCACTTGCTTTTGCACTATGCATGGGCAATGTTTATGTGGTATAAAAACAGACAAAAAGCAAGGTAGCCTTTGGACCTAGAAAACTGCAGGTATTTTAGGATTCTTCATGTTCATGCAATCGTTCTCGTGATTTTCTAAATGTACACAAATTTTTTTTTTTGATAAGATAAAATAATTAAAATACAGTTTTTTTTAAACAATTACGCCTTTCAGTAGCATAGCCACTAGGTACCTATACGGCCAGTAGTCGTATACTGGCCGTTTTGAGTCCAGCCTGAGAATAGACCTCTCCATCTTCAGTAGATGGCAGCAGTATCCACTTGAGTACTCAACACGAGTACTGCGATCACCAATCCTCCTGCCAAGCGTGGCTATTCCCCCATTGTACTTTAACAGGAAGGCCTCGATATAGCAGTGGACTTCTAAAGGCTACTGGCGCTGCTGCCCATGATGATGGTGATGATGATACTTGTTAACCACCTTTTGCGGGTGTTATACTCTATTGAGTGGCTAGCTTTGTAATCTACGCGTTATTCTAGCTAATCTTTTCTAGCCCTTGGTCAAAACACGGACTTTACAGCTCACTTCGTTCGCTATACCATCATTAGCATCGGTTGTTTCCGTATCCCTACTTTTTCATCCTATTAGTAGAGACACGTAAGACACAGACACACGTCTGACGTAGACACTTTTGTTAGTAGTAGAACTTCTTGTGAAAGAGTTCGTCCGGGGAAGTACTACCACCGTACCTATTTCTGCCGCCAAGCAGTAGTGTTCGCATTGCTGTGTTTCGGTTTGAAGGGTACGGGTGCCGGTGAAATTACAGGCACATGAGACTTTTCATCTTGATGTCTCAAGGTCGGCAGCGCGCGTGTGATGCCTCTGGTGTTACAGGCGTTCATAAGCTACGGTAACTGCTTTCCATCAGGTGGGCCGTATGCGTGTTTGCTTGCAAAGTAGCATAAAAAAAAGAATACTCCTCATTTCCCCTCCTTTTTATATCTTTGCTAGACTACACACAAACTGACTTTGTGCTGCTCACAAACACCTATTGAGAAAAGGTTACTGGTAGGGCGCTTATATATGCACTTTTGTATGCAAATTAAGTTTTCTTCTATTTTGGTTATTATTTCATCAAACTCCGTGAAATTTTGTACACATGATCAGTAAACTAATATCTAAATCCATGGTGAGTCAGTTTTTTAAAAATTCGTTTTTTTATGTATAAGTTGGTAACCATATAATTTTATAAGAAACTAACGCACCAAGGGTCTAGATATTAGTGTACAGATCATGTGTACAAAGTTTCATGGAGTTTGAAGAAATAATAGCCAAATTAGAAGTACACTTAGTTCGCTAGCGTGCTTTTGCTAGCTACCACTGTGACCACCTCTTAAACTTTGATCTTTAGAAACTACTCACTCATCCAGCTCAGTAACGTTTTGATAAGAAAGTTTCACGTGTAGATGTGGGCACAGCACCACAGTTGGGAAAGGCACAGCCCAGATGGGTGACGGAGCAGAATCGATGACATTGACGAAAGGAGTGGAGGTCCACTTGCAGAACAGTTGTATGATGTTGACGGCGCAGACGGCGATGCTGATCAGCATGATAACTATCCAGGTGATCCGCTCTTTCATGCTGAAGGTAGGTTCGAAGATGTATCTGTGAAAGCAGAACCTTATTTTCATCTTCTTAACATATAAATAAGTAACAAGTGTCATGGTGTATCAGATCTAAGAATAGACCCTGTCTCCTCCCGTGGATGTTGTAAAAGCCCACAAAAGGATTACACCTGGGGATGGGCAGCAGTATCCCCAGAATATTCTATCCTAACTGTGTAGCAGCCTATAGATTTCCACCTGCGCGAAGCCTCCCCATGAAATACAATGGGAGGAATTGCCATAATCACCACGCTTGGCAGGCGGATCGGTGATCGCAGTATTCATGTTGAGCACTCAGGTGGATGCTGTCCATCTCTTGGTGGGATTATATCAATCTTTTACGACATCCACGGGATTTCTTAGGCCGGACACGCCACGGATCATATATACAGATAATAATTATACAAATATATAATGCAAGAGTTACAAGTATCCCGAACGCCAATTACAAGTTTCCATATATTGCAGGTAAGGACCCGAAGGAGTATTCATTAGTATTAGAATCTAGTAGTCTTTTTAGTAAAAAATAAGTTTTTGTTAAAAAAATATTTTTCAAAGCAAGCTATTATTAAATTGGTGATCGGAACCGTGAGCTGATGAAATTGAGCCCCAACACTGCCAGGCTACTGTTAATCATTGAGGATACCCAATGTCCACCATCATTGACTTGTCTCTATCATCAGATCAGCTCGCTGTCACTATAATATTGTATTGGCATCGTAACTTGACAGGTATGCAAAATTTCAGCTCAATCGGTTGGGTGGAACTGGTTCAAAATTAAGTTACGGTTAAAGATATTTATTTCTCTAAAGAATTACAAATTCACTTACAGAGAAAACTAAAGATATTTTATAAAATAGAGTGCCGTACAGCGTTATAAAATAGTATTTAGTAAATAGGTAAATATAAAATTAAAGGCTAATAATAAACCAGCTAGGTAGGAAAAAAAAAAAGAGTCAAGTGGGTAGATATGGCTAAATTCTAGCGGACAGCAGCGCACGCACTGCTGTCGCGATAATGTTGTCTAAGGCATGTGCACACAGTGAGCGATACCAGCGAGAAGTTGCGCCAGATATATAATTATGATTAATTATAATTGAGCTGGATATAATTTTAATAGTATAATAGGTAGGTAATTAAATTAAATTAATGAGAAATCCTTTATAATATGAGCTTTAAGCAATCTTTTAAATGTTATTAATGACTTTACTTCCTTAATGTCTTTTGGTAGTTTATTGTATAGTTGCGCACCTTCGTACAATATGCTCTTTTTTCCATAATTTGTCCTAGGTGCTCTTAGAATAATATTGTTGGCTTGCCTTGTTATTTGTTTCTGAATATTGTTTTTCTTTGTGAATATCAATTGTGAGTGTACATCTTTAGTTAGTATTTTTCTAATAAGTAAGCATGTGTTGTTTTTATACATTTGACTAAGGTTCATTAGTTTAGTTTTTTGTAAATATTAAGAGTAGGTTCTAAGTAGTTGTATCCAAATAATGATTTGATTATTTTATTTTGAGTTGTTTGCAAGATATTTAAGTTTGTTTTTGCAGCCGTGCCCCAAACTTCAATCAGGTAATCTAGCTGTGATTTAACCAAAGAGTTGTATATGGTGTACCGTACCTGCCTGGGGAGGCACCGCACAATGGTACGCATAGCACCTGAGACCGCTGTCAGCTTGCTTCGGACAGTTTCTATATGTGGTTTCCAGGTGAGCTGGCTATCTACAGTGAGGCCTAGGTATTTATCTTTGTTAACTTTGTTGATTATTTCACCGTTGATTGTAAGGGCGTTATAATTTCCGACTTTCTTATTTTTTGCTGCGAATATAACGTAGTTAGTTTTTGTCGTGTTTATAGTAAGTAAGTTAGATTGCAACCAGACATATAAGCGATCTAGATCGTGTTGTGCTTGTTCCATGAGGGAAGGAATCGAAGTTCCAAGATTTGACCCAACAAAACAAATGGGTCAAGCTTATAATAAAAACATACGTAATAAACATACTTCACTCCATGCAAAGACCCCTGATAAAAGAACTGCTTCAGCCCCTTCACGACTTCCAGGAACCACTTCTCCAGCAACGTCTTATCTTCTTCATCAGCTAACTTCACTCTCTTCTTCGAGGCCAATGCTTCTGGACTTATATACTTGAAATCCTTAATGTAGTAATCACGTACATAGATACTGCTAGCAAGACTATCTTCTTTGACTACGTTTGGTAGATTTATCTGGCGAACTTTTCTTCCGTTTAGAAGATTGAACATGGTTTGAAAAGAACACGAAAATACTAGGGAATGGTTGAAACTGAAAGTATCTACAGTTCTATAATTGCTTTGAATGCTATCGTTGCACTTGCGTTAATTGAGTACGGAAATTATGTGTCGGGTTTTTATATGTTAAACTGTCTGTCATGTCTGTCTGTTGGTTTACAACTTTCATACATTCATTGCGCTCCTCTGAGACCTTGCAACTTAAAACACCCGAGCACACTTTGGGTAGGATGGGGTTCAGTGAATCCTTTTTTTTTAAAGTAATGTAACTTCAGTTTTTTCACCCTAAATCGGCCAGTGTTTTGTTAAATTTCTAGAAGATATATTTAAGTTTCAAAATTAATTTCAAAATAGGCTTACTAAAGCTTGGTAAAGAAATAAAATAGTTTTTAAAAAAAAATAGTAAATTGTCCACTGTGCCCAATGACTGTTTCGCAGTGGATACATGAGTTGGGTTACAATGGATCGCCTGTAGAAGTCCACTTCTAGACATAGGCCCCCCTTACAATGCCACGATGAACGGTCTTGAACCACCTCCATACACAGACTTCCTGCGACGTTTGTAATGACTTTAGTCCATCGAGAAATATTCCTTTATTGAACAACATAACATAATATAACATAACACCCAACAGTCACATACGTAGTCATGATCCCGCACTAGAATTCCCTGTATCGTGGGTATAAGGAACTACAAGCATCATGGTACCATAACACTTAGACCCGGAACAAATATTTTCAGATCATACAAACATTGGTGCCGCAGCGGGAATCGAATCCGCAACCTCTCGCATCTCAGCCGGCTACTCACCCGCCGCGCCGTTTTCAAATCAGGTCGTCAATGTTTTATGTGTGTATTTATATATTAATAAGTACACCGTATGTATGAATATACTTTTATTGATTTTAAACCACCGTCCTTGATCGTTTTCATCACTTCCAGTACATCCCAAGGTTGCCTGGAAGAGATCGCTCTCAGCGATAAGACCGCACTGATAAAATAAAATAAAAAATACTTACTAAATAAGAGGTATATTACCTATAGTTATAACCGTTTCATTCCAAGCCTGAAGCTTGCACTAGTGTCGATCAATTACAGTATTACCTGTATAAGTCGCTGATGGCAACTGTCGACAATTTACAAGTGCAATATTGATCAGTTAGACAACCATTAATTTCAACCCTTTTACCCGATTGCGATGTATAGAGTAGGTATACTGTTGACATAGAGGAGTTGGATTTGGTGTCACGGTCGTTAGCTAGTTTTGCATCAAGTGAGACCCTGCACCAAAATCCCACGAAGGGATGGGCAGCAGCATCCACCTGAGTGCTCAGCATGAGTAGTGCGATCACCAATCCGCCTGCCAAGCGTGGTGATTATGGCAATTCCCCCCATTGTATTTTTTGGGGGAGGCTTCGTCCAGCAGTGTACGTCTAATGACAGCTGGTTCTATATATTTCTATGCGTAGAGTCTTAACTCAATCATCATTATCGCAATAATGATTCGCATCATATTTGGGGTTCATAACCACTTCCTTACCAACGAAACCATTATAGGTTTTTTTTCTTTATTTCAGTAGAGACATACATGACATGCTCAGATTTACCAAAAACCAGAAGATTTATCAAAAATACAAAAAAATAACTAAAGAGACGCACCGTTTTGAGATTCGACTTGGACTGAACTCAGCATGAAAGGTATTCATAGAAACTCGTCTCTCAAAAAGGTAAGTATATTTTACCTACTCTGTAGTTGTATAAATTGCCACAAATAAGAAACCAAATCGCCGCCGGCAAATTGAAAAGTTTTTGAGGTATTGACTTCAATTCCAATACAAATGAAGGTGCGAGATGGATTTTTACAGTATTTTTATGGATAGTGCACCTACTTACAAATACAATGAATAAAACAACCGGTCAAGTGCGAGTCAGGCTCGCTTGGAGAGAGTTCCGTACAAGTACATAGTACCCGAACAAATTAACTTATTAGTAATTTATTATAATTTTTACAAATTTTCTTAAAGCGAGTATTTTCCGTTTCCCGTAGGAATTTTAAGATTTAGGATTTACCGTTAGGTTTTTCTGTAAAGTATACTAAAGGGTTCACTAAGTAGTTACTTAGTAAGGCCTAATATCCCATATTTTTTATACATTTTTGGTTCAGTATAGTTTCGGAGCTAATCCCCCCATTAGCATTCCCGTATACTTTACAGGAAAACCTAAATGAAAATCCTAAATCTTAAAACTCCTACGGGAAACGGTTAATTTTCGCATATTTTCTTTAATATCTTTTAAACTATATATACAATAATATATATAATATAAGCATATAATATGTAAAAATTATAAAAAAATTGTTTGTATATTTGTCATAACGAGCTCGTAACTAAATTATTAGGAATTTTTTAGTACAAAGGATCTAAACCACAGGATCTTTCAGTAACTGCTCCTTTTATTAGATTATGTCACATGATGCATTTGTCACAAGGTTTTTTTTTCTAGTTTCCCCCCAAAATTAACCCCTGAAATCAGAATTCAGAATAGACGAACCCTAAAATTATTAAGCTGTCTCCAAAAGATTTTTCGACTTCAAAGTTAGATTTATTGAATCGTAAATTGGATTTAATTATAGCAATCAACGTTTTTAACACAGAAAGGGTGAATGTAATCCGAAAAACCGAATAAATATATTTGTAACTGTTATAAAATAAAATATTAACCTGTATGTAAAAACAGAA
This sequence comes from Epirrita christyi, assembly GCA_951392215.1. Taxonomy (NCBI): domain Eukaryota; kingdom Metazoa; phylum Arthropoda; class Insecta; order Lepidoptera; family Geometridae; genus Epirrita; species Epirrita christyi. The sequence goes on along the minus strand of OX595848.1, from coordinate 6,216,881 downwards.
TTTTACCGAATTCATCGATTCAAGATAAAGAGCAGAGTTTGCATTGTAACAATGCAGGTGTGTCGGGTAACATATCACACTTTCGTTTGTCCGTATTTTAAATGCTCGAAAACGGTTGATATAATTTTCAAGTTCAAGATGTTTTGTTGTGCATACATTTGCTATTCCATTGATACACTTAATAGAAGTATCATTTGCCAGAAACACAAATTATCAGTAATTTTTCTTTTCTTTTGACAACAATAACTTTTGTTCGAAGTTTTGGAAGACCGAATTAAGTTACCGCAAAAATTCTTCAAAGGCAGATCCAACATGGATAGTTTAGATTAGAATAAGCTCCACTTCGTTTCGCTCAAATGCCGCAATAAATGCCGCTTGGCATTTATTTTGTGTTTTTTTAATGGCAACCCAGAAAAATAACCTGTGATTAGAAAGAAAATTAAAATATTTTCTAATAAAATTGGGGAATCGTATTTTCGGGCAAACGAATAAAATGTGAAAAAATAAAAACTTTTCGATAAAATAAAATTCTGTGCCGGTTGTTCTGAAACCTTACAGTGAGAAGGATAATACTCGTATTTCACACAAAGGATTGTGGGTGAATGTCCTGAATCATCATCATCATCTGCCTGTAGACATCCACTGCGGATATAGACCTCCATAGAACCACAACGAAAGGTCTTGAGCCGCCCCCATGCAAGAATTCCTGCGGCCTTTAAAATGTCGCCGGTCCAACGAGAGGTGATCCTTCCTAGATTGCGTCCTCGTCATGCCTGACTGAATCATTAAAATAATTAGTAAATGACTAAACAAAGACTCTTCATCTCTTTCCGTGGATGTCGTAAAAGCCTACTAAAGGATTACACCAAGAGATGGGCAGCAGCACATGACACCAACACCTACTGCTGCCAAGCATGGTGATCATGGCAATGGGAAGTTTTCTGACAGCTGAAAGAAAATAGTTCTAAACCCATGCATAGATGGCGCGGCCATATATGGTTCTCTAAATTTTGTCAGTCAGCCACCAACTGTCAGTGTCACTGACTTTACTTGCTCATGCTCGTACGCGTTCGTTGGCGAAGTATCTACATAGCAAAACAAGTTTTTTTTTTACTAGTAACCAACAGCACAAATTCCTTGTAGTACTTCGTTTGCTTTTAAGTTCGCTGCAAAGAGAATTTGTTCTCTGTGGTGCTTTTGCAAAATCTTCAGAAGACAGAACCATGTCAAGTCACTGCCATCTACCGGATTTTTAAGAACTATTTTTTCTTTTTAATTGCCTTCCTGAAAACTCCCTCTATTGTATTTCATGGGGTGGCTTAGTCCAACAGTGGACGTCTTAAGGCTACTGATGATGATGATGATTATGTACTACTTAGCACATCGCAGTATTTGTATTGAGTACTCAGGTAGATGCTGCTGCTAATCCTCTTGGTGTAATCCCTCAGTCGGTTTTTACGACATCCACGGGAGGAGAGATGGATTCTTTTTTAGGCTGGACACACCACTGCACGTTTTTTTATACCCTGTATAAAAACACGCATGAAACCACGTGCTTTTAAATTGCGTGTTCCTCATTGCGATGTGATAGTAGATGTCAAAGGTTACTGATAACCCAAGGTTCATTAAGACAAAATCGGTCAAATACCCGACAAGGGAATTTAATTATTGATCCCTGTCAATTACTTGTCCTATATTTTTTAACATGCATAACACCCAACAGTCACATACGTAGTCTTGATCCCACACTAGGATTCCCTGTATCGTGGGTATCAGAAACTACGAGTACCATTTTACCATAACATCCAGACCCGGAACAAATATTTTCAGATCGTACAAGCATTTGTCCCGCAGCGGGAATCGAACCCGCAACCTCTTGTATCACAGCCGGCTACTCGCCCGCCGCGCCACAGAGGTCGTCAACTTCATCATCATTATTATCATCATCACCAGCCTGTAAAACCCCACTGCTGACACTGCGGCTGCCACCCTTCCTTTACCTCCTGCTATATATATAATGTCTTTATCTTATCTATGTCTTATTCCATCGAGATTTATTGGCCTCCCCAATAAGGTAAACGCAGGATACATACATCATCTGGATCATACTCTCAACAATTTCTTAACGATACACATAGGAAATACCTTTTCTAACTAAAATAAAAAAGCAGACAAGTGTGGGTAATACTCGAGCCCTGAGGGAACCATAAATATAAAAAAAACATCGACACCTTTTCTTGTTTTCAGCCACTTTTTCCTACAAACTTCACCATATCATTTCAGGTAATAAAGTCAAAATGCCGAAGTGTGTCCGGCCTCAGAATAGCCCCGTCTCCTCCGTGGATGTCGTAAAATTTTACTATGGGATTTAAACCAGGGGATGGGAGTAGCATTCACCTGGGTATGAGTACCACCAATACTGCGATCACCAAACCGCCTGTCAAACGTGGTGATTATGGCAAACCCTGAGACATAAAGATGAAAAGTCTCATGTGCCTGTAATTTCACCACCAAAAAACAAAAAAAAAGTTATATAGAATATTACAACTAAAATGAACAATATAAAATAGATGAACAAATATATAGTAACAATTCCGCTTCTCTCCAACGAAAACTCTGAAAGAATTCGACACGTGTTTCGCCTCTCAACGAAGCATCCTCAGGAAACAGTAGGCTCACTGCGTGCTAGAACGACAAAGACACACTACTGCAAAAACTCCGCAGCCATGTTGCCTCTCCGAACGCCGAACAGATAGACAACCACTACTACTACTACTATATATTTGTTGTACTGTTACTATATATTTGTTGTACTGTTACTATATATTTGTTGTACTGTTACTATATATTTGTTCGTCTATTTTATATTGTAGAATGGATTTCCGCAAAGTCACGCTTGAATCAATTAATTAACTAAAATTAACGTCATAATATATTTTGAAATAAATAACATAAGTACCTATAAAGGTAAAAAGGTAATTTAGTTTTTTATCATTCCCTACACAGCAAACAAAAAATTCTAATTCATTACGAAAAACATTTTAACGTACTTATAACATAACACCCAACAGTCACATACGTAGTCATAAAAAACTAGTACATTATAATGGGTACCCCCTCATTTATTTGAAGTCGGTTTAAGATTATCTAGACTAAAATTCAACACTTACATCCGGTTGGCGTTCACTGCTAAAAATAAGACAGGAAATATTTTAAAATAAAAATATTTATGTTAAAGTATCAAGATTGTGGCATCCCTCTTAATAGCTATAGCAACCAAGCGTAATCTCTACAGAATATATAATTGGTACGTCTGTTTGTAAGTCAAGAAATGCCTATTATTTTTTATTTCCTCCCATAGGCTTGATAGTGTCCCAAAAGGTTGCAAATAGAGGGACCACACTAACCTGCCCCCAAACCTGGCAAGTTTTTTACGTCTTCCCATAATTTAAACCTATTTATTTTGATAAAAATAATTGTTATTCAAATTAGAATTACATCGAGTGAAAATTCGTAGGTATATTTTGAACCAGGACAGTATTTAAGAATAATTAGTACTAGTTTTGTGAATACAAACTTCAACACCCCGCTGCACCTCTCTGAGTTTTGAAAATTCCTTTCTTATTTGCACCCCAAAAACCACTGGGGGCTGGTGTAGGCTATGCGTTAATAGTAAGACAGTCACGCAACGATTTTATATGTATATATTGATGTGATGGATGGGTCATGACAGGATTTTGAACCTCTGACTACTTAAAATAAAAAGAGGGGTGTTATATGTATATCAATGATTAGATTGCAACAAATTGAAGGGAACTCATGCATTTTTGCAGCTGGCCTATTCGATGATAACAAACCTCAGAGCCTGATGATGACCAGCATAGGATGAACAGAATCTAAGGTACTACTGAAGTTGAATCCTTAAGTTTGAGTTCAAACTTCAAATTAAGACGACATGACATGTTTCTCCCGCAGACTCCAGGGTCTGATGATGACCAGCGCATGATAAATAGGATCTAGGAACAACTATTGTATTGTAAGTGATCAGTTTGTCCGATTTCAATGTAACACTGAAAACAATCGTGGGTCTTTAAATTTTTATATAATTAACTTTGTATGAAGACGATGGGCTAAAGGATTACTTCAGGGGATGAGCAGCAGTATCCACCTGAGTACTCAACATGAATACTGCGATTACAAATCCGCCTGCCAAGTGTAGTGATTACTGCAATGCATCTCATTGTATGTTATGGGGGAAGCCTTGTTCAGCAGTGGACGTCTAAAGGCAGCTGATGATATTTATTTATATTGTCACAGGTATTTATCACGTGTTACCTTATTATTGGTACTAGAAGAACCCTAATTTCAACCGTAAAGACGGTGTGAGACTCTCTTCATTCTGGAATCCTATATCATTGGTAGGTGTACGCGTCGCGATGTGTCATCTCAGTGCGTAGATACGGTTAGTGTGGTGTGTGACATAGTCCGATGAATACGGCCATTTCTAATTCTGAAAACCAAGTGAGGGTAGTTTCTGCAGCTGCCACCACTTCTCGACGGTAGCTCCATGTACTCCAGTCAGCCCGCAACCACGATTGCTGTAACTCATTCGAAACGTCGGGAATTATAAATAATAAGGTAACACGCGATAAATACCCGTGAGAATATAAATATATATGTGTTCTAAACTCGAAAATTTCAAAAAATACAGCAGCTAAATGATAATGAATAATGATGAAGACGATAGGCAAAGTAGCTGGCGATCGCTACTACAGAAAGTATGTAATAAATTGTGACTGCAGATAGTGTCCGTTCGTTGTTCAGTCAGTACCGATAACAAAGACTGCTCGGTTACGTACAATGTGTTTATTACTTACGTAACAATTGTTCTAATCATTATCATAATTATCTAATGCTGTAACAAAAGTTCTAGAAGTTGGAGCTAAGTGAGAAAAAGGTGAGTTTTTTGTGCCATAGAAGGGACTTACCCTTATATTCATAATCATTTTTTAAACCTATTTTAGTTAAAATGGCTTTTGTCTTGTTTTGACGTATGACATTTTATATCAGAGAGAACATAACAAAAGCTATTTTAACTAAAATAGGTTTAAAAATGATTATGAATAAGGCCCTAAATCTCTAACAAGCGTAGCGTGTGCTGTCTATATGAACTTTTGATGATTCTCTTTATACAATACATTTTATTGGCTACCTACCTAAGGTTTTAAGTTCTCTTATTGTTTGTATCAGCTTTTTCTTATTCTCGAGGCACCACACAGACGCTTCCAACCTAGTAGTAAGAAAGGTTATCAAATTAAGCCAAGCCGTATTTGTTACCCTGATTCTTGCTCACGTTGGAAACAGAGTCATTTTAGTTTAAAGATGATTCAAAATTATAATGAGATTCAATTAATAAAATACTCTCGACTTTGATAGCACCCACCATTGCCGTGGTGTGACCGCCTAAAAATCGACTCCCTTGTCTCCCGTGGATGTCGTAAAAGCCGACTAAGGGATTACACACAGGAGATGAACAGAAGCATCCACCTGAATACTCAACACAAAAACTTCCATAAATATCATGTGTGATTATGACAATTTCCCACGTATCTTATGGGGGAGGTTTTATCCAGCAGTGGACATCTAAAGGCTGGTGATGATGATGACAGTGACAGACATGATTGTGGTGATAACAACAGTATAAAACTATTTATTAGGTTTCAATAAGTCCAAAAACTATTCAAAGAAGTTCGGTTGTAGTCTCGCCATAACGTGAACTTTATTTATTTTATGATGAGAGTGCCGACTTGACTGTTTATCGACTTCCATGAGGGAAGTTTAGGCCGAAGGGAGTCAAGTCAGAGGCCTTACTCTTGAGCTCTTATAAGGATTCAGTTCAAAAACTATACAGTACAAAATATCGGTTCCGTGATGGCCGCAGCTATATTTAAAGGCAAAGTAGCAGAAGGTCTATATACTTCTGCGATTAAAGTTATTCAATGATGACGGATGTCAACGACGAACCGATATTTTATACTGAATAGTTTTTGATCTGAATCGCTATAAAAGCTCATGGTAAGGCCTCATGAAGTTCATTGGACGCGTGACACTAGACACCGCACAGGTGCGTTACACGTGAAGATGGCGGTCTTCACGTATAATCATTAAATAAGTTGTATTATATAATTATGTACGTTAGTCTATAAGGTACAAATTTCTATGGGTTTATTTATTATTTTGTACATTGCTCAATAAGCCTGAAATAAAGATAACACATTCAAAACAAAATAAAATACAAAGATATAAATAAAACATAAAAAAATAAAAGCCATTTATTGTATTATTATTATTCCTTAATGTCATTGGATGATATTGTTATATAAAGTTATTTTATCTACAAAAACATATACTATAAAAACATAATATTCAAAAATATATAACAAAACGGTAGAGACAAATATTCCTAAGCAACCGGAAAAATCAAAAGTTACAGAATATTGCGTAATACTATTACAAATTGGATAACACTGATTACTTTAAAAGGTCACAAACACAAATAAGTATTTACTTAAGAAGAACCAAAAAAGATAAAGTCTATAATCATATATTGTACCTACCTAACCCTTTCAGCTAAGGAAATAAGTTACATATTTTAAAAGCTTTCGTAGGAGTTCTTTTGTTGTTTATTTTATAAATTGTAACTTTACTAAACTGGCCCTTACAAAACCTTAGGTCAATTATGACCTCTACTGTCAAACAGTTGTGCCGTGGTGTGTCTGGCATAAGAATTGAACCCTCCGACTCCTCCCGTGGATGTAGTAAAAGCCTTATACGCCAGGGGCCGTTCACCAATCCGCCTGCCAATCGTGGTGACTATAGAAAATGCCAACATTGTATTCAATGGATAAGGCCTCTTCCACCAGTAGACGTAAACAGGCTGAAGATGATGATGATGATGATGATGATCAGTTTTTAAAAACATCATCAAATCGGAATTCATCAGGAAACCGGGACGTAAAAATAAAATTTTTACTAGTTTTTAACCGACCTCAGAAAAAGGAGGAGGTTCTCAATTCGACTGTGTGTATTTTATTTTATTTTAATTTATAATACGAGGGACCCTAGTAAAACTACACTTATTTCACGTAGATTTAAATTTTTTGTACTAAGTAATTATAGTTATTTCATTCGTTAAAATGCCATAATTTTTTTTTTCAGATATAATGTCGCCATACCACAAATTGATCTTGACGATTGCAGTCTTAATTTCTGTAATTAGCAAAGGTATTCTTTGAAAAGCTTTTCTAACTTATACTGTCAAATATTTACCTACTGATTTAATCTATGCCAAGTTCCAAAATAAGTTTTGATTTTTTAAAAGGGTGGATGAAGGTGGCTCAAGACCGTTCGTTGTGGCATTCTAGGGGGGAGGCTCTAATATCCAGCAAGGGAATTCTACTGGCTGATGATGATGATGATGATGACTTAAGCTTGGTGACAAGGTGTGAAGGCTTGTATTTCTCACCAAATATATACTGCTTTCAGGCTCAAGCATCCAGTGCTACTACTGCAACAGCGCCAATAACTCCGCCTGCCTCGACATCAACCAGTACGAAGACGAGCTACGCTCCCGCATCATCCCCGTGGTGAACTGTGAAATTGCAATCCCCGGACCAGTATCGATACCCTTCTTCTGCCGTAAGATTGTACAGACCAGTAAGTATCTGACGTAATAATTCACTTTATTGCTGGAAATGCATATGTCTCTGCAGACATTAAATACGGAACTCAATTTTGGGTTATACCTCTACGCGTGAGCTCCGTTTCCGCATCATCCTTTGTCTATTTTGACACTGATATCCCTGGCCCATGACTATTCTGACGAATAACTGTAGAGACCTCTTCATTTACACCCCATTCTATCCCACAACTGGACTGGAGTCTTTCAGAATGCGTACAACGAAGCTCAATGCATAGCAGATACAAAACATGCTGGATATGCTTATGCAGTTTCACACCCATGCTACGCAGCGCAATCTTGGGCTACCCATCCTTATACTGCACCATTAACTGCGTCCAAATACTTTATAAGTACTATCAGACTACCAAGATTATGAATTGGACCTAAATCAAAAGTTACATCGACAATAACCAAATGACATCGACCATTTGGCTGATGTAGTAATGCATGATACTATTAATTGCCGTGGTGTCTCCGGCCTAAGAAAAGACCCCTCCATCTCCTCCCGTAGATGTCTTAAGAGCTGACTATAGGGATTATACCAGGGGATGGGCACCACCACCTGAGTCAACACAAATACTGCGATCACCAATCCACCTGCCAAGCGTGGTGATTATTGATTAATGATGATACTATATGATGTTCTCTGAGGTGCGATGGGTGAGTAGCCAGCTGAGATGCGAGTGTTCCGGGTTCGATTCCCGCTGCGGTACAAATGTTTGTATGATCAGCAAATATTTGTTTCGGGTCTGGGTGTTATAGTGCCATAGTACTCGTAGTTGCTGATACTCACAACACAGGGTACCACACATAATACAAGTATGGGATCAGCCCCCCTATTTCTTAAGTGAAAGTCACTCGGTGACTAACGATTGACAAGTAAAATTACCATCAATTGCTCAAAATTATCATTAAGAACTGTCAATTGATGGTCATTTTACTTGTCAAAGGTTAGTCACCGAGTGACTTTCAGTTAGGGAATAGGGGGGCAGGATTACGTATATGACTGTTGGGTGCTTCGAGCAACACGGACTTCCTGCCGCGGGCCGGAAGGGAGTAGCCTTAGCGATATATTACCATTCAAATAGTTCTGTAATTTTTTGCGGGGGGAAATGTGCACACAAGCGCAATTCCGCATATACACATCCAAATACAACACTGTAATGACACTCACACTAACAAACCTTTCACAGAATAACAACTAGTTTTATTAAACACATATGCCTACTTTGGCTTGTAGTTTGACAGAGGGGAACGCTGCGAATGGCTACTCCCTTCCGTGTTGCTCGAAGGTTGGGTGTTATTTTTTACCTATACCTACTTATGAATATGTTTAGTGACCTGTAACCGTTTTCGTTATCAATAAACTACTATGACTATGACTATGATAAAGAGTTTTTTTATTAGTTTAAAATAAAATTTTATATTTCAGTCTTCCAGTCAGGCCATGAGCCTCAAGTCCGTGTAACGCGAGGGTGTGGCTGGGTCCCAGATGAGAACAAGAAGCCATGCTACCGCAACGACAATCATGACCACTATGAGACTGTATGCCAGTGCTTCTCAGATCACTGCAATGCAGCTGACAGTACTGTACCAACTACAGGTGTAGCACTGTTTTTAGTGTTTGCTGCTGTGCTGTACTTTTACCGTTGATAAGAGGAGTGCGTCCTTTTAAAACTGAACGCCACCGCACTATTTAATTACGTCAAAATAAAATATTCCTTAATCTGTAATCACACAAGGACCGTTTTCGAATGTCAAACTAATGTCAAGGGACAAGTAAAAGCGGCAAAGGCGGGTGTAGTTTATGACTAGACGCACCCTCCTTTTGCAATTAGTAACCTGATGACAGATAATGTATGGAAACATCCGTCAAGATAATTATTATTTTAATTTGTTTAATCTATGAAAAGGATAAAAATGGTTGGTAAAATAATCTTCATACATATTTGCTCTATTAAATGCCTACAGGGTTTCTACCTATTAAGACTACCTACTACCAAATTAATACGATCAAATTAACCTACGATAATCAAATTAGCAATGATTTCATTATTATAAATTATTATTATTACCTATCCTCGAAATGGGCCCAAGAACCTCGATCTGCCTTAGATCTCAGGACAAATCCTGAGATATGGTAACCTATCTCAGGACAAATCCTGAGATCTCAGGATTTTTAGGCTCTCCTCAGGATTGCGGCTGGGTTTTGGAAATCTAAGGAAATCTCAGGATTTTTGGAATTTTCAATAAAATAGAGTAGATTTTTCAGATCTTTTTCATTACAATAACACATAATACTACATTTTATTTTTAGATATACTAATTTAAAAATCTACTTTTGGTCATGTGAATTGAACAAATAAATCAACACTTCAAATCTATGAAACGTATTATAATCATAAGTTTTATCATATTTATTTTTCGATGATACCTTTTTAGGGAAACTTTTGTCTTGTAAAAAGCTGTAAATTTTGTTTGTGAGAGGATTCGCAAAATTAGAGAAAATCTCAGGATTTTTCAATGTAAATTTTCTATCTGGTAACCCTAGTCTGTCTCGCTGTTGCAATGCCCTAAGCACAGGGGTTCATATGAGATACTACATAATTTATATAACAACTAATTGTAACCATGTGAGAGCAATAAATGTATTGAGTTGTATCATTTCATTTGTAGATGGTGGAATAAGCCCTTTTTAACCGACTTCCCAAAAAAGGAGGAGGTTCTCAATTCAGTTGTTTTTTTTTTTTTTTTTTTTTAATGTTTGTTACCGCATATCTCCGGCGTTTATGAACCGATTTGGAAAATTATTTTTTTATTTGGTAGATATACTTCCAGATTGGTCCCATTTTCAGAATCCAGTTCTGATAATGGAATCCATGAGGAATTGAGGGAACTCCTCAAATATTGTAGGCATACATATAGCGATTTTGACATTTTCAGCAACAAACCAAGCATTTGCATCCAAAAAGTATCATAATCCTTTCACCACTATGGTTCTTTCATCATTTTTATTTCATCCAAATATTTAGTCGACTACAATGGCGGAAGTCGGTTTTTTAAATGAAAAGTTATGGTAAATAACTTACAACTGTTGTAACTGAAGCGTGTTACCTTATAAAGTACTTATACATCTCTTAAAAGGTAAATTTTTGCAAACCTGAAAGGATAGTAATTTGAACCAGAAGTTCAATTCACGAAAAAAAAATTACAAAATGTCAATGTCATAAATGCCACAAATGGTATTCTTATGAAATGAAAATTCCCTACTTATTTATTTCCCTGCTAGTATCGTCGATTGGCATCGTATCAACTATTCGGTAATCTTGTTCAGGCCAAAGGCCAAAAATACGGGTATATATATTGATACATATGAACAATGCTATCGGCATAAATAGAATAGAATAGAATAGAATAGAAAAACACTTTATTGCACACCACATTAAAATTAAAATATTAAAGCAATCATAATTAAAATTATACGTATGGAAGTACAATGGGCGGTCTTATCGCTAAGAGCGATCTCTTCCAGACAACCTTGGGATGGACTGGAATTGATGAGAACGATAAAGGACGGTGGTGTAAAACCAATAAAAGTATATTCATACATACGGTGTACTCAATAATAATAAATACCTATATACCTTAACTATACATACAATACATAAAAATACAAATAATATATATATATATATATAGATCTGAGCATATTAATAGAGCTGAAAATACTGTCTAAGATGTCTCAAAGTTTTTCCAAGAATTTCGGCTACAATTTTAACTTAATAGACGCATCTCTTTTCACTCTTTCCAATGATATAACACTATCCTACTCTAATCTATGGTCTCAATTGATTTAGCACCACACAAAATATCGAAAGTAGACTAAATTGTTTTGAGGGAGCGTGATACCAATTTTTAGTCAATTTCAGTCTCGATTTGGTCAACTTTCAGTATGGTTAGAGAATAATGACGAGAATAGGCCTTCTGGCACGTAGCAGTACCCCATTTTATAACATGTGTAAGCTGACACGGACAATAGAAACTACTATTTGGTTGCTGGTTTACTGGTGGATAAGGGTAGAGTGCTAGGAATAAATATGATGGTCGAGTTTTTGGATAAGTGACATGAATTTTTAACACGTTCGCTGTCCATAGACCATTTATGTGGTCCATACATGTCAAGGGTCTTATTTGGTATATGCGCCCATATCATTTCTAGGCTTTCTAGTGGATGTGAACGTGGATAGATGTTCTAACATTTAATGCAGTCTTGTCAAGACAGCCTTCTTTTCATAATGTCATAAAAGAAACATTTAATTTAATTTTATTTTATTTTTAATTTTTTTTTCATTCATAATTTCTTGTTTGAGAATACTTATATGATTTGATAATCAAAACTAATAATAAAATTATTTTAAATGAACAACATGGCAAAAATTTCAAAATAGCACGATAACACAAATTAGTATAAAAATGAGAAACAATGAAAATCATAAAGTGGATGCTTAGTCCAGTAACTGAACATACCGTTATTGAGCTGGGAAAAAAATCCCAAAAAAAAACTGAAAAAAAACCAAATTCTAATATCTCTGTTCAGCTATTATTATTATATTATTATTTTATAGATAGATAGATAGGTTATAAGCCGTTGGTAATTTAAACTATAGTAGATTTGATTTAGTGAAGTCCTTGTTATTCTGGGTTCACATTATCGGACTACGGCGAATGATCGCTTTGTGCGTCCCTGTTTGTATCATTCGTAAAACGACAGACAGGGACACAAAACACAAACATTCGCCGTAGTCCGATAATGTGGCCCATGCATTAAAGATGAAAACAGCTCCCGCTTCAGTCTATGTAACTGCTCCGACTCTGCCCATACCCAGTTATTATTAAATAAGCGACAACAAACAATAATCCGTGTGCGCGGTAGATGCTCTTGGCTTACACTGCAGGTATTATTGCCACTGGTATTAAAGGTGTTATTGAACTTTCAACCGAGATGGATTAAGTTATTTTTATTTGGATATGACGGTTTAAATTTATCATTTGATTTTTATCGGAACAGTACGTCTAGTACGGGTTTTGATAGTTTTCGAAAACTATATGAAGTTTCGTTTCCTTCCATACATTTACTGACAGCGTCCTTAGTTTTCTTCTCGTTTTCGCTAGGGGCGCTGCAAGTAAATGTATGGAAGAAAACGAAACTTCATAATAGTAGTTTCGAAAACTATCAAAACCCGTACTAATCCCCCATTAGTATTCAATGTAGTAAGTATCAATAATAATCTAATATTGGTCCAATAATCCTACTAATATTATAAACGCGAAAGTTTGTGAGTATGGATGGATGTTTGTTATTCTTTCACGTAAAAACTACTGAATGGATTTGAGTGAAATTTGGAATGGAGATACTTTACGCCCTGGATTAACACATAGGCTACTTTTTATCATCATCATCATCAATTTTAATCATTATTCACGCGGGTGAAACCGCGGGGCGCAACTAGTGTGAAATAAAAATCGTGTGTGCAAGCTATTGCGTCGTCGTAGCATTTTACTTTTAAAAGTTGGAATGTATAGCAATGTGGCGTGTAATTCAATTTTTTTTTGTGTTTTTGATCGTTGCATAAATAATACAGATGGCGCCTGAGATTCTCTGATTGTATTTTTAAGTACAAGCAATAAAGATGACACTATAATATACTTGTTTTATATATATTATAATAAGTAATACCTACCTACATATTTAATTTGCAGACCACTGCCTGGGGATGGATAATCCTTATCTTTTCGTTTCTATATAAAGAAATGAGAGTTATTTAAATACTACGTTGTCACACTTTGTTTTGGAATCTCTTGAGAAATTAAGTAATTTTATAATATCTAGAAATGGTTGAGAAATATTTTTAAGTGAATTGAAATAGAAGACTGTAAACTGCAATTAATGGTACCTTAAATAACGTTGTTAAGTTTAGTAAACTTGGTTTCAAACATGTTTTTAATAAACTAGGTACACACGAAATAATCTTATGGTAATTTTTTGCCGTGGTGTGTCCGGCCCTGCCGTGGTATGTCCGGCCCTGTCGTGGTGTGTCTGGCCTAGAATAGACCCGTCTTTCTCCTCCCGTGGATGTCGTAAAAGCCAACTCAGGGATAACACCAAGGGTTTGGGTAGCAGCATCTATATACCTGAGTTTTCTATAGGTACTAATACTGCAATCACCAATCCACCTACCAAGTGTGGGATTATGGTAAATCCCCTTGTTCTTTGAGGGAGGCCTCGTTTAGCAGTGGATGTCTACCGGCTGATGAAAAAGATGGTAATTTTGAATGTAAAGCTGTATTTGGCCTGTTTAGTTGTAAAGGTACTTCTGTACCTTGTTTGTAAAGGCTGGACATCCTTTATTCAAACTTGCAATAAGATTGAAATTATAGTCATCATCATCATCAGTTTGTAGATGTCCACTGCTGGACATAGGCCCTACAATGCCACGACGAATGGTCTTGTGCTGCCTCCATTCACAGACCTCCTGTGACTTTATAATGTTTTTTATTATATATTTTTAGTTGTGTTAAATTATAGTTGGATTTTCAAAATTGTTCTTGTCTATAAATTTTTGGGCTTACTTATAAAAATATATCAAAAGATAATGCTTAAAATATTGCCATCCCTTACAAACTGTAACTGTATGACGTCATGTAATAACATGACGTCATACAGTTACAGAACTAAAGCAACGCTTAAATTTAAATTACGTTTGTTTGTTTTTAACCGAGTTAAAAAAAAGGAGGAGGTTCTCAATTCGGTTGTATTTTTAAGTATGAGAATAATGATCAAGGAAATAACACAGACAAATGGTAATTACAATAGATTTATTCAATAAATTGAAATAATAATAAACAACATCTTACAACTTTTAGTTTAAAAATAACATTGCCATAATAATTTCGTGGTTTTTGGCTTTGGTACATTGACCAAAATCAAAATACCACCCAGCCCTAGAAATAATTTTGGCAATAGGTTTAATTAATTTTAAATTAACATTTACTTTACAGGTATACATTCACATAATATTAAGTAAACATGTATTCAGTACATTAAATATAATAATTACATATTGTTTTTCTTATAATAGTAAAACTTCCAACATTATACAAGTAGGTAAACATAGTAAAGGGTAGGTATTTTTTTCTGCACTAATTTATAGAAAATTATACTCTTTTATGAGCCAACAACATTATTAGGTACAAGTATTTTAATGAAATTTTGAAGAGTTTACATTTTTTGTAGGAAACAAATTACTTTATTTTACACCTGTCGTTTCTCTCTTTCTTCGGCGGTAGGTTCGACCTGTTCAGGCTCACTGCGGTCATTCGATTCATTTTGAATTGTTATATCTGCGAATGAAGAATATAAATTAATAATCTGAGAAAATAAAATGAAAATTTACTGCAACGTTAATCACAAAAAAAAATTACATAAGTACCGCAAAGGTACACAAGCATAAAACTATATATTGTAGAAGCGAAAGCTGTGTTTTGTTAGTAGCAGAACTTCTTGTGAAAGGGTTCGTCCGGGGAAGTACTACCACCGTACCTATTTCTACCGCCAAGCAGTTGTGCTCGCATTGCTGTGTTTCGGTTTGAAGGGTCGTGTGCCGGTGAAATTAAAGGCACATAAGACTTTTCATCTTTATGTCTCAGGGTCGGCAGCGCGCATGTGATGCCTTTGGTGTTGCAGGCGTCCATAGGCTACGGTAACTACTTTCTATCAACTGGGCCGTATGCTTGTATGATTACCAAGTAGTATATATGTATAAAAAAAAAGCTTACACGCTTATGGCCATCTCGTATCCGGTCAAAGAATAGACCCCTCCGTCACCGTCCGTTGATGTCGTAACAGACGACTAAGGCATTACACCAGGGGATGGAGAGCAGCATCGACTTCAACACTAATACTGCCATCACCAATCCGTGTGACAAGTGTGGTGATTATGGCAAATCCCCCATTGTATACTATAGGGGAGGCCTCATCCAGCAGTGTACGTCTAATGACGGATGATGATTTGTATTTGTATTTATTTGGTGTCTTACCATCATCCTCGCTCTTGAAAGACCTGCCAAGCCGCGGCCCGAACCACATGCCAGGTTGATCATGCCTCCTCACTGGCATAGGTTGGAAGCCTTGGTGTATCGGCTCGCTTCGGCCCACCCGTGGCCCGAACCACATGCCGCCTTGTTCTACTGCCCTCCGCGCAGGAGATGCTATTGGCTCGACGAGTGGCAGCTCGCTGCGACCTACGCGCGGGAACGCGTACAACTGTCGCTTCTGTTCAGGTTCATATTCTATAACAAAAATGGTAATTTATTTTTTATTTTTCTCGTCTATTCAAGATCACCATCATCCGCCTGTAGACGTACACAGATACGTACATAGACAGTTACTACGTACATAATCTAAACTTAAACCAAATTAAACTATAGTTTAATTTGGAAATTTTGGTGTTAGTTTAGATTTTTATTATTAATAATAAAATTCTTACCTAATAAGAAGTCGTTTATTGGGAGCTGCCAAGTGTTACTGGATGCGCGGCCCACCCGTGGGAATGGATACAGATTCAACACACCATCGCGACGCAACTTTGTACTGCTATCTGTATAAAAAATAAATTGAGCTAAATTTTTCATTACAATTAGGTACAAACTTATTGAAAACTATAAATAGTAGTTCTGGAAACAGTAGACCTTGCGAGCACAATTAAATTTTTTGATAAACTTTGAAAATCGCATCCCTGCGCGATCTAGCAAATAACCAATATTTGTCTGAACCACTAAGTCGTTGAAACTCTAACAATTATGAGAGCTTACGTTGTATTGGTGTTCAATTTGTATTTTTTTTTCTCATAGGTACATTATAGAATAAAAATTTAAAAAGTTTTAAAATGTATAGACAGCCCTTTACACCCCACTTGATGGTAAATAGCACCGCAGCAAACTCACCCCCTTTTCGGGGGAAATACCCCTCCGTAGCCGAAAAAAAGTCGTGATTTGTGTTTGTTTTTCATTGAATATGTGGAAAAATCTAAAAGTAAAGTGTAAATCCAGAGAAATAGCCGACAAATAGCATGCATCAGTAATACGTCCACAAATAGACCCCCATTGATCACAATCAACGGCGTCACCCATCGAGAAGGGTGTAAAGCCTGGGTTTCCTAGAAAACGGCCGCAATATAGCGGAAAAGCGACAACAAAATTTGTTTGTCGCGTCATCAACACACATCACGCATTGTCCAGGTATACCTGGACATTATTATTCGTTATTGTATACAAAATTACCCCTAAAAAACTCACGCATATAGGACATTTACAAAGGCGAACTTAACCCCAAAATAGTTTCCTTCCAGCAAACTTATATTTACAGGTATATTTTATTTCATAATGGTTTGCTTGAAAACTATTTGCTATAGCAATAGCAAAAACAATTATTTGGAATTAAACCTCTTTTTGTTCCACATTCAAAATTATTAAAAAAATTAAAAAGAATGCAACTATCTAAAGATTGATCTTGGAAGGTTTGGGAACTCTGATTTGAATTTATAGTTTTGCCTAAGATTAATTTACTTTTATTTTATTAAACATAAAATTATAGTACACAGCATAAAATAAAAACTCTTACCATACTTAAGTACCCAGTTTTCGAAATAATATTTTTTCTAAAAATCAACAAAATATAGGCCCTATAGACAATGTTGATGTGTGTATATTCATTTGTGTGGACAACTCAGTATAATAATTCATATTCATAGCTGCAGTTTTTTAAATTGCAGCAAATCTACTGAACTTCAATAATTAGTTTGGGCTAATGTCTCCTCTTGTGAGGTCTGATCACAAACCGTTATTAAAATAAATAAATAAAATAATAAATAAATGCTAGACATTTCACACAACATTATCTAGCCCCAAGCTAAGCAGAGCTTGTGTTATGGGTACTTGATAACTGATATACTTAATACAATACATTAAATAGATAGATATTTTTTATTATACATAGAAAAATACCCAGAACACCCTGAACAAATATCTGCAGATTGTACAAATATTTGTTCCGAGGCGGGAATCGAACCCGCAACCTCCTGCGTCGCAGGCGAACCATCGCCGGCATCGCCCGCCGCGCCACAGAGATCGTCTAATATAAAATAAATTAGGTACCTATAAATAGTTTGTCTTGCCGTGGTAGTTTCGGCCTACGAATAGGACTCCTCCATCTCATGTGAATGTCGTACAAAGTGACAGAGGAATTACGCAGGTAGATAATGGGCAGCAATATCCACCTGAATACTGCGATCACCAATCCATCTGCCCAGCATGGTGATTACAGCAAATCCACCCTATGAACCACTATAGGTTGTATGCAATGCATGCTATGGGGGAGGCCTTATCTAAAAATGTTTGTCTATACTCTATTCTATAGTCTAGACTTTGATTTGAATATTTAATTATAAATGCCTACTCCTTGTAGAACAAAGACCTCAAATAGTTCTCAATCTAATCAACCGCTTATTAAAACCAAATGTCAATAACTTATGTATAATTTGATACAGCCAAATCCAATACACATTAGTTTGATCAACTGTGATTATTCATGCCTAATATATGAAGACGGATTCCACAATTTCTCAACGGCTAATAATATAACAAATAGGTATGTTTGCATTTGTATATCGTGTATGATCACTTTACTTACAGTTATTTGATAGTCCATAGAATTTAAGATAGACATAAAGTTAAGGACTAATAATTGTTGCTTCGTACTAGACAAATAAAATGGCGCTGAACGTAGCGTAAGATCGTGGCCTATGTCCAGCATTGAAAGAACTGGTAATGATGATTAGGCAAATACACTTATTTTTATTTTTATGATTTTTAGACGCCCCACAAAATCAAAGCATGTTTTTTAACCGACTTCACAAAAAGGATCTCAATTCGGTTGTATATTTTTTTATGTTTGTTACCTCATATCTCCGGTGTTTATGAACCGATTTGGAAAATTATTTTTTTATTTGAATAGATATACTTCCAGATTGGTCCCAATTTTTTCAGAGTCCAGTTCTGATGATGAAATCCATGAGGAATTGAGGGAACTCCTCAAATATTGTAGGCATACATATGGCGATTTTGATATTTTCAGCAACAAACCAAGCATTCGGAAAGTATCATAATCCTTTCACCACTATAATTCTTTCATAATTTTTTTTTCATCCAAATCTTTAGTTGAATGCAATGGCGGAAGTCGGTTTTTTAAATGAACAGTTATATTTATTATTTCATACAGGTACATAAAAATTACATCCACAGCTATTATTATATTCTATACATTGTTGTAATGAATCAAAAAACCAAGAATGAATCTTCCTTCAACCAAGTCTATTACTTGATTTTAATGAGCAATTGGTACAAAATAAGAACGTGGGTGTTATCTTCCAATATTCTTCTCGTTATGAATTCCATGCATAGATCGCTCAATAATCTTTTAAACCGCTTAAGTTCCGTGTATATTATCGTAACCTTAGCAAGTATTTCTTGGTCAAAGTAAACGAACTTTGCATTAATTATAATGTAAGCATTATATATAACATCAAACAATTTACATTCACATAAAAACAGTTACCTAAATTAAAGTGGTATTGCTATGAGTCCGTTTTCCTTAAAAGTTGTTCAGAATAACTTTTCATTTAATAACTTTTCATTTAAAAAACCGACTTCCGTCATTGTATTCGACTAAATAATTTTGGATGAAAAAAAAATGATGATAGTGGTGAAAGGGTTATGATACTTTCTGAATGCAAATGCTTGATTTGATGCTGAAAATATCAAAATCGCTATATGTATGCCTACAATATTTGAGCAGTTCCCTCAATTCCTCAAGGATTCCACCATCAGAACTGGATTCTGAAAAAAATGGGACCAATCTGGAAGTATATATATTCAAATAAAAAAAGAATTTTCCAAATCGACGATAATAAACGACGGAGGTGTGAGGTAACAATTTTATTAAAAAAAAAATACAACCGTATTGAGAACCTCCTCCTTTTTTGTGAAGTCGGTTAAAAATAGAATATAAAAACGACCAATGGTTGATTAACCAATGTTTAACGGGAAGGGAATAATAAAACTCCGCTTCTCCGGGACTCCGCTTACCTCTATTTCTAGAGTGTCATCTATGGGAGCACCATCGTTTCAAACCACTGGCTCTGGTATTCTTAAAATAAGACTGTAACCTCAGGTGTGTTAATAAGATAGTTTTGTTTGTAGTAGAACTTCTTGTCAAAGAGTTTGTCCAGGGAAGTACTACCACCGTACTATTTCTGCCGCCAAGCAGTAGTGTTCGCATGTCTGTTTCGGTTTGAAGGGTGCCGGTGAAATTACAGGCACTTATACTCACAGTGGCATATCTTAACATTTGTTTGTTTACAAAAATTGACTGAAATTAAAAATCAGGGTGTACATTATTAGGGTACAGTTGATCAAAGTTATACACGGTATGCGCTGATTAGAGAACTCATGATGAACCTATCCGGTTTTATTACCAAAAACAAGAAAAATATTCTGCTTATGAATGAGTTAAAGTTAACTTACGGTAGCTGGCCAGAGCTGATGAAAGCAGAACTACCAAGCCGGTGATCCTCAGTGCTGACTGCATCTTGTCTGCAAATAAACCATTATTATGGTAATCATCAATAACATAACATAGCATCCAACAGTAACATACATAGTCCAGAGGGCCTATTACGAGTTTTGCATTGCAACAAACACTTTGCGATTCGTGAGTATTTAACATAACTTACATTAACTATTCATCATTCTGTGCCGCGCATTAGTCGATAGAACAACACATCATAACATTCTTAATGTTTTTTATAATTTTAATATGTATAATATATATGTATTATAATTTATTACATATATTATAATATGTTAGTTTAGATTATATTTATATTTTAGTTTTATTGGTACCTTGTTTGTAAGGCACGTCTCACCATCTTTCTGCACGCCCAGGATGACTGGTAGATAATGCTATTAGCATTAAGTCCTCCAAGCACTAATGTTTTGTGTGAAAGTTTAAATAAATAAAATAGAAACAGCACAGATTCATAAATAGTTACTACGTAGGTAAGTCACGTTGAATGCTCACGAGTCACGACTCGCAAATTGATTGTTGCAATGCAAAACTCGTAATAAGCCCTCTGATCCCACGCTAGGACTCCCTGTGCCGTGGGTATCAGATACTACGAGTACATTTTATAGGCAGTTTCTTTTCACGAATATTTTCCATTTCCCCTGGGAATTTAAGGACTTAGGATTTTCCCTTAAGTTTTCTTTTAAACTATGAGTGAGGACAAATATTTCATATTTAAATAAAACACCTTATTTGTGTGGGTGTGGGAGGAATGCTAGATTTACGCATATTTTCTTTAATATCTTTTACAAAACACCTAGACCCGGGGCAAATATTTGCAGGTCATGCAAACACTTGTCCCGCAGTGGGAATCGAACCCGCACCTCTTGCGTTTTAGCTGGCTAACTCACCCACTGTACTACGGAGTTCATCAATATATAAGATATAGTATCCTTGGGTATATAAAAAGTATAGTTAGTTTGACTTCATAGTCCATTAAAAACTTCAAAATATTGAAAAGTCTGAAATTGATAAATTTCGTAACTCTGTAAAACAATAACCAGAATAACATCAATTGTTGTCCATTTCTAGTAATGTGAATGACGTTGGAGTTCTATGGTTTTACTAACAGGTATGTAGTATGTACGCCCGTTGCTTAGTCCTATTCAATGATGTGTAGGAAATTACCTAGAGGTGAAAATTTTCAAAAATAATAATGGAAAATATGGAAATAAGTGGTCGGGCTGGTAAAGGTGTCATCATGGGCAATTCGGCACCCTTCGTCCATTCCCCGTTCGTCCACTCGGTACCCGTTCGTCCATTTCCCCATGAGAACTCAGTTCGGGGCGAACCACTAGTGTTCCAGGCGTACAATACCATAGATTGCCCCTTTTTAGTATTTTCAATCAACATAAATATATCTTACAGGACTCGTAAACCCCAAACCTTTGCATTAAGAATATATAAAAACAACACCTCATTTAACAATCCTCTTCCTCGAATGTGTCGTCGGTATAACGAGCTGGCTTTTTCTTTTAACGACTTTTATGTTTTTGATCCTAATACCAACGGGTTTAAGCGATGTCTCTTTAAAATCTTGATAACAATGTTTAATTTTTTTTTTCAGTGCCCGGTTTATGGGTAATTTAGTTTACAAGTTTGCAACACTGTAACTTTGTCGTGTTTACATAGTTGATTACGAATCTAGATCTGAACTATTCTCAATGTTTATGTGTACGCTTTTTTGATTGTAATCTGTTTTGTGAACCCATTAAATAAATAAAATAAAAGTACATTAAAGTGTTAATATTTAAATACTGTGAATTAATTGAATATGCTTCTAGAAACGAGCTACCCTTAGTATGCTTGACGAGAGATGTCTTCTTGAATCATTCACAGTTGAGAGCACAAACTTATGAGCATGAACATAAGGATTACCTCCTGACGACCTCTGTGGCGCGTCGGGCCAGTAGTCGGCTAAGATGCGACAGGTTGCGGGTTCGATTCCAGCTGCGGGACAAATGTTTGTATGAACTGCAAATATTTGTTCCGGGTCTGGGTGTTATGTTATGTGATTCTATTAAAATGATACGTAGTGCACGATATGACGACATCAAAAGCACCAGTTACATTAATTGTATCCGACATTTGATTTAAAAATAGTAATCTAATTTTAAATCATGAAGTTATTAGATATATTTAATTGTAGAAGTTACAGAAGTTACTTTTCCTCATACCCATACTCTCACTAATAGTTAACAGGAAAACTTAAACGGAAATCTTAAGGGCCTTATTCATAATCATTATTGAAACACATTTTAGTTAAAATAGCATTTGTTTTGTTCTCTCTGATGTAAAATATCATACGTCAAAACAAGACAAAACATATTTTAACTAAAATAAAACCAATTTTTCAGCATTATACATTTTTTGAAATCACAAGAAGAAACTCAAATAGCTAACCCCAATTTCAAACAAAATGAACAATGCCAAAATGAACATCTAATCACCAATGGTCCATTGTTATTGGAATATTTGAAAGGTTTTGTAAAAAAAACATGAAAGGAAGGATTTTAGTGAATTAATAAAGGTAGCTTCCACAATGTTCTTTTATAAAAGCATAAATTGATAGATGACCTTTTTAATTTTAAGTGATCAAAATAAAATAAAAATAAAATAAATAAATAAATTCTGGACATTTCACACAACATTATCTAGCCCCAAGCTAAGCAGAGCTTGTGTTATGGGTACTAGATAACTGATATACTTAATACAATACATTACATAGATAAATATTTTTTTTATACATAGAATATACCCAGAACACCCGGAACAATTATAATTATAATTAAAATGCATCCTCTCTGCATGGAGTTGAAGGAATACAGAGTTTTAAGATCTTTAGATATTAATATTATTTGATATAATTATATTTAGCATATACTTACTATACATTTCAATGATATTAATAATTATTGTCCAGCAGTGGGCGTAAACAGGCTGGTGGTGATGATGATGTTGAGATATTAATATCTATTTTCATGTCTCTTTTGTTGGGTGGTCTAATTAGTAAAATTAAATTAACTAAATAGTCAGTTTCTTCATCTTTGTTAAAAAAAAATATTCTATCTAACTTTTTAATATTATAAAAAAAAGAACAACCTAATTGAGAACCTCTTCTTTTATTGAAGTCGGTTAATAAATTGGTGCGCAATGAAATAGGGTAATTTAGAAAAACAACAATTCCTCCCAAACTATGCAAGATATCGAATTGAAATAAATATCATTTTAAAATATATTTCATACGGCATTAAATAGAATAAATTTTGTAAAAAAATCCTAAACATTTATTAAAGAAAAAATAAAAGAACAGAATATTATTTTAGGCGGTTTTAGAGTTTTGCAGGTGCATAAAGTATACTCTGATTTGATAATAATAATTGATTGATTTATCTAGGTAATTTAAATCTACTGTAAAGTTTACTTAATGCACCCGGAAATTACCTGGCTGAATCAAGTCTACTAAATAGTGTACTTAGTGCACCCAGGTGAATTAACCCAGGTGAATTAAGTATACCGCCCCGGTATTGTGGATATTCTATGTGCCCTGATTTAATTGCACTCCAGTTTATATCTTAGATTTTAGATTTTTTTATTAGGGGAAGGTCTAAAGACATTATAAAGGTCGCAGGAAGTCAATGCATGGAGGCGGCTCAAGACCGTTCGTAATGGCATTCTATGGGGGGAGGCTTATGTCTAGCAGTGGACTTCTATAGGCTGATGATGATGATGATGATACATACTTAAAATTTCTGAAAGTCACATTAGATCAAGTTATGCTTATCTCTATATTGGAAATCTCGAAACAACAAGATCAAATATTACAATCTTTGGTTCAAAACTTTATAATTGTAAGTTACGCTCATGGTACTTTAGTTAATAAGAAATGTTCACATATCTTTAGATTTAACAGATTAGTTTTAAGATAAGTACCAGGGTGCCTGAGCTTTGCTCGGGAAACTCTGAAAAATGTGTTTTCTCGGAGATGAAACCAAATAGCTAGATCGTTTTTTGTGCCTCCAAACACATAAATAACATATAGAAAATTTCATCAAAATCGTTAGAGCCCTTTTCGAGATCTCAAAACATATAAAAAAATGTAAAAAAAAATATTCATACTAATATTGCTCATTTATTAGTATAGGATTTAAAACAATCGGTTTTGGAGCTTTTGCATATAGCTTTTAAATTATTTTGTTCAATTTATTTAAATAAATGACGTAACCAGCCAGTTGGCCATCTGATGTTAAGTGGTAACCTCAGCATCATCATCATCAGCATTCCAACGTCCACCGTTGGACGAGGCCTTCCCCATCGAATGCAATTAGGGAATTGCCATAATCACCACGCTTGGCAGGCGGATTGGTGATTGCAGTATTTGTGTTGAGTACTCAGGTGGATGCTGCTGCCCATCCCCTGGTTTAATCCCTTAGTTGGCTTTTACCACATCCACGGTAGGACACGGAGGGATCTTTTCTTAGGTCAGATACCCTTATGATCGAGTTACCTTAAACGGGAGATGCCAATGAGGGCCTTATACCTAAATATGAGATTTGCCTAAAAGCTGTTTACCCTAAACGAAAGATGTCAATGAAGCAGTATGCCTAAAATGTGAAAACGACAAAGAAGCAGTTTGCTTAAATGTAAATTATCTATCAAGCAGTTTGCCAGATGACCAAGAAGCGGTGAGTCAAATATGTCAGCTGACTGTTAGCAAAGCCTTAGATATCAAGAAAATCTAACTATAAACCTGTAATTGGCTTTCTGTTTTCATTAATTTACTAACAGGATATATCCGCTGATGGGTTTCTTAGAAATAAATAAATATTTGTTCCAGATCTGGGTATTATGTTACCATGGTACTTGTAGTTCCTGATACTCACGACACAGGTAATTCTATTGTGGGATTGAGACTACGTATGTGACAGTTGGGTGTTATGTTATAAAATGTTGTAAAGAACACTTTCTCCTAGCACGTGTGGCATTACACTGCCGCTACCCAGAGACAAAAATAATAATGAAAATATTTCACCGGCCTTCAAACCGGAACACAGCAATGCGAGCAATATTGCTTGGTGGCAAAAATAGGTAGGTGGTAGAACTTACCGAATGAAGGCTCTTAAAAAAACTATTACTACTAAAAAGTTGTTTTTTTTTGCATGAATAAAAGTGTAGGTATTCTTAGATGAATAATGAGGGGAAAGAGACTGGTAAAGATCTTTCTTGGGTTTTTTTAAAGGGACTTCAAGACGGAACCATTATAGGATCACTCTTGTATCCAGGTTGACATTCAAGAGTGTTATCATTGGTTGGAGTGAAATTGTTATTGGACAATAATTAGTATTGGATTCAAGAGTAGTTCTAGAGTTGTTTTTATTTGAAATGACGTTTAATCGATTACCTAATTTACGCAGCTTTGTTGCAATTAACCTATGTGCGCAAAACGCGTAAATTGGGTAATAGCAAGAGCGTCATTTCAAATAGAAACAGCATTGAAATCGATTGATACCAATAGCAACAGAATAAGGTAATCGCACCACAGGTGTAGTCTGTCTATTTGTCTGTCACACCCTATTTTACTCGAATCAAAAACCAAAATAGTTGATATTGCTATATTATACTGAGTTAGGTTACCCAATCACGGACGTAGACCTACCTATAGCGTAAATCAACGAATTTTGATTGCAATGGATAATGTTGGGAGGGCAAACTAGAAAATAAAAAAATATTTGTCTATGCATCATGTGACATATCAAATAAAGGAGCTCGTTATGAAAAACACACAACCATTTTTTAGTTCAGAAGATTTAAAGAAAATATGCGAAAATTTACCACCCTGAAACATCATCAACATCTCTAAAGATAAAGATAAAGATAATTTATTTGTTTTGAATATGGTAATTTTACATAGATGGTCATAATTCACACGTCCAACATACTCAGTCATACATTATGACATACAAATAATTTAGTTCCCATAAGTAGGTACTTGGTAGATACATCCATTACCATGTCATTAAAATAGTACCTAATAATTAACAATTTAAAGAATTTTTGGGATGCGCATTGAAATCGAAATTAAGAAATAACTATAGAAATAATAATTGATTTATATGTCAAAGAGATAAAAATAAAAACAATTCAATTTACACAATACACACAGAACAATATAATTTTACATGTCAAAAAATTCTTCAATTGAATAGAAACAATTTATAGCAAGCCATTCCTTTAGTGCATTACTAAAAGCATTCTCGCAGTGCATTATTAAAAGCGCTCTGAAACAACTAAGCCAAAATTAAAAAAAATATGGAATATTGAAACTTGGATTGAAACTTTATGCATAGTTTATAGGTAAGCCTAAATGAAAATCATAATGAATGTAAAAATAATTTCAATAATTATGATATATGGCAGTGTTATCGATGAAACGATTTCTTACAGCATGCTCTTATCGGATTTCGTTTAGTTTTAAATCGTGATCACCGCTATATTACGGCCGTCATTAACGGAATTAATCGTTTTGGAAACCAAGGCTGGTTAAGTAAATATTTTTGTTTATTTAAACATTTTTAACTTTCGAAATAATCAATCACAGGTTTTTTTTTTAATCATTGTTTCATTACGCAACGAGATATTTTGAGTATGGCCATGTCAACTGCATTTCTGTTTATTATTTACCCTCTTTTTCATAATCAATTTTTAATAATGATAAAAATTAATAATAATGTCATTTCTAAAAATCATTTTACATTAGAGAGAACTAAACAAAAGCTATTTAACTAAAATAGGTTTAAACAATTATTATGAATAAGGGGGTAAGTATTAAAAATGGTTTTACTTTTATGTTAAAATAAATAACATATTTTATTTAAATCTACTGTTCCACTGACTCACCTTTCTCTTCACCTGTTGCGTGTTGAATGCTGTGCCGAGATCTGATCCCTGTAGCTTTTATAGGACGGGAGAGCCTGAACCCAGCGGTGTTCAAACTTTTCTTGATGGGAGAGTAAAGACAACACTTTGTTATGGTGATAAAAAATGAATTTTCTTCGCGTATAAAAGGTTTTTAAAATACTTATTCCACGATAAAGGAAAAAAAACCAGCCAAGTGTGAGTCGCACTCGCGCACGAAGTGTTCCGTACCATTATTATCTATAAAAACGGCAAAAAAACTCGATTTCTGTATGGGAGCCCCCTTAAATATTTATTTTATTCTGTTTTTTAGTATTACCTGTTATAGCGGCAACATAATTGTATATATAATGTTGTTGCAAATAAAATTTATTCTATTCTATTCTATAAATACATCATCTGTGAAAAATTCAACTGTCTAATTATCATGGTTCATGGTTATAAGATGCAACCTGGTGACAGACGGACGGAGGGACGGACGGACAGCGGAGCTTTAGTAATTGGGTCCGTTTTACCCTTTGGGTACGGAATCCTAAAAAGCACTTTCGCACGCCAATTTCGAATGATAAACAAAACCTTTTCCTAGCTGTAGTGAGGTGAAAAATTGTGTGATTCACTCGGCAGCAAAGTTATTTTGCGTCAAAGTACCTTTGAAACTCTCGCTACGCTCAGGATTTAATAAAAGTACTCGCACCAAATAACATCTTAGCAGCCTTGCATAACAAATGAATCCTCCAAGACACGGACACGGAAGACCGGAGACAACCTCCGTAGCGCGGTATATAGACGAGTAGCCAGCCGAGAACAGGTGCGGGTTCGATTCCCGCTGCGGGAAAAATGTTTGCATGATCTGCAAATGATTGTTCCTGGTCTGGGTGTTGTAGTACCAATGGTCCTCGCAGTTCCTGATACCCACGATAGAGAGAATCCTAGTGTGGGGGTCAGAACGATGTATGTGATGTTATGTATGGTATGTTATGTTATGTTAACAATTAATGGTTTCAGGGAAATTCAGAACGAAACACTTCAATTTTATTAACAAGAACTTTTGATCCGCAATGTCAGTTTCTGACACTCCAAAAAGAACGAAAAATTGCTAATTGAACAAAAATCTTGATATCATTAGACAGATTTACTTTTATCTCCTGAAATAATAGTATCGTAAGTATAACAAAAATAATATAAAAATAGTTTTATGTATACCTAGAATCTCAGCATCTTTATCAGCCTTAGACACCCATTGCTGGACGGGGCCTCCCTCATAGAATATAAAAGGGGATTTGCCATAATCCCCACGCTTGGCATTCGATTTGGTGATCGCAGCATTTGTGTCGATTACTCAGGTGGATGCTGCTGCCTATCCCTTCGACGGATTTTATGCCCTCGAAGGGCTCTTCTTCTTCAAGGGGGTTCTTAGGCCGTACACAAATAAAAATAATTTTATTCATTGAAATCACATGGATCATTTTTAATCATCTTAAAAATTAAAATTACTCCAAACCACGACCATAATAATAAGTAATAATAAGTTTATTAGTAATACGGTGAATTTATTAATTTTTACTCTGAGTATTGAATGTAGATGATTTGAATAATGTAATTTAAAAGCCTTGATGGAAACCCTGAACTCGTTAAGTTTTTTTTAACTCTGAGCTTTCAACAGTTTGAGCACCAGCCTACGATGAGCTTTGGCAGCGGAATCACGTCCGCACTGTTTAGAGATAATTCATTTAAGCGCCCCCGGTGGCGCCCTCTCACTTACAGAACCAATGTTTTATTTACATACCGACTACAATCAAACAATCGCGAGATAGGTGAAACGAAAAACTTTTGGGCAAACTTTGTGATGGAATATGAATGAAGCGTAGGCATCAATTTTCACAAGGATACCCTTGTTAAATTTGGATATTTTTAGTATAGCTTTTTGATTTCCTAAGTGCATCCTAGCCGGTTTGCCGTGGTGTGTCCAGCCTAAGAGGAGAATTCCATCTCCTCTCGAAGACGTCGTAAAAGCTGACAAAGGGTTTACACCAGCGAATGAGCAGCAGCATCCACCTGAGTACAGTACACCATACTGCAATCACCTATCCGAAAATTAAAAAATGTTACATATTTTTTTTTAAGAACACTGTATTTAATAATATGCATTATACTTTATAAATTTTTCACCACCGTCCTCTATCGTTCTCATAAATTCCAGTCCAAGGTTGTATGTAAGAGATCGCTCTCAGCGATAAGACCACCCAGTTTACATCCATACAATTATATTATTAAATTAGTATGTTTTTGTTTACGTGATGTGCAATAAAATCTATCAATCTGTCTGTGGAACATTCTTTCAGTGTATAGTAGGTATACCCATTATCGGATTACCGTAATCAAAGGAAATAATGATTAAGTACCATCAAACGCTTCTTTTTTGTTATAGTTAAATTGAATTAAGGACAAGAAGGTTAATGAGATTACTGGTCCATAATTAAGAAGAGCTTTTTCATAAAATAAAGGCTGAAAATTTGCTACTTTTGTATGTAGTGACGTAACACCCATATTATGGTATATTAGATAATATAAAGTGTACCAATTCTAACGTTACGGTGGTTTCTTGCAGTCAACTAGGCACAACCGCGTCAATAGGTGGCGCTGTTCCTCAGATTTGTCGTATTTTATTGTTTTATGAATTAAAATGTGCATATTATTTTTATAGTAATATGTTTGACGCTAATAGTGAATTATTTTTTGTGTATCTAGCTAAATTTCAGTTTTATTTTAATAAAGTCAAAGTCAAAGTCATATCCTCGCTGCTGAGGGTCGTGATCTTTATGCAGGACCCTTGAATGCACGATGTTCCTCCAACGGGATCTGTCTTCTACGGAACGGATGGCATCGTTCACAGAAGAATCCAGTGCTGAGTGAAACTGATCGATTTTTAACCGACTTCTCAAAAAAGGAGGAGGTTCTCAATTAGGTTGTTTTTTTTTTTTTTTTTTTATGTTTTTTCCGGCGTTTTTTATGTTTGTCTCCGGCGTTTATGAACCGATTTCAAAAATTCTTTTTTTATTCGAATAGATATACTTCCAGATTGGTCCCATTTTTTCTAGATCTTTTCATTTTTTTTCAGAATCTAGTTCTGATGATGGAATCCATGAGGAATTGAGGGAACTCTTCAAATATTGTAGGCATACATATGGCGATTTTGATATTTTCAGCAACAAACCAAGCATTTGCATTCAGAAAGTATCATAATACTTTCACCGCTACGGTTCTTTCATCATTTTTTTTTAATTCAAATATTTAGTCGAATACAATGGCGGAAGTCGGTTTTTTAAATGAAAAGTTATAATCCAATAAGTACTTGTAATTGTGCCGGACAATACGGTAGCACTGCTTTGAGGTAGTGGACGGTGAACGACTTAACATAACATAACACCAACAGTCATAGTCCAGATCCCACACTAGGATTCCCTGTGTCTTGGGTATCAGGAACTACGTACAAGCAGCTATCATGCACTCTCATTTTCTATGTATCAGCTTCTCCCTGCTTCGAGGCACCATACATGCGCTTCCCACCTATTAGTAAAAAAGGATCATCAAATTAAGCCAAGCCGTGTTTGTTGCCCTGATTCTTTTAGGCTTATTCGCCTGGAGTTATTTTAATTTATAAGACGATTCAAAATCAAGTCAAGTCAAGTCAAGTCAAAAAGAACTTTATTCATTGAAATCACAAGGATCATTTTGAATCGTCTTATATAAAATTAAATTACTCCTGTTCCAACGCGACCAAGCCTGGAAGAATCAGGCAACAAACTCGGCTTGGCTTACATAAATGGTCCATCTTACCACTAGGTGAGAAGCGCCTGTGTGGTGCCTCGGAGCAAGGAGTTGCTGATACATAGTAAATGAGAACTTAAAAACCTCAGGAAGGTAGTCAAAAGTAAATAAACATCAGCAAAAATATGCAAGACAGCACACGCTACGCTTGTTATACTTATAAATAATAATCTAATACAAACATGTAAATAGGTAAGTACAGATATTGCAAATTTCCATTTTAGCAGTCGAGGGGCAGAGCGACATCAGGCCACGCGGCTTTATCATTAATATAGTCATCAAAAGTGTAATACGCTTTCTTAATTAGATTCATCTTTATGTAGGATTTAAATCTTCGAATAGGAAGTCATGATCCTTGTGAAGAAATGATCCTTGTGATTTCAATTAATAATATAAATAATACTTATACTTTTTGATTTGATTCGATTTGATGCATGGTACCACAACACCCAGACCCGGAACAAATATTTGCAGAGCATGCATTTGTCCCGCAGCGGGAATCTAAGCCGCAACCTCTTGTTTCTCAGCCGGGTACTCGCCCGCCGCGCCACGGAGGTCGTCAAACTGACTTACACTTTACTTTTGACTACCTAATTTTGGTTCAGGTGAAGAATTCCTGTCAAACCGTGTTTGTTACCCTGACTCTTCTAGTCTTGGTCGCGTTCTTCAAGCAACACGGCTACTCACTTCCGCATGGGTCGGAAGGGATATATTACCATTCAAATAGTTCTGTCTTTTTTTGCGGGGGGAAATGTGCACACAAGCGCAATTCTGCATATACACATCCAAATACAACACTGTAATGACGATACTCACACTAACATACCTTGCACAGAATAACAACTAGTTTTAAAAACGCATATGCCTACTTTCGCTTGTAGTTTGACAGAGGGGAACGCTGCGAATGGCTACTCTCTTCCGTGGTGCTCGAAGGTCGCGTTAGAAGGAGTAAATTTAGTTAATGCATTCAAATTAAAGCTTGCCATTTCATTGAATAAAAAAAATTCATTTGAATATTCAAATCCAATTGATATTCAAAAGCGTGTGCTTTGATTTGGTCATCAAAGTTTGAATGCATTCTCTATCTTCAGACAACTTTTGTTCAAACTTAAATATGTTCAGAAATAAAAAGGAGAAAGGCAGCGCTATACCGATCCTATTCTGGGCTTATAAATAAGCCAGCGTCATTTTAATTGAATTATCTAACATTTCCTGTGTTTTAGTTGCAGTAAAGTGCCCGTGTGTTCGTAGCCTAAAGCGGTTATAGTAAAGCACTCTCAATACTTTGAAGTTGAAAAATTGTATTATGACTTAGAAGATAAACTTTGTTTACTTTTAATACAACGATATACAAAATGTGCAATGGTGTATCCTGCTTAGGAATAGACCCCTCTTTCTCCCGTGCGTATCGTAAAAGCTGAATAAAGATTACCCCGATAGATAGGCAGCAGCATCAACCTGACTACTTAACACTAAACTGCGATCACCAATTTGCTGCCAAGGTGATTATGGTTAACTGTATTCTATGGGGGAGGCCTCGTTTATCAGTGGATATAAACAGGCTGGGGACGATGATGATGAAACAAAGATGGGGGGACCCTTCATTCATGCTGAGATATTGTTTTCTCGTAGCATCTTATTTTAGCACTCAGGTTGATATTATATAGGTAGGCTAAAGGTATTATAGAATAACTAGTTGCGCCCCGCGGTTTCACCCGCGTGAATAATGATGAAAATTGATGATGATGATGATGATGATGAAAAGTAGCCTATGTGTTAATCCAGGGCGTAAAGTATCTCCATTTTAAATTTCACTCAAATCCATTCAGTAGTTTTTACGTGAAAGAGTAACAAACATCCATATTCACAAACTTTCGCGTTTATAATATTAGTAGGATTAACTAATAACATATTACACAATAGTCACGTAAGTAGTCCTGATCCCATACTAGGATTCCCTGTGTCGTGGGTATCAAAAACTACGAGTACCATGGTACCATATACCCGGAACAAATATTTGCAGATCATATACAAACATTTGTACTGCAGCGGGAATCGAACCCGAATAGGTATTACTTCCAATGACAGGCATTGAGCCGTGGTATTCTCGGCCTGAGAATAGGACTCCTCTAACTCTTGTGGATGTTGTACAAGGCGTCTAAGGGATTACGTCAGGGGATAAGCAGCAGCATCTACTTGTGTATTTAACGCTAAACTGCGATCTCCAATCCGCCTGCAAAGCGTGGTGATTATGAATAATCTCCACATTGCACCCTATGAGTTGTACGATGCATGCTATGGGGGAGGCCTTAACCAGCAGTGTATGCCTACCAGTGATGAAGATGAAGAATTCTTCCAATGAAATCATTTACTGTTCTGTTTTGGATAACTTAGAGTTGAGTCCTATACCATGCACGCTCCGTAGATTCTTGGAAGTCCTGAAAAATCGATCAATGACATTTAACTTTGATGGTGCTTTGCACTTTCCAACCCTTTGCTTTTCTCGGCGTCACCGCGGCGTCTCTACTAAAGGAAAATAAATGTTTTCTATTCAAACTGCATAAATTCAAATGTATAAGCTTATTGAATTATTTCATTGGAATATTCATGAGCTTTGATCTTGCAAAAGCCCAAAGTCACGTAGCAGGTTATAGAGAGAGCTATGCTAGGGGTTTTACTACGTGATAGAATCTGAAATGAGGAAATCTGTAGAAAAACCAAGATCACCGACATAGCTCTCAGAATTAGCAAGTAAAAGTGATGAGGAAAAAAAGGTTCTTGAGGGGAGGTCTATGTCCAGCAGTGGACTTCTACAGGCTGATGATGATGATGAATATTTATACCCAGTAATCATTATTTCGAACTTCATTTAACAATTAACTTGATTAGTTATTCTAGAGGCGTCCAAAGGTTTCTCAATTCTAAAGGATTCATTGATTTGATCAAGGTTTTTTAGGATGTCATTTAAAAACTTTATAAGTATCGGTAACCTTGTGGGTTCAGCAATGAGTGTTTTCTTAAATGTTTTATTTTACTAAAATAAAACTGTCCAAGACGAGTCAAGCCACGTCTTGAAGTTGCATGCCTCAAGTCTAGAACTATGTTGAAACTTTGATTGATAGTGCTTATCAAATACTACCTACTCATGCAGCAATGCCTACTCCCAAAACAAAAATAAATAAATAAATCCTGGATACACAACATTATCTAGCCCCAAACCAAGCAGAGCTTGTGTTATGGGTACTAGATAACTGATATACTTAATACAATACATTACATAGATAGATATTTTAATTATACATCGAAAAATACCCAGAACACATTGAACAAATATCTGCAGATCGTACAAATATTTGTTCAGAGGCGGGAATCGAACCCGCAACCTTCTGCGTCGCTGGCAAATAAACACATTACATAGTTGGTTAAGAAAAGAAGGAATATTGTTAGGAATTTTGAAGCCTTTTTTCTTGTTTTTGGTAAATTGTTCCATATGTTAAATTTTGTGTTGTTTTTGGGGAAAAATAAATTAATTTTCTTTCTTTCTTTCTTCTTTCATATTATTCTCAGTTAGAGCTCTCAGCAGTTTGTTAGGCTCTCAATCCAATGAATTATTTAGGCAAAGCTGACAAACGCGTGGGCACACAAATTGAGAATGAGTGCCGGATGTCATACGTGATCATAAGATTAGCTGTCGATTTGCCAAAAATTTAGCATCTTGATATTTGAAAAAAAAATTACTTATGTAAAGGTGTAAACTACAAATTTGACGACCTCGGTAGCGCGGCGGGCGAATAGCCAGCTGAGACGCAAGAGGTGTGGGTTTGATTCCTGCTGCGGGACAAATATTTGCATGATCTGTGAATATTTGTTCCGGTTCTGGGTGTTTTGGTATGATGGTACGCGTAGTTCTTGATACCAACGACACAGGGAGTCCTAGTGTCGGATCAGGACTATGGTTGTGACTGTAGGGTGTTATGTTATGCTTCTTGTCAAAGAGTTCGTCCGGGGACGTACTACCACCTTACTTTTTTTTACAGATCGTACAAATATTTAGAAGTGCTCACATTGTGTGTTTCGGTTTGAAGGGTACGGTGAAATTATAGGCACATGAGACTTTTCAGCTTTGTCTCTGGGCTGGCAGCGCGCGTGTAATGTCTCCTGTGTTGCAGGCGTTCATAGTCTACGGTAACTACTTTCCATCAGATAAGGAGTATGCTTGTTTGCTTGCCTAGTAGGTAGTATAAAAAACTTACCTTTGTCCAATGTGGATTAAATGTGGGTTGATGTTGAAATGAAAACAAACTTTTCTCTATAGTCTGCGTCAACAGATTCTCACTACGTTTTGTTCTCTAAATGTATTTCGTTAAATCTTTCTAACATTTCAACAATCGGGTGAACAGGGTCATCGAAAGACGGATACTCAACGCATTCGATCATGTGCATGTCCGCTTCATAATCCTAGAAATACTGGACTACAAAGTGAAAAAGCTCAAACATAAAAACCAAAGTATCAACATCATGAAGTCCGAGTATACGACACTTGACAGGCTGTGTGTATACTAGAATCACCAATGGAATTGACACTTATTTTATTTTCGCTATGCCATAACTAATGTTGTGTACACTGTACGTGCTTATCATCATGCTACCTAAAGTGAATTTGATGGCCTTGAAAAGAAACTACCCTACATTACCTCAAAGTATCTACCTGTATCCCAGTAATTACCTGATTAATGATTTAAAAAAAAAACCTTCATTATATTTCTTTTCAAAGCCGGCGTTCGACAGGTATCTTTGAAACCCCTACCATTTTTTGCTACGTGCGTAGCAAGCTGCTACGCATTGTCAGTAAACTCTGCTACGCACGTAGACCGCCTCGTATAGAGTCACTTGGTAGTGTTTGAATTTATTATGAAAATAAGGGTGCTTAGTGCATCATCATCAACCTGTAGAAGTCTATTGCTGGACATAATCCTCCCCCTTAGAATGCCACGACGAACGGTCTTAAGCCGCCTCCATCTACCGACTTCCTGCGACGATTATAATGTATTTAGTCCATCGAGTGGAGGGCCTTCCTCTACCGCGTCGTCCGGTTTGTGCTCGCCATTCGATAACCTTTACTCCCCTACGTTTATCAATTCTTCGAGCTATATGACTTTAGTGCATCTTTACTTATTATTATTTTTAACCTGGTGTGTCCTACTTCTGGTCAAAGGTCTCCCCCAATTCCTTAATTACACTCGCTGAGAGTTTATTATTAAAATTGGTACAAAAAATGGGTATGGAACAAGAGTTTTACAAATATTGTTTAAAACTAAACAATGTGGTAGTATGTACGTACAATTAATCTAACAATAATAATTTTGTAGGTAGACATAAATTTGTGTGTGAACTAACTCCCACCTTAGGAAAATCTGTGTTGTGGGTAGCTAGTTCTCTTTCGTCGTGCGACAATTGCGATCGTAACTGCATAGAACGTACACTAAATAATGTTTCAACAGTTTGTGAAATATTATTTCTAGCTTATCGTCGCCGGTGAAACAGGTGCTTTACATCCTACTAGTTGATTTCCCTTACTAAAAGGTATAGATAACATTTATAGCATGCAATATCCCGTTAGCCTCCCAAGGTGAGATAGGCTGTTCATTGAAGTAATGAAGAAATTAGCATATTAATAAGGTCAAGTTAGTTCATCAGCCTAGCACTTATGCAAACAGTACCCTAGATACATAGCAGAACTGATTAAATAATGTATGACGACTTTTGTGGAACAGCGGGAGAGTAACCGGCTGAGACGCATCAAGTGCGGGTTCGTTTCCCACTGCAAGGCAAATATTTGCAAACATTTGTTCCGGATCTGGGTTTTGTGGTACTCGCAGATAGATAGATAAAGAAACTACTCAAAAAAACTCTCTTAAAGCAATCTCTTCCAAACAACCTTTGGATGGACAGGATAAAACAAAATCAAAAGACGGCGGTGCACAAGTAAAACTTATCTATAATATACAATTTCTATCAAAATACCCCTATAAACCCGAGGCAAGGATATTTCACACGTGATGGCGAATAAATTCTTTTCTACGATTTTATAAATTTAGAAGTTTTTCATTCATGAAATGCCCCGTAAACTTTCCTCTAGGTACCCTATAATGTAACCTATAGTCAAACTCAAGATAGATCAGATTTTGTGATGATTTACTTTAACGCCCTCTGTACAAAGCTTTGAAAACGAATTAACAAGCTTGGCTACACAAACTGGCGGTGTACCCCGTTTTCATTTCCTAGCAAGGGTGCACACTTTGCAGACTCAAACGTGGCGCCATCTCTGACGGGGATATTAAAACAAGTATGTAGCGTCATCTGTTGAGTGATTAATCGGACAGTTACTCATTCGTAGGTGGCGTTAGTGATTGCAAAGGTATGAGTTTTGTAAGGTTGGTTTGGATTTGCTACAAACATGGATATTATAAAAAATCCTTGGCTACAAGGAGGTCAATCAACTGATCAAACTGCTAATTCTAAATTACGTACAACCGGCCATTTTTCTAATCTTACAGAACTCTCTCCATCCAACGGTTGTCTGGACGAAGTCACTTCTAAGCGATAAGACCGCCCATTGTATTTTTATTATCATCTTTAGTTTTTTTATTGTCTTAAAGTGTACAATAAAGCATTTTCTATTTTATTCTATTCTTAGCTACAAGAGTAGAACAAATTCAGATTACTTATTGTAATATCCAGTAACTAGGTATCTAAGTAAAAACACACTTAGATTTTGATAGTATTTTTTGGGAGCCGGAAGTTTTGAGCCAAGGTAAAAAAGAGATTGCTGTGTCCACGGCGGGTGGTGCAAGAACTACCTAACCAATTTTTTTTTTATGTCTACAATTGGAAAATTTTGAAGTCTTCTTCTTCTTTTTATTATGGCCTCTGTGGAGTCTCCTCAATTTTGCTAGTGTCAAGTAGGTACTTTATGGGGCATTGTATTTTATTTGGTAGGCTTCATCCAGCAGTGAATCATCATCATAACGTAGTGATGATGTTGATGATGATGATGAAGTAGGTAAATATATTATTTAAAAAAAAAGAATTAGGTCAAGTCGTTAAAGATTCAGTCCTGCAATGTTCTAGTAAAGAGTTGTCAGTTTTACTAACATGTTGGTGAACAATTTCCACCCATTTGAAAAGACACGCAATACACTTATTAAATTCACTAGCATGTGCTCTACAAGCTACACCGGTTATAATGCCGCAAAAGTTACACGATATTACTAAAAGAAACACTAGAATTACAAATAAAATAAAAATGGACGACGTCTCTTTTCTTTTTTCAAATTTTAAGTACCTACCTTCTTGCTCTATAAGTAGGTCTTAGTTGTTGTATGTGTCTATGGCCGATATTAATAAACCCAACTTGACTCTGAGATCAATCTTGAGTGTGTTCCGATTTCAAAATTCCTATACAATTTTTTTTTTGTATTCTCAAGATCTTTCTGGGTTGATACATAGATTACATAGTCATCTTTTTTGTACTAACATAAGTAATTATACGATTATGGTCATGGTATGTACCATCATATTATAGATAAAAATTCTAACTTTATTTGACTGCATCTAAATTGTGCAAATAATACAACTTTTTATACAACGCCTAAACAATTTGCATAATAATTGCACGCATGTAACGGAAGTCCACTCAATGACTGCATTCCGTGTGCATATTCCTAAACAATACTTACATTATCTACAATCTGAAAATGTTTTTCTTTTGTTACGAACTTGGTACCTATTGTTTAGTAGAAAAATGTTAGTTTCGAGAAGAGTTAGGCCTGTTTTCTTGGATAAATATCTTCCAAGTTAGAGGCTCCAATAGATGACGTCACATAACACGTCATCTCCCACGGCGCCTATAACGTCCACGATGTCTAATATTTTCATAATACATTATTTCACTAAAACTTTACAACCTACTTCAATTTGGATTTTAATTGTAGGGTTCCGTAACCCCAAAAGGTACAAACGGAACCATTATATGATCACTCAAGTGTCTGTATGTCGTGTCTGTCTGTCACAGCCATGACATCAGAGGCCCAATTCTCTAATTTTAAAACATTCCAGTCACAATATAATCTCGTGTCAGTCGCACTGTATCGTATAGTAACTACTACTTAATCTTCGCGTATGCATGCGAAGATTAAGTAATAGTTACTATATAGGTGACAGCTGACAGTGCGACTGAGACGAGATTATACTGCGAATTGAATGTTTTTAAATTAGAGAATTGGGCCTCTGTTCTCAGAATCTACTTGAGCAAAAAATATCATATTTGGTACATATATTTTAAGTGATCAAATCGCGGACGAGTTGCGTAAATAAACGAATTCTTATTTGGGGGGGTTTATTTTGGGGGAAAACTAGAAAACAAAAAACTACAAGACCTTTATAAAAATGTGTAGATATTTATTTATTATATTTTATTTATTTATTTTAGGAAAACCATATCCACATAAAACCAACTAATAACTTATACAGTACTTTGAGACCATTTAAAGGTCTCCACTTAATATTACTTTTTAAACAACTATATATAAAATACAAAAACAAAAGGCCTAAGTAATACCTATGGGTCATTCACATTCACAATAACATACCTACTGGGAACATAATATGTAGGTATATATGTGGATAGTACTCATCTAGGTATACGTAGTTTTATAGATTTTTTAAAAAATGTATCCGGATAAAATTTGAGAGAGTTGAAGTATAATTCAGCAGAAAAATGCAACGAAGTGTACGGTAACCTTAAGCTACGTTGATTTCCACGCAAAATGTAACCCATTAGCTATATACCTATCTAGCTAGGTATCTACATTACTAAACCATACATAAATATACTAACGCGCGGGTCCGGCTGCATCCCTTCCCAAGGGAGTACTAACTCACTAATCTGTGTCAGCCATAGTTTAAGGGACAGTTAGTGGGTTGCGGGTAGGGTTACCATATCTCAGGATTTGTCCTGAGATCTCAGGATTTTTAGAAGTTTCAATAAAATAGAGTAGAAACGTATTGTAATCATCAGTTTCTAAGGAAATTTTTGTCTTTTTAACCGACTTTACAAAAAGGAGGAGGCTCTCAAGCCGGTTGTTTTTTTATGAATGTTTGTTACCTCATATCTCCGTTGTTTACAAACCGATTAGTTTTTTTTTTATTTGAATAGATGTACTTCCAGATTGGTCCCATTTTTTTCAAAACCCATTTCTGACGATGAAATCCATGAGGAATTGAGGGAACTCCTCAAATGTTATAGGCATATAGCAATTTTGGTATTTTCAGCAACAAGTTATTGTTTTGTATGCCTTTAGCAAATAAAAACATGTAGATAGCCTTATTCAATGGCGGAAGTCGGTTTTTAAATGAAAAGTTATAAAAAGCTGTAAATTCCGTTTATGAGAGGTGTCGCAGCGCGACAGACACAGATTTATAAGTATAGTACTAAAGGCCACAGACTAATTTTCACCACAGAGAACATTATCATTGTCACTTTTTAGTCTGTGCGTTTTTTCTTTATTCACTCTATGGCTGCGTGTGCAAGTGCAAGATCGTTCATGTAATTCTTTTAACACTTTGTAACTTCGTACTTTGTACTGCAAAATTCGAGAAAATCTCAGGAATTTTCAATCCAAATTAGTCTTTTTCTCCGGACTTTTAATTTTTCTATCTGGCAACCTTAGTTTTGCGGGGGTGACAGACAGCCAGACCGCCACTTGAGCGTTATAACAGGCTCAGTCCTTTGTCTGCGGTAATCATCATATACCTTTTAACCACTACGTTTAACTATTAGTTTGCTTTCATGTTTCAAACACGTGTGGATTATCTTTTGATGATCATTTGAATATAATTTACGAAAGCCTTTACTCAAATATTAGAGTAGGTACATTTACGTATTAACCTATGTTGAAAGTAATATAACATAACACCCAACAGTCATATATATATTATTGATCCAACACTAGGATTCCTTGTGTCCTTGTGTACCTTGTCACCTTCCGTGACAGTGGGTAATAGGAACTACGAGTACCATGGTACCATAACACCCAGACCCGTAATAAATATTTGTAAACATTTGTCCCGCAGCGGGAATTGAACCCGCAACCTCTTGCATCTCAGCCGGCTTTTCACCTGCCGCGCCACAGCGGTCGTAAAATTTTTACTTAGCGGTCGTTAAGTTTTAGTAGCCGGCTGTGATGCAAGAGGTGCGGGTTCGATTCCCGATGCGAGACAAATCTTTGCATGATCCGGAAATATTTGGTTGTGGTACCAATGTACTCGCAGTTCCTGATACCCACGACACAGGGAATCCTAGTGTCGGATCAAGACTATACGTAGGTATATGTGACTGTTGGGTGATATGTTATAGATAAACACGAGAGTGATTCATAGATGGTTCTGTTGGTACACTTTGAGGTACGCAACCCTAAAAAAGGGCATTGAGACTCACGCAACCCTAAAAAAGGGCAATGAGACTCACGCAACCCTAAAAAAGGGGATTATTGAGACTCACACAACCCTAAAAAAGGGCAATGAGACTCACTCAACCCTAAAAAAAGGGGATTGAGACTCACGCAACCCTAAAAAAGGGCAATGAGACTCGGTTCGTCTTCATCTCTATCAAATTGTTGTTTACCGTCGGATCGCGACTGCGGATGTTGGGTTATGGCCGAGACCGTCCCATTTGTGTGCAATTGCGCACTCACTGCACTGAGCACGCCAGTGTCGGCTACACAGTATGAAGAAGGACTTATATATAAAATTAGCCAAATAACTAATTTTATCATTGAATCTCATTTTATCTGTATCAAAATACGTTTGGAGGAGACGGGGGGATCTATTCTAAGGCTAGACACACCACGGCAATAATATTAATAACAATAATTAATATAAAATTATATAAATTCACAATAAAAAATACACCTGTATTGTATACCTATATTATATAATATATAAGGCTAATATGTATGGCTCCAATTAGTGCTTTACGAATGGTCCGTACGGACGTCTGTTGTCCGGAGCTATCGTATAGAAATCAATTATTGCGTTTAGTGCTATATGACGCTCCGTGGGCCGTGCACTACTAAACGCAATAATTGATTTCTATACGATAGCTCCGGACAACAGACGTCCGTACGGACTCCGTACGGACCATCCGTATAGCACTAAATGGAGCCTTACATATACAATAGACTAAAAACAGCCTTAGCTGCTTGAAATAAAGGACATTAAATTACATTTTTCTTCATAAATTGACTCTAATAACAACTGTAAGTGGATGGCAAGGCCCCAGAACAAAATATGCAACTAATGTGTACATTACGTGGCATTCTACGAACAACGGTTTTGAGTATCCTCCATCCACTCCATGTCTTCGGTCCACTGAAAGGGACTTCTTACACTGTGTCGTACAGTTTGTGGCCACTGAGAAACCTTACTTTTATTAAAGTCCTTATCCACACTAATCGAGCACTTCGAAGGACCAATCTACTCCACCAAATTGAGCATTAAAGAGGACGTGTAGGCATTACAACACCTTGACGGAATCACCACTGTTTTGATGTGCAATCTAGTGTTTTATTAACCTGTTCAATGTTCATGGTGAGTAAGTTCTTCGAGCAAAATATACAAGTGCCATGAGCCAGTTAAGAATATGTATAAATACATCTGTCAAAGTACTTAAACTTACTATAAAAAGGCCCTGGTGGCCTTAGTGATCTCGGCCTAAGAATAAGGCTCCTCCAACTCCTCCAGTGGATGTCGTAAAAGGCGATTAAGGGATTACGCCAGGGGAAAGGCAGCAGCATCCATCTGACATTCTCATTCTCAGCATCAATACTATGCGATCACCGATCCGCCTTCCAAGCGTGGTGGGGTAGGGCCTAGTCTAGCAGGGAAGAACTATGCCCTAATAAATAAACCCTAGTCAATAAATCTTTGAGCAAGGCTCCCAAAGATCTGCGCTACTTTGTGACACTTTTTGAACAAGAAAAATGGAACATAAATAAATAATAAATAAATAAATGCTGGACATTTCACACAACATTATCTAGCCCCAAGATAAGCAGAGCTTGTGTTATGGGTACTAGATAACTGATATATCTACTTAATACAATACATTACATAGATAGATATTTTTTTATTATACATAGAAAATACCCAGAACACCCTGATTCCTGATATATGCAATATCTGCAGATCGTACAAATATTACGAACAATATACTTATTTATTACTTAGGTATTTGTTTGCCCAGCAGTGGGATCATACTTGAATAAAATATGACAAACCAATGATTCATTGAGCACTGGGTAGGTATAATTTTGATAAAGATAATAATTTATTTAGACAGGTCAGCTAATAAGTTGTAATGCCAATGGGCCAATATAGCTCACAGCACCGACAACCGATGGAGTATAGGTTCTCCAGTGGCGACCACGAAACTGGTGACGTGGTGTCTTCCACTCGATGGACCAATGACAGTTTATGAGTCACAGGAAATTGGTGCCTAAATTGTATACCTACTTTACCAGTTACAAACAAATAAGATTAACAAATTAAAAAAAAACAGACAGTTTACTGATTCAATTCAAAAATTATAACAAAAATAAAAAATATTCAGAATCGCGAGTAACCGAAAATATACGCACATCGATTGGCTGAAAAAGGCCGACGGTTACGTACCATTGGTCAAAGATAATGTTATTTTGTGCGGGGGAGATAACCAAAACGCAACCACAAAATGTTGACAAAAGCCCTAGCAATACATGCAAATGAATGTCAACCCTATGCAAATACGTTAAAGAAGTTATTTATGTGACATACGGTGCATATCTCCGGAAGTTTGACGAGTATGGGTAAGAGAGAAAGAGCTTGAACATGATATATTTAGGCATGTGTGTAAACGAGACCGTATTATAAGTTAAAGAGTTAGAATAATTAACTCTTTAATAATACATTTTTATACTCTCTCCTATAAGGAAAAAATTTTTTGTCTGTAAAATAATATTATTTATCATTTATCATTTTCAAAGTTAGGTAAGTAAGTTTTTTTTTCTAAGTTATCAAAGCTAACTTTTCAACATTTTCAAAAACATTATTTTAGTACAGTATTCCACAAAATACGTAGGAAGCACCTACATATTTAGTCGAGTTACTATATAGGACTCTACTTACCTATAAACACTCTACCACCTACCTTAAAACTGTCATAGTTGTCAAGCCTCGTAAAGATAAAGATATAAATTAAACACATCATTACCATAACCAACCCCTTATTTTGCGAAATAATTTTATTATAATAGATAATTTAAAACTGCCCAAGTTTACCCCACCACCGGGGGGGTTAAATGAGGAATGGGCGGAGCGTGAATTAAAGCTCCACAATAAAACGCTATATGTCTCCCTCGCACAAATGAGCAGTGCTAAATGCAGTAAGGAGCTTACAATGGGTGTTGACACTCGGGATTATAGACGTCTCGCTCTGGCGGGTTCTGGAGAACAGAGCTGTCTCGATGCCCTTCATCATAGTTATAAAAGGTATAGCTTAGCTCGGGAGTTCCACGTGAGATTGTGTTTTGTAATCAGTGAAGTGGCGCCTTTATTCAGATGTAGAGGCGAAATGCTCGCGCGTTTAACAGTTTGACGTTTCGGTTTGGCGGGAATTATTTTTATACTTTTTCGTAAAGTGAACAGTGAAACGAACAACTC
The DNA here is from genome assembly GCA_951392215.1 of Epirrita christyi. Taxonomy (NCBI): domain Eukaryota; kingdom Metazoa; phylum Arthropoda; class Insecta; order Lepidoptera; family Geometridae; genus Epirrita; species Epirrita christyi. Next base: position 6,171,900 of record OX595848.1, on the reverse strand, counting down.
ACATTCAGCTAGCCTAATCTGTGAACTTTTTATAAAATATAAAATTCAGTGATGTTGCGGGCTAGTTGAAGAAAGTTGTTATTGCTTAGGCAATAACTTGGATATTTTATTTTACGAGTTAGACAAGGTAAGATTCTGTAAACTTAACACAAAAATGTATCAAAGCAGTCCCTATTTTAAAAGTTTATATACTTAGGTAAAATCTTTTACATAACCTATTAAGTACCTAGTATTTGTACCTTTTAATATGCACTATAGTTGTAGGTAATACCATGTACTACATCCGATAATTTTTTTCAAGCACTGTAACATAGCAAAGCTCTTACAACGAAGGTTTTAGTAGTCTCAACAAAATGTGGTACCTACCTACTTTCGCATTTTTCCGATTGTCCAATAGATTTAGAAACTTTGGTTTCTTATCTTTTAATCTTTTAGGCTTTTCTACATCTATTAGCTATTCGGATAAACTAATAGGTATTTTATAAGTAGTGAAGAAAACCAAAAAAAGTTTCACGTTTTAGATATCTCTCTAATTATTGCTAAGTAGAGCCAAATAAAACAAAATTTTCTTTTGTGGATTCAGGTTTTATCAAAATCAACAAAATTAAAGTACATTATTATAAACCAACAGCTGTTCCGGTGGTCAAAATTGGAACTAAAGTCAATTAAGTAAAATTTATTACTCCAAGTAATAAATTTTACTTAATTCAGAACCCTGAAAAGTAATATGTTGTAATTACTTTTCAGGGTTCCGTATCTCAAAAGGTACCAACGGAACCATCATAGGATCACCCAGGTGTCTGTCTGTCTGTCTGTCACATCCAGTTTTCTTCAAATCTAGAGGACCAAAAGTGTTGAAATTTGGTACATATATAGTTAGGTGACCCAATTACGAACATATAGCGTAAATAAACGAATTCTGATTTTGGGGGTAAATTTTTGGAGGCAAACTACAAAATTTTAAAAAATGTAGCATTTGATAATATAGCCAATAAAAGGATTCGTTATGACATAAGTACACAATTTTTATTTGATATTAAAGATATAATCTTTAACGCATTTTAAGAATATTTTTTCGAAAGAGGAAATCTTTAACGCATTTTAAACAACAAAAGAAAATAAGTCATAATTTACTATTTCCCTGTCTCCACAATTCAAAAAATTCTAAAAAATGTTCTATATTACTAATAGTTTATAGAAAAACCTACATAAAAGTCCTTACATTCCCACAGGAAAACTAAAATATTCGTGGTTACTATCGTACTTGTACGGAATCCCTTCACGCGAGTCTGACTCGCACTTGACTGGTTTTTTATTGTAAAAAATAACTGAATATATAGTGCTGGTATTACCCTTTTAATACATCAATGTTAAATCACTATAAATCTTTATTATGTCAGATTTCATAGAGTCAAATCTTATAGATAGAGAATCCTTTTGAGAAAAAATAACGAGCTAAGGCATGGACTTCTAGGTACAAATTAAAGGGTGACTATAAAAAAAAATTTTAGGATAATCCTAATCTTACACGTCTACCTAATTTCAAACTATAATATATGACGTGACCAAGTGTTCTTATAATAAATAAATAAATAAATAAATGCTAGGCATTTCACACAACGTTATCTAGCCCCAAGCTAAGCAGAGCTTGTGTTATGGGTACTAGATAACTGATATACTTAATTTAATACATTACATAGATAGATATTTTTTATTATACATAGAAAAATACCCAGAACACCCTGAACAAATATCTGCAGAACGTACAAATATTTGTTCTGAGGCAGGAATCGAACCGCAACCTCCTGCGTCGCAGGCGAACCTTTGCCCGCCGCGCAACAGAGGTCGTCAATAATAATAATAATAATTGTTCCAATGGTGTTAATAAATGAATATGAGTATGAGAAACATAATAACTTTTCATTTAAAAAACCGACTTCCGCCATAGTATTCGACTAAATATTTGGAAGAAAAAAAATTATGAAAGAACCATAGTGGTGAAAGGGTTATGATACTTTTTGAATGCAAATGCTTGATTTGTTGCTGAAAATATCAAAACCGCCATATGTATGCCTACAATATTTGAGGAGTTCCCTCAATTCCTCATGGATTCCATCATCAGAACTGGATTCTGAAAAAAATGGGACCAATCTGGAAGTATATCTATTCAAATAAAAAAAGAATTTTCCAAATCGGTTCATAAACGCCGGAGATATGCGGTAACAAACATAAAAAAAAAAAAAAACAACCGAATTCTCCTCCTCCTCCTCCTTTTTTGGGAAGTCGGTTAAAAAGCTGGGACAGATATTGAAGAAACACATTGTGAGGAAACTGGCTTGTCTTAAATCCAAAAATTCCAAGGCTAGATACTTAATATAAAATAGTTGTGTCTGACTGACTACCTACTCAAACTGACTATCAACGCATAGCCTAAAGTTTAGGCCATGTGTTTAGGCGTTTAGGCCCTAAACCTTAAGTCTTAGAGACCTGAAATGTTGAGGGTACATTCCTTTTGAGCTGTAGAGGTACGTACACCAAGAAAAAAAACAAAATTTACCCCCTAAGGGTGCAGCAGGGTGTTGAAGATTGTATGGGAAAACTGCACGCAGACGAAGTCGCGGGCTTTTTACTAGTAGGCTTATTAATCAGGGATAGTGTTGCTAACGAAACATTTTATTAACGAAATATTTTTTGGAATCAGTTCAGTAGTTCCAGAATTACCCCTACAAACAAACATACCTCTTTATAATATTAATGTAGGTTAGTGTAGATGTATGTGTGTAGAGGAAGATTTAAACTCAAAAATGCACGGATTTAAAAAAATAATTACTTTGATTCTGATACACGCTTCGCTTTTTCTACTCCCATCAAATGTTTGATACACGCTTGTCAGCTTAGGATGTTGCTTTCCTTCATACATGCAATGTTTCATACACGCTCATCTTAGGATGTATGCCTTCCTTCATATTAATGAATATTAGTGTTCCCAACCACCCATGAATACCAAGGGTCTCTGAAACAGAAAGGGTAGAACTAAATAAATGCTATTTCAGGGTATGTTTGTATACTACCCCGAAAAGGGGTTATTATAAACACAAGGGAATTACTTAGTAGAGCTAAAAAAATCCAACTGAGGGATTTGACCAGGGGATGGGCAGCAGATCTCTAATCCACCTGCCAAGCGTGGTGATTATGACAATTGCCCCCATTGTATTTATTAGGTGAGGCTTCGTCCAGCAGTGGACATCTAAAGGTAGATGAAGAGCTTTTTTTGTAAAAGAGTTTATAAGAGGAAGTAATACCACCATATTTCTGCCACCAAGCAGTAATGTGAGCATTGCTGTGTTCAGATTTAAAGGGTATGGGTGCCGCTGAAATTACAGGCACATGAGACTTTTCAGCTTTATATCTCAGGGCGATGCAACAAGGCGTGTTTCAGGTGGACGTGGCCTTGTAGTGCATTGTTATGGAGAGAGGTTACCACTTATTATTAGGTGGTGCCTAAGGCTTAAGGCTTTTTCTTCATCAGCCGTTAGACTTCCATTGCTGGACGAGGCCTTCTCCATAGACTGCAATGTATTTGCCATAATCACCACGCTTGGCAGGCGAACTAGTGATCGCAGCATTGGTGTTGAGTACTCAGGTCTGGTGCCCATCCCCTGGTGTAATCCCTTAGTTGACTTTTACGAGATCCACGGGAGGAGACGGAAGAGTCTATTCTTATACCGGACATACCACGGCACAAAACACTTCATAGAAGTGTTATTACTTCCCATTTTAGAGGGTCAGATTTGAAGTGGGAATTATTTCAATTTATCAAGTTAAGGGCCGCACTCGGAGTCCCCAATTAACTAAATGCCCATTTTTAAGTGACACCTCTGAGTATGGACGAAAAAGAAAAATATTTGTTCGTTCCTGAAATGGCTTATCATTATTTAATATTACGCTACTGATAATCAGTTTTATGCTATTCTTGCCATTTGACGGTACCGCCTATGATATATTTTAAAAGCACAGTCACAAGGCTGTATAACGGCCGCCATATGACGACCTTAATGACTTAAAAACCCTCTATCTCATCATCATTATCAGCCTGTAGAAGTCTCCTGCTGGATATAGGCCTCCCCTGAGAATGCCACGACGAACGGTCTTGAACCGCCTCCATCCACCGACTTCCTGCGACGATTATGTCTATAGTCCGTCGAGTGGAGGGCCTTCCTTTTTTTTCTTAATCTATGAACCTATCTAAGAAAACCTCAACATGATAGACACATTTTGAGTTAAAAACTAGCTTACCCCTAAGGTGGGCCTTTTCGATTTTGTGCTGATTTTAACCGTAGATGTTGACTCTATAGTAGTCGGTTCTTCGGTAGTAGATTCAATATTATTCAATTCCTCAGTAGTAGATGCATCTGTATTAAAGTTTTCGGTTGTCATTTCTTCAGTAATGATTTCTTTAGGTTTTGGTTCGTCAATGGTAGACTTATAAGTCGTCCATTCTTGAGTAGAAGATTCTTCAATTGTAGTTTTTTTTACTTTAATTTCTTTAGTAGTTGGTTCTTCAGTAGTCGAATTTTGTGAGACATTAATAAAAGCATTTGTGATATTTTTTTGAATTTTCTCATCTGTGTTTGTTGTTTCAATCAGTGGCATTTCTATTGTATTTATACTTAAAATATTTGCAATCGAACTGTTTTCGATAAGTTCACTTGTAGTCAGTGCAACAGTAGAAGTTGAAACATTGTAGAAAAATTTAGGAGTATTTCTAGACGTTTCTAAAACTACATTTGTAGACACTTTTTCTGCTCTAGGAACTAATTTACTGTGCAATTGTAACTGGGAAGAACTCACTACATTGAATTGTGTAGTTTTCTTTACATGTGCATTTGTTATGGGCATATGTTTTGTAGTCTTTGTGTTTACTTCTGCAATAATTTTGCTTCTTGTTGGTATAGTTTTTGAGACATTTCTTTCTTTAGAATTAATAGATTTCGCTGTAGTATATTGATTATTAAATTTACTAGAGTATACTGCTTTATTTTGTGTCGTAGCTACGTTGTTACCTTGTTTTAGAGTCGGAAAACTTTTGAATTGTCTTATATTAAATTCTTTTCTCTGTCGTAGGACTCTTCCTGTTAGTAACTCCTTGAATTCTTCTAGACTCAGATACGCGTTAGGAATTTTCGTCTCCACTGGGTTATTGACATAAATTATAGGGTTAACATCTGTATCCGCTTTGACAATAAGATTATGCCTCTTTAAGCCATTGACGTCTTTTAGTTTCTTAACATGGATGTTATATTCCTTGTCATTTTTTAGTACTCGTCGAAGTGATACCGTTTCCTCACCTAGACATTAAAAAAATTATATCATATCCAAAAGATTTCCACTCAGCTTATATTTAACAGATGTCTGAGATGTGTTTCAATTATATTGTTTGAAACTTTTAAATCATAGAATTGCGTGTGAACGCCGTACGTAAAACGAGAAACCCAAATAACTTTTCATTTAAAAAACCGACTTCCGTCATTGTATTCGATTAAATATTTGGATGAAAAAAAAAATGATGAAAGAACCATAGTGGTGAAAGGATTATGATACTTTCTGAATGCGAATGCTTGGTTTGTTGCTGAAAATATCAAAATCGCCACATGTATGCCTACAATATTTGAGGAGTTCCCTAAATTCCTCATGGATTTTTTTTCAGAACTGGATTCTGAAAAATATGTCCAATCTGGAAGTATATCTATTCAAATAAAAAAAGAATTTTCCAAATCGGTTCATAAACGACGGAGATATGAGGTAACAAACATAAAAAAAAAATACAACCGAATTGAGAACCTCCTCCTTTTTGTGAAGTAGGTTAAAAAAAAGAAAAAAAAGAGGAACACAATATCGCATCATCATCAGCCTGTAAAAGTCCATTGTTGGACTTAGGCCTCACCACTAAATAAAGTACAGATAATGTAATTCTAATACAAAAGATTCAGTACAAAAATCGGTTCCGTGATACCCGCAGCTATATTTAAAGGCACAGTAGCAGAAGGTCTATAGGCTTCTGCGATTAAAGTTATTCAATGATGACAGATGTCAACGAAGAACCGATATTTTTAACCGACTTCTCAAAAAAGGAGGAGGTTCTCAATTCGTTTTTTTTTTTTTTTTTTTATGTTTGTTACCGCATATCTCCGGCGTTTATGAACCGATTTGGAAAATTCTTTTTATATTTGAATAGATATACTTCCAGATTGGTCCCATTTTTTTCAGAAACCAGTTCTGATGATGGGATCCATGAGGAATTTAGGGAACTCCTCAAATATTGTAGGCATACATATGGCGATTTCGATATTTTCAGCAATAAACCAAGCATTTGCATTCAGAAAGTATCATAATCCTTTCACCACTATGGTTCTTTCATCATTTTTTTTTAATCCAAATATTTTGTCGAATAAAATGGCGGAAGTCGGTTTTTTAAATGAAAAGTTATGTACAGAATAGTTTTTGAACTGAGTTGCTATAAGAGCTCATGGTAAGGTAAGGCCTCAGTACTAAGTATGTTACTGTATGGGTGTTATGTTATGTATGTTACCATAAATAAAAGGAAAATTACTCACCACTGCTATCCAATACTTTTCTATACCTTAAATATAATTCTGGTATAACATCATCAAGCAGTTCCTGTATATCTCCATCACCTCCCACATCGCTAAATATACAGGGTGTCCACGCCCCAAATACTACAATAATGAGATTGAAACTACTAAATCTAAAGAAATGGTACATTGTGCATGTTTGAAAACAAAGTTTAAACCGGATTGGCAAGTTGGTCGGATGAACGCTCGGGTGAAATTTAATTCCCGATAAAATAAAATCAATTTACAGTGGAGATGATTAATAAAAAAAACATTCTTGACATCATCATTTAAGGGAAATTGGATGATGTTTTTAGTCTTTACTTTTGACTTTTATGTATGCATGAAATAAATTATGGCAAGCGTTTGATGAACTTGGACATAGAAAATCTAAAGCCGTGATTTTAAAATAATTAGTTTTACAATAAGTGACCATTTACAAGCTCTTAAGTAAACAAGTTATCATTGTGTGACTGTTCATGCAGCAGTTATCAGTTACCTATTAAACTTTAAATTACAAAAACTGGTCAAGAGAGAGTTAGACCCACGTGGAGAGGTACCGTACAAAAAGGTTACCATAGTAACCATGAAAAATAAACTTATTAGTTTATCAACACAATCAATCTAATCTCTCCCCGACGACCTCTGTGGCGCAGCGGGTGATGGTTCGCCTGTGACGCAGAAGGTTGTGGGTTCGATTCCCGCCTCGGAACAAATATTTGTACGATCTGTAGATAATTGTTTAGGGTGTTCTGGGTATTTTCTATGTACAATAAAAAATATCTATCATGTAATGTATTGTATTAAGTATATCAGTTATCTAGTGCCCATAACACAAGCTCTGCTTAGCTTAGGGCTAGATAATGTTGTGTGAAATATCCAGCATTTATTTATTTATAGTTTTATCAGTGTATGTACATCTCTAATAGTAATTTTGTCCAATATGTGCATGCATAATCACCTACTCTGTACAGGGCGGCACGATAGAAGAATACGGGGTGTACACGATGCTGCCGGCGCAGCAATTGGCGCCCATCAGCCCCTGGCCACCTGATGGCAACCTGCTGGACAGAATGGATGACCTGGCACACAAAGGTAAAGGTAATGGTGACTGCCATTTCAATAGTCGTCTCATACCCTTAGGGTGTGGAAGTTCCACTTTCCATACAACTATAGACTACTAAATAGACTAAATAGTCCATTTACTTAAGTTACCCCCTACCTTATAAAAGCTATTTTATAAGCTGGTCAGTCTTTGTGTTCTGGTACCATGGTACTCGTAGTTCCTGACACCCACAACACAGGGAATCCCAGTGTAGGATCAGAGGTCTCAGACAAAGTAACATTCTAAAAGCGATGACGTCAGTAGAAAAGTCCAAAATGTATGGGATTGACGTTAGCTATCGATATGTCACGTGGTCTATTGTACTGAATTACGACTGTAGCAATGGAATCGCTTCGAAGCGAATGCCGTTTGGCTAGGCCCTCAGGACTACGTATGTGACTGTTGGGTTATGTTATGTTATTTAAATTTAAGGTCTGCTTAAAATTTGCACATTTCACGGTCCGTTATTAATTTTCCACAAGATATTCAATATTATCTTGTGACAGATTTTTATAAGTATGCATGGCTCTTCATAGTCCCGCTACATACTGGGAGTAATTTTAATCGAATAATTACAGTATCGATTCTCGATTCAATTCGTTGCCATCGCTATGCATCGAAGCTCGTAGCATCGAGACGTTGCAAAAACAACCAAATAATATACGCCTAGCTGGTTAACATTAATTGGGCACATTGCTGTAACCATCTGATAATATTGAAGAGATTTTATATAGGGTGTAAATAGACTCCTATCGTTATCAAATAATCTTGGAATAACTTTCTCTAGAAATTTTTCTCTTCAGACATAAAACAATGAGAGGTTCTGGTATCCATATAGAGCCCTCATTCGTAAAAAAAACTCCATGGGCTCATTACGAAAGATGGTCTAAACCATCTGGGAGTTTAAACAAAGCCTACTAGTTCAGGTTTAAGTATTGAGTATTTAGATGACCTCCGTGGCACAGTAGCCGACTGAGACGCAAGAGGTGTAGTTCCTGATACCCAAGACAGGGATTCCTAGTGTGGGATAAGCAGGCCTAGCCAAACGACATTCGCTTCGAAGCGATTCTATTTCTACAGTCGTAATACAATACAAAAGACCACGTGACATATCGATAGCTTACGTCACTCTTACATTTTGGACTTTTCTACTAGCGTCATCGCTATTAGAATGTTACTTTGTCTACGGCCTCAGGACTATCTATGTGACTGTTGGGTGGTAGGTACCTATGTTATGTTATGTATGTGAGTTTCAGTATAAGGATACGACTGTAAAACAAAAGCAGATGGTTTGTTTTCCGAAATCAACTCTCAAACTAGATAGTTCGAGGTTATGTCAAAAATTACAAAACCTCGTACTTTTTTTTCGTACCTGTGATTTTTTTAAACCAGGCAACCTTATTTACCCATTATAGTTACCTAGTGACCCTATATTTAGCAATGGTCAACGATTTGACGGTTCCTTGCTTGTTGGAGGTTAGAATTTCGACATCTCGATTACGCTCGATTATGATATAAATGCATGATAAATTACACTTTCACACAAGATCCGTCAGTTTGACACTTTGGAAATTTGTGTTGTAGCACGAGAATTTATTTCGGAAAACAAACCATCTGCTTTCGTATGTACCTATATTATAGTCGTATATATCCTTAATGTCGATGCTTAAAGCTTGGTAGGCCTCAGGTTCAAAAGGGTTTAAACCATATTTCGTAATGAGACCGCAGAAGTCTACCGAAATGTATTCAGTAGATAAAATAGCTTTTCATAAATAAAAATAGGATCATAATGATGAGATTACTATTTCCATCCTTTTGCTGTGACGTATTTTGTGGGGAGGGGTTTTGTTTACAACCATGCCGTTATAGATGAAGTACAGTAGAATCTCATACTGATAAGAACAATTTGAAAGTAAGAGATTAATAGGTTAAGCTTAGTTATGGTGCGGCAGGTCACAGCGGTGTTAACCAGCTCGGCGGGGTGTTTGTAGGGGGCCGTCCTCTTCCGGACTCCACGCGGCAGAAGATCGTCGAGCTGGCGCATTCTGGTGCCAGGCCGTGTGATATCAGCAGGATACTGCAAGTCTCCAACGGCTGCGTTTCCAAGATCCTGGGCAGGTCAGTATCTTAGATTATCCTGGCCTGTAGAGCTATAGTGAGATTTTTATGTTCTGTTGACTCTGATCTGATATGACCAGATTTTTAAGGCTGGTATAGATATTTTTCATTGTAATTAAGGTACACGTACCACGTACACCTCGTCGAACTTTTCAGCAGAATTTCGCTTTAACTGTATCTAAATTGTTTCTATAAGTCATTATTTAAAAAATCTAGAACTTTCCGTACATTGTAAGTCTAATCCAATTATATTTTCAAAGTTTTATGAATATCTGACTTTTAGTTTTTTTTTTAACTACGTTTTTACTTTCCATCGAATCTGGTTTCCTTTTCTTCTTCTTCATCTGTCACTTAACGTCCACTGCTGGACGAAGCCTCCCCATAAAATAGGAGGAATTTACCATAATCACTATGCTTGACAGGTGGATTTGTGGTATTTAAGTGTGTGCTACAGCCCATCCCCTGGCGTAGGTAATCCCGTAGTCATCTTCTACGGCATCCAAGAGAGGAGTTGGATAAGTCCTGTTTGTAGGCAGAGACTAACACGGGAGAATCTTCAGAACATTTTTAAGTGTAGTTCAGCTGAAACGTTTGATTAGGTGTACGTGGGAATCTTAAGGTTAACGCTGCATGCAGTTCTCTCAAGTAGTCATATACGAGTTCCTAATCAGGTGTGTATCTGTAGTTTACTACCGGTTCTGTGTTTGACATTGCCAGATCAGGAGATTGAGGTAGGCAAGGCAAGCTTAGTATGGTGTGGTGGTAGTACTAGATCAATTTAGAGATCAACCATAACCTATATAAGCAAGTTAAAATGGCAATATACAGGTCATATAGCACGCAGAACTGACAACCGTTGGGGAATAAAGGTTCTCGAGTGGCGACCACAAACCGTTACGGCGCGGTAGAGGAAGGCCGCTCCCTCGATGGACTTAAGACATTATAAACGTCGCAGGAAGTCGGTGCATGGATGGAGATGGTTCACGACCGTTAGTCATGCATTTTAGGGGGATGCCTATATCCGGCAGTGGACTTCTACAGGCTGATGATGATGATGATAAGCGCTAAGCTCTTCAACAGCTATGCATCAAGGTATCAGCGTCAGTGTCTTCATTGCCATTTCGTCTTTTGTGCCGTCAGAAGCTTCCTCAGACGTTTCAATGTTTAGCTAGCTAGTAAAACATGTTTTTTTGATGTTTTTGTAAGTTGCATACTGTTAGTGTGTCCAACGTATGTACTCTAATATTGCCATAAACAAAATATACTTATTTCAACCGCAAACGTCTCGAATTCTAATAGACAGGCAACACTACACCTCGCTATCCGAAAAATGCTGTTGGAAACCTATCCGCATCTAACTGGTCGCGACCGCACGATCATAGTTGTCTACCTCACTTCGTAGGCGAAACCACAGGCACTCGCAGGGTTAAGGCACATTTAGTTATAAAGCCGGTTTTCGTTGAATACCAGTGCGGGGTGCTTACCGGCACGGAGTCACGAATAATGTCAAATGAGGGTGCGGTTTCCATGTACTTGCGTGGTTTCAAAGCAATCGGTTTTCAATTAAAAATACGTGGTTTTTTTTGGACCCGGCCGGCTCTCTTCTGTTCACACCATGGCCTATAAACTTTGTCGTGGTCTCATAACGTGGGTGCTATAGCAAATTTGACCAAAAAAGACCCTTACAGATTTCGTAAATTCGTCAATTTCTTTTTAAGAGTTTTTTCATGAGACAAATTTTGAAACTGAATTTTGAACCAGTTTCACCCAACCGATTGAGCGAAATATTTCATACCTGTCAAATTCAGATGACAATACAATATTATTGTGCTGATCTGATCTGATGATGGAGACAGAAGGTGGACAACGGAACCTCGATGATTAGTTATGATTAGCCTGGCAGTGTTTGGGCTCAATTTGATCAGCTCACGGTTCCGATCAATTTAATATAAGTATGTTTTGAAAAATTCATTTTTCAACAAAAAGCTTAAGTATACTTTTGACTCCCGTTTGACAGAAGGTAGTAACCTGCTTTAGGTGTGAATGTGCTCTTACTCTACTAACCAATTTAACTAGAACCCTGTAGTTTGTAGAATTCTTTGTAACTGTGGTTCAGTTTACGATGGAGAGCTGGCACGACAAGGTGAGGTGAAGGTTGGATCTAGGCGACACACGATAGCGAGTAATTCGAGAGTTTTTGAATAAGTTAGATAATTTTTTCAAAACGTTATTTTGCGGTCATGTGTTTGATTAAGGTAACTTTTTTATTTAGAAGCTAAGTGCAGTTTTTTATTACAATATCGACATAAGCTTTTATAGAAAGCATAATGAAACAAGGTAAAGAATTGATTCGCAATTTATTTGTTTGCTTTTCATTGAATATCTGACAAAGTTTAAGCCATTGACTGTCAAAAATTACTTATTTATTGAAATTGAAATTAATTTAAAACAACAAATTGCAATACAATCATTAAATTGTATTTAAATTATCCTGTTGTAAGTTTTTCCTAATTTGACAATATTGGCAAACCAGGATTACCTGTATTATGGCGTACCATGAATATCCTCCGCCGAACAATTTAAAAATGAATATAATTCAAAAATATATAGATTGTAATTAATTAGGTATTAAATGTATTAACTTAAATTATGAAGTTATATAACAATATCATCAATAACTTTTCATTTAAAAAACCGACTTCCGCAATTGTATTCGACAAAATATGTGGATGAAAAAAAAATGATGAAAGAACCATAGTGGTGAAAGGATTATGATACTTTTTGAATGCTTGGTTTGTTGCTGAAAATATCAAAATCGCCATATGTATGCCTACAATATTTGAGGAGTTCCCTCAACACACAACCGAATTGAGAACTTCCTCCTTTTTTGGGAAGTCGGTTAAAAATATTATGGCCCTTGTACAATTTAAAAAATTAATACTATCACATTAGACATGGAAATAATCAACTAAAGATTTAATTATAAATAAAGTAAAATAAAACATGAATTAAAAAATAGTTAACTAAAAGATATGACTGATGCATGAATTGTAACAACAATAAAAAAATTACAAGTTAAATTTGAAATATATACAATGGACTAAAGCAATTAAAATATTTTCAGTTGAGGCATTATCCTGTTTCAATGCTAATCTCTGACAGTTCGTTTACATTAATAAAATGAAAAACTTAGTTAAAGTATTAAAACGTGGGACACCTTTTAATCTTGTATACATGAAAATTTTACATTCATTATTAAATAGCTTCGTATTTTTTTATTGTTAAATCTAAAACCAATTTTTTACATTATTTTGCCCAATTTTTGTGTAAAAAGATATCGACAGGTGGTCAATGGAACAAAAACGGTGCCGGGCTAGCATCAAACCCGATACTGACACCCGACACCTGGGGTGGATGGTGACAGTTTGCAAACTCTTCGTATACTTAGAACTTATTTTATTTTTCAAAACTTAATTTCTTTAGAACTTTCTAGAACATATTCAAATTCAAATTCAAATTGTTTATTTAAAAATTACAAGGTGTGGTTACATGGGTTGGGATCTCTTCTTTTAAGTTAGAAAAACCTGTATTAGAAGAATATATTATAAAGATGATAATAATTACCTACTGTTGTTGTTCCGTGAAGAATCTTCTGAATGAATGAATGAATAAATGAAAATACTTTATTGTACAAACTAGATAAAAATTACACACATCAATAAAATAAAACTAAATGTAATAATGGCCGGTCTTAAAAAAATAAAAACCCCGAAAAAAAACAAAATCGTTCAAAATAATTATATTCTTTTGCCTTATTCATAATAATTTTTGAAACCTATTTTAGTTAAAATAGGTTTTATTTTGTTCTCTCTGATGTAAAATGCCATACGTCAAAACAAGACAAAAGCTATTTTAACTAAAATAGGTTTAGTTAGAGAATGATTACGGAACAGGGAGTAAATATTTAAACAATGCATCAAGTTCAATTAGTTTTTAAATAATCTTGTTTTCCTGAAGCTATTCACTTCTCAAATTAAATCTTGTATTAGCCTAAGGTTACGCACAATATAATTATTTGGGAGTACCTAAGACCACAGAATAAATATTAGTAGCCAAGACTGTGGTATTATTTAAGTCCTATGCTCGCACTATTCATAGTTCCAAAATAAATTAATATTTTCGGTCTTTATCTGGGAAAATATAGATATTTTCTTGGAGCTTTGCTGTTTTAACTTTGGATTTGTATTTATTTTTCAACTTTTCCATAATCACAGGTATTACGAGACGGGGTCTATCAGGCCACGCGCCATCGGCGGCTCCAAGCCCAGGGTAGCCACGGCGGAGGTGGTCAGCAAGATAGCGCAGTACAAACGCGAGTGCCCTTCGATCTTCGCCTGGGAGATCAGAGACCGTCTGCTGAGTGAAGGTGTCTGCACTTCGGATAACATACCTAGCGTGAGTACTTACTATTTTTACTGTATTTTTAGGTATCTTTCTTTTTTCTTTCTTTATTTATTTAATGGCCTGTGAGAAAAACATTCCTCAATGTTGCCACTGTCAAGTAATTATTTTGATGAAGTTAGGTCAAGTCGTCAAAGTCTCAGTCAAGTCATGTTCTAGTAAAGTGATGGCAGTTTCACTAGAATGTTCGTGGACATTTTCCACCCGTATGAAAAGACACAATACACTTATATTTAAATTCACTACCACGTGCTCTTTTAATAAGCTACACCGGTTAAAATGCCACCAAAATTACACGATATAACTAAAAAAACACTAGAAATTGAAATAAAATAAAAATGGACGATGCCGACCGACGTCTCGTTTCAAAAAAGCAGAATAAAGTATTTTTTATCCTTAGTTCCTATAGCTTTCTGACTGTCACATTAGACATTTCTGTCACTGTTGTAATTTGTGTAGGTAATGATAATTTATTTGTTGTTGCAAGATTTTTTCTGCCTTTTTTCGAAAAGAGACAACGTGTGATTATCTAAGGTTATTATAGTGGCATTTTAACCTCTGTAGCTTATTTAAAGAGCACAGGTGTAGTAAAATTAAACAAGTTATAATGCGTGACTTTTCAAATGGGTGGAAATGACGCACCAAAGCCTTAATAAGCTGCCACCATGCCACCGCTTTACTAAGACATGATTTGACTTTGACAACTTCTCACAACAAACTCGCTTTAGTTAATGTTCTGAGCAATAAACCTTGACAATGAAAACATAACTTGAAGAGAAAATCTAACCATAATAATTAAAAACGAAAAATGAAGACCTACGTAAGACTAGGCGGTATGGTCTGAAGACTTTAGCCACCCTGAAAGGGCGAAAAGACACAACAAATTGTTGTTACAAATCTTTTATTACAAAATTTACTTTATTAAATATGTAATAATTATTTTTCTATTTTGTTTAAGTTGCCCACGACATAAATACTTTCTGTCTTTGAAAACGCGAAACATTACAATTGTTTTTCTTACTAAAGATCAAAGTAGATAGATACTCAAAGACACCCAACGATCTATATAAAACGAGCAATAACCTATTTACATAATATAAAGACACATTTTACGAAAACGCCTTTTGAACATAAGAAAAATACGTACCTATCAGGCGCGCCCTAAAACACAATGGTAGGTACCATCTATACAGACTATACAGGATGCTATGACGCCTTATCTTCCCCTGCACTATACAGGGCTCCCCTTTTTTAACCCCCCCTCCCCCCACCACTTCGCGGCAAAACAATATGACGTTATAACTTTTTTTTTCATCATTTTTTCCCTTTTTAGAATACGGGACCGCTCCCTGCCAAGACAATCTATAGACGACGATATTTCTTTTGGGATGATGTAGATTGTAATCGGGAAAATCGCGTTGTGTGTTATGTTTGAGAAACACACGCATTTGGCAAAACTCTTTGGTAAAACGTATTTTGATGTTTAACGGATCTAGATATGTTAATTTAACTACACCAGCGTGCAATGAAAAGACACTTGGAAGAGTCAAGATCTCTTAAACTATGCAAGATAGCTTTCTGCAAATAAATAAGAAAGATAATTTGATCAATAATATAATAAAACCTTTTCTTCGATGACCTATTTTTAGATTTATGATTTTTATTTTTATTGTATTGCATATTTTGTGAGGATTTAAAAAAAAAATACCAACTTCTTTCAAAGAGCGCTGAATCAATTTAGATAAAATGCATACGGGACCACCTCTTAAGTATGGACCTACCAAACGAAAACATAATCTTCAAAATCAATTCAATAATTGGCACAGTAATCGCGTAACAAACATACAAAAAAAAACATACAGTCGAATTTAGAACCTCCTCCTTTTTTGAAGTCGGTTAAAAATTTTGAACATTTTATTAGCTTAGTAGTGCCGTGGTGTGTCCGACATAAGAATAGACCCCTCCGTCTCCTCCCATGGACGTAGTTGAAGCCGACTAAAAGGACCAGGGGATGGGTAGCAGCATCCACGTGACTACTCAACACAACTTCGATCACAAATCCAAGCCAAGCGTGGTGATTATGGCGAATCTATGAAAATGAAAATGAAAATGAAAAAAGTGTTTATTTTCAACAACCAAATAGGCTTAAAACTAATTGTTAACAACAAAGTAAATCATAAAATTTGAGTGTTGACAAAGCTTGTACTAAAACTTACTTTACTTGCGAAACGTTCCACCTTAATAGTGACGCTCAATGGTGAACGGATTTCCGTGGTTCACTCTGGGCTCCAACGGAAGACCAGCGCTAGGTTGTTTAGGCGGCCTAGCAAATGCTGAGTTGGGGACCCTTTTGTGGTTTGCAACTGGCACACACATTTTGTCATTGTTATTTAATATGTTTGATATTTTAGTGTTTGTGTGTTTTTTGTTAGATCATAAATAAACTGTTTTTCTTTCTTTCTTTCCAAAATGTTTATTCGGCGGTCTCCACACTAGGCCAAGCCTGTATCGTGAAGGCCAACATTGTTTGAGCCAGTTGTTTAAGCTATGTTACATTCTATCGTTGGCCTCGTCCAACAAATACGTCTAGCGTCTGATGATGATGATGACGCTTAGTAACGATCTAATGGTATCAAGGTTACTTTTTACTCACAGTTCAGAACTCTTCCAAGATAATATTTGAAAACGGTATAAAACTTAACGTACCGCGAAAGATACTAAACACCGTAAATTCACGAAAAAAAATCCTCTTTATAGCTGTCACTTGGCCATTAACACCCTTTAGAGCTGTCTGATACTTAACATAAATTAATTAAGAAATTCACGGCATCATTCTGTTAGTGACGGGAAAATTTAAGAAAAAAACCGTGTGATTCGGACTCGCGCACGAAGGGTTCCGTACCATTTCTTATAAAAATGCCAAAAAAATCGCGTTTGTTTTATGGGAGCCCCCTTAAATATTTATTTTTTTATGTTTTTGACGTGTCAACGTCTTATAAATCGATGGAGCCGGCTGCACGCCCGAAAAAACATGACTAATGCGTCGTTACCTCGTCATGCGTCACCTCGCAAAACGCATGCGGCGTTAGCGCGCTATGCGCATGCGTGCGCATGCGCTAACGCCGCATGCGCGCGAGCGCGGAACGAGCGACAAAGAAGCACAATAACGACGTTGACACGTTGAACTATCGTCAGTAAACCGACTTTACAGACAACCGTTTTTTTATTATTTGTTATTATAGCGCCAATAGAAATACATCATCTGTGACAAATTCAACTGTCGAACTATCACTGTTCATGAGATACAGCCTGGTGACAGACGGAAAACGAAAAACGGCAAAAAAATCACGTTTGTTGTATGGGACCCCCTTATTTATTTATTTTATTCTGGTTTTTTGTATTTGGTGTTGTATCGGCAACATAAATACATAATCTGTGAAAATTTCAACTGTCTAACTATCACGGTTCATGAGATACAGCCTGGTGACAAACGGACGGACGGAAGGACAGCGGAGCCTTAGTAATAGGGTCCGTTTTACCCTTTGGGTACGGAACCTTAAAAACTAACCAAGTTGGATTCTTTATAACAATTGAGGATTCCGTAGGCAGCAAACGAAACCAGCAATTATAGCCACTAGCCGATGTGTGGGAGGAGCTGAAGTGGTACTGAACCAGCCAACGTGTTTTGAATGCTAGCTGTGGAACACACCAGGACCACTAAGTGGAACCCTGATAAAACAAGGTGTTGTCGCCGGCCAATAGGTGGTGGGACGAACTGAAAGCCTGTGAGACGGAGTGGCCAAACAGAAGCATATGATAGTAATGATTAGGGGAATAGGGGGGCTTTTGACCAACAATGGGACAGCACATGGTTATAGTAGTAACTAGCAACCGAAACTATAAAACCAAATAAATATATAACCGACAGCTAAGGCTAAATCTCCTGTTATGACAATTATTTAATCATCGTGTGATTTGAATGAGATATCTTTAGATCGTTTGTAATGGTCTGTAGATAGCTCAACCTCAATCATTTGTATTTATTTGTATTATTCTTGTATTTCCAAAAGCTTGATTTTGAATTTAGCTTTCAAAAACTAACATAAATTTTGACTCGTATTTTAGTTATAACAGCTGCTTTGATGTATTGTGTCTAATGAACTAGGTACTATATGTTTATTCTAAGTCCCACAAAAACCAGTAATATATGAGATAAGAATTATCGAAAGAACGAACCCTAAAAAGCAAGAATAAGACAACCGTATAAGTTTTTAATGAGTTAGAAAGAGTTAGCTATCACCTCCCATTCTAAAGAGGGTAGCGAAGATCCGAAAAAGAAAATATGACCGGTTTTGTTATAAAATTCCTTCGGATAAAGTCTTTATGTTATCAGGGGTTGTTAAGGTTCCCCCTTACAGCATTTCGGCTGAATTGCGTTTTAACACTCTCTAAATTTATTCAGTTTAATTAATTTAAAAGTCTTATCCGATTATATTTACAAAATTTTATAAAGATCTGACTTGTAGTTTTGAAATTAAAAGGCCAGACGGAACGAAAATGTTTAGTTTCTCATTATTTTAAAAACTAAGTAAAAGTCAGATCTTCATAAAATGTTAGGTATAGTGTAGACTTATCAAGGTACGACGTCTTCTAGATTATTGAAACAATTAACAAGAACAAATTTAAGCGTGATTTAGCCAAAAAGTTCTCCAAGGTGTACGTTGGAACCTTAAAGGGTGGCAATACGTGAAGACACAGACTAGATAATAGTATATACTAAGCACAGAAGTATTTAGATACAGAGAACATTCACTCCGATGAATTTGGTGCACTTAAACGTTCATTCATTCATTTTAGCCTGTTGATGTCCACTGTCCTGCATTAAAATGCCTCGATGAACGATCTTGAGCCGCCTCCATCCACAGATTTCCCGAGACATTTACAATGTCGTCGGTCAATCATCTGTGTCGTCCGGTTCGGGTAGCTCGAGAGTTTTTATCCCCCAACGGTTTTCAATTCTGTAAGCCATGTGGCCTGCGCATTGCCACTTCAACTCGCTAATTATGTGACCTATTTCTGTGATATTAGGTCTTTAGCCGACTTCATAAAAAGGAGGAGGTTCCCAATTTGACTGTATGTTTTTTTTTGTATGTTTGTTACGCGATTACTCTGCCAATTACGCTTTGATTTTGATGATTATTTTTTTGTTTGGTAGGTCATTCTTCAGAGTTAGTCCCATGTCAGTTTTATCGAAATTGATTTGGCGCTTTTTGAAAGAAGTCAGTTTTTGTATTTTTTTATAAAAATAATCTTATTAATTAAAAACATCTTTAATGAAATATTCTTAGCTAAATGAGAGTTACTGACAGTTTTAGGTATATTCCGTCTATTCCCACCTGTTCTGTTGAATAGTTCTGTCAGCAGAACTACTGGGATTTTTTTTCCCATTAGTTCTGTGACTTATAAGACTATGATTTACACCTGCTTCAATCTCAACTATACTCAGGTTCTGTTACAATTCCACTGGACAAAACAAGGCGATCAGCACCGGCAGTCATTTTAGCTTATCGGATTTACGCGCTTCCGAAATTAAATCTAAACTCAGGGTAATAACGCTCAATTTACAATAAAAGCCTATTTGGTTGACACAAGCCGGGCAAAGGTGGGTAAAAGAGGGATGTTATATCAAATATTGGGTTATATTGTGTTTACGTATATTGTTTAAAGGGTGCTTAAAGTTCGAATATATTAACGTCGGAGCGGGTAGGGTCGTATGCCTGTTTTTATTAATTTAGCAAGATGTTGAAGATACCGACAAGTTTGTTTTAAGAAAATAATAATAAATAAATAAATGCTGGACATTTCACACAACATTATCTAGCCCCAAGCTAAGCAGAGCTTGTGTTATGGGTACTAGATAACTGATATACTTAATACAATTTTTTACATTACATTACATAGATAGATATTTTTTTTTATACATAGAAAATACCCAGAACACCCTGAACAAATATCTGCAGATCGTGCAAATATTTGTTCCGAGGCGGGAATCGAACCCGCAACCTCCTGCGTCGTAGGCGAACCATCGCCCGCCGCGCCACAGAGGTCGTCAGAAAAAAAAATAACAAATTATCAGCTGCCTTTAGACGTCCAGGTACGAGGCCTCCCCCATAAAATACAACGGGGAGGAATTGCCATGCTTGGCAGGCGGATTAGTGATCGCAGTTTGATGTTGTGCACTTAGTTCGATGTCCATTCCTTGGTGTAATCCCTTAGTTGGCTTTTACAACATCCACGGGAGGATATGGAGGGGTCTATTCTTAGGTCGGACTCACCACAGCACCGCACAGAAAAACCGATGGTGAAGTTTAAATAGGAATATTCAGATTTTTAGAACAAACAATACGTCATTATTATGTTTTTAACAAAGTAGAAGCATGTTTTTGATTTTTTTTTTTTTTTTTTGTTTCGTATTTAAACTGAAGATGATCTAAAAAATCTGATCTGATGATAAAATAAAATAAATAAATAAATCTTAACATTATTTCGTTCAGAGTAGTTTTTCCCATTTATATGAGAGAGACTGATTGTGAGATTGGTAGGTTTCATTCATAAATGTAATATGAAACACTTGCAATGATTTAAGACTTTAAGACTTCAATTTCTATACTAAATTTCTATAATATACAATTTTAATAATAAGTTTAAAAGAAGCTTAAAACAAACAAAAGCTTCAACTTATTGCTAAGCCTTCCTAACGACCCTTAACTAAAAGAAGTGATAAACCCTGTTAACAATTTCATACAATTTAAAAAACGATCTGTTATTCAAATTTTGTTCTTACATCAATGAGTCAAAGCAAGTTTTTGACTAACACAAATTGTAGCCAAAATAATGTGTGAGAGATTCAACAATACGTAAAAAAAAATCTGAAGACATACTAATTTAGATCCTATGCGCAAAAGCCAAAGTCAGTTTTCAATTGTCACAAAAATGTGTCAAGTAGTGTAGGGTAAGTACACAGTATAGGGTCAATTGTAGTAACATGCGTTCCCGTAGCAAATCACTTCCGGGCCACTAAATCCAGGCTAAATTAATGCATTTAGCACGCTCCCCGGCCCTTTAACTGTGGATGACAACTTTATTTCATTGTGCTCGATATTTTCTTGTCACTTGGCGTTGGCGCGTTTTTTTTTGTCCTGTTATTGACTTTTACACGGTTTGTGCTTCGTATTTAATTTTATGAATGTTGAATTTATTTTGATTCTGATCCATATTTTTAGCTAGAGTTTAAATACTTTTCACATTGATTGCAGTGTATTTAAGTTTTTTCTAAATACTTAAATATTTATTTTTAATTTTTCATGCATATTTGATTTAAATCCACGGTTCTAAAAACCATATGCATGTATTTTATTTTAATTTAAAGCATCAAATATGCTTACTTCTAATAAGATAGGCAATAAGTGTTCTTTTTAAATAAAATTAAATACAAGGTATGGCCGAATAATACCGACTGATCCGTCTATCAGACGTAATAAATAGCTTGTTCTAAAAGCTGATTTAAAATATCATTACGTATCATATCTTCGATCTCGTGGGGTCTGAATATATCGGTACAGCAACAAATTGTAACAAAAGCGACGGCAAAGAAGATTATCGGAGATGACGCGTGTCGGGCACGTGACGGGCATGTGGTCGATCATAGTCGCATTTACCCTATCATTTTGAAACCACAGAAAAGAAAACCCTAACTCAACCCAAGAAAGATGATATTTAAATGCGCGTAGAAATTCTGAAAAGTCATGTAGTCCGATACGGAAAAATAGATGTTATTGTCTTAACACATGGTTGGATTTTCTGTGTGGCGGAGTGTTGTAAAAGTTGTTTAAAAATAAGAAGTGTTGGAGGGAAATTAATACCACAATTCTAAGGATTTAAGGCTTATATTGTTGAGAGCGTAATCGGAAGAGTAAATAAATATAGAAAATTGCGACGATTGTTGTCTGACTGTAATAGTAGTGTCATTTGCAGAACAGCTTCGGGGAAAAATCTACTGTTTCAAATAATTCTACGCAAAACTATAAATATGAAATAATGCTAGTGTTACATAATACACAGCATATACCACTACTGATATATACATACCCTCTTAATCATTTTTTAAACTTTTGATAGCTATTGCTTTTCATTACATCTTTTGTCATTTTGCTACAGAACCAAATTTTTTTTACGCTGATGCCTCTTTTCTGTCTATAAATTTTTGAAAAGCTTCAATGTTTCGATTGTCCATGGTTTCTTCCATTCTTGACACACCTGGTGGTCCTGAATATCTTGTGACAAATGGTGAATGAACCATGATAGTAATAGAGCGGGCGTAGTGCACTGAATCCTCTCCCCACACTGGTAAAAACGCGTTTACGTATGATCCTTACTTTACATGATATCTCCATAATCTTGTATACGACACGAGGGTTCGTTCCGTGTGTCATGCTACCCTCGATTAATCTCAACGAGTTAATTAGAAGGCTTTATCCAATAAACTGCCCCCCCGCGGCGAGACACGTGGGATTCGTACCTACTTATACATCTACAATAGATATTAGCCATTCATCATCATCATCATCATCCCCGTTAGAACGTCCACTGCTGCAGGATGCGCCACGATTACCTCCTACTCTTCACGTGGATGTAGATAGATAGATAGATAGATTAACACTTTATTGATCACCACAGAAACAATAAACAAGTAATATTACTATAGAAAGGCAATACAATGGGCGGCCTTATCGCTGAAAGCGATCTCTTCCAGGCAACCTTTGGATGAAACGAAATGAGCAGCGCTACAATAGACTGAGGTGTACCTACAAAGCAAAATTAATTAAAATATTTAAGAAGTTATGAACAATATTGACTAATAACATAGTCAAGTGACTAGTAACATAATATTCACATAATAATATATATTATATATATATATATATATATATATGATATATTATATACTACACTACTACTACTATATTATGATGTAGTAAAAGCTTTGGGCTTGGGCTGGGCAGGGGAAAACCAAGGGATGGGCAGCAGCATCCATCTGAGTATCACCTACTGCGATCACCAATCCATAGAATGCATAATCATCACGTTTGGCAGGCACGTTGGTGATCGCAGTAATGGTGTTGAGTATACTTAAGTGGATGCTGCTCATCTCCTGTTGTAATCCCTTAGTCAGCTTTTATGACATCCACGGGAGGAGACGGAGGGGTCTATTCACACGCCAGACACACTTTAGGGCTGACATACAAACTGATTTAAGTATTGACTTTTACTTAGCAGAACTGTTTTGTTTCGCACAAATAATATGGCTTCGGATTTGGCTACATAATTATTTTTGTATTTTTTACTTTACGTTTTTAGGGCTCCGTACCCCACGTACCGTAAGTAACCCCGTGTTGGGGTACGTTTTTTTTAGGATCACTTTGTTGTCCCTCTGTCTGTCTATCTGTCTGTCGGTCTGTCTGTCTGTCTGTCAAGACCTTCTCAGAAACGACTAAAGGTATCTTCCAGAAATTCTACCAAATATAAAGGTCTATGAGTTTATTGTACATAAATTAAGCTTCTAACTCAATGCATTAAAAACATCAAATATTTTTAATTTCTAAATAATAACTTTTCATTTAAAAAACCGACTTCCGCCATTGTATTTGACTAAATATTTGGATGAAAAAAAATGATGAAAGAACCATAGTGGTGAAAGGATTATAATACTTTTTTAATGCAAATGCTTGGTTTGTTGCTGAAAATATCAAAATCGCCATATGTATGCCTACAATATTTGAGGAGTTCCCTCAATTCCTCATGGATTCCATCATCAGAACTGGATTCTGAAAAAATAGGGCCAATCTGGAAGTATATCTATTCAAATAAAAAAGAATTTTCCAAATCGGTTCATAAATGCCGGAGATATGAGGTAACAAACATAATTTTTTTTTTTTTTTAAATACAACCGAATTGAGAACCTCCTCTTTTTTTGGGAAGTCGGTTATAAATACAAACAACTTTTTATCATAACTAGGGTTTATGATAATAATTTTAGAATAAGCTAGGTACTTGTTTGTGTCTTGTGACATCGCTACTTGTGTAGGAGCCGTGGTAGTCTGTATTTATTTATTTATTTATTTATTCATAAAAGGCACGCCTACAGCATAAATATTAACACTTTCACAAAACAAGACTTAGATAGATAGTTTTAGTCTGATACATATTAATTATAGGCGTACACAACATTGACATTTAATCTTACGAATTAAAAGGCTGGGATAATTTATAAACTATGGTTATATAGTATTAATTATTTACTTAATAAACATAAAATATATGGCAACAAAACAGATAAGTAGCTTCTACCTATACATAAAAATAAAATAAGGTTAAATATTGAATATAATTGAACATTTTATAATAAAAAACTAATCTAAAACGTTAAAGAATACTGACTATATCAATGTATGTATTTATTTTATGTTTTATCTTTTATGTTTCGAATAATAAACTTATCACTATTTCTTACTAGGTACATATATCACCATTGCAAAATCTCAGATATGTGCCAATATGCGCCATTTATATACATACATACATAAACACACGCCTTTATCCCCGTAGGGTTAGGCAGGGCCTCAAAGGGCCGTGAACCGTGAGTTGCACAGTCTCAGAAATAATTTAGCCCGTTTATATCAAATTGCTTTAAAATTTGTCATTACTATGGCGATAATGGACATCACCTGCTATGTCCAGATGCGCCGTTTATGTAATTTATAGGTACTCCTACTCACTCGGTATCATTTTCGTAAGTTGTATTAAGCAATACGATATAAATATAAACTCAATCATAAACTCCAATGAAACCGTCAATAATATCTGAAAGTGTAGGGCAATAATAATAAATAGGGATAATACAAAAATTGCATATACCGACTTAGCGCGCACGTGGCTAGGCGGTACTTATGCCGCTTCGCTTCTCACCCCCAGTGAGGTGATTTTTTACTACGAAACTGATTTTGTAAAGTCTATTTTTGAAATCATAAAATAAATGATTGAAGGAATATATCGTTCAGATATTTTCGTAGTGGTTCATGTAACTTTTTCATATTTGAGTTTTTTTAAATCACATTTTTGAAATATTCCAAGCCTATATCCAAGAATATCCAATATATCTAATCCAAGAAGATAATAAGCCTTGAAAATATCCAATATCCAAGAAGATAATCCTTCAAAATAGTATCAAAATAGGTTCTACTTTGTAATTAGGTACTATTTTAAAGGCTTCGCTTAGTAGCTTCTTATGACTTACGGTTTGAGTCTTTCAAAATATTTTTTTTAAAAAACAGGGTCTCAAAATTATGACAACCAAAATCCTGCCTCAACATTTATCAACAGCATAATAAAATGGTTTAATTTGATCACCCCAATATGTTTCCTTGGTTGTTTGTAAGGGTATCTTATCTTATCTAATATCAGCTGATGGTATCGCCATTTAATATCGCCCGGACCAAGGGAGGGTACGGATAGCAACACAACTGAAAGATTAAGGTCGTTTGTTTTGCCATCATTGAAACTTATTTAATGTAAAGAAAGCCTAATTTGTAATTGTGCCGTGGTTTGTCCGGCCTAACAATAGACCCAGGTCATATTTACAGGGATTTCCTACTTTAAAGGGTAGGTATACATTTTCTAAACAAGTATAAATGTTATTTATTGTAGTTTTCTAAATATTAGGAACGTATTCAAAAAAATTACATGTTTAGTTACTAGTTATGTGAAAAAAAACAAAGTAATGCTGTTTTTCAGTTAAAATGTTATTCTTCTACGAAAATTTATATTTCAGCTGTGCATAATACTTTTGGGTATGTCAAGAAAGTAAATAGAAAATAAGGTAGGAGATTAAATTGTTAATAATCATTTTAAAATTATATAATTTTCTTATCAAATTTTTAAAAAAGTTTACTTATTTATAAGTAAACTTTTTTAAAAATTAAAGAAGTTAAGTAAAAGTTAGTAGTTTAGTTTAAGTAAAGTTTTAGTGAGTTTTTTTGCTGCCCGTACATAGGATCAGCGTTGGAGTGATTCGGTGTCCTTTTGGCTGACGGAATTGATAGGATTTAGCACTAATACAAGCAATCTGGACACAAACACATCACTGCCGTGTTAGATGATCTACTCAACGTGCAATGGCTATTGATATATGGAACTAATTAGACAATTAACATGTATATTATTTGTATGTCATAATGTATGACTGAGTATGTTGGACATGTAAATTATGTAAAATTACCATATTCAAAATAAATAAATTATCATTATCTTTATCATAATCTCTACCAATCAACGCTTCAATAACACTTGATGGGGAAATTATTATTATGTCGCATGGAATGTGTCCGTCCTCAGTTAGACCCTCAGTCTCCTCCCGTGGATGTCGTAAAAGCCGACTAATGGATTACACACACCAGAGGATGGTCAGCAGCATCCATTAATCCACCTGAGTATTTGACACCAATCCGCCTGCCTGGTGATTATGGCAAATCCTTCCATTGCTTTCTATGGAGGATGCCTCTTCCAGCAGTGCACGTTTACAGGCTTATGATGATAATGGTTATAAGTTTTTTTGTGAAAAGTTGCCTCGCTGCGCTCTAGAACAATAAAGAAACAACAACACCGCAAAAACTCCGCACGCATGTTGATTCGCCGAGAGCCGAACAGAAATAACTTTTCATTTAAAAAACCGACTTCCACCATTTTATTCGACAAAATATTTGGATGAAAAAAAATTATGAAAGAACCATAGTGGTGAAAGGATAATTATACTTTTTGAATGCAAATGCTTGGTTTGTTGCTGAAAATATCAAAACCGCCATATGTATGCCTACAATATTTGAGGAGTTCCCTCAATTCCTCATGGATTCCATCATCAGAACTGGATTCTGAAAAAAATGGGACCAATCTGGAAGTATATCTATTCAAATAAAATAAGAATTTTCCAAATCGGTTGATACACGCCGGTAAATGCGGTAACAAACATTTAAAAAAACAAAAAAAAAATACAACCGAATTGAGAACCTCCTCCTTTTTTGGGAAGTCGGTTAAAAAAACTGTTGGCGCTCTGTGAAGCAACATGCATGTGCAGTTTTTGCGGTGTTGTTGTTACTTTGTTGTTTCTTTGTTGTTCTAGAGCGCAGCGAGGCAACTTTTTCCTGAGGATGCTTCGTAGCAAGGTGAAACACTTGTCGAATTATTTCTGTGTTTTCGGTGGAAATTATTACTATATATTTGTTCATCTATTCAATATTGGAGAAGGAGGGGTCTATTCTTAGGCCGAACACATCATGGCATGTCGCTCTTTATCCATAAAGTAATAGCTAAGCCTTGGTAACTGTTCCACAAAACGTCCATCAAGTTCAAACAAGACAAGACAACAAATTAAATTCCTCCAAAGACGCTAATGTCGGTTATCAAAGAAGCCTACTGCCTAAACATCTGATTATGACTGCTGCGTGGGGCTGTAAGGGCGCGTTTGAAGTGCGCTCAGCCGTGAACGCCCTGAGAATGCCTTGAGTCGAACTCACTTTGAATATATTTGCGTATATTCAACAAGTACAAGTTACTAAGAATTTGGGCTTATGTACCTACCTTTATACTCATAATAGGATAATAGTTTTTCGTAAAACGACTGAGACACTTAGCTCCTTTTTCTAAAAGAGATATCGTCTCACACATCCGCAGCCTTTGGACGTTCATTATTGGACGAGGCCTCCCCCATAGAATGCAATGGGGTAAGTTTGCCTTAATCACCACGCTTGACAACGGGCTGGTGATCGCAGTATTGGTGTTGAGTACTCAGGTGGATGCTGCTACTATAATCTGGTGTAATCCCTTAGTCGGTTTTTACAACATCCACCAGAGGAGATGAAAGTGGTCTATTCTTAGGTCGAACACACCACAGCACAGATGTCATCGAATTTTGTTTTCTAATGTTATATCGAGTAATTTTGGTGGCATTTTAAACAATGTAGCTTATTTTCAACCGACTTCAAAAAAAGGAGGAGGTTCTCAATTCGACTGTATGTTATTTTTTTTATGTTTCTTACGCGCTTACTCCGCCAATTATGAATTCATTTTGATGTTTTTTTTTAGATAGAGAGAGAGAGAGATAGGCAGAGAGAGAGAGAGAGAGAGCGAGAGAGAGAGAGGTAGTCTCATATAATTTTTATCGAAATTGAATTGATTCTACACTATTCGGTTTTTGTTTGTTTTTTCTAAAAATTAACTTTTTTAAAAGCACATGTGTAGTCAA
Source organism: Epirrita christyi (assembly GCA_951392215.1). NCBI lineage: Eukaryota > Metazoa > Arthropoda > Insecta > Lepidoptera > Geometridae > Epirrita > Epirrita christyi. Next base: position 6,143,231 of record OX595848.1, on the reverse strand, counting down.
ATTAAAAAGAAGTGTGTGTGAGTTTACAAAGGTGTGGAAATTGACCACCAAAGTTTCAATAAAACTGCCACCGCTTTTTTAAAACATACTGAGACTTTGAAGACTTACAAACGAGAGAACGTTACAAATTGCTAATAAATTAGTCTGAAAATACTTGTCACTGCCAAATGCAAAAGCCGTAAGACAATATACACAATAACTTTTCATTTAAAAAACCGACTTCCGCCATTGTATTCGACTAAATAATTTTGGATGAAAAAAAAATTATGAAAGAACCATAGTGGTGAAAGGATTATGATACTTTCTGAATGCAAATGCTTGCTGTCTTGCTGAAAATATTAAAATCACCATATGTATGCCTACAATATTTGAGGAGTTCCATCAATTCCTCATGGATCCCATCATCAGAACTGGATTCTGAAAAAAATGGGACCAATCTGGAAATATATCTAATCAAATAAAAAAAGAATTTTCCAAATCGGTTCATAAATGCCAGAGATATGCGGTAACAAACATTAAAAAAAAAAAAAAAAAAAATACAACCGAATTGAGAACCTCCTCCTTTTTGGGAAGTCGGTTAAAAAAAACTAGCGACTTTGCTCAAACTAAAAATAAGAGAGCAAACGTGACATTGTTTGGAAGACCCCGTGAGAGGTTTACCTATATGACGAGTTCAGCAAGCGTGCTGAAGATTGGTAGTCAGAATATTTATTAATTTATCAAATTAGGAATTTTTATGAGAAAATGGTAATGATTTTGTGCAGTATTATCTTAATTTAAAGTGCACTGAAATTAACGCGCGCTCTTTCTAATAGACTGATATAAAAGGGACCGCAATAATTGAAGCGCAATTTAAGTTTAAAGAATTATGCACAGAATCACTACGTTATTATCCCGAGAAAACTAAATTTCTTTATCCAAAGGTATCCCATGTTTTAATCTCATAAAAAACAAAATTTATTCAAAATTGGCTTTACATTTTCGGCGTGAAAACACGATAAACATCTAACTATCATCATCATTAATTTCACTATTATAATGTTACTAAGGATTTGTCATATAGCTCATAGATATATGAGAAATAAAGCCATATACCTCGCAGAACTGACAACCGTTGGGGAATAAAGTTTCTCGAGTGGCGACCACGAATCTTAAGAAGTTAGTGTAGTAAGGTTGGGCCTTGATGGACTGACGATATTTTAAAGGTAGCAGGAAGTCAGTGGATTGAGGTGGTCTTCAGACCATTCGTCGTGGCTTTCTAGGGTCTATATCCAGCAGTAGACTTCTACAGGCTGATGATGATGATAATGAGGCGATTTTCTAAAGCATGAGTTTGGATGCAAGTGCGTAAAACGCGGAACATATGCGTTCATTTGAATGCGAGTTCACCCCACCGTGCCTAAACGAGATTTCAGCTAAATGATACGTACTTGTTTATAAATAAATATTCCGAATATATTAATGTACTAACGAACGTTACCTATTTTATTGTAATGTATAATAAGAAACTTTTATTCAACATGATAATAAATAATGATTAATTAACGAAGAAATGAAACGTTACATTTACTGTACGTTTTATTTAAATGTTTTTTTTTGTAGTCCTGTGATGAGTCAAGACACTGCACAAAGCATGTAGGTAGTCAAAAAGTTAAAAAAACAAACAAACTTACCTACTTAGTTAAAACTTAAAAGCGACGAGTTATATACATAACTTAAAAAAACATATCTTCAACTGAAAAATAAATTAAAAGTTAAATCCGACTACGCAAAATCTGAAAACAAGTAAGTATAATAATAATAATACTTAATAATAAAATGTTGAAGACAATTTATTATTAGGTAATAAATTGTCTTATTACTTAATAATAAATTAGAAATTTATAATTATTTTAATTATTACTTAAACTTAAAATTACAATTTATTTATAAAAAATATAAATTCATAAAAATTTTTTCGAGGTTTAATTTCCACCATATTGAATTTAGCGAAACATCTGATACCTCACTTATCAAAATCCGTAAAGTAGTGTTGGAGCTACGTGAGAACAAATTAACAATACATTGCTTAACTAATATATGCTTTTGCTTTGCCGCAGTTGGTAATTATTACTTTCACTCATTCCATCTGATAAATTCTTCCTCTTCATCAGCCGGTTGACATCCATTGCTGGATGAGGCCTCCCCCAAAGCATGCATAGCGAGCAATGGGGGGAGCAATTTGCCATAATCACCACGCTTAGCAAGCGGATTAGTGATCACAGTTTGGTGTAAGTACTCCGGTAGATGCTACTGCCCATCCCCTTGCGTAATCCCTTAATCACCTTTTACGACATCCACGAGGAGTTGGAGGAGTCCTATTCTTAGGCTGAGAATAACACGGCTCAATCACAACTCTGACAAATTAAATAAATTTAAACATAATAAAATTGGTTAATAAAATATATAACATAACACCCAACAATCACATACATAGTCCTAATCCCACACTAGGATTGCCTGTGTCGTAGGTATCAGGAACTACGAGTACCTTAGTACCATAACACCCAGACCCAGAACAAATATTTGCAGTACCCTTTTGTAAGCCGAGAACTTGTGGCTTCTAGTAATTACAGACAACTGACACTCAACAATCATCAGATTAACGAAATCAGTTGAAAAAACTCATTAATATTCATCACAGTCGTATCTATCGTATTCACAATCCACCCCCGACAGCAAAAAGCTGACAAGTACGTCGTTTAATACACAAAAGCGACACTGCATGCCGTGGACGCCGCATAAAATTATAATAAATATCTACAGAGCGAGACAACAAACTATCTCTGCTGGAGTAAAGGGGATGCAGATAACGGTCATCCCTAGTGGTGCATCTTTATGCATAGGGTTGTCGCACTCGGGTTTGAGATGTGTCCCGTATCTCCCTTGCGTCTGTCAGTCATCTCGTAGATGTAGTTGGTGATATAGGAAAGAGAAGTCTGAGATAATGGAGCAAAATAACTCGTATCGTGTCATCATCATTAACAGCCTTTGGGTGTCTGCTGCTAAACGAGGCCTTCCCCATAAAATACAATGGGGGGAATTCCCATAATCACCACACTTTGCAGGCGGATCCATCCCCTGGTGTAATTCCTTAGTCGGCTTTTACACGACATCCACGGGAGAAGATCTAATCTAATCTGAATCTAATCTGAAGAACTACAGCAAACGCCATGCCATAGATACTAAAAACTCAACTCACTCCTCCATTTTTTATTTGTTTTTTGTGTTGCCAGATGTTGTCTCGCATATATATATTTTTTATTTTGTTCTCATATTTTTTACTGGTTACGCTATTTTTATATTTTTGTTATTGGTTATTTATGTATTATATGGGATAAGTACGTATGTATTTGTTTTAGTTTTTTGAACTATAGATATATGTAGGTATAACGGATCCTTCCGTGTTGTCACTCTTTCTTGGGCTCGGTCTGAAAACCAGCGCTGTTCCATATGCTTAGGCTTGTGGAGCAGCAATAAGCTGAGATAGGGCCGTTTCAGCTTCAGCTTCACATACGCATAATCTACTAGTGGCGACATCTAGTCTTGAGTTGAGTAACCTTCGGAATCCTTCACTATGCGTGGTTCGAGAGGAGACGCATATCTGGTTTATTTTAGTGACGTCAACCTATATTACTATACTTACAATATTCACAAACAGGTTGTTCAATTATAAATAATAATTTATTTATTTGAATAGCCAGCCCTATTCAAAATAAACGGTTCCATGACAGCCCTGTTAAAGCGTTACCGCATTCGTAAATTGTAAAGGTGACAATACATCGACACGTCATTTGGCATCGAACAGGGGCTATTAGATGTCGGACTGTGTGTGGGGTACTTTATAGTAACTCATAACTCATGTTAACGAGATAGGGTACAATAATGATTTCAGATTCATATCCAAACGAATTAAAGCACGGGTGATGATTTCGTGGTCTTAATAGGGGAAAGTGACTGTGACATCTGTGAAATTGTTGTAAAATCGCTTTTGAGATTTCTATAATAGAGAAATTATACGGTAGACGAAAGTCGAATGTATTTTATAAGCAAAATTTAGGATTATTTACAAGGAGTGGAAGTGCTACGCATCTCGTAGCAGTTGATACGCTAGCTATTCTTAAATAGTAGTTTTGATCAAACAAATTGTTTTTTTTTCATTTGTGTATGGCGTCGCGCATCGCCAGCTTCAAGTATTTGCAACGTTACACTTTTTTTTTTCTTTTTTTTTATACTACTTGGCTAGCAAACAAGCATACAGCCCACCTGGTGGAAAACAGTTACCGTAGCCATGGACTCCTGCAACACCAAAGGCATAAAACGCGCGCTGCCGACCCTGAGACATAAAGATGAAAAGTCTCATATGCCTGTAATTTCACCGGCACCCCTTCAAACCGAAACACAGCAATGCGAACACTACTGCTTGGCAGCAGAAATAGGTACGGTGGTAGTACTTCCCCGGACGAACTCTTTCACAAGAAGTTCTACTACTAACACTCTTTCCAAGTCATTAAAGTCTCAGTCAAATCATGTTTTAGTAAAGCTGTAGTGGACAGTTTCACCCCTTCACAAAGTCATTTTATTTAATTTCACTACACTTGTGTACTTTTTGAACTTTTGAATCGTCCTGTTAAGCGTGTTAAGTATGCTTACTGTTTATAGTTACACTTACTGCATGTAACCAGTAATCAGAGGCCTAACATGGTTCCCGCAGTTGTGGCCCTCACGATATTGCTACACGCTTAGCGCAAACTGATAATAGGCAATATTGCTGTTTGTTGCGTGCAGGTCGGATTTTATTGGCTTTCAATGCGGAGCCAAAGATTTCAGGTGATTAGATTGTTTGTTCAATTAACGTGTGCAACTGCAACTTACCGATCTAAAACATTGAATGATGGCTTTTAAAAGATGTGATTACAAACTTCATTCAACTCCCGTAAGTAGTGTGTAATAATATACTTTTATCTACTCTCATACTGAAATATAAAGATTACAAAATTCAAAACAATACTTGAATGACAGTCTTTACGCACATGCCATCGAAATAAATTAAAAAAATTACATATACGATACAGCTCTTCTATGGACAACTGTGTAATATAACTTTTTTTCTATTACAATACAATACTTCTGTTGGACCAAGGAGGTTTCAATGCAGTTTTTTTTTCATAATCTGTGGACGCGGCGCAACACGCTTCAGCTAAATGGATTTTGGTGCTAAACGTTTATAAATAAATGCAAACATAAGCTGTAATTTTACGCAAATTATATTATCTATGTCATGAGATTAGATAAAGTAGTGTATGAAACTGCACATAATTTGGTCTTAAAATACTCGTGTGATGCTATAAAAAAACTCGCCTATGGCTCGTTTTTTTAACTCACACTCGTATTTTAAGAACCCTTATTAGGCAAAAGTTTCATAAACTACTATATATCTACAGCCATTCCTGAGAAAAATCGTCTTAACAAACCGTTTTTAAATTTTTCTTGAAGTACGGGACTCTAAATATTTGCAATTTCTGCTCCTTGCTCGTGTCGACAATGCAACACTTCGGAAGTAAAATCAAATGTGTCAAAAGTTAAAAAAAAACCGTTGAAATGCTGTCATTCTGAATCACTCGAGCATCTATCCCCGTGCCAATAGTAATAATACACTATTATTATGTATTATTAATAATAATAGTGACTTTTATTGTTATTAAAATGGGAATCATTACTTGTACAGTCGAGACCGGTTCGCCAAACAAACACAATTGACTTTTGCCATTTGGTTGCCTTTCAAAGATGTAGGTATTTAATTATATTGCCCCTATGTTTATTTAAGTCTATTATTCTACCATATTTTACAATTTAAGCTTTTAAATATTTTGTGGAAACAAAGCACATTACAGAATAATATTTGAAATAGTAAATGATAAAGCAAATAAAAGTATTGAAAAGTTTAACATATTTTTTTTTATAAATAAAAACACAAGAACAAAATGTCTTCCCCTTAAATAGAGACAGTAAGAAAAGTGCCAAAGGACACATTCTTAGCTATAATTTATTTTTAAATCTAGGTCAATGTTTACTTACTTATTAGCCTGCCATACGGCTAGATTGCAATGCTATTAGGGTACATAAAAATGTACGCCAAGGAAAAAATAATAATATATATTATAATATATACTTATATATTTTTTTAGTGTTGGCCTAGGAATAGGACTTCTCCAGCTCCTCCTGTGTGTGTCCTCTTGTGTCGCAAAAGGTGACTAAGGGGTTAACGCCAGGGGATGGGCAGCAGCATCCACTCATCGACAACAATACTGCGATCACCAATCCGCCTGCCAAGCTTGGTGATTATGGCAAATCCCCCCAGTGTTTTCTATGGGAGAGGCCCCAGGAACTACGAGTACCATGGTACCACAACACCTAGACCCGGAACAAATATTTGCAGATCATGCAAAAATTTGTTCCTCAGCGGGAAACGAACCCGCAACCGACTCGCCACAGAGGTTGTCAGATTGTGATTTCAATTAATTAAATACTTTAAATTAAATTAAAAACGTTAAGTTGACACGAAAAATAAATAGAACAGAAGTAGAAAAGGTAGGACACAGAAAACAAACAGAGCAAAACAAATGTAATGTACCTACTAAGATAGGTATTACATATAATACTATTAACATAGACCTACTGAATATATAAAAAAAATTAAACTTTCACAAACACCTATTTATACAAACCTTTTTTTTTTTTTTTTAAACAAAATTATAATTAAGTTATATCTATATTGTAATAAGTTAATAATAAGTACTTGCATTTAACATCGCCTTAGGGATTACCTGTAATGATGTTAAAGTCTCAATAAGTAAATAAATAAATAAATAATAAATAAATATATATTATTGCGGGTATTTATCGCGTATTACTTTATTATTGAACGAGCGAAGCGAGTTCTCTGAGTCAAGTTGGAAGAATCGGCGTTTATATGTATGTATGTATGTATGTATGTTTGTCCGATGAAAACTTCCAAACCGTTCAAACATTTCAAAACTTTGGTATGCTTGTGGCTTTTGTGTCACAACTACAGGGAAAAGTCTGAAATTGAAGAATTTAGAAACTCGTACTCCATAAAACAAAAACCAATGTAACATCCATTGTTGACCTCCCATTTCTAAGAATTTGCATGACGTTGGAGTTCTATGGTTTTCATCAAAAGGACGTTATCAATTAATTCGTCAGGTACTTGATATAGGTGTTGTTAACAGGTATGTAGTATAATTACGCCCCGTTGCTTAATCCTATTCAAAGGTTATTTCGATGATGTGTAGGAAATTAGAGTAGTTACTGATAGATCCTGTACTGTACTGGTAGACCTCGAGGTAAAAATTTTCAAAAATAATAATAGAAAATATGGAAATTACTTAGTTAAGTAGTCGGGCTGATAAAGGTGTTATCGCGAGGTCTCAGTTCGGGGCAAACCACTAGTTTACTATTCCCGACGTTTCGTTTAATATTAATAAATATGAATATAAATATAACTTTTAACTTTGACTGCACTGACTGATAACGAATACTACATATTATCTAACATTAAAATCTTTTCAACGATTCTTTATCAATAAATAAATACATACATCATAGATCTTTTTATGACGACTTTGTCATCTTCTCGTGTTTGTCTTTCAATCATCCATAATTTAATTGCAGTTTTATAACCGTGAAAATCAGTTAGTTCCACTACGACCCTATTATTTCTCACAATTCATGCATAAAGCTACCTCCCATTTTGGTCCTTATTTCAATGACCATACGGTATCTCTACTTATATCAGTAGCCTAAACAATTTTACGCCACACGGCTGTCCGAAATTTTCAAGGATTCCTTCCGGCGATTTATTTTACGAAAATGTCTGGAACGTCAATAGTGTGAGCGAAAAATCGGAAAATCGCACTTACTTACATATTATTTACGACGCACGCTCTGATGGATGTTTATACGCTTGGCCAAAGATTTGTATTACCTTGTAAATAAGTAGAGATTTAAAATAGAGAACTTATATATTTTCTTTAAAAGTTGTCTGGTAGAGATTGCTACTTAGCGATAAGACCACCCATTGTTTATCATACTGAGTTTATTTTTTTGTTACTTGTTTAATTGTTATGTTTATGGTGTGCAATGAAAGTATTTTTCACTCCTCTTGCTCAAAAAGACCGTCATTGTGGCAATTTAAAAACATTCAATTCGCAGTATAATCTCGTCTCAGTCGCACTGTCAGCTGTCACCTGTATAGTAACTATTACTTAATCTTCGCATGCATACGCGAAGATTAAGTAGTAGTTACTATACGATACAGTGCGACTGACACGAGATTATATTGTGACTGGAATGTTTTAAAATTAGAGAATTGGGCCTCAGAGCGAAGAAAAAATAGCATTTCTTCCTCTAGGGGAAATTTTTTATTTTTATTTTTGTCTGTCAAATGACAATGAGCCTACAAAAGCGAAAAAGTATTTAGTAATAAGTAGAATAATCATGAATAAAGACTTGACTTATTACTGTTTCATAAAAAAAGAACATAACATTTTATTTTTGAAAATGGAACTAAAATAAAAAAAACAAAAATTTATTTCATATTGTATTGGATTATTTTATTTTCTCGCAATCGTAGTAAAAAGTAGAGTGTAATACACGGCGCTAAAAACCCATTAAAACTCGGTTTCTATTTACTCCCGAGCTTATTATTGGGTCATTATTTATGGGTTATTATTATTTATGGGTTATTATTGTTATATACAAGGAGCTAACTCCTTGTATATAACAATCTACAAGATCTAAAAAATAATCTAGAAGATATCTTGTATCTACTATTCTATCTTCTATCTATCTATGTATCGCTTTAACGTTCTAACCAACTTCAAAAAAATCTGAGGTCAATTCACGGTACCACCTTAAGATCGTTCCCTACACAGCATCAAAGAAACCATTTGAATCTGAATAACCAATGGAGTGTAAATACTACATACCTAATAGTACATAACTATACATTTGATGACCTCTGTGGCGCGGCGGGCGAGTAGCTGGCTAAGATGCAAAAGGTTGCGGGTTCGATTCCCACTGCGGGACAAATGTTTGTATGATCTACAAATATTTGTTCCAGGACTGGGTGTTATGGTACCATGGTACTCGTAGTTCTCGATACTCACGACACATGAAATCCTAATCTGGGATCAAGGCTACTTATGTGACTGATTGGGTGTTATGTTATGTTATGTTATTATGTTATGTTATTATGTTATGTTATTATGTTTCTACCTATGTTATTACCTTTCATGAAGATCGAATCAAGTTATTCTCAGACTAACGATAGAAACGCTGGTTGAACCAAGTAGTTGGTATCAGATAACTGGCTTCGCTCGTTCAGTAGTTAGTTTTAGTTTTTATAGTACCTCGTATTGAACCTCAATAATGATGATGATGATATTAATGAAACATCGATTCATCATCATCCTCATCATCAGCCTATAGACGACCACCGTTGGAGGAGGCCTCCCTCATGGAATGCAATAGTGGGATTTGCCATAATCACCGCGCTTGGCAGGCGAATTGGTGATCGCAGTATTGGTGTTGAGTACTTACGTGGATGCTACTGTGATACCCTGAGGCCCAATTCTCTAAATTATTTTAAAACTATACTGAAAGTTAACCGAATCTAGATTGAATTATGAATTGACAGAAAGTTGGTATTCTGCTCTCTTATAAATAACAATTTAGTCTACTTTCAATTCACGGTGACTACCATTAGAGTAGGATAGTTATATATATAATTTGAAAGAGTAAAGAGAGACTCCATCTACAATGCTAAAATAATCGAAAAAACTTTGAATCGTTCAAGTTTCGGTCCCATTTCGATATAATCACAGTACAGTATTTAATGTTTAGAAAATACCATTTCTGACATCTAAGACATCGACACAAGATCGAAACATGATCCGAACTCTATTTTGACTATTTTCAAGTTAGAGAATTGGGCCTCTGGTGTAATCCCTCAGTCAGCTTATACGATATCCACGGGAGGAGAGAGGGTAGGGTCTATTCTTGGGCCGGACACACTACGGCACATCAATAATGAATAATGATGATGATAATAATGAAACATCGATTATATTGACAAAATGCTTGTCAACAATTTGACAGAGTAGGCCCTCAAAAAATCAAGGCCAGAGCGCGCCCGTTAAAAGTAAAACAACGCGTTCTGAATTCAAAATAAATTACATTAAAACGTTCCGTTCCCAGCGTGTACCTATCAAACGGTGCCGTAAGTATGAAAGGTGCCCCCTAAATACCGGGTGAGGCGAAGCGCGAAAATTATCTTATATTTGTTCAGACGCCGTGAACGCAGGGCGCGAATACTTTTCAATAAGCTTAGAGAGCGATTTTTTTTATTTTATTTTGCGCGAGCCATCTTGTAAAGCACGGCGTAAAACGAAACGCGCAAATAGAGGGTGCTCTATTGATCGGTGTTTTCTCTGATTGCTGTGCATAGATTGATTGCTTATTACTTTTACTAACAAGTTATGGAATGAACTAAAGGATACTGTTTAGTTTGAAGGGAGAATTGGAGACATTGCAAATAAAACTTGCTAAAGGGATTACAAGGAAGAAAAGTTGTAACCTCTCTTTAAAATAAATCTTCAATCGTCAGAAAGCACTGTCAAGTAGGTATTATTTCTATGCAACATTTCACAATTATACAGGTAAACTATTAATTAGTAAAAAATAGTTGTAAAGCCAAATTGGCACATTTAGGTCCTCGAGCTCAAAAATTAAAACAATTTAGAAATTAATGCAATTGCTTAAAGGTTACCCAGGCCAACAACTTAAAATAAAATGGACAAGTGCTAGCAAGACTCGCGATCTGAGGGTTCTGATCCTTAAATTATTTCGAAATCGTCAAAGCTCTTTTCGAGTATTACTTAGTTACTTTTTTGTAACGAACTTCACCATCCCAAATTATTTATTAAGGGGTAAAAAGTCACAATTCTTAAATCTTAGGCTTTTTCCTTTATTTGTGACAAAGCCTCCTGCTATTCTGAATTTCAGAATTATAAGGTTACTGGAAGTACCTTCAGTAGGTTTTTTATGATTTCCATACAAATATTAGACATTCTTTGCTAAATCTGTTTGTTGCATCGAGTTAGCTTAATTTTTTTACGACACTTTAAAATCACAGACTTTTATAATTTGTATAAATTTCAAGTTGATTAAGCCGTTCCTGAGAAAAAGGACAGACATAGAGACAAATAGACAGACAGACGGACCTATTCTATATAAGTGCCCCGTTTTTTCCTGTTGATTTGAGTTGTTGTACCCTAAAAAACAATAAGTAAACTCAACAAAAATAAGTGAAATTCTTTTTTTGCAAACCAACAGTTCCTTTCACGTTTCACTAAAATCTTTACCTCACTCGCGATATTTAAAGCGAAAATAAAAAGCAGTGCATTGTCGAGTACAGGAGGGTGCCGACAAAAGGCGACCTGCTGGTTCTATTGTGTGCCAAGTCAGCACTTAGCGAGTCAATATTTTTGGTGACTTTCTCTCGAATGTTTTCAACGTTTTGCAAGTAAGCGCACAGGGTGTCTAGCGTAGAAATATTGTAGGTGTGCATTTTTTTCGCTATTTACTCCCTGTATTTATTCTCTCACTGTTGATTAATTCATCCGTTCTGTCATTGTTTTAGCTTTTTGCACTGTAATGAATTAATTGAAGTGTATGCTGTGAGGATTAGTGAAAACAAAGGGTGGGGAGTAATCACTTGGATTCGAAGTTTTGTGAGAAGTCGCTTTGTGAGAGCCTTTTTTGTTCGAACTGTACCTGCTTTTCACAAAAAAAAAATATCTACAGTTAGGTACTATATTATAAAAAGTATATTACTAACTGTACAAAATTAATTGAGTTTTAATAATGAGGTGGACGTGGCCTGGTAATGCATTGTTTAAGGCAGAGGTTACCACTTAGCATCAGGTGGGCCAACTGCTTGTTCCGTCATTTTATTAAAATAAAAAAAAAACATTAATGTGGAGCGTTTCGTAAATGGCGCGAAATTCAAATTGTATAATGTTTTTTTGTTCATCACAGTTCAATCAACACTTCTTGTGATAGTGAAAACTGATCACTTAACTGGAAATTAGCACAAATGTATGAATAGTTTCTCATAAATTTAATTTAGCTATAGGAAGGTCCTTTATTGATTTTTACAGTGTTTTGTTTCAGGGCCATTCGTAGCTAAACTATTGATATTAATGAGAAACTAACAATTAAAAAATTGTGTTCCGTCTTTTATAGTTTTTGCAAAATCTGTTTTCGCTATCTCAAGATGTGTTGATGAACTGTCATTAGCAATTTTAATTTCGCGCCTCGAACGAAACGTTCCACCTTATGGTACAAAATATCGTAAGATCGGATTGCAAAACCTCTGGCATAATATTACATTGACCCCTTAGTCCTTAAGCATTCATAAACTCATGAGAAAATAAGCCCATAATTAAATTACAGCATTTCTCATATCCAAACAAATAAATCAAACCATAAAGGTCCTCCTTAGACAACAATCAAGCATAAAGGCCATAAACCGCCCCGCCATAACCACATCGAATACGCCTCTTTAAAAAAAAACGCCCTAAGATGACAGCAGAAGTCAAAATTCAAAACTGCATTTTATTTATAATTCGGTCGATTCCCACGATTCCTATTTTATTTTAATTGTTGATTTCTATTGTTGGTAATCAAAGAAATGGGTCAATATTAAGGAGCTGTTTCTTTGTTTGATTGGGAATAGGTTGTCAATACGTTGTGTCGCCGCGGGGGGCGTTGCTGGGCTCTCAGATCTCATTGAGAAGGTCGAGGTGTTAGGCTTATTGAATGGTATTCTGAATCACTAGAGTGAAATGATATGCACATTTATTAGGTGCGTTCTCATAGTCCTGCGTATAATGGTATTGTTGATCGATAAATTAAATTTATTTAGCAACGGAGTTTGATTTCATGGGATTTTTGACACGGACATTCTCCAATAATTATTTCTTGAATTAATAATTATTTTTGCATGTATTGTTTAGAAAAAGCAAAAATAAATATTCACAGTTCTTCCGTCAAACTTTAAATTCTTCACCTGCCCCCCTATTCCCTAACTGAAAGTCACTCGGTGACTAACGTTTGACAAGTAAAGTGACTATCAAATTGACAATGCTTAATGATAATTTTGAGCAATTGATGGTCATTTTTATTTCTCAAACGTTAGTCACCGAGTGACTTTCAGTTAGGGAAGAGGGGGCAGTTCATCAGCCGTTAGACGTCCACTGTTGGATGAGGCCTCCTCTATAGAGTACAAAGGGGGTTTTGCCATAATCACCAAGCGTATTATTGATCGCAGTATTGGTGTTGAGTATACTCAGGTGGATGATGCTGCCCTGGTGTAATCCCTTAGTTGACTTATACGACACCATCCATGGGAGGAACCGGAGGGGTCTATTCTTAGGCTGGATAAACCACAGCATTAACTTCAAATAAAAACCTAATTATTCCTATTAAACTACCCACACACATGCGATAGTACCTACCCTACATAGAGTACACAATTCCAATTTCAAAACAAAATCTGTCACAGATAGTAAACCATACGACCATAGGAGACAAAACTAGAAATTACCAGTTTATATTATTTAATCATGTGTCTATAACTCGATTCTAAATTTAAATGTGTTTTAAAAGTAGTATTGCGGTAGCTCTGGGAACTTTTTTTTTAGAAAATACTTAAGGCACAGACTTAGAATTAAGACTTTGTAATCCCCTGTAATCCCAATTAAACCCTTGCTCTACCTTCGATACCTTATGAATTTGTAAGCTTAGCTACCTGTATTTAAAAGTTAAATTACGTATCAAACTCACCGTGAGCACATCTTGAAAACCGCAAAAAAAACGTATTTGGACCCAATCGAATGTAATGCACCCATTGTCGTCCAACATTGGCCCAACATTGTCTGAATGCATTCTTTCAGAGAAAATTAATTATAAATATACAAACAAAAAATACATACAAACATAAAAAGGGTTATTTAATAATTGGTGGATTGGTCGAGTACAATCATGAAATCATTGAAACGAATCAATCCGTGTGTATGATTCGAATTAAAGGACTGTTTACAGATCCTATGAGTTTATTTTTTATTTTTACATACGTTAACCCTACTGACGGTTTCACACATGGCCACACTTGCGTGGTTCAGTCGGTTGTTGAGCATTTCCGCAGTATTTTAAATGCCTTTATAAGTTCTGTTAACATCTAAAATACATCTAACATTTAAAATGTGCCTACTAATTGAGCTACACTGACTTAATTTTATATTCTAATGTAGGAACTGCTACATTAGAAGATAGAATTCTAATATAATATATTCTATATTAAATATAAGTTTATTCTCAAGTCACAGCAGGCCCCTTAAATACCATAACGTTAGGCCAGTAGGTATATGAGTTTGTATTCTGGGCCCATAACCTAAAATTGTGTTTTTTTTTTTAAATCGGAAGTTTCTTTTTAATTTAATTCATCTGATAAATTACAATTGGTTGGAATCATTCCGGTCAATCAAGCAGCATTTCAAACAAACATCAATTAATGTTTTCAAAAACAAATAATAAGAAAACAGATGGAGTAACCATCTAATTGGCATGAATCAATGATTTAACTCCAGTTAACTGTTAAGCATCTTGTTAAAAATTTCCATTTCATTTGTATGCAAAGTCAACTCTTTAAGAAATATTCTTAAGTAATTTTATTTTTAATAAGTAATTTTATTGACTCGTGGAAGTCTGAGTTTAAATTTCAAGACTTGTTATATTTTTCCAGTCGAAAACATTCAAGTTGCCGATGATCAAATATTTTCAATAATTTTTATTGCTGCTGATACATTTGTTTTAATATTTCTAAATTATATTTGAATGATTTGATCATTTCAATTTCAATTTTCAATTGGTTATTTTTAACCTTAAAATATGTACCTACAGACGGCAAAACTAATTGATTTCTCCTCCATTCCCCCACCGAAAAATTATAAATGACACACAAAACGATAAGAAATTAAATTAAAAAAAAACCATCATCTTCAGCCAGTAGAAGTCCACTGCTGGGCATAGGCCCTAGAACGCCACGACGAACGGTCTTGAGCTGCCTTCATCCACTGACTTCCTGCGATGCTTAAAATGTCTTTAGTCCATCGAGTATTCGAGTGCCTTCTCCGCGTCGTCTGGTTTGTGGTCGCCATTCGAGGACCTTCCATTGACTCCCCAGTGGTTGTCAGTTCTGCGAGCTATATGACCTGCTCATTACCATTTCATCTTACTTGCGGGCTATGGAGTGAGCTATGCTAGGGGTTTCACTACGTGATAGAATCCGAAATAAGGAAGTACTTAGGAGAACCAAGATCACCAACATTAGCTCTTAGAAAAAACCATGAAACAGAAAGAAACAGAATGTAACATAGACAATTAGACACTTACCTATACCTACTACATTCACAATACACAAACTATATTTGATGACATCCGTGACGTGGCGGTCGAGTAGCCGGCTGAGACGCAAGAGGTGTGGGTTTGATTCCCGCTGCGGGACAAATGTTTGTATGATCATCAAATATTCGTTCCGGGTCTGGGTGTTGTGGTACCATGGTACTCGTAGTTTCTGATACCCACGTCACAGGGAATCCTAGTGTAGGATCACGTATACCTATGTAACTGTTGGGTGTTATGTTATACAAACTCAGCGCGAGTGAAACCGCGCTGTTACATCAAGTGATAAATAAAATCAATAGTTACATTAATTAAATCATTATTGAAATAAAATATCAAACAAAACTTAGTCATAGACACAAAAAAACATTTCCCGAACGTGCCGCGCTTTCTCGGTCCATCGGGCATTCTGTCATCTGCCAGTCAAGGCAAGGCGCGGACCACCGCGCTGCCACGTATCACGTTACCTTCTATCGTCTTACGGCCTTCCTGCCCTACGTCTAAGTTACGTACCATGTCCGTTTTGCGCGCTGTCATATGACAGTGACAGTTGGTGCGCCATACGTTTTCGAATTGCCATGGGTGGGCTGGAACATTTTATTGTGTTTTGGGAGGTCTTGGAGAAACCCCACAGCGGTAAAGGGTTAAAACGGTACCTACCTAACCCATAGTATTCAATCATTTTAAGATCTTAAAACTACAAATACTAAACATATAAATAAATCATCATCATCATCACCAGCAGCGGCCTTTGCACGTCCACTAGACGAAGCCCCCCCCCCCCCCCATAAAATAAAATGGGGGGAATTGCCATAATCACTACGCTTGGCTGGCGGATTTTATTAGGCGCCCACGATTTAAAAAAAAAATAAGAACTATTCAAAAAATTTATAAATGGAACAATATACAGTAGGTATGTATCGATATATATATAAAATCGTTGCGTGCCTCACTGATTATCAATGCACAGCCTAAACCGTAAGTTGTTGGTATTAAATTTGTTTTTTTTTCGTAGTTTCACTCATTGCTTAGCGGTTTAAACCTTCCGAATTTCGTTTATATAGAGCAAATAGTGTCCAAGTAAAATGACTGTAACATCACAGACGGACAAGATTAAACAATACACATAACACAACACCCAACAGTCACATACGTAGTCTTGATCCCACACTAGGGTATCAGGAACTACGAGTACCTACCATGGTACTCGTAGTTCCTGATACCCATAACACCCAGACTCGGAACAGATTCCCGCTGCGGGAATTGAACCCGCATCTCAGCCAGCCACTCGCCCGTCGAGGCTGCGCCACAGAGATCGTCTAATCATAATGGTGTCGGATTTTTGGGTTGGGGGCATCTTCTTATAAGTTTATGGGTTGTACTATATACTACTACTGTACTATATAGTATACTTAATACTATACATTACATAGATCAATATTTTTTTATTATACATAGAAAATACCCAGAGTACCCTGAACAATCTGGAGATCGTACAAATATTTGATCCGAGGCGGGAATCGAACCCGCAACCTGCTGCGTCGCAGGCGAACCTTCACCCGCCGCGTCACAGAGGTTGTCATAAAAACACACATATAGGACAAAATAACAAAAAGCATTGAATAAAAATCTCTTATCAATATTACCGATATAATACTGTGTCAATGAGACATGATCTCATGTTTACGACAAAGAAGCCGACCCTGAGTGACGACACGGGATCAGAAGGGCGTGCAATAAATTGATTATTCATTTTTTAGGACCTTGCCACGCTTCGAGAAATACAGAATTTGAGAAAGATGTATATTCTATAACTGTCTTTTGTTTGAATTTTAATATTTTGTTTCGAGAAACGAAGATTTCACGTTGATGTTTGAATAATTATTAAGACTGAAATAAAAAACACTGCAAAATAATTTATAATATTAATTTACAATATTATTACTATTGAAACGCCTGCGGTTTTGCCCGCGTGGTATTTTTTCCCGCAAAATCCCCCCCTTAGGGGTTCATTTCGCAAAAACATTTCTTAGTGCACCTTTAGGCCACAAAACACAACAGAACAGGAGTCATTTTAGGTTTTTGCGAGCGACGGTTCAAAATCTTTGTGATTTTAATAAATAAAAAATCTTTTAATTTGATTTAATTTCAAAAGAAATAGGTACCTACATTCCTTTTGATCATATCACTAAGCATATTTATAGTTTTTTTTTAAATGAAGCAGAAAAAAATGTAGAGTTCCGGCAATGACTCAAACAAAAAAAAACTCGAACAATCAAATTTACAAAAGCTAATATTTTCCAGGTTTCATCCATAAACCGCGTGCTCCGAAACCTGGCTGCTCAGAAGGAGAAATCCAACACTCAGCAATCACCCTCAGACTGTTCCACACCAGTCTACGAACGGCTCCGACTCCTCGGCACCCCTGGAGCGGCACCCAGCTGGCCGAGGACACCGTGGCCTACGCAGATAGATACTAGAACTCCACCTTACCAGCTCCATAGCCTGAGTCCTGGGCCTCATGCTATCGGGTGCAATGGTGGAGACATGGGCGGGATGAAGAAAGGTATGTGGTGTACCTATAAGTAGATTAAGGTGTTCTAACGGTTGATTAGTTTCGAGACGATTTAGCAGGTAATAAAAACATATTGTTGTGCCGTGGTGTGTCCGGCCAAGAAAAGACCCCTCCTTCTCCTCCCGTGGATGTATTAAAAGCCTTACTAAGGGATTACACCAGGGGATGGGCAGCAGCATCTATCTGAGTACTTAACACAAAACTGCACCAATCCGCCTGCCAAGCGTGGTGATTATGGCAAATCTCCCCATTGTATTCAATAGGGGAGGCTTCGTCTAGCAGTGGACGATGATGAAAAACATATTTGTGATAAAATATATTAAAATATCTGAAAGAATGAGGGCAGACTTTAAATAAGAATTGGCATCTCATTTCGTAAAATCTTAAACTCTGGGAAATTTATTTTCCGAAGAACATAAGAAACGACCCAAAAGCAAGACACAACAGCACACATTTTTCTACACATTTCTATACCGTTGTCCGTGTCTGGTGCATATACCCTCCATATCCTCCCGCGAATGTCTTAAAAGCCAACTTAGGGATTACTCCAGGCGATGGGCAAGCAGTATCCTGAGTACCTAACACCAATACTGCGATCACCAACCCACCTGCTAAGCGTGGTGATTATAGCAAGTCCCCCATTGTATTACATGGGGTAGGCCTCGTCTATCAGTGAACGACTAACGGCTGATGTTGATGAGTCAATAGACTCGAATTAATGGTGAGTAGACCTTTGTCACGGGTAAATATTGATTCAATCTACAATAATAAGATATTAAGATATAGTTATAGGTATCTTAGGTAGAGTCTGTCTCAACACCTCACTATTCCATTACGTCAAACTAAAATATTCCATAATACGTAAGCATATGGACCATTTCCGAGCATCAAGCTTGTGTCATGTGCCAAGTACAAGAGCGTACAGTTTTATGTGTTCTAGATGCACCCTAGCTATGTGTTATTTGATTCTGAGCCTTAATATGCACTGCACATAAGCTACTCTCTGATGCAATATCGATCAGACGGACAGGCAGCCAACAATAAAAACAAAAGCACATCAAAATGGACAGAAATCCACAACAGCCGGTCATACCGCAACAAAACTTTTTCTCACCAGCATTTTGATAGTCGATTTGCGGCTCCCCCTCCCCCCTTCGGGGTTGGGGGCGGCCCGCCTCCGGTACCGTCAAAAACATTACTCTGCCCATCCGCTTGGAAGATTTAATTTTCATTTTTATCTCAAACATCCCCCTTTGTAGTGGTATTCTGTATCCAATTAGGTGGCTTTGAGATTTTTTGGGACTCCTACAAAACCGTTTGGAGTTATGGAATTTTTAATTTCGATCTTAACCTATTAACATCGTTTGCGTTGGAACAAAATTATGTTTTTGCGAAGGAACTTTGCGGCCATGTTGTCTGAGCTTTGTGAAACTTGAAAATTTATTGTTAATAACTTCTTTGTTTCTGAACTCAATTTTCATCTAAGTACTTATAAAGTGTGTGGCTTCTATCTACTATATAAATAGATCATCATCATCATCAGATAGTAGAAATCCACTGCTGGACATAGGCCTCCCCCTTAGAATGCCACGACGAACGGTCTCAACCCGCATCCATCCACCGACCATGTCAATCCATATCGATCTATAGATAGATAGATAGATACCTATTATGATATTCATAAAATGATACAATACATAAGTATTCACTGTTCTGTTGTAACCACGTAAACACAGATAGCTATTACTACTGTACTGCACTTTGCCTGCACGCTGTCTGTCTGTCTGTACTGAGGCATTAGACAAAGTAACAGTCTAATAGCGATGACGCCAGTAGAAAAGTCCAAAATGTATGGGATTGACGTTAGCTATCGATATGTCACGTGGTCTATTGTATTGAATTACGACTGTAGAAATGGAATCGCTTCGAAGCGAATGCCGTTTGGCTAGGCCCTCTGTACTGTACTGATATGGTGGTAAAACATAGGCTTAGGTACTTAAAAACATATTAAGTTAAGAGTTGCTTAAAATATTGCCATCCATCTATTGGATAATGTCAAACTCATTGTGACAGAACTCATTTTAAGCAATGCTTAAATTTTGACAGATGACAGACAAGTGCCGTAGTTTGTCCGGCCTAAGAATAGACCCCTCCATCTCCTTTCGTGGATGTCGCAAAAGCCGACAAAGGGATTATACCAACACGGATGCATCTACCTGAGTACCCAACTTAAAAACTGCAATCACCAATCCGCCTGCCAAGCGTGGTGATTATGGCATTTCCCCTCCTTGTATTCCATGTAGTCTTCGTCCAGCAATGGACGACTCAAAGTCAAAGTCAAAAGTCAAAGTCAAAAAGAACTTTATTCATTGAAATCACTAGGATCATTTTGAATCGTCTTTATATAAAATTAAATTACTCCTGTTCCAACGCGACCAAGCCTAGAAGAATCATGCAACAAACTCGGCTTGGCTTACATAAATGGTCCGTCTTACCACTAGGTGAGAAGTGCCTCGGAACAAGGAGTTGCTGATACATAGTAAATGAGAACTTAAAAACCTTAGGAAGGTAGTCAAAAGTAAATAAACATCAGCAAAAATATGCAAGACAGCACACGCTACGCTTGTTATACTTATAAATAATAATCTAATACAAACATGTAAATAGGTAAGTACAGATATTGCAAATTTCCATTTTAGCAGTCGAGGGGCAGAGCGACATCAGGCCACTACACACACAGGGACTAAAGGCTGCTGATGATAATGTGATTATCACCTCTTCATCAGCTGGTAGACATCCACTGCTGGATGAGGCCTCCCTCATTGCATGCTATGGGGGGATTTGCCATAATCACCACGCTAGGCAGGCGGATTGGTGATCGCAGTATTGGTGTTCAGTAACTCAGATGGATGCTGCTGCCCATCCCCATGTGTAGTCCTTTAGATACGACATCCACGGGAGGAGTTGTAGGAGTTCTTTTCTTAGGCTGAGACCATCGCAGCAAATACCAATAGGTATTGGTATTGTATTATACCTTTTTATTTCAAAAAAGTAGTTATATCAGTAGTAGTTTTTTTTATTTATGAAAAAAGCTTGAATTGTTGAAAAATTTATAATTCAAATATACCAAATTATTCCAAAGCAAACATCTTAATCATTGACATATTGTATATACCTATATAGCATAATCAAAATACTTAAATCACGAGGCTGGGCAAAGAGCGTGAAAATGCCGACTGTGTGAGGCATTCCTTTTTTTACTCATTTATTCATTCTTTCATCATACAAATGAAAGGGATAGCTAAGCCTTAGTTGTTATTGTATCTGTGGTACAGAGTGAATGACGCGTGATATTCCACGCAATAATTCGATATGACATTCTTCGATTCAAATCATAAATAAAAAGATTACTCTCATTTTTATCTACAGTGTCTTTTGTGGATCAGTGGACGCGTGCCTTTAGAATATTTTGGTGAAGTTTTAAACGTTTACCATATTTAGGGGGGTTTAGAGGAAGAGGTAGGCCCCCTAGTGATGAAGCAAATACATTATAAAGATCGCATGAATTCGGTGGATGGAGGCGACTCAAGACCGTTCATCGTAACATTCTAGTAGGGCCTTTGCCAATAGTGGACTTTTACAGGCTAATGATGATGATTTCAACGTTACCGAGAAATTCTGCAATTCGACTACGTGTACAATCACACGTGGTCACACGAGAATCGAACCCGTACCTCTTGCGTCAGACGGCTATTCGCCTACTGCGCCACGGAGGTCATAATTTTTTTTGACTCAAGCTCTATATCTCTTGCCCTTTTTAATATAAATAAACGTATTTTCTTTCTTTCTAATAAGAAAATTCCCGACAAAGAGACTTTAAAGCCAAATAAAAAGTATTTACAAATGTGTCCAAACCTTCACGCACAGTAATTGGCCGCCACAAAGGCACAGTAATTGGCAAACAGTAACAAAGTGTGGCCTGCGGGCTTGCACAGCCGCCGTAGCTTAAAGAGAATAGCTAGGTCACTCGTCGCCATCAGCCGTATAGTATATTCATAGGTCCTTTGGGTCTACGGTCGAGGTGTTTCCTCATGTGCGGTTAGAAGAAATGTTATTTTATTTGACAGTTAGGTGTTATTGTAAATTAAACAATTTTAAACGGATTTATCGTGTAGTTTTTGCTAGTCCTGACTTTTCAAAAAATAACGTTGACAATAATGTATTTGAGAACAAAATTCTTCTGTTCAGGCATCTGTCACCTTTAATCTACCTGTAACCATGGAAGCTGTAAAGCATTCGGAACTTCCCGAATAACAAAAATTAAATTACATCACGATTGACAATAATTATACACGATAAATCCGTTCAAAATTGTTTAATTTACAAACAAACAAACTTAGCAACCGCAAAAACCTAAGACATTAATTAGGTGGGTGTTATTTATTAACTCATGGCTATCAGCCTACCTGATTAGTATTCCTAGCTTATTAAAGAGCCTTCACCTTTCTCTCTAACTCTCTTCACTTTCTTCTCTTTAACTTTTACTTTTTTTCGTTCTTGTTATTTTTTTCAAAACAAAAAATATTGTACCTTACTCCACGGCCAGCAATCATAAGCGTTGATGAACGAATACCGTGGTATGTGTCCGGATGCCGTGATATACATACGTCCGGCCTAAGAACAGACCTCACCGTCTATTCCCGTAGATGTTGCAAAATCCAACTACGGAATTACACCAGGGGATGTGCACTATCTGAGTACTTTGTACCAATACTTCGATCACCAATCCGCCTGCCAAGCGTGGTGCCTATGGCAAGTTCTCTCATTGTATTTTACGGGGAAGGCCTCGTCTATCAGTGGACGGCTAATAACTGCTGATGATGTTGATGTTTGAGGAAAAGTTGTTTGTTAGAAAATTTAAAAGCTTCAATAATAATCAGCAGCTGCAGGATCGTGCGTGTTTACAATAGAGGGTATAACGTAGATTACTCGGTTATCAGCGTCATCTACACTCGAGAGCAATGAATCCGGGTCACTTAAAGAATGTTAAAAATCTCGGAAACTAAAAATGATAGATTAATGCAATAAATTGTATTTAATAGACAATGTAATACTCCTTAAATAAAGGTAAAAAAAATATGAGTCACCATACATTTTATTAACACAAAATTACATAAAGAAAAAAACTGCTGATCTCTCCTTAAAACAAAAATAGGAAACATGAAATTTTTGAACTTTATTACGATTTTCTTGAATTTTAATACTTCGTATTGCCTCCTCGTGCTTCCATTACTGCGTTTACGCAGAAAAAAAACAACAAAAAAACAGAAATCAAACAATGATAAATGACAGATTACAAACAAAAGCAAAACCAAATGCTGTAATTTCGTAGTTCCATCTTCGAAAGTGGCCCTTTTTCAAATTTGATTTTTTTATGATATAACTTTACAATAACTAAGAAGTTTTAATACCTTCATTTAAGGAGTATTACATTGTCTATTAAATACAATTTATTGCATTAACCTAGCATTTTTAGTTTCCGAGATTTTTAGGATTCTTTAAGTGACCCGGATTCATTGCTCTCGAGTGTAGTTTGATCTAGTAACAACTAACTAGATTCTAGTTAGTAGTTACTTGGTCGTTTATAAGGAATGATTCAGGGGTCGTCTTTATAGACTGTGGTCCTGTAGTTATGCTATAGAAGTGACTGTTGATTCGATGATATTGTTGCCTTTTACCTTTGTGACTGTTTAAGCTGACAATAGGACTCTGGTTAGGTTAGGATCTGTTTATTATTTATAAACCTTATAATATAATATATATATCCTTATTTAGGTACATAAGACTTCACTAAGACGCAAAACCTAACAACCTATTTAGTAGCTATCGCTGTATTAAGGGTTCTAAAGTATTAATGGAACTGTAATGTTAGATAGTTTTTTATAGCTTTGCTATATTATCGATATTTATATTTCATCGACTTATTTATTATTATATGTAACTGATATACGGGTAAATAATACTAACCGTGGACCCGTTAATAGGTCAAACCAACTTGCACCGGGTCCACGGATAAGCACCCCCATTTCTACGACTTATGTTATTTTTTAGAAAAGAATATGTTAAAAATATACACTACATTACATGATGCATAGGTACTTTTTGGATTTTGGGTGATGCATTTTTATCTATAATTATTTTATTCGTGTGATTGTTTCCTTCAACATAGTGCGGCCCTACTACTAGCCCTTTGTCAGTGTTTATCAAACAACTGACACGGAAGTATTGCGTTGTGTATAATAACACAACATTTTTATAGAGACACTGATGAGCGCCCCTAGCGTACACTTTGCGAACCTCAATTCCCATACAAAAAACCGTGTCACCGTTCAACCATGTCAATTGCTTGTTAAAACTCAGACTTCAGCCTCAGCTGCAGCTCACACACACGTCTGTGTTTCAATTTTAAAAACCGTATATACACGCGGAATTGTGGAAAACGGTCTGCAGTGAAAGTGTTAAAATTAGACGAACAGCAAAACAAACAAACAATAGCAAACAATAAACAAAACAACGTATAAACAAATAATACATTTTTGGGAATTTTAAACCCTTTATACGCTTAACCAAACATTATAAACGCAATAGGAACTATGGAATTAAAACAAGTTGCTATTTAAGTGTCGTATCGACTAACAGTTTAAGGGTCCTCCACACGTGATAAAGCAGTGTAACTAATTTTATTTTCACTTCCCCCATCCCTCACAGTGAGGGTGACTTTATTTATGATGTATCGCGGTGTCATAATGACCCTCTCTGATCAATAGATAGCTTGTCTAGTTTGTAAAAATATACGTAGGTATCTTTGCTAGTCATCATCATCATCATTCGTCAGACATCCACTGCTGGACGAGGTCTCCCCCATTGAATGCTATGAGGGGATTTGCCATAATCACCACGCTTGGCAAACGGATTGGTGATCGCAGTATATTTATGTTGAGTACTCAGGTGGATACTGCTGCCATGGTGTAATTACTTAGTAAAGCTACATCCACTTAAACATCCATTTTGTTAGTAGTAGAACTTCTTGTGAAAGAGTTCGTCCGGGGAAGTACTACCGCCGTACCTATTTTTTTAGGTTAAAGAATTTTTATTACTCATAAAGAACAGGGTTCACTTATTAACGCATTGCTGTGTTTCGGTTTGAAGAGTACGGGTGCCGGTGAAATTACAGGCACATGAGACTTTTCATCTTTGTCTCAGGGTCGGCAGCGCGCTTGTGATGCCTTTGGTGTTGTATGCGTCCATAGGCTACGGTAACTGCTTTCCATCAGGTGGGCCGTATGCTTGTCTGCTTGACAAGTAGCATAAAAAAAAAGCCACGGGATGAGAAGGAGGGGTCTATTCTAAGGCCGGACACACCACGGCACAAATTAATACCTTCAAATATAATAGCCGTCAACGTTTGACGTCCATTTTGGAAGATAATAATGTCCTTGCCTATTAAAACTTTAACTTAACTTAATTTACATTACAAAACTAGTTTCATGCATGTTGAAATTAATTTCACAAAACTTGTTTCAATATCTGTGAAAGTTATTTCGTGAATAATACAAACTTAATAATATAACAACACAGACATCAATACGCACGTGTTGGACGCCGCATGACTGCCGTTTCCATACAACTGCTTTGTAGAGGCACAAGTTATTCAAGAAGACATTTTCTTTTGTATACAAAATTTAAAAAAACCACGTATGTAGACCTTTGAGAGATACACTACACACTACAGCTGAAAGATCGGTGCAAACGATCTAAAAATAGCCAAACTGATCCAAATTACTACTAGACGGAAGCGTTCCCAAGACACTAGCTGCATTGCCACGCTGAATGGTAAGCGTTGAATTCGTGAATTGATAAGGTTGTGAAATCAACAGTATTGCAGAGTTCATGGAGTTTCAAAACTTTATTTTTCAATGCACAATGTTAACGTGTAGATGTTTCCAGGCGCTTTTGTTACACTACAGTTTCACGAATTTAAATTAGCATAACAATATTTTTATAAAAAAATCGCACGGAGCTCTCAGAACTATCTTGTTTTCATAAAAACAATGCATGCATTATAAAAACAGAAGTTTACACGGGAAATTGTGAATAAAATTAATGTCATGAAAATAATTTTATGCCTCAAATTTCGTAATGTTAATTGGTTTAAGCCTAATAACGGGTACTATTTTGTAATCCATCGAAATTAACAAAAAACTTCGTATGGAGACTATCGGATTTTTTCCCGTGTAAATTCGGCTTTTTTAAGTGAAACAAAGACGTGTGCGTGATCTGCGAAAAAAATTGCAGAAAAATAATGCTAGCAGATAAAAACCAGAGAGTCTGTGTTATTAACAGTTTTAGGTTTTCACAAGTTGCTAAAGTAATCTATGCCATTTCCAAAATGTTTTCTTTCAATTGAATAATCTACTAACTCAATAGCATGACCCATTTTTATTACTACTTCAAGAAAGAAACAAAAACTGTTAGGAATAGTTTGAACACTAACTATACAACTTAAGAAAGGGAAAACACATACATTCTATGCCAACCACAAATCAGACAATTTTAGGTTACACTCCATACATTAAACCTCAAGACGGACCGACAAGGTCAAAGAACGACAGTGCGGAATAAATCCATTAAGGGGTGAAAACTAAATAAAACGTACTGAATAAGAGGGGGAAAAGACTGATAAAACACTGTGCGATAAAGACAGTAATACAACTTAGCTATAAGATTGAGTGAGAGGAAACACTGTCTGGACTCCCAAGATAAGACGAAGAAGGATATAAGGCGAAGAAAAATGTCGCTAGATTTCTCGGGGCGACGATAAATGGTTATTATGGGGTACAAGAGTAGTAAATTAGTGAGATGTACGGCCTAGCTGAATATGTATTTATTGAGCATGTGAGTTATGTTACTTGTGGTTGGAATTGTCACTCTTTGTTTGTTAGGTCGTTTGTCTTACAAGTTTTGGGGAAAGTTGTGGGAGCGAGCTGTCCGAAATGTTTATCAGCGTTTCACGCAAATATCCAGAGAACCCTAAAAGTGAAATATTTAGGCCTTGAATCATAACGATATCTTGAATATCTTATCTTTTAAAAGGTGAATAGTGACTAGTTTTTTTTTCAACAGTTCTCATCATCGTCATCATCATCCTGTAGAAGTCCACTGCTGGACATAGTCCCCTAAAAAGCCATGATGAACGATCTTGAGCCGTCTTCATCCACAGACTTCTTGCTACCTTTATAATGTCTTTAGTCCATCGAGCGGAAGGCCTTCCTCTTTTGCGTCGTCAGATTTGTGTGGTCGCCACTCGAGAGCCTTTATTCCCCAACGGCCATACTTTCACCCATACCTACCATCAAATCTCATACTTATAACCTACCTACCTTAACCTACGGTTGTCATACCAACATATATACATATATCCATAAACACTTGCCATTTCCCCGCAGGGGTAGGCAGAGATAGAGATTGTGGGTTGCACAATCGCAGAAATATAGACGTGACAAGTGGTGAGCTCATCGCCGCCATTGCTATCCACGACCAACTCAGCTAACGCTTTCTTCCATTTATATCTCCTAAATAAACCAGTAGCCAGGATAAATCTTATACCAACGATTCAGTAAATAAAATATTGATAAAAATATATTTTTAAAACAAGCTTTTATGAAATTTACTTTCTCCTGATAATTATAGCGTTGAAATTAGTAATTGGAACCGTGATCTGATCAAAATGTGCCAGTCTACTATTTTCCATAAAAAGTTCCGTTGTCCATCTTCCGTCCCCATCATCAGATCAGCACGTTGTCACCATAATATTGTATTGTCATCGGAACTTGATAGGTATGCAAAATTTCAGCTCAATCGATCGTGCGAAACTTTTTATTGCGCGATGGTCACACTAACAGGCAAGATTTGACCACAAAAATATGTAACTCATATTAATTACCCACAATTTCTTACTATTAAAGTTCAGTTCAGTCATAAATGTATTACAATTGGTATAATGTGTATTTTAATGACCATTTCACAGCAGTTTCATTTCCCATTTCAAAATGACACTTAATTTATCCAGATCATTTAACTCAAACATATCTCCATTATCTATTGAAATGACCAACAACTAGACACATTCAAAAGAGCCACATAAAGTGATATTTTTATATTTATTTGAGAGTTTACGTCAAAATACCACTCAAATTATAATAAAATAAAAAGCCTTTTATTCTTCACCCTAATTGAATGCTTCCATAACTAATAACTTCATCAATGAATAGTGTTTTATATCAATTAAATCTAACTGTTATATTTCACAAAATGTTTTTTTTAACTGGGACAGTTTGGGGAAATCCGAAACCGTGGCAGATACAGAGAAACTATCTTGGTCTATCTTCTTGTCTTTGGTCTTGGATATAACATAACAACAGTCACAATATACGTAGTCATGATCCCACACTAGGATTCCCTGTGTCGTTGGTATCAGGAACTACAAGTACCATGGTACCATAACACCTAGATCCGGAAAAAATATTTGCAGATCATACAACCACTTATCCCGCAACGGGAATCGAGCCCGCAACCTCTCGCATCTCAGCCGGCTACTCGCCCGCTACGCCACAGAGGTCGTCATATATATCAATATGGTTATATCAATATCAATGATTCAGTTGCCTTATTTAGTAGTTTAAAGATTAGTCTTTTATGCTTTTCCATTCTACCAAACCCAGAGATCTATTGAAATCATAACTAGACTTCAAACATACCTCACCATTTTAAACCAGATTTTAACCCTAAGGTCTACCAAAATAGCAGGGCTTTCAGCTTTAGACAGAGTTATACATAGTCGGTATATGTGGTAGATCAAAGGGTTTGCGCCGCGCCCAACACGCTTTGAACATGCCGACATGCAATGTGCTAGAGGAATTTATCTAATATACAGAGTAGAAACGTTAACTGTCTACAGGCAATAATTTTGCCAAATTAAGTTGTTTTCTATAACATTATATTGGCAAAGAACATGAACGCAATGATTTAAGTGAATAATGAAAAGTCTTAAATGTAGGTACATTGAAACACATTGAGTACACCTGAAATTTTGCCTCTATAGAGACATGTATAATAAAAAAAGCAAAGCCGTGTTCGTTGCCCTGATTTTTCTAGATTTGGTCGCGTTGGAATAATTTTGGTTTATAAAACGATTCAAAATGATCCTTGTGATTTTAATTAATAACATACTTTTGAGTTTAACTTAAATGCGTTGATGATCCTTGAACGCTGGTATATATGAGATAATGTCTTTGTTGAACGAGAAGCACCTCAAAAAAACAGAGCTATTCATTCGTCTCGAAACACATCCAATTAACTTTATTTTAATCACTCACGGTCATAAAAGTCAAAATCATTACTTAATGTTATGTTTTTATTATGATTTTGATATATACATGGACTGTCTATATGATACCTATATGTAGATAGGTGAAAACGTCCCGGGAGGATGAAAGGACCGGGACCATGAGAGACACACACCCGGCCAAAACAGCAATTAAATCCGCCTTCATTACAAACAACCCTTTCGTGGCACGAATGGTAAGGGCACGACAAATATTTATTTATTTATAAGAGAACACACACATCATATATGAAAAAAACATGAATAAAAATAATTTCTGATACACTAAAGGTGTTCTAACATTCATTAGAATTGTGGTTGTTGGTTTTAGAAAATGTTGGATAATATCCTCTATATATATAAAAATCAATTGCTGTTCGTTTGTCTCGCTAAAACTCTATAACCGCTGGGCGGATTTATTTGATTTTGGTTTTGTTGTCACAGAAAGGTTTAAATGTACCGGGAACACCGGGATCACGCGAACGAAGTCGCTCGCGGGCAGCTAGTCGCTAAATAAAACAAAGACCGCGGTATGTCTGGCCTATGTATTGATCCCTCAATCTTCTGTAGACGTTGTAATAGCTACTAGGGAATTACACCAAGGGTACTCAGTGACACTGCATTCATTCCGCCTGCCGAGCGTAGTGATCATGAGGCCTCGTCCAACAGTGGACGATGATGATGATGATGAAATATATTTGATTTGGCATAACCCTACATTTTCTTAACACGTTAACTGCTGAAAACACAGACTATGTTTTTTCTGTGTTTTTTTCTTCGGGCGATATTTTTCCTTTATCAAACTTTTTCTTGTTTATAATTTCTTTTTTTTTTTGTCGCAGCCCTACTACAGAGAGCGGCTCAAACTGTGATTCAATTTGAAAAACCGTATTTACACGTGAAATTGCTTGAAAACGGTCTGCAACGGCCCGGATATAAGAAATCTACTTGAACCAACAGAAATAATTAATAGAGTAGTCGGTGGATGGAGGAGGCCTAGGACCGTTCATTATGGTATTCAATGGTTGAGACCTATGTCTAGCAGTAAACTTCTATAAGCTGATAATCCTATAGCTACCTAGGTACTGTTGTTTTTATTTTTTTGTTTCTTTTTAAGTGGAGACAAATAAACGTATTTTCTTCTTTTTTTTCTTTTATAGCTTAATAATGTACAACTACGTGACGGAGCTACGTCGGTGCTACGAGATTTGTGTCTCGTAGACATGTTTTTTAAGGTGATAATATGTTAAAATTTTGGGGTCGCTGCGTTACATGCTCACTCAGTAACGATAAAGGTTACAAACTCAATATTAATATAGTGATTAACTGAGGATGTTATCTAAATAAATCTAAAATAGAAACACGATTGGTGAAACTTTTCTAGATAGATTTATTTTTTTAAATTGGTTCTCGTAATACCTACCCGTTTTATGTCCATCCTTCTAATCCATAAAATTGTGGCGGTATATTAATTACAAAATGTTTAATGAATTCATCCCTTTCATCACTAAACACTGTTCTTTTCCCGACACACCGCAATAACTTTACAGTCGCACAGTTTTCGAGCGAACGATCGCAAAGGGCTCTGGCCAATAACGCATGAAACAGGATTATAACATGAAAATGTTCGCTAAAGGGCGGTTTCATCCCCTCGTTTGTATGGTTTGCCTACGTTTAATTACGTATAGATGTTAATTTGCATGTGTCTAACCGACTACGAGCCCTTGCTGAGTACCTATAGTAGATACAGGAAATTGTGGATGTTTGTGTACCAAAAAAATGCAAAATGTGTTTTTTTTATGATATGTTACATTAACTTAACACGCAACAGTCTTAATAACAGCCATACTTACCTATGTGTAGTGGAGTTAGTTAAACTTGAACTATCTATATAACTTGTATTAAGTAAATTAAAACATTTAAATGACACAAAACACATATATAGAACAACAAGCAAAGAGTACAGAAGTAGAATAGGTAAGACACAGGAAAAGAACAGAGCAAAATAAATCATATGTCTACTAAGATAGATATTACATTATATAGGTATTGCAGTAGATACTAATATGTAATTAGTGCAGTTTTGATTAGATGGTATGCTGGACTGAACTAGATAATGTTTACCTAATAGGTAAATAAGCAGCTCTAACGAACAATTTAGACAGTCGAGTGGTTTGAGAAATCGCATTATGACACTCGTGTAAAGTTACTGTGAGATTTTGTTACTATCAAGTCAGAGTGGAGCTTTTCCGCAAAAACATCAACACCCCCCTGGGGGTAGCGGGGGTGAATTTCAGAAATTCCTTTCTTAATGTACCTCTAGACCACAAAAGAAACGCACCTTCCAAATTTCAGGACTCTAAGACTATGCATATTCATAATCATTTTTGAAACCAATTTTAGTTAAAATAGCTTTTGTCTTCTTCTATCTGATGTAAAATGTCATAATGTCAAAACAAGACAAAACATATTTTAACTAAAATGGGTTTTAAAAAGAAAAGAAGGGGGTTACGGTTTAGACCAAGCATGTCAAACATGCGGCCCTTTACAACTTTGACTGCGGGCCGATTCAATTTTAAGAACACAGGGTATTTTTCTTTCATTTTACTACTATTAAGTAATGATTGAATAAACGATTAGCGCCCTGCCCCCCCTCCTATTCCCTAAATGAAAGTTACTCAGTGACTAACGTTTGACAAGTAAAAATATGACAATCAATTGGTCAAAATTATCATAAAGAATTGTCAATTGATAGTAATTTTACTTTCAGTTAGGGAATAGGGTGCCCCCCTAGGGTACTAGGTATATCTATGAATGAGTTTGTTTTCTTTATGGTTGGGTTTTGCAGCCCACTGATTCTACAGTCTTTAAGAATTTCGCCCACCAATGTCTTTGAGTTTGGCATGCATGGTTTAGACTGACCGGACTATCAACGGTCATTGGATCAATGAGTTAGTCAAGTAACGATTTTATTACAGGTACATTATAGTTATATGAACGGTTCTTTGCATGTGCATCAAACATTGGCGCAAGCACCTACGAAACTAAGGAAAAACAATGTCTTTGTAGCCATGTCGGCATCGAAGACGTTATCATACACATTTCTGCACTTGACTGATGCACTTTCTGTTATAGCATGTTTTCTAACACTGTCATAAAATGGTGTCAAGAATCAGGATCAGAAATATTAAATAAAATTGACGCTAAAAATCGAATGACTATCTCTAACATAAACCAAACGCATAAAATGAGGATTTCGCTTATAATAATATTATCACTATACGATGACTCTATCATCTAGTGTCATCATAATATGATGATAGAGTCATTGTATAGTGATGATGTTGCACAATACTAAAGAATAATTACATTATATAAATGTTATTAACTGATGGCAGGGTTCTCACTCAATAGTTGGATAAAAATCGGTTTGGTGATCAATAAAGAGTTTTCTATCTTACTTATATATCTATCTATAACTAGGTACAACTTATTTGTTTTAAAAATCGATGTTGAAAATATTCTAGAAACACTGAAAATTCAGTTATTCTGATAATAAGACAAACTAACCAAAGCAAAACACGTGTAGTAAAAAATCCACTGATGAACTATATTAATTAACTAACCTAAAATATGAAAATATTTTGACAGTGTATTGACAAGTGAAGTGTGGTGAAGGTGGTGACAACACAACTACCATATCTGTGATCTTTCTCAACATGGACATGGCATAAAGACATTGATTCCAAAGCCAAAACAAATTTTAAAAAAAAAAGTTATTCTACTTTTTTACTGTTGTTTTACAGAATCACAGCAGCCGTTTCATCATCAGCATTATTTACATACTTATTTAATATTCTCCACTGACGTAAGAGAACCGGTTGTACCTAATACCTCGCTGTATCAATTTACTGATACAAACTCTTAAAAACATTTTGAAATGAAATAATTAAATGTAAGCCACACCTGACTTTAAAAATGATTATAGACTATAGGAGGCCAAACACAGCTGTTCACTTATGAAGAAAAAAATGAAATAAAAAATTGTCGATGGTAGCGCGGAGGCGGTCCCCCGCGCACGTTAGTGCCGCCCCAGTGCCCGCCCACGTATAAACACAAGATATAATTATTGTTTGAATTTGACATAGTGGAGACTTTAAACTAAAACATATACTTAATAATTATTATTATTACAGATGATGTGGTACTTGCTCTGTGTGATAAACGTATTCCAACTAGTAACCTGTCTATATCATGTCATTAGCACTTCAACATATACCTACACCAAGATGAAGTACCCTAGTCAAAACAGACATATTCGATTATACTTTATCCGATTTTAACGAAGTCTTCAAATATATGATACATCTCTTAGCATTTTGCAATTCAATGGACTCTATACCCATAGATATTTTTTTCTTGACTTGGTGCCGAAATGCGAGTCTCATTAGCCCTTACTTTTATTCAACTAAAAAATAAGTTAATACCTACTTGATAGAAAATTGATATACAGGTAAACTGTGGTCGTCATGGCATTCTATGGGTGAGGGCTATGTACGTACAGATGTGGACATCTATAGGCTGATGATGATGATGTTTATCAGGGAGGAAAAATTTCCAATCCACTTCATTAAAATTAAAATGAACCAAACATTTATCCAAACCAAACTGTCAGCCTCGGAATTCGAAACTAATCTTTCAACAAAACATAATTAAAAACAAAAATGAATTCCAATTTTGAATAAT
The DNA here is from genome assembly GCA_951392215.1 of Epirrita christyi. Lineage (NCBI taxonomy): Eukaryota > Metazoa > Arthropoda > Insecta > Lepidoptera > Geometridae > Epirrita > Epirrita christyi. The sequence goes on along the minus strand of OX595848.1, from coordinate 6,108,879 downwards.
TCAGTATGCATCGGGCGTATTCGCTATGGTATCGGTTACACCTGTGTGCGCTGGAGCGTGCCAGCCTTTTCCCGCCGTTTTGCGACAAAATGGCCGACGCGTGACTCAACTCACAATTTATTATTACTCATTCATATCGCTGAATGTTAATGTTTGTAATTTCAGGTTATCTTTGAGTTAAAGTATAACGTGAAGTTGGTTTTGGTTAGCAGGTTTGAAAGGGTTTTTTGTACTCAATGAGTAGGTAATATGGTTTTTTCAGGAACATTGAGGCATTCGTAGGTATAGTAGTAGTACGTAGTATAAAAAATCCTTGCATTGAGGTAATAGGAGTAGGTAAGGTATAAAGTTGTCGTTTTAACGTAGTGGCTACTTTGAATTCAAATTAAACCTGCATGGTTCAAGATTCGTGATTAAACCTTTTTACACGAACACTACTATTACATTATATTCAAAAAAGTTACCTATGTCATTCTATTCTTTGACTTGTTTTTAAATTCAGTACCTATTTGAGTTAAACCAAACCAAAAAACTAAAGAACTAAACAATAAAATTAGCGTAATTTTTCAACCGACTTCAAAAAAGGGAAGGTTCTCACTGCCGATTCGACTGTTTTTTTTTGTATGTTTGTTACGCGATTACTCCGTCAATTAAGAACTGATCTTAATGATTAATTTTTTGTTTGATATTTCATACTTCAGAGATGGCCCCATATAATTTTTATCGAAGTTGATTCAGTGCTTTTTGAAAGAAGCTGGTTTTGTTTTTTCAATTTTTTTTTATCGAATACAAGTTTCAACGTGGTTCTAACACGACATCACTTCTGCGTTTGGAGAGAATGCGACTAACGAAGGCACGTACGTTTTTGGTGTAATTGCTTTCGTAGTAGAAACTTACGCCACGCTTAGAGAATGAACCACGAGGAAGACCAGACACTAAGGTAACGATGAATTAATAGAAATGGTGGAAGTCGGTCCTTATCAAACAACCAATGAAATAGCGACATGGTTTGCAAAATGTCTTCATAGATTTTGTACACTCAGATCCCAAGAGTTTAATAAATGCATGAATAGTCTCTTAAGATGGCAGAAATGTGTAGATAGGTAATGAGGGTAAATACTTCGATTAAATAAACATATTTTCTTAGAAAATAAGGGTTTGAATTTTTCAATGCATAGCGGCAAATTCAAACTCAACCAATACTTAACCCCTTATATTAATATTACAACTATGATCCGGAATAATTCTACTATTGGCTATCGTTATGTGACGGACTTTTTTACCCCAAAACGTAATTTGCTATATCTACCACCAAATATTATTTACTTACCTATCTACTTGAAGTTACCTTTCCGAAAAATTTGGTATTTATCAAAATATATGTACAAAAACCGTCCCATTTCAAAAATACCTACATTATCTAGATATTGCGGATGTCTGAACAAAACACAACTCCCCACCGAGGGACGGCACAGGGGAATACCGGCGAATGAAATACATGTCATACCGACGACGTTTTTGCGATAAGCCAAGTTTTGTTTATGGTTACGCCGCCATCTTGGTTTTCTTGGCGGGAAAGCGGGAAAATGCGGGTAACTATAATGAGCTTTGTGAGATATTTTTTAAGTTATTAAACTTTCATTTAGATTTTTTATTTGAAAACTTCACCGCGTTTTTGATGAAGTTTTAATTGAAAAAACATTTTAACATTTTCGATAAGAACAGAGACAGAGCTCGCCGTAAACCATCATCGTAGTTTTGGCAAACTGCATTATGGTTATAATCATCTCCACACCGACTCGTAAGAACTTTCTAGTCGGAAATGTAGAGTTGCACATACTTGGGTACGTCCTCGTGTATCTGACTCTACGTTTGGTACACAAGTACCTAAGTCTAAAAACGTGTATTCCCATTAATTCGCGAGTGTCGTCCCAGTAGACAGTGAGTGACGGTAAACAGAGCCTGTCTATTATCTGATACGGATCTCCACCTTCATGAAACATTAATGTTTCGCTGACAGATGGGCTCCCGATAAACATTATATTTACCAACATATCAAACAAGTTTCGACTCTATATCACAGACATATGAGTGGAATTGTTGATTTGTATGGTTTGGGAATTCCGAAGTGTCATATTCGATGTGGTTAGCGAATGTGGTCGAGTATTTGGTGTTTTCAATGCTTAGAATTGAAGTGATTAGATTACTTGAAGAGAAATTGTTATAAAAATATATTTTGTTAGTAGTAGAAATTCTTGTGAAAGAGTTCGTCCGGGGAAGTACTACCACCGTACCTATTTCTGCCGCCAAGCAGTAGTGTTCGCATTGCTGTGTTTCGGTTTGAAGGGTGCGGGTGCCGGTGAAATTACAGATACATGAGACTTTTTATCTTTATGTCTCAGAGTCGGCAGTACGCGTGTGATGCCTTTGGTGTTGCAGGCGTCCATAGGCTACGGTAACTGCTTTCCATCAGGTGGGCCGTAAGCTTATTTGCTTGCCAAGTAGTATAAAAAAAAGTAGCTATGATTGGTTGTGAGATACGACTGTATAATTAGAGCCTACCTGCTGTCTTGATTAAGATTATGACGTGAACATACAAACTTCTTGAGATTACCAGGAGTTTAAATTTGAGTCCTAAGTTAAACGCATTAGAAATCATGAATGCATTTATCTGGCTGGTTTAAACTACGTACTCATTCAGATTCCTACTTGTAGATAAGAACTCTTTTATAACTGTCATCCGTTGTAGCTATAAAAACACTCCAGCCTCCTTGTTCCCCTACTACTGGATATTGCTTATCTAAAACTTCTCATATTTTTATGCAATAACAAAATTAGTTGAATTTGGGGATTAGTGGACTTATAATGGAAATAATAGGAAACTCATGTTTTTGTAAAGCTTTATTACCCCTACCACCAAAATACCCTAGTGCGTAGACCGTGCTACGCCGTAGCGGGTTTTTTGCTACGCTTGCATTAACTGGGCATATTACTACATATATTAAAACAAATACAATGTTAATTAATAATTATTTTATTCTACAAGTCTGTTTCCCAGTTGTTGATTCCCACAGCTGGGTGGATAGAGACCGGCGAATACCAGAATAAAAGTAAATTTTTTTAAAAAGTTTTTTAATTTTCTTAGATTCCTTCCTTTCAAAATACTAGTATCTTTCAAAATAACCAGTTGTGAATCATCATCATCAGCCATTAGACGTCCACACTTGAGGAAGGAGGGAGGCTTCCCACATAGAATGCGATGGAGGGATTTGCCATAATCACCACGCTTGGCAGGCGGATTGGTGATCGCAGTATTGGTGTTGAGTACTCAGGTGGATGCAACTTGCGATCCTCTGGTGTAATACCTAAATTGGCTTTTACGACATCCACGGGAGGAGACAGAAAGGTCCATTAAGCCAGGAACACCACAGCAAATTCTGAATACCTTGATTATTTTGTCTATAAAATAAACTGTGTACTTTCATATATTCATAATCATAATTTGACAACCTCTGTGGCGCGGCGATCGAGTAGCCGGCTGAGATGCAAGAAGTTGCGGGTTCGATTCCCGCTGCGGGACAAATGTTTGTATGATCTGCTAATATTTGTTCCTGGTCTGGGTGTTATGGTGCCATGGTACTCGTAGTTCCTGTTATCCACGACACAGGGAATCCTAGTGTGGGATCAAGACTACGTATGTTACTGTTGGGTTTTATGTTATGTTATATAAGATTATTACCATTTCTAAAATAAATACAAAAATTTACGCTCATATTTTCAGCTGTAGATTCATCTTATCTCTTCTATAGCCTGGCCAAAACTTCAACAAACCTCCTTATCCAACTTCATTATTGAGCATACATTTTTGAGTTACCGTCATGCAGGTTTACGTGGTAGGCCCAGCCGTTATCGTCAGTTTCCGCCTGAACGCGCCCGTTACGCTACCCCGACCCCCTATCCTACCACCACCCTACCACCCCCTCCTGCTTGGAGACACCGACTGTGAGATTTTGACACTTGAATGTAATTTAGTGTTTGGTGTTCGTGCACGAAGTTAAGACATGTTATGTAGTTTCAATAATTTTGGTTTGGATCGCAAAGTTAGCTTCTATTTGTGAACCTACAAGTTTGCCCTACAGTTTTAACATTTTCGAAACTTGGATATGAATCAGAATTAGATCAGAATTGCATTGCTGTATTTTGGTTTGAAGGGTACGGGTGCCGGTGAAATGACAGGCACATTAAACTTTTCATCTTTATGTCTCTGGGTCGGCAGCGCGCTTGTGATGCCTCTAGTGTTGCAGGCGTCATAGGGTACGGTAACTGCTTTCCTTCAGGTGGCCCATATGATTGTTTGCTTGCCAAGTAGTATAAAAAAAAAAAGATACCTCATTATCATCATCATCATCATCAGCCTGAAGAAGTCCACTGCTAGACATAGGCCTATATCCCCCGACGAACGGTTTTGAGCCGCCTCTATCCACCAATTTCCTGCGACCTTTATAATGACTTTAGATAAATAAAAAAAAAATTAGATACTCGTTTAGAAATTAATATATCTAAGGTATATCCGTAAGAACTTACTTATTTAGAGGGGCACTTAAATGCGACGTTTTCTTGCATCGAGCTTGAATCTGGATTATGCCAATGTAGATCGACTATTAAGAACGGTAGAAGACTTAAAACTTGGTGGTGATGTCCGGCCTAAGAATAGGCTTTAGGCCCCTCCTCCCGTGGATCAGTAAAAGCTATACTAAGGAATTACACCAGGGAACAGGCAGCAGCATCCACTGAGTACTAAACACCAAACTGCTATCACCAATCCGCCTGCTAAGCATGGTGATTACGGCAAATCCCCCCATTGTATTCAATGGGGGAGGCCTCGTCCAGGTACGTAAACAGGCTGGTGATGATGGTGATGATAAGACTTAGAAACGATTAGATGCCATCAACATAAGTCATCCAGCTTTTAATGCTTGAATTAAATAAATAAATTAGGAAAGACGCAATAATATCAACATTTTCAGTCGAAGTCTAAACTCGTGCGAAGGGCTGCTGGCCGCGAATACTTCCTCGGGGATTAGTGAGGACATGCCGCCCGCAAGCTCTGTCTTATCTTATAGGATTATTAAATTAACTTTTACTAGTCTTATCCTGAATTGTGGTAGCCTCAGCCTAAGAATATATAACATAACATAACACCCAATAGTCACATACGTAGTCCTGATCCCACACTTGGAATCCCTGTGCCGTGGGTATCAGGAACTACAAGTACCATGGTACAATAACACCCAGGCCCGGAACAAATATTTTCATACAAATATTTGACTCACAGCGGGAATCGAACCCGCAACCTCTCGCATCTCAGCTGACTACTCGCCCGCCGCACCACAGAGGCTGTCATACCAACTATGTGTGTGTACTGTGTGTGTGTGTTCAATTATCTTGGTGAAGACTCAAATAGTGCAGAAATCGTTCAAATAAAGTTATTGAGAAGCTATTCCCGTAAGTAATATAACAGCCATCGAACAATATAAATCGAACATAGGCAGTACATTAGCTAAGTACGAATACTATAATCACCATTTTTCATGATATTTTACCCATTGGGTAAACCCGTTAGCTGGAAGCAATATAGCCTGTGTATTTGTTTTTGTTTTATGCAATAAAACATTTTCTATCTCTATATGTACCTATATATATTAAACTAGTGGTTCGCCCCGAACTGAGACCTCGCGATAACACCTTTATCAGCCCGACTACCTAATTAAGTAATTTCCATATTTTCTATTATTATTTTTGAAAATTATCCCCTCGAGGTCTACCAGTACAGTACAGGATCTAGGACTACTCTAATTTCCTACACATCATCGAAATAACCTTTGAATAGGGCTAAGCAACGGGGCGTAGTTATACTACATACCAGTTAGTACCTATATCAAGTACCTGACGAATTAATTGATAACGTCCTTTTGATGAAAACCATAGAACTCCAACGTCATTCAAATTCTTAGAAATGGGAGGTCAACAATGGATGTTATATTGGTTTCTGTTTTATGGAGTACATGTTTCTAAATTCTTCAATTTCAGACTTTTCCCTGTAGTTGTGACACAAAAGCCACAAGCATACCAAATTTCAGCATTGTGGGATTGCTGGAAGTACCCTAGAATTTTGGGTTTTTACGTTTTTTATTTTCCCTAATATCTCGAAAACTACTAAGGCTAAATAATTATTAAAAACAGTTTTGAAATGTCCAACTAAAGAGCTTTCATTAGATACCATTTGATCTGACTGTCTCACTTTTATTTTTTTTACCCCCTCTTGGACCCCAATATCTCAGCAACCCCGATCGATATAGCTCATAACCTTACCTACAAATTGTACCAATACTATCTACCCCCAAACCAAATTTCATGAAGATCGGATTAACGGTTTGGCGGTTTTCATCGGACAAACATACATACATACATACAAACGCCGATTCTTCCAACTTGACTCAGAGAACTCGCTTCGCTCGTTCAATTAAAAGTCCTGACAGATTTACTGACTGATATTAACGCACAGGCTAAACCACTGATCCTAGAGACATTCAATTTTGAGGGTATACTCCTTATTGTAATATAAGTGCACTAAGAAATAAATTTCCAAAATTCACCCTCTAAAAGGTTACAGCAGGGTGTTGAAGTTTGTAGTTTGTATGGAAAAATACCACGTGGACGAAGTCGCGGGCGTTTTACTAGTCAATATTACATATAATATTATAATCCTACAATCGTTGCGCGATTGACTGACTGATTACCAATCAATGCACTGCCTAAACCATAAGTATTACAGACCTGAAATTTGCAGGGTACATTCCTTTTGAGGTCTTAAGTTAAAAAACTAAATTTACCCCCTAAAGGGGTGCTAGGTAAGCTGGTTGTTGAAGTATGGAAAATATATATATATATGGTCTAATATGTTATTACCGTCAGTTATACCCATTATGCCGAACTCAGTGATGCGGCGGGCGAGTAGTCGACTGAGACGCAAGAAGTGCGGGTTCAATTTCCGCTGCGAGACAAGTGTTGGCATGTTCTGAAAATATTTGTTTTAGGTTAGGTTAGGTTGGATGTTGTTGGTACCACGGTACTCGTAGTTCCTGATTCCCATGACACAGGGAATCCTAGTGTAGGATCAAAGTCACTCTGTGACTAACGTTTTGACGAGTAAAATAACTTTTCATTTAAAAAACCGACTTCCACCATTGTATTCGACTAAATATTTAGATGAAAAAAAATGATGAAAGAACCATAGTGGTGAAAGGATTATGATACTTTTTGAATGCAAATGCTTGGTTTGTTGCTGAAAATATCAAAATCGCCATATGTATGCCTACAATATTTGAGGAGTTCCCTCAATTCCTCAAGGATCCCATCATCAGAACTGGATTTTGAAAAAAATGGGACCAATCTGGAACTATATCTATTCAAATAAAAAAAGAATTTTCCAAATCGCTTCATAAACGCCGGAGATAAGCGGTAACAAACATTAAAAAAAAAAATACAACCGAATTGAGAACCTCCTCCTTTTTTGGGAAGTCGGTTAATTACCGTCTACTGACAATTCTTAATGATAATTTTAAGTTATGCGACCATGGGGTTTTATGTACCTACCGTAAGTGAATAGGTGCACTATTTAATTCACTGCAAGGCGTTGAAAACTAAGAAAATACAACTGAAATTTTGGTTAGACAAAGAAATGAGACAGATTAGGTACTTTGTTCATCCCCTAAAGTTCCCCGGCCGCAGTGAGCACAGTAACAATTAATTCCAAACAATCCTCTCGATAACCGCGAATTTATTCGAGTTGGCGCGATTTAAATCTACACCGGCGACGTAAATTCACGTTATCCAACGTTACGCTGACTTAGAATCCAGTTATTAAGTCCCGATTAAAACTTGTGAGTTATTGGACGATGATAGCCGAGAAGTTCGAGTTTTGCTGTGAATAACTTCGTATTTAGGTAGGTAGCTCTTTTTCCGTTTCTCGTTTGCAGAATAATATCCTGAAATGCTGATAGGTTGACTATATTAATGATAAAGCCGCGTGGCTTGATGACGCTCTGCCTTTCCGCTGCTATTTAAATGATTTTTAACCGACTTCAAAAAAGGAGGAGGTTCTCGACTGTAGGTATGTTTTTTTTTGTGTTTGTTACGCGATTACTCCGGCAATTCTCTTTTTATTTGGTGGATCATACTTAAGAGATGGCCTCATATATTTTTTCAAAATTGATTCAGCGGTTTTTAAAGAAGTCTGTTTTTGCCTTTTTTTTCTAAAAAATATATTAGGTTATTATTTATAAGTATATCTAGCGTAGCGTATGCTGTCATATAAAATTTTGCTGATTCTCTTTATTTTTGACTACCTACCCAAGGCACCGCGCCGCCTTTACGTAGGTACTTTGTGCCTAAGGTTTTTTTCTCATTTTCTATCTATCAGCTTCTTTCTGCTTCGAGGCACCACACAGGCGCTTCCCACCCAGCAATAATTATATTATATTATAATATTGAATGTATTGGAGACTTTAATTTATATTTATCATCTGTCTTGTACTGTACCTACATTCTAAGCAAATAAATAAATCATTCATTCATTCATTCATTCATTCCAGTAGTAAGAAGGATCATCAAATTAATCCAAGTTTTTGTTGCCATGATTCTTTTAAAGGCAAGGTCGCATTAGAACATGGGTAATTTTAGTTTATAAGACGGTTCAAAATAATCTTTGTAATTTAATTGAATAAAATAATTTTTGACTATGACTTTAAGTTAGGAAATGACCTGCTTCGTGAGGGTTCATCATACTTCATTATCTGCCGTTGGATGTCCACTGCTAAAGGAGACGTCCCCATAGAATACAATGGGGGGATTTGCCATAATCACCACGCTCGGTCGTCAGATTGGTGATCGTAGTATTGCTGTTAAGTACTCAGGTGGATGCTGCTGCCCATCCCCTGGTGTAATCTGTTAGTCGGCTTTAAGATTAACACTTTATTGTACACCAGGAATACATAAAAGGATTTATTCAAATTTGCAGTACAATGGGCGGCCTTATCGCTGAGAGCGATTTCTTCCAGGCAACCTTTTACGACATCCAGGGAGGAGACAGAGTGGTATATTCATTGGTCGGCAAAGTTCATTAATTTATATGTATCTGGCTGTTAAGCTTTAGCTATATAGTATTCCCAATTATGAGACAAAAATTCACACCTGTTTCTTGTAAGGGTAGGCATTGAGTAATTTTCCTATTATAGCCCACTTTACCGTAGGACAGAGCTCTTTCGTAGATCTCACTAATATAATCAATGCGAAAATTTCTTTGAATGAATGTTTGTTACCCTTTCACGCAAAAACTACTGAACGGATTTTGATGAAACTTAAAACAATATTATTGCTTATACATCAGAATAGGCTTTTGGCTATAATTTATTTACCACTGGACCACTGGGACCACGCTGACGAAGTCCCGAGGGGGCCGCTAGTCCTCTATAAACCGCTTTTCGTCTAAGAACTGATTTATTGTTAACAGGCGAAGAACCTCTCGAAGGTCTGGAAGGCCTGCACTCCGACGAGACAGGCTCCGGAGACAATTCAAATGCTGGCTCCAGCGGCGCTGATGATGACGCTGCTAGGCTTCGGCTGAAGCGAAAGCTACAACGTAACCGCACTAGTTTTACCAATGAACAGATTGATAGTTTGGAAAGAGGTGAGTTACCTGCATTGTCTTATTGGGCTAGTTTACGAAAATTCTTGAAAAGTGTTATCAAAAGCCAAGAATTCCTCGATTTTAGCTTTATTCTTAACCTTATTTAGATCACGTAGGTTAAATAAAAGAATTGAATATGTTTTTCGTGTTTTTTTACACATTTTTTGTACAAGAGTATGCGGCTACATGTACTTTTAAAACTAACCCATAATCATTTTGAAACCTATTTTAGTTAAAATCGCTTTTGTTTTGTTTCCTGATAATGAGACAAAAGCCATTTTAGGTTTAAAAATTGATCATAAATAATAGGATAAGTTTATAAACATGGTATTAAGGTGTTTCATTTCTCAGAAATGCCGTAATCCCATAGATTTTGGCATATGTTTATAAGCTCTAATGTCAATTTCGTGAAAAGGGGTAGATATCATTTAAATTTACACAAAATCTAGAATTAAATTTAGAAAAGCCCACATACTTTTATTCAACCTGAAGTTTTCTTTCTATTGATTTAATTATTGTTAAGAATAAAGCTAAATTCTGGGAGTTCTTGGCTTTAGAAAACACCACTTTTCAAGCGTTTTCGCAGTCTTACTAATAACGTGAGTAAAGTTATAAGCAATGGCACGTAAGTCTAGCGCTGAACGAAACGTGGAGGGGTAGAGTTGCGCATGGGTTACTGTCGCGCACGCAATACAATTATTATAAGATAGATAGAAACATTAAGTGATAAAGATAGAGATCCCCCAAGATACCTTGCTTTTGACTTCTGCGTAATAACGGTCAGAGCTAGTGTTTCGTGCTGCTACTTATAGTAATCTTTGAACGACTGCCAACTCTATAATTTCTTTGTAGAATTCGAGAGAACTCATTATCCGGACGTGTTCGCCAGAGAACGGCTTGCAGCCAAGATAGGCCTTCCCGAAGCTAGAATACAGGTGAGCTTATTAGTTTTTTTTATATTGATCATATCTCAACTTCGAACGAAAATTTCTAAATAGCAAAAGTCAAAGTGACAAGTGTCAACGGAACAGGTGTCAAACTTTGAAATGTTGACGGAACGCACGCGTGTTTTAAACACGGCTAAAAAAAACTTCCCGTGGTACTACTGGATCGCTTGGTAGTTATGGTGGCTTGGTGGCCTATGTCCAGCAGTGGGCTTCTACAGGCGGATGATGATGATGATTGTGGTTGCGAGAAAACCTGCTCGAAGCACCGCAGCCTTGAATGTGGATACGAAATACCTACAACCCACACAACTCAAGTCAAGATGATTTCTAGTTGAATATTTCGAACACGATACAGCAAAGTTTGCCATCTCTTTTTAGTATGCGCTATTTAACATGCTATAAAACAAAAAAAAAACAAAATATAAGATTTTATTTCTGTACTTACGTAGTTTACAACATGCTTATGCAAGGTTGGTGTCTTCTTATAGGTAACAATATTAAGTATTGTATTATTATTATTAATACAAGAATCTTGTATTAGAAGAACCTGCTCTTCAATATCAATAACACAATTTTATGTTACAGAGTAGATACAAAATCAGTTTTAGTAGTTATTTAAGTATGTGATAGAGTGTAAGAGGGTTTGAATGGGTGGGTTTGTAGGTGTGTGTTATGGATCTCCTGAGAACACCAGCCCCCCTATTCCCTAGCTGAAAGTCACTCAGTGACTAACGTTTGACAAGAATGACAATCAAAAAAAAAATATTATGAAGAAGTGTCAATTGATGGTAATTTTACTTGTCAAACGTTGGTCACTGAGTGACTTTCAAGATAGGGAATCGGGGGGCAGGTTTCTTAAGAGACTGGTCAACAGGAGACACCAAGTCTGGAAGATGTGTGTAAGACTGAACCTGAGTGCAGCGTAGGTATATAATATTATGTACAACGATGAGCTACAAGAAAACATTTAATCTTATAAAATATCCTGTTTGGCTAATGATTTCTATGGTATCTTATGTACGTAGCCGTTTAGTGCGCGTTTATACCGCGCTTTTTATAACCCGACCCGACATAAAGGTGTGGTTCTCGAATCGGCGCGCGAAGTGGCGGCGCGAGGAGAAGATCCGCTCGCAGCGTCGCAGCCCCGAGTGCGGGTACGCCACGCATCCGGCTCACCCGCACCCCGCACCGCCTCCTGCCCATCCCGCGCATCCTACCCACGCGACGCATCCATCGCTGCCGCCGCAGCCTCACGCAGCGCACCAACCGTACCAGCCGTCACTAAACGTTGACGCTTACAGGTGAGTTGTGACAAATCTGCACATCACATTGTTCAAAGTTTTTTTAGCTCTATTCCATAATTGTACTATAATTAACAATACACGGCTCCTGAGCAAAATTTTTGTAAAAACAATTACATCTTTTTATTATTTACATGTCCTTAATATTTATTCTTTTTGTTTTTTTTTCTTTACTTCATTTTTTTTTGTGCGTTGTGTGTCCGTCCTAAGAATAGACCATGGATGGAATAGACCCTTCCCCATGGATGTAGTAAAAGCCTTACTAAGGGATTACACCAGGGGTTGGGCAGCAGCATCCATCTGAGTACTTATAACCAACTGCGATCACCAATCCGCCTGCCAAGCGTGGTGATTATGGCAAATCCCCCTATTGTTTTCAATGGGGGAGGCCTCTTCCAGCAGTGAACGTAAACATAACATACATGCATACATAACACATGTCCTGTTTCCACTCTTGGATTCTCTGTGTAAATCAATTCACTACGTAATGGTATCGGACATAACAGGAACCAATCATCAGAAACTACGAGTACCGTTATATGATACTACAACATCCAGATTAAGAACAAATATTTGGAGATCATGTAAACATTTGTCCCGCAGCGTGAATCGAACCCGCTCCTCTTGCGTCTCAGCCGGCCACTCGCCCAACGCGCCACAGAGGTCGTCGCAAACAGGCTGGTGATGATGATGATGATTCCATAACTTGATATTAAAATGCATTCAACTCTTTTCGAATATGTACCACGAAACATGAATGCTGGGTCTTCTCTTGTATAAGGGGCCTTGCCACAGCAAGCAACCAAAGGTTGAAATACTTCGTGCCCCCCGCAAAGTCCTTTTCATTGAATGCTGAAGAGTCCTTTTCATTGAATGCTGGGTCTTCTTGTATAAGCCTTGCCACAGCAAGCAACCAAAGGTTGAAATACTTCGTGCCCCCCGCAAAGTCCTTTTCATTGAATGCTGAAGAGTCCTTTTCATTGAATGCTGGGTCTTCTTGTATAAGCCTTGCCACAGCAAGTAACCAAAGGTTGAAATACTTCGCGCCCCCCGCAAAGTCCTTTTCATTGAATGCTGGGTCTTCTCTTGTATAAGGGGCCTTGCCACAGCAAGTAACCAAAGGTTGAAATACTTCGTGCCCCCCGCAAAGTCCTTTTCATTGAAAACTATCGCTTCAACATGTTTTTTTGTTATATTTAAGTGATTTCTTTATGTTTCAGCCCCCTGACTCCAATGGGCTACGGCGGGGGCATGGTGGGTGAAGGCCCCGTTTGCGACAGCAGCGAAGCTGACCTCTGCAAGGGTGGATTTCTGGGCTACCCGCGCTACGAGCTGGGCTATCGACAGCCGCACCCTTACGTCAATCACCACTACCAGCACGAGGCTTCATCCCCACCACCAGGTTAGTAATTATGGGCCTTTTATGGGGTTCTTGGGGTTCTTAGGCGGGAAACACCGCAGCAAAGTTTCCACATTATAAGTAACCAAATGAGTAATAACATAAAACACAGTAATAGTAGACGACGAAGAGAAAAAAAATATATTAAAAACAAGTTCAATTAAATTCGAAGTTAACGTTAACTAGCTATTATATACTTAGATATATATAGATATATTTTGTATAGAAAAAATGTATCACTGAGTAAGCGTTTAAGCCTACAAGTTGGGGTATTCAATACACACAGCCAGAGTCGACGACACTGCATGCAGTTGAGCCGACTATCAAGATCTACCTCTCCGGAATAAGCGAGAAGACATCAGGAGATGATGTCCTGCGATTTGTGAAGGAGAGGTGCCGGGGCCGGATTGAGGGGACCAATAGGGCCACTGACTTCAAGTTCTACGCTGTCCAGGTTACGGCGAGGTATAAAAATGAGCTCCTCAAACCTGATTTTTGGCCAGCTGGCATTGTTTACCGACGCTATAGGGAACGGTATCGCATCAAAATCCTCCAAAAGGAGTAAAGTGTTAGTTTTAATTTGTAAAATATATAGGTTAGTCTATAAGGTATAAATTCTATACAGGCTTATTGTTGAGGTATAATTTTATTATACATTTCCCATGTAGCCTGAAATAAAACATTATTATTATTAATAAATCTAAACCAATAACTACTTGATCAAAGTATTGAACGAGGCGCATGCCCTAATCACGCACGCGTTTTGCCTATAGTAGTTCTTGCTATTGGAACATTAAGGACATTGTCTTTTTAATATGGCCGTGTCCGATTCCGAGTTCTCCTAGCAGCTCCGAACAGTCCAATGATAGCACTCAGGTAAAGCTTGGGCGCTAGAGGCGGTGACAGACAGACAAACAGCCAACCAAGCTAAAGTATAATAGGATCCCGTTGCATTGTATTGGATCCTAAAATTACATGTTACACTATGCTTTTCATTCGGCATACCAGCTTCTCAAAATCAAGCATTCCTTTCCAGAACTCGGCGGACTCCTAGGAGCCGGCGTGTCTGTGCCGCTCTCCGTGCCCGGACAGGACTCCCAGCAGTACTGGTCGCGGCTCCAGTGACCCTGGTGGAGCTAGTTCAAGCCTGCAGCCTTCACCCCGAACACTTGAACAGATATACCATGGGACACCGATAACCGAAAACAAAAAAATTCAAGATGGCGGATGTGACTATCAGAAAATCAATTATCGTCAGTGCCGGCTTTAACTGTGGTGCAGGGCGTGCCTCAGCTTAGGACTCGGCGACTCGATTAGAAACTGTATATCAATACAATAGACAATACTGTGTACTTAATTATTACAAAGACAATAGATAGGTAGAGTGCACACAGCCTAAGGCTCCTGCTGTTTAAAAAAAACGATCATATAGCTTGTTTGTGAATTGTTTTTACAGGAGGCTACTCAACTTGAGTATGACTGTCAGGACATGCCTATCCTATATATGATTCTAAGTTTTTAGCACACAATTGATACGGACGTATTGTGTACTGGGGCCCAATTCTGCTAAACAATTGTGTTTGAATTGTTAATAAATTATTAATTTAAATTGTCATTTTTGACACTTTTGGTATAGAAAAAGTGTCAAAAGTGACCATTTTGAGATAATTCATTAGCAATTCAAACACAATTTGTTTAGTAGAATCGGGGCCCTGTACCACGGATTTTTGAATGGAAAATGAGTTCGCATAGTGTACGCTAGGGGCGCTCATCGGTGTCGCCATACAAAATCCTTGTCACACAACACCATACGTCCGTGTCAATTGTGTACTAAAAACTTAGAAGCAGCTCTCTGGCGATAACCCTCAGAATCGAGCTCGTGGATGTGCTGTTCTGGTATCGATTTAACAGACAGAAGCTATCATTTCGACTCTCCTTCAAAAACCCACAAAATTACGTAGGAGATTACTGATTTTACGTAAGCGATGTGAAATAAAATCGCTTACCATGATAACACAGTTCATAACTACTGAAACAGCAAACTGGTTATAACTGACTTCCTGATAAAGGTTCAACATGCGTGCACCAAAGATATAAAAACGCGAACAAACTTAAAAATACTCAATGCTTCAAATCCTACTGGAACCCTATACCTAAACCCTGAAATAGGATAGGCTCAATTAACTATTTTTACCTAGATTACCCCGTTATTCATAATCACTTTTTTAAATCTATTTTAGTTAAAATAGCTTTTGTCTTGTTTTGACGTATGACATTTTAAATCAGAGAGAACAAAACAAAAAAAAAATGATTATGAATAAGGCCCTTAGGATATAACAAACCATTGAAAAGGCAGGCTTTTGATAATGGCCGGTGTAAAATAAAACTTTTGTCTCTTGAACTAACTGAACAATTTATTAATAACAAAATAATGTATAAAGAATTAACATATCCGTATGATACAAAACAGGACTAGAGCACAAAATGTAGGCTCAAAATTGTTTATTTCCGTTTTCACCAACACAGCCTAGGGAGAAACTTAAGTATACTTATGTGACAGTTTTCTATAAAACACTGACATAAACAGTTACAAAATGGAAGCATAAGTGACAGCTTAAGCTAAGAATCTGGTGGTGAAATCAGGCACTAAGGTCGAAGTCATAATAGCTGCTTACATACCAGCAATTTTCCAGAATATTAATTGTCCATGGAACTTTTAAATCGTAGTGCTATCTCTGTCATATTAGTATTTTTTGACAGCACTACGGTTTGACATTAGCATGAACAGGTAATACTCAAAGGCCAAGTTATTCATATAAAGGTAGTACTTCACTTGGTGTATATTCGCAAATGTCTGGTTTATTTTTCCAAGGTAAAATCGGTACATAATGTTGTCTTCCTTGGCAAAATAACGAAAACATTTGCGAATATACACCAAGTGAAGTGGCACCTTAGGCGCAGGCCAGACAGAAGAGACGTAAGACGAGGACGCGTCGCGAGCAGAGCAGAGGCAAAAGCGTTACGCCGCGCCTGCGCCCCGTCTTTTCTGTTTGTTTTGCGTGGCGACGCTTCTATACATTTTGTATGAAAAGGACGCGGAAGAGACATTTGTCTGCGCCCCGTCCTCGTCTTACGTCTCTTCTGTCTGGCCTGCGCCTCAATATAACTAAATTTCCAGATCAAAATATGTACAAGCAGCTATCTTCACATAACCCTGTATAGTGCGTCCAATCTAAAACTAGACACCCACAACTTAATAACGTCAAAATAAAGTATTCCATAATCCGTAAACACAAGGACCGTTTTCGAACGTCATGCATGTGTCAAATGCCAAAAAGCGTGCAGTTTAGACTAGACGCACTCTTGTTAAATAGTTTTTCTATTACAATAAAGGCCTTCCACACGTCAGCTATAATGTATATTTTTATATCAATGCAAGGCATATTTCAAAACATTTTTCCACATGACATCGTCCGCGTGGAGTTTTTTTCCATACAAAGTTTAATACCCCGATGCACCCCCTTAGAGGGTGAATTTCTGAAAGTCCTTTCTTAGTGCACCCCTAGACCAAAAGAAATGTACCCTTCAAAGGATCTCGCCGAGAGCTAGTACCAATTGCGTCAAAATCAAATGTATTTCATAAAATTACCCATATTTTTTAAATTACGTAAACATTTTCGATTGATTTACATGAACCCGTGATCTTGAAATGAAGTTAAATAGGATTTTGTATTGTTTACTTCCGTGCGGTGACGGTGCCATTGCTTGGCAATGAACCTCACAAAGAGAAATTATTGCAGGTAGGTATAGTCTATGCTCACAAACAAAGAGGATGCAATTACTATACGTAAGACCTCAGAATAATGACTACGTAAGACTCACAAATGACATTATCATTCATGACAGGATAGCTCTGTGAAAGACAGCGGCTTTTTTAAAATACGTACACTCGATTTACACAAACTAACTAGAAACTAGAAATAATGCATCTCAACTTGCGATGGATGATTGCTTTGATGAACCCAGGTCATCATACTTGGCATTAGTGCTGCGAAAGTTACGGATACATGTCATGCCCTTGAGGCATGACATACGCTGTGATCAATGTGGATTATCTGATCATGGATTGAGCCCACACCCCCCCGTAAGTATTGTTTGTATTATCTGCATTAAAATAAAATAAGGACTTTAGTTTATTGTTAGATATTGATTGTATAAACATTAATTTGTTACAGTTAACCCCTGGTAAAATACTAGGCCATGAATGTTTCATATTAAATACAAGAAACAACGCCCTTGGATTCTGAAAGTGTACCTGAACCTAGCATTGGTCACCAACGTGTGTGTTTTGCATGCATAAATATTTGGAACCACCTTTTTTTTCTTTTTATTATTATTTATTGGCTTTTGAACATCATGCCTTTTTTTATAATATCGTTTCTTTTCCTATATATACCCCACTGGACGAATCAACGACACTGTTAATGTTCGCGTGAAGTCAGTGGATAGGGGCGGCACAACCCCGTTCATTGTGAAATTCTATGGGAAAGGCCTATGTCCAGCAGGGGACGTCAAATGGATGAAATTATAATGATAATGAAAATGATGCTACGTACCTATCTAGTGTTTTATTGTACATTAGAAATGTTTTATTGTACCTATACTTGCTACTTTCCTGACTTCACTAATAGCTGGTTATTAATAATATTTAAATATATACCTCATCGAGTTATTAGATCGTACTTAACAGTTACTGATCCCGCACTAGGATCTCCTGTGTCATGGGTATCACGAGTAGGTACCTACCTACCATGTTACCAAAATGTTGGATATTGTAACTACCCAAGTGCTAAGATTATGCAGACTATTTATGAAGTAAGTTATTTTTTATCAGAACATCCTTTTTATCATGCCAAGTCCCAAAAGATACTAAAGAATGTATTTATTTTAAAACTAACCTCAAAATTTTATGTCCCAAAAACTATGAATTACGGTAATGAATCTTAAAAAGGCTTGTTGGTAAAGCAAAAACGGTTTATTATCCTCATAATACACGAGGTATTGTTTTGACGCAATTATTTTTGGTGTGGTACGAGCTGCCTTTTTGAAACGGCAAGATCCTTTCAGGACTTACGGTTTTGACTGTGCGTTAAAAGTCAGTCAGTGATGACTCACTGTGTAAAATCTTTTCCATCATGCAATGTGTATCAATACCCCTATAACTCCGAGGGGAGGGTATTCCATACGTCATGGCGAACAACTTTAGTTCTACGAATTTATAAATTTCTAAAGTTGTATGTGTAAGGAAACAGACTCCTCTAGTTACAATTATCGTTTAAATAGTCCTAGCTTGCCGAGTCTCACGTCTGACATCCAATGATTGTCAACCCACAATGACAATCAACGACTGACGTCCGTGCGCCTCGACGACTAACAACTGAATGACCCCATTGAAACATTCATGAAATGCCTAACTTTCCTTCAGAAATGTACATAACACAACGTGACATCTTGGAATAGGTACCCTCCTTTCGGGCTTTTAGGGGTATTTTGATTGATGTATCAAAACTGCCTTGATTTAATATAAATCTTTACATTATAACATTCGTGTGTAATGGCCTTAACGTGTAAGATGCACATGTAAAATTGTATCTAGGAACTTTAAGGGCTCTTCGCATGAAGATAATACAACTAAATTGAAAGACATTTTTTAACCAACACAATGATTTCATCAATTGAATTATTTGGGACTAAAAGCCGATTTTATTGTGGTTCACTTTCAATGAAACATTTAAATTGTTAAAAAATTATGCATGCCATAAAAGTTCTTTTTTAATTGTAATTATTTGCTAAGAGCCCTCTGTGTGGTCCATAAGCGTTATTTATTTTACTGAACAATTAGATAGGTGGTTAAGACTAGAAAGTAGGTATGTAGGTATGTCTGTATATTATTGTAAATGTAAAAAAAAAATACGCGCGTTTGGGTATGAATGAATTATTACATCATAGATTAGTCGTTTTAAAAATTTACAAATGGCGATAAGTTTATTTAAGACTAAAATTATTAAGTATAACATTTTATTGCTTGATATTATTCGAACAACCCATTGAGATCACTTTAGATAACACCGGCATCTGTCCGCGGCTTTGTAATCGGGATATTTTTTTTACTAAATATTATGTTTATCCATGTCGTAATCTCTGTACCATATTTCATCGAATTTCAGCCGAAAAATTCCGCATTTATAATATAAGAATAATTCTGAGTATACAGGGTGTAAAAGGACGGCTCCCGAATACTGAAGATACCAGTAAAGCTACCTATGCCATAGCTATATATAAAATAGCGGCGAGTTCAGAGAGCTCACCGGCCGCGCGAGTTCAACGCTCCCGGTCAGCTTATCGACGCGCAGCGCCAATATTTCGTATGTGGTTTTGTTTTTTTTTATTTATTAACTTGTTTTTAATGATGGAAATTAGGTTTTTGTGTTCCTTCTATATGATGTTTTATAGATATTTATAAAGAAAATACGAAAAAAGCGGTCCAAGAGTGAGCATTTTTCTTACGTGTTTTTTTCTTAAATATTTTCAGAATCATGGTCTGAATACACTGTTTCAGTTTTAGGGAGTAGTCTTTTTACACCGTTATACCTAATGAACGACACAATATAAAGTTTTTTTTTAGAATATATATGTTAGACTGAAAAAATATATTAAACAATTTTTTTTTTAATTTCGTAAGTAGTAAAAGTTATGGAAACAATCTCAAATGCAAACAAACTAACATGTACTAACAATAAATAACAGCAATAGGTAATTTTCAAATACGAAAAACTGTTTTGTTGCTTAATATGTAGGTACATGTACATATATAAATATGTACATAAACCTAGTTATTTTCGTGTCTTATATATACAAAACGTTGCCACAACTCTAAAAATTATTTTCTAAAACTGACACAAAAAAAAATTGTACTTACATTATTATAATGACAAAATAGTTTATTTTATGACTTCAGAAAATCTTTAATTTCATTAGAAACGTTATTTTATGCCAAAACGAATGTCATGTTCAGTGAGAGCTTTTCATTTTTGATTAAAAAAAAATAAAAAACACTAAGCCATTGACTTAATAAAGTCCATGCACTAAGATGGCTTACTTTTGTAGTTTGTCAAAGTTACAGTGTCATACTTTCTTTTGACAGTTTATTACGCGTGTAGCGCCACCTATTTTTAGCGCTTAGAACCAGAGGCCCAATTCTCTAAATTATTTTAAAACTACACTGAAAGTTAACCGAATTGAGACTGAATTATGAATTGACAGAAAGTTGGTATTCTGCTCCCTTATAAATAACAATTTAGTCTACTTTCAATTCACGGTGACTACCATTAGAGTAGGATAGTTATATATATAATCGCAAAGAGTAAAGAGAGACTCCATCTACAATGCTAAAATTATCAAAAAAACTTTGAATCGTTCAAGTTTCGGTCACATTTCGATATAATAACATTACAGTGTTGTATTTTATGTTTCGAGAATACCATTTCTGACATTTAAGACATCGACACAAGATCGAAACATGATCCGAACTATTATTTTAACTATTTTTAAGTTAGAGAATTGGGCCTCAGATTC
The DNA here is from genome assembly GCA_951392215.1 of Epirrita christyi. NCBI lineage: Eukaryota > Metazoa > Arthropoda > Insecta > Lepidoptera > Geometridae > Epirrita > Epirrita christyi. The sequence continues at coordinate 6,087,849 of OX595848.1, read as the reverse complement.
GAGACGCCCGTGAAACCCCCTCAATACAAAATTCAACGTTTTGACAAAAAATAATTTTCTCAAAAATTTGAGTAATCCCATTTTGACTGCGTAATTTTTTTGTCTTTTGCTTAGCATAAATCAAAAATTTCAAAGAATTAATTTCGAATTTACTCTACTTTTAAAGTGTATAGTTATCATTATAATTAAAAAATTGTGAATAACTGTGTGATGTCGATGAAATCTTTTTAACAGCATTATAAATACACTTTTGGATAAAGACATTCGAATTTTATTTTCAACAATTGCATCAAAATATTTTGTGTAGTAAATCCACACACAACTTTGATAAGGCGTTTTATTGCTACTCTCAGATATGGCGTGGAACGTTTCGTAATTGCAATTATGCGAACTGAAAATGTTTTCTAAATAAAAAATAACGACAGGTATACACCCTATTAGGTATGCTTTCAACCACACAACTCAGTTTTTGTTAAAACTTAACTGCATCATACACAAAATACTTTCCCCCTTATTCATGATCATTTTTTAAACCTATTTTATGCTCTGATTTTTTATATCAGACAATTTTTGTAAACAAACAAATGTCAAGATATGCCACTGTGTGTATAAGTGTCATGTATGTGTGTCTTATGTGAATTTACACGTAAGCTACACAATCATGACACTTATACTCACAGTGGCATATCTTGACATTTGCTTGTTTACAAAAATTGTCTGAAATTAAAAATCAGGGTATAGTTAAAATAGCTTTTTTAAATTAGTTTCGTTTTCTCTGATGTAAAACGACATACGCCAAAACAAAACAAGCCATATTTTAGCTATCAAAGGTTTAAAAATTGATTATGAATAAGAAGGTAAATCTTGCCACTGTCTTTGAACATATACCGGGTGGCACATTTAGATCGGTCAGTATGGGAAAGTCTGAAACTATAAGACATGCGAAGATCTCTTCTTAGGAACCATGTTATCGATTTTAGTAACAAGAAAAACTGCATTCATACATTTAAAAAAACTTGTAGTCAGCTCGGGAATCGAAACCGGACGTTTTGAAAAATAAAACTAACACTATTTACACGTAATATTGTAATTTAATAATTGTAATTGTAATTTATACGTAATACTTTCTGATGAAACGCAATTTTTAACAGACTTCACAAAAAGAAGGAGGTTCTCAAATCGGTTACCTAAACGTGTTGAAAAAAATGGTGGTCATTTCGAGAACTTACTAAAATAAATTAAAGGATATGAAAACAATGCATTTTATTTATTTTAAATATCATGTTTCATAGTAACATTTACTGCTTAAGACCTACACAGTCGATATCTAATAAATAGTGTTAGTTTTATTTATCAAAACGGCCGCGTTCGACGCTGCGTAAAAGTTTTTATTAAAAGTATGAATGCAGTTTTTCTTGTTACTAAAATCTATGACATTTATTCCTAAGAAGAGATCTTCGCATGTCTTATAGTTTCAGACTTTCCTATACTGACCAATCTGAATGTGTTACCCTGTATAACATAACATACATAACACCCAACAGTCACATACGTAGTCCTGATCCTACACTAGGATTCCCTGTGTCGTGGTTATCAGGAACTACGAGTACCATGGTACCATAACACCGAGACCCGGAAAAAATATTTGCAGATCATACAAACATTTGTCCCGCAGCGGGAATCGAACCCGCAACCTCTTGCATCTCAGCCGGCTACTCGCTTGACGCGCCACAGAGGTCGATTGGTGCATAAAAAAAATAACTAAAAACCTAACACTATCATTAGAAGAAAGAAGACTATAACAATAGCATATAATTTATGTTCGGTCAAAATATTAAAAAAAAACACTACCCAACGTAGTCCTATCAATAATCTAACTATGAAGTAATTCCTCACAATATCTTTGTACGAATGGCCTTAAAATCTAAGCATGAATCTGAATCATAAATCATTTAGAAGATCGTCTATATCATTAACTACACTTCGTTCAACATCTTTGTTACCATTTCTTTGACAACTAGCAACAACGTCCGGTACATTCTTTACTAAATCTAGATCTGTAGCGATGATATCATTATTTTCTTCGTCATCACTGAGATCTACAATTTCTATAGGTTTAGTACTTTCTACTTCTATATCACTATCGTAAATTTTATCTAAGCTTAAATCGTTTGAAATGTCTACGCTTACAATTTGTACTTCATTATCAGAATCGTTGTCTGCGTTGCTTATGATAGTTTCTGTTAGTATAGAATCATCTGTATCCTTATTCTCACTTGTATTTCTATTCCTAATTAGCCTAGGTTTGTTTGATGTACTATGTTCGTTGACTTTAATTCGTTTGAACTCGTAGCAATTGTCCTCGAGTTCGTCTGTCTGTACCTCGTATATATCGCTCTGTTCTGAAAAAGTTCGCTTCCTAGTCTCACTATCACTCGGTTTCTGGCCTACTTTAGCCTGAGCTGAGGTAGCGGGTGCGTTCTGATCCAGCTTCTTGTACACTACTGAATTACTCCTAACAACTTTGAGGATTTTATTGCCTGCCGTAGTTACCGTTTCCTTTGTGGATAGTTTTCTTTTCCTAAGGTTCAGTGTTATTGGTGGTATCACTAAAATGGCATCGCTTTTAGTTTTCCTCGCTCTAATCTCGTCTAACGATAAAATTTTAAAATCTAAGTTTCTTTTTTCTTGTGGAGCTTGTTTTTTACCTGAGATTTCGTCGAGGGAAACTCTGTCGTATTTCGTTGAAAGGTTAGTTCGGACTAGTTTTCTTTCATTGTTGTGTTCTGATGGTAGCGAGTCGTAGTTGTAGTACGCAGCCGCCTCTGCTTGAATCTTCTCGAGAAGAAGGAGCTCTTGCGACTTGTTGCCGTCGTCGTACTTGGTGGGAGTAGAGGAGGGAGCGCTTTCGTTATCCGACTCTGCAAGTACACACGAGTATCCGCTTAGTGGAATGCGATTCAGTTCGCGTCTCATGATTTTCGTAATTAGTTTTGAAACATCCCTTGTGTCAGAATACTCGCGTGTCCTTGTCAGTTGGATCTGAAAGCGCTCACTCGCGGTGGGCGGTCAAAAATAATTACAAAAATCATAATACGAAACATTTTTATTTACTCGTTGGTATAATAAACACAATTTGAACAAGCCAATATACCGTTCCAATACGAGTTTCCATATCTGTTTGAATGTTAATCAGTTAAACGAAAGATCTTAAACACACGCTTTACTAAACATAAACATTATTTTGAATTTCTTATTATATAAATAAGACTAAAGATTAACATAATAACAACCCCTTTATTATTTCAAACAAGAAAGTGGCAGTAGAACGTCTGAGGGGAAAACTAACAAATCGTAATACTTGGTTTAGTGTCACACCATTATACTACACCTACTACAGTAGCCCTCCCGAGTCCCGTGTCCCTCAACCATGCCTTGGCAGCCTTCAGAGTCCCTTGTCCCTCAACCATGCCCTGGTACCTACTACAGTAGCCCTACCGAGTCCCGCGTTCCTCAACCATGCCTTGGCATCTACTGCAATAGCCCTCCCGAGTCTCGCGTCCCTCAACCGTGCTCTGGATACGACAATTTATAAGTATCAAAAGTGCTGCCCTCTATCTCTATCCTACATCCCACTCCCGCAAATACAAATCTTATAAAAAAACAAAAATCAATAGCCGATTCCAATCGAAAACTAGCGTTATGCTAAAGTAATCAATCAAATAAGGCATATTTTGCCAAAATGCAAAACCAAGCACACGAAATGTTTATTTATTTTGCATTTCCTTCGAGTTTTACAACTTTCAACGAATCGGCTATCAATTTAAGTGACGTCACGTTACGATGACGAAATAAGAGTTTTAGTGCCAAATACAACAAAATACATTTTAGTTGACACCGTAACACGACTTTTAGGGGTCACCAACCATTTACGTGTCGCGAGAATCGAGGGATCTACGTCACAGCTGCAGAAGAAAATTTCATATTACATTCAAGAGACCCCTCTTGTGACTTAACGTACGACGTAATTAACGGATGACCCATAAGCTACGACAGAAATTTTAGCTGTCAAACAAACAATATCTCAACAATTAGTCTAGGAGTAAATAAATAGTTTATATAATAAAGGCTACGCTAATAAATTAACGCTAAATCTGAAAATATTGCTAGGGTTAAGAGCGAAACCAATTTTTAAACAGCTGGCTCGGTTTAGAGCAACCGCCTTTTGTACCAATACAGTCTGCCATCTGTCCTTAAATAATCAGTACATATTTACGCTAATAAATTTGAATGAGTCCTATTTTTATTATCAGTACTACCATAAGTTCTTCAATTTACTTCAGAGAGGCTTCCATAAGTCACCAGCGAGCAGTCTATATCATATGTTTGTATGAAATGGTAGTTCATAGTCCAATAAGTCTATAATTTTATTTTGCCCAACGAGTCAATAGAAAAAGTAAGGCAATTTCAAAATTCTTCCGCTGAAGTACCTAATCTTGCCCGACTGTTGAAGGAGAAGTTAAGTTTATCGTACGTAAACATATGATAAAACAAAATTTGTATTTAAAAAAATTGTTTTTATATTCAGAATTTTGAAATTGCCGCGCATCAATTATAATTTTTTATCACTGGAGGATTTTTTTTAAATAACAATTCATTGTGATTCTTTTTTTGTCACTGGTTTTTCTTGGTCTATAATTTAACCGATGCTGGAAAGAACCATTGTTATGAATGGTTTAAAAGCGCCCGCACCCTTTCATACAATAAAATTGTAATTTATCGGATTCTAACATTCTCGCGCAGAGTTTCTTACATACACATGATAGAGGTCGCTAGCAAGCTTGTTTTTCGAAACTCGTGGTTCACGTACTGTTACAAAAAAAACTGAAAACATATAGTTTTGAAGTAAAAACTGAGCACATAAAATGAGATAACAACCTTTCCCGCATCTTAAGTCAACGTTTTTTTTTTCACTTTCTAATATTGATAAATACTTTTTACATAAATAATGACTAGGCGTACCATGGACCATAGATAAATCTTTTTCATTACGTCTGTTTATACAAATCGAATTTTTGTTAATAAATATATAGGAACTTTGCTTTCTGCAAATTTGAAACAAAAACAAAAACTCCGAAAAAATCCATAAAAAAAACATTTTATCAAAGACAAATCTATGTAGAAATGTGAAGCATTTTATCAAATACGTTTAATTTCCAAAATCGCTAAGCATTAGTATGCTTGTATTTTTTTAGTTTTGTTTTATTAAACCCTCTCCTAAACATGGTAGTATTATTCTTAAGCACAAAAGTTTTTTTTTTGTTTGGATACTCAATATCATATTGTATTCTTTAAGATACATTTACAGTATAAGACTGAGTTTCCGATTAGTTTATTATCTATTTTTATTATCGCTATCTACGCCTCGAGGTGCGAATACAATGCGGGGCCGTAGCAGTGTGGGTACCTTTATAAACTGCCGAAGCCCCTTTAAAACAACCTACAAACTAACGTACAAACAATTTAAAGGCAATCAAGCATTTTTTTTTCTTTTTTTACCTATTATAAATGAGTTATAATAATCGTGTATATATATTTTTATTTGTATTTCCATATGTTTTAACCTATTTATTATGTACTTTTCTATCATAGACAAAGATTACATCAACATCTATTAAAAAAAAAACTATCTGACGTTTCCAGTAAAGATTGATTGTGTAGTGTAAGAGACCATATCAGTCACTTTTTACAGGAACGTCGTAATATTATGTGAAAAAATGTGATATAACTTTTATATATTCAATGAAAAGCGAGTTAGTATCATGAATCTAATTAGCTAAGATATGAAAGTTAAATTCACTAAATTATTGCACATACAAAAATACCGACATGACTATAAATGAATAACTTACATGCCGAAATGAGAGAGCTATACGAAAGTATAATAGTTTAGTTAATATGCTCTCATTTCCAAGGTCGCTGAAGTTGAAAACGATATAACCCTTTTGCCCTCCAAAGATAATAAGGGTTTATATCAATAATTTAAATTAACAGTAATAAATCAACCAAAACGCGCCACTCCCCAGGCCACATACAAAATACAAACTCAACTACTTCAGAATAAACAAAAAAATAATGAATTTATGTAAAACTGTATCTTATGGCAATCATATAACGTTTACATTGACTAAGGAAGAATATAAAAATAACATCTTAAAACAAACATCGTACTGCAACACTGGGAAGTTTTATTTTTTTATATAAAAGCTACACATAGCCGCCTAGCCTCACTATTAAAGTTCCCAGTTTACAGCCACGAAATAAGAAAAACACTCTTATATAACAACATATGAATAAAATAAATATTTCAAGCTAATCTAACAGTTTGACATCATAAATATTGGCACAAATAAAGTCCATTCTGCCTAATTGTGTAAATTAGTTTTTTACAAAGACAACTTTTCGACAACGGTGGCTTCCATAAGTCACAAGGCTCAATTTAGGCAACATATATTAATGCCAAAACCATTCTAGCTTTGGCCTCTATCCGTAGCCCAGCTAACAAAGCCGCTGAAATCTATCTCATCCCAATTAGCCAGACCACATGGCTTACGGAAGACACTAAGATATTTTACTTGGGAGATTCATTAGCCTGGAGGTCATCCATCCTCAAATATAGAGCATTCATTCATTAATTAAGAGATGACTTCAGTAATCTGGATTTTGATCAGTAATATATCTTCAATTAAAGCTAAAATCAGTAATTCGGTTGCCTACTTCCACCCACACCCCACCGCAGCACATCCCAGCAACAAGTTTTTTTTTAATTTGTGTACTTTACTGATCTAGCATATGGTCTACCTGATGTTAAGCGGTAACCTCGTGCCTATAACAATGTATTATAAGGCCACGTCCACATGTAACACACTCTACATGACATTGCACTGCGCCTGTGATCCTAAGACACAAAAGGTGAAAAGACTAGCATTTAATTTGACCAGCACACGTGACCTTCAAGCAGGAACACAGCAATCCGAGCATTACTGCTTTGCGGCAGACATAGCTATGTCAACCCTAGCCTGCCAAGATTTTGAAGGGTGGGAAAGTTAAACGCTTTCTTGAGAGTGCGGCAGCTTTTGAGCAAGAATTCCATTGTGTAGGCTGTAGAAAGTACTTCTAGCTGTCACTGAAGATATAAAATCGAGATAACTGAAGATATATCTTTAAACGAATCTAGTACTAACAATGTACTTTACAATTTAGTTTTTTTTTTAAATTTTGCCACTCTTTGTGGTTTTGAATTGCTCTGAAGCCCAATTCCTGTAATTATTTGATATTCAATTCACGATATAATCTCATGTCAGTCAACTGTAAATTCTGTCACTGTAAACGTAGTACTATTGTCTTATTATCTTCGCATGCAAATGCTATCTTTCTCGCTCTAACAAACTCCTTCCTGAGCAACAGAAAAGTTGACGATTAATCGAAAGATGACTAAGATGAGATGATATTGTGAATTTAATTTTAAATAATTGAGAGAATTGTGCTTCTAATTGTGGATAACCACAAAATTGATACAAACAGACTAAGAACAAATTTTCTGTTGAAAGCAATACAATCTCTGTACAAGCTCCCCACAAGACATCTTCAATAGATATATCTTATTGATCTCTTGTCCACGTCTCAATAAATGAATCTCTCAAGCGAAATAATAAGTGGTGATGGCATGAATTGTCTCATCATATTCTTTAACGTAATCGCGAAAAACAAATATCACTATGGATAATTTAACAAAATCAAAAACGCATCGCTATAGCTCTAATGTTACATACAACCCGCATAAAACAACCACACGACTGACGTACAATTCGTTACACCACGATGCATCGATAAGCGTCATTGTTACGCAGATACGATGAAACTCTTCATGTTTGAATCACCATCAAAATACCAAAATATCTGTCAAAATATAATTAGTCCAGAAGCTTAACGTTACAAAAGTTCATTATGTGAGTTTTAAGATACATTATAGCCCTACACATGTCCTTCAACGCCAAAAACTACGTGAATGCGTATGACATGTTAGTATGCCTACGTAAAGCGTTTACTCTTAAAAATCTTGAAGTAGATCCCATTAACATCATTATCAATGTGCAAAAACTAACCACAACGGAACCTAACACACAAGATAGTCCATTTATGAGTTGGCCACAGAAATGATTTCGAAAATCGACCGAAATATTACCCTAAAATGAAGCTAGATAGTATTTCAAGCAAAATAAAATGAACAGTAAAACAAAATACGAACTGGTAGTTCTAACAAAGCACTGAAATACAAGCTTCGCGGTAATATTTCTGAACGATTTCAAAATATCATGACATCTTAGCATGGCCTTAAGCCCCGATCACACCATTTGAGAGGTCTCAGCACAAAGTTAATGCGGCAAGCGACTATGAGTAAAGATGAAATTCAAATTATATAAACACAATCTTTACTCAAATAAGTCACCGTAAATAAAAGAAAAGGGCTTTAGAAACATTGAACCCTGAAATAAATATACTTTTATAGCTCGTCTTTGGGAGGATGCGGAACACACTTAACCAGACTATTCCCATACAAATTCCACCTATTCTTAAAATATGGCTTCTTCATTTTCTAGCGCTTCTGATACTTTTTGGTTTTGGATCTAGACTGCGGCATACGCTTCAACATTGTAGACATGCCACTTACTGAAATGTGGCAAGAACCTCCCCCCCCCCCCCCAAACCTCCCATTTTACAGCCAGATGGCGGTAAATAATACAGCCGGCTTATTTATTTTAAATACGTGACGAAGATAATAATATATTTTTCATCTAATATTAAGGTCTTATGTGCCACCTCCACTACTGGAACCATAAAATACAATTTACCCAAGCCCTATGGCTTAGGCCAGCTTAGGTGCTAAGCAAATGTATGACAAAATTAATCAACATAGCCATACATTCGCTTAACGCTCGCTTATATGTCCATCCATCCAGCGAAACCACTATCCACCCAAATCCGAAACCACACAGCCGATAACTCATACTATTAGGAAAGCCTCTCAAATCGTATCATATGGACTTAGTACATGTAGTTTCAGTAGAGCCTCATACCTTCCTCGAAGTTGACGACTAGGGGATCTATCGGCGCGTAGGGGTTGGGCGCCTGCTCGTGGCCCACCCCAACGTGGGCGTGGGCGTGGGCGTGGGCATGCGGCGTCAGCATGCGGCGCAGTTCACTGGAGGCGGGCAGTACGCCCAGCATCGAAGAGTCCAGGACCACCGGCTGCAGGTGATCTGGGGAGATAACACTGATGTAGCTATGGCAAGTTTGATGAACGAAATCCAAATAATCCATTAATCAATGTGAAGATGTGCGATACTGAGGTATATATTTGGATAGACGCCTAACTTGGAAGAAGCACATATTTACCAAATGAAAGGCTCTCAGTCTACAACTCAGGAAGTTGTACTTGCTAATGGCACGGAAATCCAACGAATAAGAAAGGATAATCCAACGGAATTCTTAGTCTTAGTCTGCTGTACAAACAGAATAGCACCAGTGGCTGAACAGTGCCATTATGAGAACTCAATACTCACTGAAACCAATTGCTTGCTTGGCAATTCTGACGATATTACCATGCAATAATTAGTGAGTTTTCTTACCTTGGCGTTGTTGCTGCCACAGGAGAGGCACTGGTGCAGGCACTGGGGCGGGGGGAGGCACCGCAGCCATCGGAGGCTCAGCAGACACCACAGGCTCATTTATTGGCATACCAGGAATCTGGAAATATTATTTTGACTCTATAAACAAAATAGAATTTATGAATTAATGCATGACAAAAAATATTGGTGACCGCCCTGATATTGGTGGTCCCTTCGAGCAATACGGATATCCTGCCGCGGGCCGGAAGGGAGTAGCCTTACCGATATATTACAATTCAAATAGTTCTGTCTTTTTTTGCGGGGGGAAATGTGCACACAAGCGCAATTCCGCATTTATTATATTATAATTATTATTATAAAGCCCTTTATTCTGAACTACAGTGTTAATACATATAGGTACATTTATAAATATGTTTTGGTTTCCCTATAAAATGTCCTGTAGCTCAGCGTGTCTCTTGACATAGGCCTCCTCTAACATTTTCCACTGGGTTCTGTCCCTCGCTACCCTTCTCCAATGATGTCCCGCCGTGAGTTTTAAATCATCTTCCCATCTCGTTTGTTGGCGTCCTCTACTGCGTTTGCCATCCCTGGGATACCAGTCGGAGATAATTGTGCTCCACTTATCTTGTTTGTCTCGAATCATGTGACCAGTCCATCCATATGCAATATGCAATTCCGCATATACACATCCAAATACAACACTGTAATGACGACACTCACACTAACAAACCTTGCACACCTCAGAATAAGAATAAACCTCAACTAGTTTTATTTAAACATATATGCCTACTTTGGCTTGTAGTTTGACAGAAGGGAACGCTGCGAATGGCTACTCCCTTCCATGATGCTTGAAGGGTGGTCCTGATGAGATATGGGACATTAGTGATCCCTGAGTTGTATGTGAATACGTACAGGCATTGGGATAGGCTGGCTGGGGGCAATCCCGTCAGTGCGAGCCTCAGGGTTCTTGTGCATGAAGGGGCAATGCATTTTGCGGCAGCCTCCAGGCTGAGTCTCCCAGTAGCACGGGATCTGCTTGCGGTTTTTCTGTTAAATAAAGATAATTTCATTATCATAAGCTGGAATAACTAACAAATGCCACCACAAGCAATTTGCATCTTCAGCCTCTATCCACTGGGACAAATCGTTTTTTTTTTGTTTTTTTCGAATCAACTAGAACAAAATAGCGCTATAATTTACTAAAATAATTTGAGTCCATAGTTCTGTTTGTTATACTGATACAATAACAAATTCCTTACTTTCAAGAGCCAATCCATATGATATTATAGCTGCCTCTATAATTATTTGAATTAAGGGTGTAAATAAATTTCAAGATCAACTTTTATTATCTTTTAAAATCTTTTTTCCACATCTTTTTTTTCTCCTATTTTTACTTAGGAACTTAACATTATTTTTCTTTGAACTGTAGTTGGAAGTTGTAACCAGCCCATAATACTTAGAAGAAAAGATCTTGGATAAAGAATCAGATTAGAGAAAGATTTACGGTACTAAATTGGGACTTACCCTCAACTCCATATGACGCAGCTTGCAACGTTTGTCAAGGCACTTTCCCTGCTGCCAGGCACTACACATTGTTTCACAACCCAGAGCCGAGGGCTCATGGCGGAACACACAGTTGTCACCCTGCGGAAACAAAACATTCAATGTACACTTATTTACACCTAATACTTTCCAACTAATATGAAAGGGAAACAGTCAGAAATTGAGGATCAGTAAAAACATAACATAACACCACATACATAGTCCTGATCCCACACTAGGATTCCCTGTGTTGTGGGATCGGAACTACGAGTACCATGGTACCAAACACCCAGACCCGGAACAAATATTTGCAGACCAGTCGAACATTTGTCCCGCAGCGGGAATCAAACCCGCAACCTCTCACGTCTGAGCCGGCTACTGGTCAGCCACGCCACAGCGGTCGTATTACAGTAGCACATGGCAGTGGGAAACATTACTATGGTTACAAGCTTACAAGTATACAACTATGATTTTGACATCCTCGGCAATGTCCATACATCTAGGTGAAAAGGGACAAATTCTTAAAATGTTTATAATAATTCCATTCCCATTGCCTTTTTCTATTGCAATTGGAGAGCAGCACCATATATTCACATTATTTGGTGGCATCAAACAGCATACGAAATAGTCAAAAAGACATCGTACAAGAAACCATTAGTTTGAAATTCTTATTGGAGTTCATGCATTGTGATGGTTTGGATGGGCAATGCTCTTCAATTAGATTTTTACTTCTGTGCAATGATTCTAAAGATTCTACAAATTGTACTATCAATTATTTTTGTACATTGCAAAGATGAAGGTACATTTAAATGTTTCCAAAATTCCCATAACACCTCTTGTTTCAAGGCTTAGCAGCTGTTTTACACAACCTCAAATCTTTAGTTAGATTTTGTACTACTTTGACAATAAATTAAACCCAGTTAATTACTTGAGTCCTATCAATTTAGGTGTGGGTTGCTAATCAACGCATAACAACACTGTTTACGATATAGATTTCCAACTTATCGACGAGTTTAGTGCTTTTTGCTAATTGACTATAAATAAATGTTGGCAAATATATACTCAACATGTAGTTTCTAATTGGCTTACCTTGGTGCACGTGGAATAATAGTAAAAGTAGCAGTCGTTAAATTTTCGTGGAGACTCCATCGTGGTTTTCGCTATCCAGGGTCTGCAAATTATGTGAACACGGTGAGGCTATGTTGACGCGAATAATACGGGGTTTCAACTATTTTACGGCATAGAACCTATGAAGTCAATGCCTCATCTATTGAATTTATTGAAATTTGAATCAATAAGACCGTAATCTAGAGAGAAAAAGCATTTTTCCTTTTGACAGTGAGCATTGAAGTTACGCCGCGGCTAAACAAATTTTTCACCAAAAAGTATTCACCGAGTCGGATGATCACTGTATATTTTACTCACCGTTTTTTTTTATTATTTGTTTAAATAAAATTAATCAAATTAAACAATAACTACATACAACAACTAACACAAAATAATTCTAACGTCACTAGAAAGAAGATGTAGATATGGCGGACATGTGGCGGCCTTTCATTTCGTTCGGTGATTTCTTTCGATTTTGATTGGTTACCTCTACAAAATTGTCTATGATTCAGCCACAGGCTACAAAAGCTTGTAAGTTGCGTTTCAGGGTATGTCATGGAAGATGTACTGGTTAATAGTTTACTAGCATTTGCTCGCGGCTTCGCCCACCTCTATTATAAATGATTCTAAATTATTAGCCTATATGTTATTCTGATGTAGGTATACCGTAAAATTTCATCAAAACCCGTTCAGTATTTTTTGCGTGAAAGAATAACAAACATCCATCCATCTATTCTCACAAACTTTTACATTTATAATATTAGTTGGATTTGGATGTGCTCTTAGTTCTGGAGGACGTAGTATAAAAAATCCTTGACTGGAGGAAATAAACTTCACGTTGATGAAGGAAAGGAAGGTAGCGTCATCTGTTTGTGAATAGCAAAGTTAGCGCTGCTGTTTGAGAGGATAACGCCATCTATCGGTGAGTAGTATAGTATAGTAGAGTGAGTAGTAGTCTTTTATTTTGTTTATCCATAATTTTGTTAGTAAAACTTTTAATAATGTTAGTAGGGAGGTACATATAAAATCAAAGAAACACATTTATAGCAAACCCATCAAGTAGCGCATCCAGTGGTGTAATATAGGATAATCCCACCTATCCGTCAACATACAGACCTTGACAAATTACCCGTATTTACTACTGGTAGTAGACAAAAAGAAAATGTAACCACCAACGTTCTTTTTTGGTGCACAGGTGAAAAATTATAATTGAGTATACTGGCAGATACCCATAACTCCTACCAACATGGCCTACCAAGAGATTTCCACTGTCAATATTGCCAGTATTCTCAAATTATGCAGTGCAGGGGAGATCTCAGAGCAATTAAGTACTAATAATTTATCTGAGGGGGAGATCTATTATAGTGCAAGTCTGAGCAGCAGTAGGTATTCTCAATTCATTAATTCATGAATATATCAAAAAAATATTTGATTTAGATTTTTCATAGGTCGCAGATTTGGACGTTTTTTCCTGAGTAAAATTATAAACGCCAACAATGCGATCACTAATCCGCTTCTTCTAACTAAATGTAATAATTAAAACAAAATTCGTAGGTATGAACTTTATTATCATATTCATCAATAATCATGATTTAAAAGTTAATTTACATTTTACAATAAATAAATGCTAACAATTAAAAATATGAAGACATGGATGTAAAGAAAATTAAGAGAAACAGTGAATGAATTGAAAATGAATAATGCAAAAAATAATCATGGTCATTGCAAATGCAATATTGTCAAACATTCTACTTGAAGTACGTTCAAGAAAGATTAGGGCTTAGCTACAGTATTCCCGCGGTCGTTTAAGGGCTGTATCTATTTCAGACTATTATAATCCATTTCTGAGCATCGTAATTCGCCACTGACTTACAACACACAAAGTATATTACATACTCTACGCTGCCAACCAGTAACAAACTTCTGTTTTAAAACAATTTTTATTCAAATAATGAATCTGTTTTCGACGATACGTGCGTGCTTTGTTTTGGATGAAAATGAAGGATGACGATTAGTGTTATTTAGTGCAAATAATTTGCATTTAATTACTATGACACAATAGGACAAAAATTTGTACAGACCAATACTGAAGGGAATGTTTCGTTTACATTGTTTTAGTAATTTTAATGTAGCATTAATAAGACAAAAACTGCGTTTCTAAACCCGGGGACAGCACCACCAGAATCAACTTGGTGGTGTAAAGCTTTGACAAAGTTTAAGAAACACTGGATTAATAATTAATAAATGTTCATCTCAGCTCTCAAGTTTTCTAAAAAACCTACTGGATGATAGCTTCAACAAGACTTCAATCAAACGTAACACACCAAAAAAACTAATGAGAATACATCACAACAAAACTCAAGTTTTCAATATCAGTGCCACTACAAATGTTACAAAATGAGTACAACAATTAGCAAAATTCAAACAGTCTTAAAACTCAAACGAACTCAACAGTTCCAAACACAAAATCAACATCAAATTGAATGTCATGATTACACCAATAGATAGTTTTCAGCCGAGTGAAAACTACATTGATAACGCATACAAAACTATATGACACTCTCACTACATACCTATAACAATATATAATATTGAATATTATTGTATTGACCGTGGTGTGGACGGTCTAAGCATGACTTCCACCTCCAGTGGATGTCGTAAATGCTGGCTAAGGGATTACACCAGGGGATGGGCAGGAGTATCCGCCTGGCAAGCGTGGTAATTATGGCAATTCCCCATTGTATTTTATGGAGTCCTCGTCCAGTATTGGAGGCCCATAGGTGTGTTGATGATAATGATTATTGTATACTGTGGCTTACTTGCCTATGCTTTACCATATAAAATCAATGATTTAAAAATTGTCTACAGGCGCTTTTACACCATTCTGGCGTCATTATTCGCCATCAAAATATCACCAGATTATTGTAAATGCGCCCTTATCTTAATTAAATAAGCCCAGTTATTGTTCCTCGAGAAGAATCAGTTTTTTTTACATAAATTCCGAAATTTTGCAGTAACACTCGTTGTAAAAGGTTAACCACTTTGGACATTCCTAGCACTTATTTTAAATACATACAACCAATGTTTATATTTAAGTGCTGTTTAAGATAATTCATCTACACTTCACCTGTCAATTTAAAAATAGTTTTACGAACGCCTAAGCCTCATATTAGCGGTAGCGACACACCAATCCGATCGTAGTCAAGCAATCGACACGGACGCATGGTGTAGTGTAAAACGAATTTTGTTTGGAGACACCGATGAGCACCCCTAGCGTACACTTTTTTTTTTATTGTCAATTGGTTGTCTACCCGGCCGGCTTGGTGTGTCGCTATATCAAGTCTTAATTTACATTTGAAGACCAATCACAAGTTTGGTAAGAGATGGTATTCCTACATCAAGTTTAGTAGATTTTTGTTTCATTTAATTTTTACTCGCAGTTATTTGTAGCAGAGTAATATATTAAATTAATTATTTTATAAACTTTTGTAACCAATGGTTTACAATATGTAAATAAGACTGAAATTAAATACATAATAGATGGGGCAGGCTGCTTAAAAAACATAGATATATACCTCATATATGTTTTTTATTGGTGCTTGGACAAAACATCTAATTCACAAATAACACCTAAGATTTAAAGGAAATGAGATTACGTGTTTCAAATTCAATGAATTTTAATTCATTCCACAATTACGCTCATTTCACTATAAATTCCAAGGCAAGAAAATACAGTCAACAACAAAAGCAATGATCAGGTTCAATCAAAGCGACGACTTATGTTTATGTTACCATGATCTTACGAGTCCACTTCCATTGTTGACTGTACCAGCAACTCTTAAATTCTATGTTAACAACTTTACACAGACAACTCGATTTTATCAAGAACATTTTCACAACATACTTACTTCCATAGACAATTCCTTATACAAAAATCATTTCGAGATTTGAATGAAAATACTTCACGGTCATACAAAAGATGGCTGCTTATGCAAGTAACTATGTTATAAAAACAATTAACCATCCATAAGACACAATTACACCACTCGTTAAGTGATCCTGTATGACGTATTGTCGAATCTTGAGACACGTGACGTCACGTATAGGCCATTTTAATACTAACAAAAGAAGCCCTAGGAACTACATGACATGGGATAGACAGTTCACTGAGATTTTTTCTTTACAATTTTCAGTTAAATTTGCAGCGATATAAGGTTCACAAATGTGTGTATATTCACGCGTGCCATGTGTGAGAGTGAGAGAGCTACCTTTCGGGATACGTGGGAAAGAGACGGCCTATCTCTTAGAGGAACTCTTGATTTGTTGTAGTTTCTGGCGGAGTAAGTCGACTGCTGCCTCGTTCTTCTGGGGCATCTGGGTTGTGTGAAGCTGAAATAAATAAGAATACATTTATTTTGATGAATACAAATAACCAGCGAGTCGGATTCGCGCATGAAGGGTTCCGTACCATTACCTACAAAAACGGCAAAAAATCACGTTTGTTGTATGGGAGCACCATTTTTTTTTTTTACTTGTTTTTGTAGCGGCAACATAAATACATCATCTGTGAAAATTTCGACTGTCTAATTATCACGGTTGACACAGCCTGATGACGGACGGACGGACAGCGTATCCTTAGTAATAGGGTCCGTTTTACCTTTTGGGTATGGAACCCTAAAAAGCAATTGCATACTTACAGATTAGTTACGTGGTAAATAATAATACGATTAGGAATTTTTACAATAAAAATGAAGGTAGGTACAGAGTTTTACCATAAACAAAAATTCTACCTACTTTCAAAAGGTAGGTTCAGATCCTAAACCCTAGTTCGAAACCTTCATCACCCGTGTTAGCTAGAAACTGAGTTTGGTTTAAAAAACGTTATAATACTGACAAAGAACATTACAGGAGGCCTATTATGAGCTCTTATTTCCAGATAGTTTACGGCGTAAATTGAAATGCCTTGCAGTTTCGTATTATGTTTACGCATAATATACCAGCCAGTCAGCGGTCACGTAACACTTGAACCGTTTTCTGCCTGGATTTTGGCCGACTATTTCGTATTACGAACTTTCATTTGACATAAGTTTTGTCTTGGTTTACGCGTGCCATGTATGTATCTAGTTTGTAGTCTGTATAGTTACCTCTAGTTTAGGGTCGATGCTGTGTGTACGGGGTAGTGTGTTCTCGTTGATGGAGTCCGTGAGCGCTCGATTGTCACCGACCGGCGTGCGCGGCTGGGACGACTGACTAGACTCGGACTTGAGACCCGCCTTAGCCTGAAAGTACATTAAATGTGAGAATGTTCCATTGATTAAATGCAAAAGGGGTTCCGTACCAAAAACGGGTTATAACATTTATTTTATCCTGTTTTTTAGTATTTGTTTTTATAGCGGCAACAGAAATACATCATCTATGAAAATTTCAAATGTCTATCACGGTTCATGAGATAAAGCCTGGTGACAGACAGACGGACGGACGGACGGACGGACGGACGGACGGACGGACGGACGGACGGACGGACGGACGGACGGACGGACGGACAGCGGATCCTTAGTAGTAAGGTCCGTTTTACCCTTTGTGTACGAAACCCTAAAAAACAGGGCAATAATTCACCTAAGTGCATTTAGTGAACTAGTCATAATTTAAGGTAACTCTAGCCCATAACAAATGCAATACCTCTTAGGTCACGCGTCCACCTAGGACGCGCCTTACTTGGCAAGCAGTGCACTGCCCGTCATCCTGAGACAGAGATGAAAAGTCGCATGTGCCAGTAATTTCACCGGCACCCATTCAAACCGGAACACAGCTTTGCTCAAACTACTTGTTGGTAGTAGTAATTCCCCGAACAAACTCTTTCACAAGTTTCACTACCAGCAAAAGTCAAGGGTTGGGGGCACCCTTCGTCTAACTAAACTGTTTCTTTGGTACTAACATACTCATTTCCATTTACAGTCAGCGTCATAACATCAAACAAAGAATAGTTTTCAGAGCATATTTTCCGAACACGAAACCGGGAAGCTTTGACTAAGTTATGTGATGAATGGTGAACCTGCAACGCAAAATTTTTGATAAAAAATCTGCTAATTGCATAAATACGTCGGTTTTAATAACTTAAAATTGTAACGATGTTATGACGCCGATTGTACACTCCTCGCCAGATAACTATGCGGCTGACTGTGCTTCCTAAGTACTAAGGATTATCATAAAATTGATCAAGCCATATTTGTTGCATGATTCTTCAAATTTTGTTTGAGTGGAGTACAGAGTACTTATATTAAATTTTCTTAAAAACTAATTAAAATAATCGCCTACTTAATAAAACGATTCAAATAATTACCCTTGTTTTTAACCGACTTCCCAAAAAAGGAGGTTCTCAATTCAATTGTTTTTTTTTTTTAATGTTTGTTACCGCATATCTCCGTCGTTTATGAACTGATTTGGAAAATTCTTTTTTTATTTGAATAGATATATTTCCAGATTGGTCCCATTTTTTTCAGAATCCAGTTCTGATGATGGAATCCATGAGGAATTGAGGGAACTCCTCAAATATTGTAGGCATACATATAGCGATTTTGATATTTTCAGCAACAAACCAAGCATTTGCATTCTAAAAGTATCATAATCCTTTCACCACTATGGTTCTTTCATCATTTTTTTTTCATTCAAATATTTTGTCAAATACATTGGCAGAAGTCGGTTTTTTAAATGAAAAGTTATTTCAATGAATAAAGCATTTTTGGCTTATCTATTTGGCGGATCTAGTCGGCATAATATAGTTTACTGCGCCATCATTGCGCTAGATAGAGCATCATAGATGACGACCTCCGTGGCGCGGCGGGTAGCCGGCTGAAACGCAAAAGGTGCGGGTTCGATTTCCGCTGCGGGACTAATATAGCATGATCTGCAAATATTTGTTCCGGGTCTGGGTGTTGTGGTACTAGCAGTTCCTTGATACCCACGACACAGGTAATCAGGTGGGATCGGGACTGTTTATGTGTACTGCGCCAACATTAAGCTAGAAAGACCATCATAGATATTAGCCTAGGGTTAAAATAAAAACATTGGTAGGCCAAATTAGGCTAAAGCATACATACCTGTAAAGCACGTAACCGTTCCAGGAATATCACGTGCGATTTTTCGTCATTTTCATTAGTGATGTCTGAAAAAGGAATAAATTTTTGAAATTTTTGCATCAATCATAGCTAGCATCACCGTCATCACATAACCAGGCTGGTTTACGTCCACTGCTGGTTAATTCATTAAAATTATTAAATACATCCTCCATTTCAACAACTTGAAAGGCTAAGTTGCTCGATCTTTATCTTTATTTTGAGAGTATCATGCTGTGCTATGTTTATTATTGTCAAACTTCTATATTTTTATTTGTATAATTTCATTAGTCCTCGAACCTTCCCAGCTTACTCGGTATGGTTGCTTATTTTTGCTGTGCGCACATATGTTTATGTTGCGACCAAGATCTAAACAATAATTTTTGGTATCTCTTTTTTATTTTTATTTGTGGTTGTAATGTGTTTTGTGCGTGTAAATAAATAAATAAATAAATCTGGACAAAGCCCCCTCCATTGAATACAATGGGGTATATGCCATAATCACTACGCTTAGCAGGCGGATTGGTGATCGCAGTTTGGTGCTAAGTACTCAGATAGATGCTGCTGCCCATCTCCTGGTGTAATTCCTTAGTAAGACTTTTACTACATCCCAAGGGAGACACATCAACCATAACCAGCCTGTTTAAGTCCACTGCTGGACGAAGCCTCCCCCATTAAATACAATGGGGGTATTTGCCATAATCATTATTCAATTTACAGATTTTCTCGTTTCGGATATTATCACGCATTAAAACTCATAGCTCTCGCCGTAGCCCGCTGCGCAACTTTGAGCTTGTGCATGAGACGTGGCATATCCGGTCTGAGAATACCCCTCCATCTACTTCCGTGAATATAGTTAAAACAAACTAAGGGATTACAGCATCCACCTGAGTACTCAACACTAACACTGCAAGAATCAATCCATCTGCCAAGCGTGATGTAGGTGCAACTTCACTTGGTGTATATTCACAAATGTTTGCGTTATTTATTGACGACCTCTGTGGCGCGGCGGGCGAAGGTTCGCCTGCGACGCAGGAGGTTGCGGGTTCGATTCCCGCCTCGGAACAAATATTTGTACAATCTGCAGATATTTGTTCAGGGTGTTCTGGATATTTTTCTATGTATAATAAAAAATACCTATCTAAGTAATGTATTGTATTAAGTATATATCAGTCATCTAGTCCCCATAATAAAAGCTCTGCTTAGCTTGGGGCTAGATAATGTTGTGTGAAATGTCCAGCATTTATTTATTTTATTTATGTATTTATCCAAGGAAAAATCAACTATGACTCCAGAACAACATGTTGTTTGCCTTGGCAAAATAATGCAAACATTTACACAAATACGCCAAGTGAAATGCCCTGATGGTGGCAAACCCCCCTGTTGCATTCTATGGGGAACGCCTCGTCCAGCAGTGCACTTAAAGGCTGATGAAGGGTTCAATAACTTACCTATATTATCCGACTTATAGTCGTGTTTGTATATGGGCATAGAGGCTAGTTTCCTCTGATCAGCAACCTCTCGCAACCCCCTCTCCACAAAGTTACGGAAGTAGAAAGAGGAACTTTGCATGAATGTCCAGATGTCCACTTCTGGGTGGCGCTCCTGAAAAGTAACAACCTTTTATAAAACATGCTTACATTATTCAAACATTTTTCAGACAACCTTCTTCAAGATAAATCGGCCTTTTTTATTTAAATTATGGCCTCTGAGTGTAAACACACTATTTTGCCAATGTCAAGTAAAGATTATTTCAAATAAATCCTCGGTCAAGTCATGTTCTAGTAAATCGATGGCAGTTTACTAGAATGTTCCTGGACAATTTCCACTCCTTCGAAAAGACACGCAATACACTTATTTTATTTAAATTCACTACCATGTGCTCTTTATAAGCTACAGCGGTTAAAATGCCACCAACAATAACAAAATTACAAAACACTAACTAAAAAGAGCACTAGAAATTTCAATAAAATAAAAAACCGGCCAAGTGCGAGTCGGACTCGCGCACGAAGGGTTCTGTACCATTATCCTATAAAAACGGCAAAAAAATCACGTTTCTTGTATGGGAGCCCCTTAAATATTTATTTTATTCTCGTTTTTAGTATTTGTTGTTATAGCGGCAACAGAAATACTACATCATCTGTGAAAATTTCAACTGTCAAACTATCATGGTTC
Source organism: Epirrita christyi (assembly GCA_951392215.1). NCBI lineage: Eukaryota > Metazoa > Arthropoda > Insecta > Lepidoptera > Geometridae > Epirrita > Epirrita christyi. The sequence goes on along the minus strand of OX595848.1, from coordinate 6,066,224 downwards.
ATGAGATACAGCCTGGTGACAGACGGATCTATAAAAACGGCAAAAAAACACTTTTTTTTGTATGGGAGCCCCTTTAAATATTTATTTTATTCTGGTTTTTAGTATTTATTGTTATAGCGGCAACAGAAATACATCATCTGTGAAAATTTCAACTGTCAAACTATCACGGTTCATGAGCTGGTGACGTTTTACCCTATTGGTACGGAACCTTAATAAAAACGGACGACGTCTCCTTTCGAAAAAGCAGAAAGTCTGAAATCGACCATGCCGGCCTAGGCCGGCAATGTAAGTATGAAAATTCAACCATGCTAAGTCACATACCCTGAGATCAAAGAGCTGCTCTAACGCCTGTTTGTTGTGCTCCTTGGTGCCAATTCGTTTGAGGATGAGTGCTAGCTCCTCGTGCACGGCGCGCGGCAGCCGGCCCGCGTTCAGAGCCGCATTCCCGCTCACCGGGCTCAAAACTGAACTTCCATTGATGACCTCTGTTGTGTTCTCTTTCTTTTCATCTAGTTTCAATTGCTGAAATTAAAACAAATAAATCAGCTGCCTCCATCCACAGAATTTCTTCTGCAAACATAACATAACTGATTCTAAAACGTCGGAAACATTTCCGATCGGATTCGTTAGTTTTTCATTTCGTTGTGGTCTTCGAGCACCACGGAAGGGAGTAGCCATTCGCAGCGTTCCCCTCTGTCAAACTACAAGCCAAAGTAGGCGTATGCTTTTGATAAAACTAGTTGTTATTCTGAGGAGGTGTGCAAGGTTTGTTAGTGTGAGTGTCGTCATTACAGTGTTGTATTTGGATGTGTATATGCGGAATTACGCTTGTGTGCACATTTCCCCCCGCAAAAAATGACAGAACTATTTGAATGGTAATATATCGCTAAGGCTACTCCCTTCCGGCCCGCGGCGGGAAGTCCGTGTTGCTCGAAGGTTGTGGAAAATAACTAAAACATAGTAAAAACAATTAACATTGTATATTACAGTGTTTTACTAGAGAAAATTATTATAAAATTGTATTAGTTACTTGCCATATCGAAATAAAAAACTAACGAATCCGATCGGAAACGTTTCAGACGTTTTAGAATCGCCCTGCATGTCCCACACTAAGATTACTTGTGTCGTGGTTATCAGTAACTACGAGTACCATGGTACTACAACACTCAGATCCAGAACAAATATTGTAGATTATGCAAACATTTGTCCCGCAGCGGGAATCGAACCCGCACCTCTTGCGTCTCAGCCAGCTACTCGCCCGCTACACCATGGAGTTTGTCAAGTTTATAATGTCCGTTATTTATTTACTTACCTTGAGTACTTTGAGTAGATAGGGGTATAGGTCTGATTCGTTGACGTCCTGTATCAGCGTGAGATGATTCGTGATAGGTGAACCCTTCATCTTGACTAGCGTATGCACCAGGGTTTTGACAGTTCTGCAAATCACAAAGTATTTACAAGAGCTGTAGGTTCTTTCAAAGCACAGGAAGTTATAACAGTTTTTGACGTGAATACGTCATTTAATCAAACCATATAGCGGGCGCCAATCCTAAAAACTGATAACAAAATCTGGTGTTGCAGCTACATACATATTTACATCCAAACTTTAATTACACAACTATTTATTTCTAATTATCAACTTATTATACAGGGCCACATTTTATTTAAGTCATCATGTTATGGTCAATAAAAATATTATTATTATTTACTGACCGAGTATAAAAACAGTTATTAATCATATTCCGATCAATCGAACCAACAAACACAGACCAGACGCACCAAAAGAGACTAAACTTTGACTAATTCTGACATTCTAATCTAAAAATTATTGTGACCATGTATCTAACTATATCCATTTGTAATAGGCAAGAGCTGATATGATATGATATGGAATGGATGTATCTGCCTTGCTTGTCCTTTTTCTGAGGTATCTTCCTACTCTAGTACCTACTTATGGGAACGAAATTATTTGTATGTCATAATGTATGACTGAGTATGTTGGACGTGTGAATTATGACCACCAATGTAAAATTACCATATTCAAAACAAATAAAATTATCTTTATCTTTATCTGCTTACATTGACTTGGTACTTATATACCTACCTATTCAATAAAATTAAATGTTCACCTGTATGTAGCAAAAGTATGTAATTCCTAATATTTATTGATCAATATTTAATAACAATAATAATAAAAATAATAGTTTATTTATAATATAAACAGTGTTTAAGTTCGGTAAATTTCTTGTTGAGTATGTTTTGTTTTAAATATATTGGAAATTACAGTATTATAGGTCCCATCTATTTTACAAACTTTGATTGCATGCGTTTAACGTTGATTATTGATGTACATTCAACTGTAGCACTAAACAACTGTTACTTACCCATAATACGCAATAAATGAATTTGAATTTGAGAAAAGCACATTTTTGCACAATATTGAACTAACCTGTACGGAGTATCACTGATATCCGGATTCTTCTTCCAATAGCTGTTCGGATAAGCTTTGTAGAACAAATGTATCTTAAACAGCACCGCGTCATAGTTTACAGAGTTCACGTCCCATGAGGATATCAACTTCAGGGTCTTCCAGAAGCATTTGAGGAGCAGGTCCTGGTAGCGAGGGTAGGCGGGGTCGGACACGCCTATCGACTCATGGAGCAGGGTTACTATTGCACTGCAAAAAATACATTTTATGATATAAAATTACACTTCATAGTCTTAGTAGTAATACGACTTTGAAAGAGCGAAACGTATCAATTACCAAATAATCCACAAAGTACTTGAAACTGGTAAACGCACAAGGTGTGCGAATATACCAAAAATAGTACATTATGGTACAAGTGTGTAATGTTAGTGATTACGGCGCCATTGAGACCCGAGCCATAAGGCGAGGGTTTTAAGAGAGCCGAGGACGGTAATCATTAATACACACGTGTATCATACGACGTTTTTCAAAACACTTGTGAAGAAAATAACTAATTTTAACAGTGAAAAAGAGTTTTCGAAATTTTTCGCTATTGCGGGAAAAATTAATCAGTTTTCCTATGCGCGCGCATATTATAATGGCGATCGGCCATAGACTAAAGCAAGCATGTCAAACATGCGGCCCGCGGGCCGCATGCGGCCCTTTACAGCTTTGACTGCGGCCCGATTCAATTTTAAGAACATATAGTATATTTTTCTGTTATTTTACTATTAGGTAATGATTCAATAAACGATTAGCGTCCTGCACCCCTATTTCCAAACTGAAAGTCAGTCGGTGACTAACGTTTGACAAGTAAGAATATGGATAATTATCTTAAAGAATTGTCAATTGATAGTCATTTTACTAGTCAAACGTTAGTCACCGAGGGGCTTTCAGTTAGGGGATAGGGGGGGCAGTACTACCTACTATGTAGTGTATACCTAGTAGGTAGTACTGCCACCCCTAAACCCCCTATAGTTTTAGAGTCCCTAGAGTTTGTTTTCTTTATGGTTGGATTTTTTAGGCATTTGGCCCACCAATGACTTTGAGTTTGACATGCATGGACTAAAGGAATGAGGTTTCTTTTTTTTTTTGCTTACCGCGGATAGCGTTTTAGCCACGTACAAAATGGGGAATTTTTAAGTTTTCTTTATTACAGAGAAAACAAAAGCTATATTTGAGTGAAAGTTTTATTTATTAAACACGTACAGTTGAAATTAGCTATTTAAATACGAAGTTGCATGAAATGAGCAACATTTCACATTCATTTATTTGTTCTATTGAACACGATCTTTTTTGTATAGAAACTTTTTTAAGAACAAAGCAACTCAAACAATAAATTAAAAAGAAAAACTCTATAACTCACTTGTGAATAATAGCAATGAAAAAGTCACAGTTTGATTACAGGTGTCATTATGTGCCTAATTGCGTTGAAATTAGAGCCACTTTACGAGCAAGTGTGTTGAAAAAGACGAAGAGATGACTAGACTCGCAAAGTCAAATACCAGGCAATGATGCGGACAGTTAAAAATCTTTGTAATTTGATTGGTTAGTATTTTATATTTACGATTTTTATATTTACGCGGAGATATATATATAGACGCGGAGACGCAACTTCCCGTTCGGCTCAGCTCGCCCGGCGGGGTCGGCTGAGATGCGAGAGGTTTCGGGATCGATTCCCGCTGCGGGACAAATGTTTGTATGATCTGCAAATACTTGATCCTGGTTTGGGTGTTGTGGTACCATGGTAATCGTAGTTCCTGATAACCACGACAAAGGGAATGTATGTTATTTATGTATGTTTTAAACTATAAAGATAAGACGGTACGCGGGCGTTTTTGTGACCGATTTGTAACGGGAATGCCAAAGATAGCGCCCCACGCCTCACCCGCGTCCCGTCTCCTGAGGGCTGATTCTATGTTTTGACAAGCAATTGACACGGACGTATGGTGTAGCGTAACACGGATTTTTGTATGGAAAATGAGGTTCACAGAGTGTACGCTAGGGGCGCTCATCGGTGTCGCCACACAAGAATTCACACTACTTTACACCAGAAGTTCGTGTCAATTGTGTGCAAAATACTTAGAATCAGCCCTCAGTGTATGTTTTGCGTAGCGACGCTTCTAGAAATGTTGTACGAAGCAACACTAAAGGGGCGCCAAGTCTTCGCCACGTCCTCGCCTTACATCTCTTTCTATTTGGCTTACGCCTTAGATATTCGCTCTAGGGCTCGTGCCTTAGTATCTGAATACTTTACCATAGTAGAGGCGTCCTGGGCGAACGCTCCAACACTCTGACACAAACGTTGTTCAGGACGCGCACTAATCTCTCAGCGTCGCTCCCGGCGCCGCCGGCGTTGTTCGCAGCGCCCAGAACCTTGAGTAGCTCTCCAAGAACCGCACAAAGTGCCGGCTCGCCCACTTGAGATCCACAGCCAGCAGTTTCGTAGAACTGGAAATGAATATTAGCCTTGATTCCTAGGAGAAATAGTCTCATTTTCAGTTACATTGTGCTATACTGTTCTTGTGTCAAATGGTAGGAACTAATACCTATAAAACATGCTCTGCCTAGTTTAGGTGTTAGGGATATGCGTATGCGTAACAGTAACTATGTAAGTACCTACCGTATACCATTACCAATAAATAAATAAATAAATGCTGGACATTTCACACATTAACTAGCCCCAAGCTAAGCAGAGCTTGTGTTATGGGTACTAGATAACTGATATACTTAATACAATACATTACATAGATAGATATGTCCAGCGTTTATTATTATATTTTTTTATTATACATAGAAAAATACCCAGAACACCCTGAACAAATATCTGCAGATCGTACAAATATTTGTTCCGAGGCAGGAATCGAACCCTTAACCTCCTGACCTTCCTTAACCTTAACAATACATAATATCAGTTATCTAGTACCCATAACACAAGCTCTGCTTAGCTTGGGCCTAGATAATATTGTGTGAAATGTCTAGCATTTATTTATTTATTTATCATCATCATCACCAGCCTGTTTTCGTCCACCGCTGGACGAGGGCCCATTGTGTAGCATGCATATACATTTATCAAGTGGAAAAATCCATTGGTTCATTTCAATGTATCATTTTATACCGTGACACATTTTTCAATTCGTGTTATAGAATCGTGTACTCACGTTAGTGAGCGCGCCAGCTAGATACTTGTACGCCGCTAGCGTGTCCTGCGTTTGCGCACCCGTGCGCAGTCGCTTGACTTGTGCTGCGATAGCGCTCACTAAGCGCTGTTCGTGAACCGCCAGCGCCGCACCGCGCCCGGACGCCAGCGCACATGAGATCACAGACAACGCCCTGATAGCCGCCTGAAACACATATCTATATTTATAAAAGGCTATGTCTGTGTGTGTGTGTATGTCTGTGTGTGTGTGTGTGTATTCTTCCATATAGATTTAGCTCTCCGCCTCCACTCTATTCAAAGGTTGTACGGAAGAGGTTTTTTAGTGATAAGACCACCCATTATACATTCGTCATCATCCTGCCTGTAGAAGTCCACTGCTGGACATTGGCTCCCCATATAATGTTACGGCGAACGATCTTGAGCCACCTCAATCTACAGACTTGCTGCACCTGTTAAAATGCCAACGGTCCATTGAGAGGGCGCTCTCCTACACTGCGTCTTCAGGTTCGTTGTCGCCATTCGAGAACTTTTATCTATTTAAGAGCCGGTATACAAAATCCCGCTCGGCAAGATTCGCCGATCGGCGGTACCTACATCTTATTCTGTGGCAATAGTTACTTGGAACATTGATACGCGATGTATTACGGCGCGTCAGTTTCGGACTAATTACTTTGATACTTTTTCCTAAGATTGATTTATTCTGAGCAAACGGCAATTATTTCACTAATAGAAAGATACGGACATAGGCTTTGTTTTATTAGCATTCGCCCGCACCGACGCTCGCGTTATGTTGAGTTTCACTCAACTCCGATACCTTTGAGGTGTTTTTGATAATATTTGGTGTGTTGATGTATGCCGTTTATTCCAATCTTTCCTACCAACAGTTCGATAATCTAACTGTTTGAACAAAATTATTCCAAACTGTTAGCTGACTAGTCGGACAGATTAGAATTTGGATTTTCGCTCAGTTTTATTCCATATAGTACTACCGCAAGTGAAATACATTGTAATCAAAAATAAAAAACTTAGATAAATTATTATCAATTTATTCTTTTATTCCATCCAGTCCAACGAAAATTCTAACTTTTACTAGTCGAAAGTAGATTTTGTACAGTAAGAATGACGAGCGCTCCTTGCGGTATTGTTGACAAACTCTGTAATACCATACAAAAAAAAATATAGAGTTTCGAGACGATATTTTTTTTTTGTATGGTATTGCAGAGTTTCTCAACGACGAGTGCTTTCTGATGATGCAGAACCATTTCGAGTACCTACCCCAAAATGTTGCCTGATGGAAATAGTTTTCGCCATTTTTTAGGGTAATTTCCAAAAAGTTGGAAAATTAAAACTCTGATGATGCAGAACCATTTCGAGTACCCCAAAATGTTGCCTCATTTTAGGGTAATTTCCAAAAAGTTAGAAAATCAAAACTCTGATGATGCAGAACCATTTCGAGTACCCCAAAACGTTGCCTGATGGAAATAATTTTCCCCATTTTTAGGGTAATTTCCGAAAAGTTGGTAAATCAAAATTCTGATGATGCAAAACCATTTCGAGTACCTACCCTAAAATTTTGCCTGATGTAAATAATTTTCCCCCTTTTTAGGGTAATTTCACCAAAGTTGGCATATAAAAATTCTGTTTATACAGAATCGTTGCCAGTATTCTGAAGTACCCCAAAAATAAGTTTTTTTTGACTAGCCAACACCTCTAATGAGTGCTTTTCATATTCTATAGTTTGAATTGGTTCAATAGATGACGTTGACTTAACTCTAGCTGTCAACTACCCAACTGCGCTAATCATACGAGGTTTATGTGTTTATTAATGGTTTTTAATGTACTTGAAAACTTTACTAAAATCATTCCCCTAAAAATGGGGAAATATATACATATAATGTACTTGAAAACTTTACGAAAATCATTACCCTAAAAATGGGGAAATTTTATTTGATTAGGCAACACCTCATGATACTGGTAACAGTTCTGTATAAACAGAATTTTGATATGCCGACTTTGGTGAAATTTCCCTAAAATGGGGTATTTTGTACCAGGCAGCATCTCGGGGTACTCGAAACGGTTCTGTATAGGCTGAATTTTGATTTTCCAACTTTTCGGAAACTACCCTAAAAATGGGGAAAATTATTTCCATCAGGCAACATCTTGGCGTACTCGAAATGGTTCTGCATCATACAAATTTTGACCTTTCCAACTTTTTGGAAATTACCCTAAAAATGGGGAAAATTATTTTTTCCATACGACACCACTGGGTACTGGAAACTGTTCCGTGAAATCAAAATTTTGATTTTCCAACCTTTTTGAAATTACCCTAAAATTGGGGAAATTTATAATGACCAAGCAACACCTCGGGGTACTCAAAACAGTTTTTTAGCATCAAAATTTTGATTTTCCAACATTTTTGAATTTTGTTTTTTATTACTCAAAAAAATGGGGAAAATCATTTTGACCAGAGAATGTAAATAGGTATCAGTTAGTAAGTACCTACCTCATAAAAATTGATAATCATTTATCTTATTTTTGATTTCACTGTACCTACTTCACTTGCGGTAGTACTATATGGAACAAAACTGAGCGAAAATCCAAATTCCAATCTGTCTGTCTGTAGTCAGGCTAACAGTTTGGAAAATTTTGTCCAAACAGTTAGACTATCGAACTGTTGGTAGGAAAGATTGGAATAAATTATGTATGCTGGGAGCAACGGGGGGAGGAGGACTGCTTTTTATGAACAAGTCAAAAGTATCTAATGGCAGCGCGCCGTTTTCTGTGTCCTGACTGACTGCCTGACATATAGATATAGCACAGCCTATTTATTTTGATATATTGGTTAGCTATAAAGGTATCCTGAAAAAAATATCACAAGTTCGGTGATTTGAGAAGTTTGTCACATGTAAGAAATTCGTGTACTTATGCCCTTTCTCATCACAAGAAACCGATCACGTCTGATCACGATACCAGACAGGACGGAGGGTTCCCAACGAGTAAAACTATAACCAAAATTACCACCAGGCATCACCTCAGCATACTGGCAACGGTTCTGTGTAAACAGAATTGTGATATACCAACTTTGGTGAACTTTTTTTTTCTGACAGCAGATTCTTGTTCTGTGATCACAAGGAACCTCAGATATTGATTTTGAAAGCAATCGGTCCGGTGACAAAAAAGTTCAAAATGGCGGCCACTTTTTTTTATTTCTGCCAGCTGATTCTTGTTCAGTGATCACTGGGATCCTCAGATATCGATTTTGAAAGCAATCGGTCGAGTAACAAAAAAGTTCAAAATGGCGGCCACTTTTTTAATTTCTGACAGCTGATTCTTGTTCAGTGATCACAGGGATCCTCAGATATCGATTTTGAAAGCAATCGGTTCAGTAACAAAAAAGTTCAAAATGGCGGCCACTTTTTTAATTTCTGACAGCTGATTCTTGTTCAGTGATCACAGGGATCCTCAGATATCGATTTTGAAAGCAATCGGTCGAGTAACAAAAAAGTTGTGAAAATACCGGGGAAAATTTGTTTGACCTGGCAACAACTCAGGATACTGGCAACGGCGTGTACACGAGATCGTCGCCTTACCCAAAAATACGTAGAAGTAGGTAGTAACATAACAACTAAAAAATAAAATAAAGTAAGTACCTATATGAAAGTATCAAATACGTGCGGTCGTGCTATGAAATTCGTCACACACAAGCGGTTAGCAGCGTCTGGCGAGAGCGAGTGGGATGCCATATGACGAGCGAAAGAGATAGAAGCTCGCGAACGCGTCGACACAGGTCCTACCTCGATGGGCGCTCGCGCCGTACTGAACCTGTCGCGCTTGTACAATGCAATTTATTGTAAATTTAGAGCAATGCTAAGTATTTTTTTGTCAATAATCAAACAAAGGGATTATCAATAAAAAATCAGAATCTGATTTATCAATGAACTAACTTTATTTTGATATAATATTTTGTTTAGAATTACGCTTTATTCCACACAATAAATCGTGGTAAAGTGCCGGTATAATTCGTGTAAATTGGCGGAAGTTTTTTTTTTATTTCTTTTAATGCGTTTTAATAATTGATATTGTGGTACATTATGTGTCAACAAGGATTATTTTCCTGATGTATAGGATTTTTTTTCAGTCAATTTGATGTATATTTGTTAGAGAAATAGGAGGCTGAAGTTGACTCTTCTTCTAACTTTCAGTAAAACTAGGTGCGGGAGATTGGTTACTACAAAAAAAATAAACTAGTGTTTGTGAATGTTCTACATTATCAATCAACACAATAGATTGTTCTATATTTAGCACTTATTTAACTGTGTTAAACCCTTTCCTATCATGGTAAATTAGGCGCTTAAAATCCACATAAAACCGTGAACGTCCTCTTAACTATTGAACTTTTTTTTTTTTTTTTTTTTATGTTACGGGTTCTAAATTCCGATTTCGTTTTTATCAAGCAAAAACTCCGAGCACAGCTCTTTCCATAACCCGTTGTGCGACTTTGTGTTTGTCGTGGCATTCAATGGGGAAGGTGATTACTTACAGTGAGATCTGGACTGGCGATAGAATGTATGGTGTCAGCCAGTTGCGAGTCGTCGACGGCAGACGATAGAGTGTTTGTGGTGACCATCGGATGCTGCGCCATGTGTCTCGGCGGAGACTGATTAATGCTGCTGTAAGCATATTAAATTATGTAAGTACACCATTCAAAGTCAAAAGTATTTTATTAATTGAAATCGCAAGGATCATTTTGAATTGTGTTATTAACTAAAATTACTCCTGTTCCAATGCAACCAAGCTTAGAAGAATCAGGACAACAGACACTGCTTGGCTTGATTTAATGATCCTTCTTACTACTAGGTTGCAAGTGCCTGTTTAGTGCGTCGAGAATAAGAATCAAATACATAGGAAAAGATAACTTAAAAACCGTTAGTAGTCAAAAGTAAAGAGAACCAGCTAAAGTTCATAAGACAGCACAACAACCCAGTAATACCTTGTAGGTAGGTAAAGATATTGCAAATTGTCATTTTAGCAGTCGAGGGACAGAGCGACATCAGCCCACGCGGCTTTATCATACAACCAGTAACCATGCCTATTACGTACACAATCAGCTAATAGACATCAACTAATGGACGACGCCTCTCCATAGAAAATGACGATTATGGGGGCAGTCTAGTTGCAATCAAGCTTAAGCCTGCTTAAGCTTAAATATATGGAAGGGCGTACTAAACCGGTACGCCGCTAACTCAGTTTGCGGCGAATAGTTTGCTTACTGGAGACGCAGCCTAATAGGCAAACTGCATAAATAAGTTAATCGGTACGACTAGCACAGGTTGACTAACGTTACCAAGACGCTAGCGAGACCACCACCATCTTGAAATCTTTGTAATTTGATCGATTAATATTTGACATTTAATATCGTCTTGCTAGCGACTCGCTATGATTACTAACGTTAGTCAGCCAGAGCTAGCTGTACAGTTAATCGCAAAAACGTATATTAAAATAGAGACAGTATTGAAACTAAAACCAACAGAATTATGTAATCCGCAAGCTAAACTCACCTTGAGCGAATCGGTTGAGTGATAGCGGTGTGCGGGCGGCCACCTCCAGACGGTATCGGTTCGTCGAGGAACTTCAAATCCAGCTCTGGTAAGTTTGGCTGTTTCACCACTGGCACGGCTGCGTCCAGTCTCGCAATCAAAGCTGGGTCCAGGCCGAATGGACCGGTTATCACTTTAGGTTCCGGTATCACACTGAAATGAGAGTATCCTTAGTTAGTTATTTTGGACATAGGCTTCCCCCATCTAGCTGTGAACTTCTACTTGCTGATGATGATTACTCAAAATTAACCATTCTTTGTGGGAGGCCAAGAGTTGATATTAGTGGATTATGAGAAATACCAACGTTGCTATGGAAACTACTGACAGATCATGACAGGAAACAATCGGTCATCTGCCTTATAGCCATTCAGGGGGGTTAGTACGGGTTTTGATAGTTTTCGAAACTATATGAAGTTTCGTTTCCTTCCATACATTTACTTGCGCGCCCAGTAAATGTATAGAAGGCAACGAAACTTCTTATAGTTTTTGAAAACTATCAAAAACCGTTATAGGTTGGCAGTTCAAAACTATTCAGTACAAAATATCGGATCCGTGATGTCCGCAGCTATATTTAAAGGGACAGTCTCAGGTCTATAGACTTCTGCGATTAAAGTTATTCAATGATGAGGAATGTCAACGGCGAACCGATATTTTGTATTGAATAGTTTTTGAACTGAATGGCTATAACAGCTCATGGTAAACCTGCAGATCCGCAATCACAAGCATTACAATAGTTATATTGCAACAACAAATATCTACGTCTAGTCTCTTCTGTGTAGTAAAAAAATATCGGGGTGTGGTAGTGTCGTGGACACGGCCGTGTGTTTTTCGTGAATACGAACGAAACGATCTAAAAATAGCGGCCCTTCCCCCACCGCCTCGCGCGATACGTCACAGTCCTCACTCAACGAATTCTTTGACCCTTTAGCTATCAAGTGGTTTAGTGTTGGATGTAGATGATAGACATGTAGCTGCAACGGCAAACTGTCCCCCGATTTTGTTATCATCAGTTTTCTAGATTGCAGTCGCGTCTTCGCCTTATGTCGCTTCCATCTGGCTTGCACCTAAAGGTGCCACTTCACTTGGTGTATATTCGCAAATGTTTTCGTTATTTTGCCAAGGAAAATAACATTATGTACAGATACACTTATGGTTGATTTTACCTTGGAAAAATAACGCAAACATTTGCGAATACACACCAAGTGAAGTGGCACCTTAAGACGATACTGAAAGATACTTACGAATAAACAACGCTTGGTGGTAATTCATCCTCTTCTTCTTCTTCTTCGGCTTCGTATTCCACGGGAGCCGCGACAGTGTGTGACATCGCTCGTCTAGGCGGCTCTATGTCCTATGACATTAGGGAATGTTTATGAAAATAATGGAAATACGTCGGCCATTTTTTTTTCAGGTTTTGTCGACGCACGGCTTTTGCATTTGCTAAAAAATAATGGACAGATTCGAACGGGGTTTTCACTTTCGGATAGATTGGTTCTTCGTCAATGTGTTAGGGTATACGCTAGGATAAAATCTCAAGCAGTTCAATTTGTTTAAGATAAAAACAAGAAATTTTATGAAATAGCAATGATGCATGTACTTAGTTTATTTCAAGGCAGCAACGGCTGGGTTGGTGGGGGACAGCAAATTAACGGTACGAGGCTACAGCTCGTCAGGCTTTTTGACACATTTTGAGAGAGCGGGCCACAGACGTTCAAAGTCAAAGCCAAAGTCAAAAGTATTTCATTCACTTACAAAGTCAATCACAAATCACAAAGACCATTTTGAATGTCTTATCCTCGTCTATCGTCTCGCACCGTCCCCTTGGTTGCCGCGAGTTGTTGGTGACGGCGAGCAATATTGGTAGACTCTAGTTACCTCGGAAGGTGGCTGTAGAATGGGTTTCCCTGATGCAGATAGCGGGATCAGCATGGCGCGCCGGGCGTCACCGCTGCGAGTCTTGCTGGCCCGCTTGATACGCTCCTCCAGCAAAGATAGGTCTTTGTCGGATATCTGGAAACAATTTATAAATCGTTCGTCATGTCGCTGGTATTTACTTAGTAATGTTGCGTGGGGTCAGTAACCTTATAAGACCCTGCAAAATTTCTCGAGGCCGTAGGTTTATACCATATACAGTACAATCTCACTAATCCGGCACTTCAATAGATCGGCACATCCAATAATCCGGCACCCTCCGCCCACGACTCCCTCACCCCTCTATACCTGTGCGCTTGGTCGCTGCGTCGTCGACTAGCAGTCAAACCTCAAAACTTATCACGTGCACGTGCTAACGTATTTGTTTTTTTTAAGTGAGAATAGTTTATAGTTAAAAATGACAAATAAACGCAAACACAAGACACTAGATTTGAATAATAAAATGGAGATTTTATTTATTACCCATGACTTTTTCAGTATAATCCAGTAATCCGAACATTCCAATAATCCGGCATCCTCCGGTTTTCAATAGTGCCGGATTAGTGAGATTACACTGTACCTTGACTTTAAGCTATGACACAGTGGCGAACAAGACTACAAATATTTGTTTAAAATTTAAAATACACTCGAGAGCAATGAATCCGGGTCACTTAAAGAATCCTAAAAATCTCGGAAACTAAAAATGCTAGGTTAATGCAATAAATTGTATTTAATAGACAATGTAATACTCCTTAAATGAAGGTATTAAAACTTCTTAGTTATTGTAAAGTTATATCATAAAAAAATCAAATTTGAAAAAGGGCCACTTTCGAAGATGGAACTACGAAATTACAGCATTTGGTTTTGCTTTTGTTTGTAATCTGTCATTTATCATTGTTTGATTTCTGTTTTTTTGTTGTTTTTTTTCTGCGTAAACGCAGTAATGGAAGCACGAGGAGGCAATACGAAGTATTAAAATTCAAGAAAATCGTAATAAAGTTCAAAAATTTCATGTTTCCTATTTTTGTTTTAAGGAGAGATCAGCAGTTTTTTTCTTTATGTAATTTTGTGTTAATAAAATGTATGGTGACTCATATTTTTTTTACCTTCATTTAAGGAGTATTACATTGTCTATTAAATACAATTTATTGCATTAATCTATCATTTTTAGTTTCCGAGATTTTTAACATTCTTTGACCCGGATTCATTGCTCTCGAGTGTACATGCCTGGCCGATCATCTTGTACACTTTCTCCCCTTCGAGGAAGTAAGCGCTTGAGACGCAGTTGAGTGCCGCCGAGCGCACTGCGTTGTCGCGGTCACCAATGTGCCTCGCAAGCTCCTTCAGAGAAGCGGAGCCTCCCGGAGACATCACTGTAGATCCGTACGTCTCTAGTAAATGTCCTATGCATTCTAGGCATTCTGGAAACAAATTTTTTTTTTGTTTAATACAGAGTATCTTGGTCAGAAGGGACGATGGACGAAGGCGATCGCAATGGACCGAAAAGAATAGCGTTTTAAAGAGGAGGCCTATACCCAACAGTGGGTGCAGACGGCTGAAATGATGATGATGATGATGACAGAGTATCTTCGACAAAGAGGTAAGCCGATAACGATGCTCGAGCCGTGCTAATCTCGGCCTAAGAATAGGACTCCTCTCCGGGCCTGGGTACCATGGCGCTCCGTACAATGGTCCTCATACCCGCGACACAGGGAATACTAGTGTGGGATCAGGACTATGTATGCGACTGTTGGGTGTTATGCAATTGCAAAAGTGTCATTTCGGAAAGAAACAGCATTGAAACTGATGAAAATAAACATACCGGCTCGTTGTCTGGCATTTTTCGACTTGAGTCCCTCCATCAGGTAACCAAAAAGCTTCGTGACAGAGTACACTACGCAAATCTGCTTGAATAGAGCTTTGACACCGTTTCGTACCGTATCTTTGGGGTCACCAACCTGTAATAGATAAAATAGGTAAATTATTTTATTGAAATATATATTAATAAGTCTTCTAGATGATCATGACGTTAGAACTATGAGCTGATCAAAATGAGCCCATAAAATACCAGTCTTCTATTATCCGTACCACATCAGCAGCCTTTATATGTCCACTATTGGACGAGGCCTCCCTCATTAGAACGCAATTTTTTTTTTCTGATAACTTTTATTTTATTTTATCTTGCTCATAAACATTTTTGTATGTTAGTTTGTTGTTTGTTTGTGCATCAACATCTAAAATGATTAGTATCTATGGACACTATTTTTGTACTAAACCCTGTTGCATCTTTTCATATTTTACCCGATTATGTTCAGTATGGTTCCTTATGGGGCGTAAAGTGTTACCTTGCCGTAACACAGTTTTTAAACTAGCATGGAAGGGAAAGTTCTCAATCACCATTCACCATTTTTATAAATTATGGATGCAAATATTTCTGTTAATAGTTATATAGTTATAGTACATCTGTTTTGTGTATGTCGTGTATCTAAGCTGAATGAAATAAACTTATCTTGTCTTATCTTAATGGGGGGGATTTGCCATAATCACCACGCTTGGCAGGCGGACTGGTGATCGCAGTATTGGTGTTGAGTGCGGTGGATGCTGCTGCCTACCCCCTGGTGTAATAATCCCTTAGTCGGCTTTTACGACGTCCACGCGAGGAAACAGAGGGGTCTATACTGCTATTACAAATCCTTCTGCCCAAGCGTGGTGATTATGGCAAATTCCGTAATTGCATTTTGTGGGAGAGGTCTCGGCCAACAGTAGATGTCTGACGGCTGCTGATGATATAGTATACAAGACGATATGTGGCGATATATCTGTTCATAATCTAGATAACGTACTGTCCGGCAGCCAAGATTTAACAGGGTGCCGAGAAATCCGGCAGGTTTTAAGCTGGCCACTCAATTCTATCGAGTAGACAATACTTCTAGCTTTCGTTTCAGCCACGTCGTATCCAGATCTTGCACTATGAATAAGCATAAACGGTTCACCTGATAACGTCTTTACCTAAGCAAATACATATTTAACGATAGTTTAAATTCTATTTATGTGTCCCTTAGAGTGTATTTAAGTTTTATATAAGTCTTGTTTTTTTTTGTAATACGTTAGTTAAGGCAGTTTGCGCTTTGGTCAAAACTGTAAGCAAACTGTTTAATTGAATAAATAAATAAATAAATTGGTGACAAAAAAACATTTAATCTCACCTTCAACACCAAGTAAGGTATAAAGCAGTTCGCCTCATACTCCGCCATAGTATAATCACTGTCCATAAGATACTGGAACACCACTGAGAGATACTCCAGTCCCTTCAGGATGACTGACGGGTTTGTGTCAAAGAATCGCAGCGTCAGCCATTTCAAGACAAGATCCAAGTTTGCCATGAGTGCTGGACCATTCTCGACTAAGTCTTCCGATAGTGTTTCAATCGCTTTGAGGTGGTACCTGAATAGAGAAAGCTGTGGTGAACTCTTTGCATGATGGCTACGGTAATACCAAAATTATTAGGTCAGACAATTTAACCTCAAGCCTGACTTCGTAAGGGAACCGGTGTTTCCTAGAAGCAAAAAATTTAAGATATGTGTATGATTACCAAACCCTATAAGGACCACCATACTTCAAGCGACAACAGTGTTATATTTATTTATATTGTCACGTCACGGGTGTTTATCGAAGAATGCCATGTTACAAGAAAAGTGATGAATATGAATGTGGATGGATACACGAGTAGAGGAAGGCCTAAAGAGATGGATGGACTGTGTGAAAGATGACATGTTTAGGAATGGTGTGAGTACTGATATGACGGAAGATAGGGAAGAATGGAAGAAAAGAACATGTTGTGCCGACCCCACCTAAGTGGGATAAGGGCAGGGAGATGATGATGATGATGACGGGTGTTTATCGCGTATCGCGTGTGGAATCAAGAAATACCCAAATTTCAACCGTAAAGATGGTTTTAGACCCTCTTCGTCGTGGAATTCTATCATTTGTAGGTGATCGCGATGTGTCATCTCAGTGCGTAGATACGGTTATAGTGTGGTGTGTCGGGCTATAAATACGGATATTTCTAATTCTGAAGACCAAGTGAGGGTATAAACTGAAGTCGCGTGACTCCTTGAGGGAGCGTTTCAAAGAAATCAATATTCTTACAGTAATATCGCAATATATCTATGAAATATTATTACATACACATAAACACTTGGATAGTTTTATGATAAAAAGTGACGTGCATGGTATTAACACGAGAAATAAACACAAACTAAATATACCAAAATTTCGATTAAAGAAAGTAAGTGGGTCTTTTATGGGGAATTCTGTACGGTTCTATAATAAACTTCCAGAAGGTGCATTTAAACTTCCTATTCGAAGATTTAAATCCTACATAAAGATGAATCTAATTAAGAAAGCGTATTACACTTTTGATGACTATATTAATGATAAAGCCGCGTGGCCTGATGTCGCTCTGCCCCTCGACTGCTAAAATGGAAATTTGCAATATCTGTACTTACCTATTTACATGTTTGTATTAGATTATTATTTATAAGTATAACAAGCGTAGCGTGTGCTGTCTTGCATATTTTTGCTGATGTTTATTTACTTTTGACTACCTTCCTAAGGTTTTTAAGTTCTCATTTACTATGTATCAGCAACTCCTTGCTCCGAGGCACCACACAGGCGCTTCTCACCTAGTGGTAAGACGGACCATTTATGTAAGCCAAGCCGAGTTTGTTGCCTGATTCTTCTAGGCTTGGTCGCGTTGGAACAGGAGTAATTTAATTTTATATAAGACGATTCAAAATGATCCTTGTGATTTCAATGAATAAAGTTCTTTTTGACTTTGACTTTGACTTTGGTAGTTTCTGCAGTTGCCACCACTTCTACGGTAGCTCCATGTACTCCAGTCAGCCCGCGACCATAATTGCTGTAACGCATTCGAAACGTCGCGAATAATAAATAATAAGGTAACACGCGATAAATACCCGTGACGTGACCATATAATAAATATGTGTTCTGATCGCGAAAGCTTAAAAAATACTAGTGTTATGAATGTTACCTGAAATCACTGTGGAACATGTTGGAAACTAGCAACTTGTTGAGGCCTGCGGTTCCCATCTGCTCCTTCAGTAGGTCGAAGAACTCCTGGCGCGGCGTTGTGAAGTTCCATTTCAATACTGAAAACAAATAAGATTTATTAAAAATCGCCCAAGTGCGAATCGGACTGGCGCACGAAGGGTTCCGTACCATTATCTATAAAAACGGCAAAAAAATCACTGTTGTATGGGAGCCTCCTTAAATATTAATTTTATTGTTTTTTTAGTATTTTTTTATTGCTTTCGAACGATTTTACGGTACATTGCGATTTATGTTTCGAACATTTTTGCTATTGGAAAAGAAGCTTAAGCACGCGGCGCAATGCACTGCGAAATAGTGATCAATAGCGATTACCAGTTTGATAGGCAATTGGGGGGCTGGTTGTGGTGAAAGGATTCCGAGCGCCTACCTTTTAGTTTCTGATCATCAATGATGCGTTGGTTCTTGGCGTTGTTGTTGGGCAGCAGCGGCGAGAAGTCTTCGTCGTCTTTCTTGCCGCGGCTCGTAGCTGACGAAGGTTTTACGATCTGAAGAAGATAAACACAATCATTACCAGTCTGTTTACATCCACTGTTGGATAAAGTCTCGCCATTCGACCATTCAGTCGGGGGGCATTGTGCATTGATACCCCCCCCATCCTGCGAACCCCAGTCAGCCCAGCTCGTTAAAATAACGAAGGACATTGGGTTGGTGGGGCACTTAGAGAATTTATAGTAGGGAGATGGCAAGCATACGCTTTCCCCTCTGCCGAAGTACATGAACGGTCGTTCGTGTCAGTTTATAAAAACTAGTTTAGCCACGATCGTTCGCCATTCTGCGTTCATACCTGTCGCTATACGGAGCTCCTAAAAATGGTTGGTTGTGCTGTGGTTTCGTGTAAATGGCGGTCGGAAACATCAAATTTAACAAAATATGGAGTTTCTTATCACATTTAAGTAATTGACAACACAATTAGGCCATTAATTTCACCGTAAAATATATTTTCTTAGTCCAAGCATGCGACAGAAATAACGATACGTAATTTCTTGGTACGGGGACAAGTGATGTGAAAAAAACGAACGAATGAATGAACGAAAGAGGCTGCAACGATTTTTATGAAATTAACAGGATAGGGAGTTTTCAGGCCGAAAAAACGATCTCAAAGCTGTAAAAAAAAACCTGTTTCCAAAGAAAATATCAATACCTACGTCGTTCAATACCAGCCTAAAATATAGGTTAAATGGGCTTGATTAGCTGTTTTTCGGGTTTAAAGGGGTTGTAAGGTTATTTTAGAGGTTTGTATTTTCGTTTTTTTTACGGTTTTAGGGTTATTTCGTCAATCACAATATGAAATTAGGAAGGTATGCAAAAGTATACGGATATTCGAATCTCGTTTCGTATGAAAAAAGCAGATCCGCGAAAATACATTTTCTTAACAATAAATTGATCCATTTTAAAACCAATAGCTTATATTTTCATTTAAAAAATACAATATAAAATGTAATCCCAGCTTATAATTGTTATATCCATGTATGTGGCACAGAATCATAGACTTTCTTATAATCAATACAAGCAGCCGAGAGGTTTCCCTTGCTCCTCCTGACCATCTGTCTGATGGCCATGTCAATGAGGAGGAGCTCCTTAATACCACGGGACCCAACCTTACATCCATTCCGAGCAGAAGCCAAAATATTTTTTTTTTTTAACACTCAACAGTCACATACATAGTTTTGATCCCACACTAGGATTCCCTGTATTTTAGGTACCTATCAGGAACTACGAGTAACTGGTACCATAACACCCAGACCCGGAACAAATAGTTGCAGATCATACACGCCTGATAAGTGAGATTTGGAAACCATATAATTTTATAAGAAACCAACGCACCACGGGTCTATATATATTAGTACAAATCATGAATACAAAATTTGAAGAAATAATTGCCAAAATAGAAGCAAACTTCGTTCGCGTGCAAAAGGACGTACGCGTCCTACCGGTAACCTCTTAAATCCTAAAACAATTTTTAACTGACTATGTTTTTTTATATGTTTGTTACGCGATTACTTTTGATCAACATGAATCAATTCACCCATTCAAACATACATCCATAGACTAGATCCATAGACAATTAATAATCTTAATTTCATTCAATTTTTCACACCCCATCACTAGTTTTTGCGCTAGTGTGCAACTAACCAATAGTGTAATTACAGAAATTATTTATTTGTGTGCTTGTTTTATGTTTGTGTGACAGCTTTTATTTCCGTGTGCGTTTATAGAGACGCCTCAACTTTCTGCATGAGTGTGCGTGAGTAAGTAAATGTGTGCTGTACGTGTTTACCTCGCCTCCCGCAAAAAGTGGCAGAAATAATTTAGTACTAGAAGTTGAGCATGCCATCTCCCCACATAAATTCTCTAAGGTGGGGCAGCACTGTTCTAGTGTCCCTGAGGTGTTGTTTGGTTGATTGTATAGTGTTGTTTTGGTTCAAGAACATTTGTAGCTGAACTAATGATATTTATGAGATACTATCAATTAAAACATGTGTTATTTCTCCTGATTCCCGCAAAATCAGTATTCGCTTTCTCAATAATTGTTGATAAGCTGCAATGAGCAAAAAACACATTGAATTACATGCCTTACGTTCCCGGTGCGCTCTTTTTTACGGATGATGGCAAGAAAGCCATCCGTTCTGGCCTGAGCGAACATCTCTGAGACGTTACAAAAGCGCGGCAACCTTAACAGCATCCAAAACACGCAGGACGCTTAGCTATAATAACGTATGGTATTTATCTCTACAGATACAATACTAACCTTGCCCTTAGCAGGCGCGGAACCTTTCTTCTCAGCATCTTTCTTCAATGCGCCGGCTGATTTTACCACTCTTGAATCGTCCTTCTTGCCCTTAGAGGGGGGCAGAGGCTGCACGGGGAGATTCGGTCTTGCTTTGTCTAGAGCTGCCAGGACGCCTGGTTTGGAGGCAGGCTGCAAAAAGAATAAGAGACATTAGAGGACAGCATGCATTCTACATTGCATTTTATGGGGGACTACAGACTAGACTAGACAATAGACTAGACACTAGTCTCGAAACTAGACTAGACACTGGTCTAGACACTAGACCAGACATTAGTCTCGACAATAGACTACAGACTAGACACTAGACTAGACTACAGACTATATACATTGGAATAGACACTAGATTATTCACTACTTTAGACACTATACTAGCCACTAGACTTAGACATTAGGTTAGACACTAGACAACACTAGATTAGACACTAGACTAGAAACTAGATTAGACATAAGACTAGACACTAGATTAGACACTAGACTAGACACTAGACTAGACACTAGACTAGCACTAGTGCCTTATTGTATAGGAGGTACATTAAAAACACGTGTGTTTTATAAAGTTCCGGAAGCACCGGCAGTATCATTTGTCCCGAGTGGGATAGATGCTGTGATGTGTGGTTTTATGGTAACAGCAGCTATCAGCTCACCTTTAGCTTGTCGAGCTGTTTGTGCATAGAGTCGTATCCGAGGTGCAGCATAAAGGGCAACACGCAGTCCGCGGTGGCCTTGCGCACGTCGGCCACGCGGTCCTCGATGCACGCGAACAGGGTCGGCACGCACGACGACAGCTCCTCCTTGGGGAACGACTTCGGTGCCACTGCCAAATTACAGTTGGATTTGAAGATCGTTATCAGCCCCCCTATTCCCTAATTGAAAGTCACTCGTTGACTAACGTTTGACAAGTAAAATTACCGTCAATTGACATTTCTTGATGATAATTTTGAGCAATTGATGGTCATTTTACTCGTCAAACGTTAGTCACCGAGTGACTTTCAGTTAGGGAATAGGGGGGCAGATTTCATCTCAGTCACCTGTCACGTTTTAAACCTATTTTAGTCATAACTTTTCATTAAAATACCGACTTTCGCATTGAATTCGGCTATCTGCATGTTTTTATTCGCTAAAGGCATACAAAACAATGACTTGTTGCTAAAAATACCAAAATTGCTATGTGTATGCCTATAACATTTGAGGAGTTCTCTCAATTCCTCATGGATTCCATCATGAGAACTGGGTTTTGAAAAACTGGGGCCAATCTGGAAGTATATCTATTCAAATAAAAAAAGAATTTTCGAAACCGGTTCATAAACGACGGAGTTATGAGGTAACAAACATTTTAAAAAAAATACAACCGAATTGAGAATCTCCTCTTTTTTGTGAATTCAGTTAAAAATAGCTTTTGTTTTGTTCTCTCTGATGTATAATGACACATGCCAAAACGAGACAAAAGCTATTTTAGCTATCAAAGGTTTAAAAATTGATTATGAATAAGAGGGTTATGTATAATCTTCACGTGCATACGTTATCTTTCTCGCTCTAACGAACGCCTTCCTAAGCGACAAATGAGATTATATGAATTGAATGACTCCGAAAATTGCCATTCAGTTTACATACCGTTAGGTAAATGCTCGCTGAGCCACTGCAGTAAGGCCGCGCGTAACACAGGTGATCCAGCCTTCAGTGCGTCTGATATCATCTCCCCCTCGAACGGCGCGGCGGGGCCGGCTTCACGGCACCACGTCTCAATGCAGGATACAGCCGCTGTACGGATCCATTGCTTACTGTCACCGAGAGCTGAGGAGGAAAACATATGTTTATATCATCATCATTAGCCTATAGAAGTCCACAGCTGGGGATGGGCCTCTTCATAGAATGCGACGATGTCCTGAGCCGCCTCCGTCCACCGATTTCTTGCGATCTTAAAAATGTCGTCAGTCCATCAAAAGCCAACGGTTACCCAACGGTTGTCAGTTCTAAAGAGCAATATAGACTGCCCATTGCTAAGTCGGTGAACTTGGTTCTTCTACGGATCTCCTCATCAATATGTAAGGGCTATTATGTTTGTGGAATACTCAGGAGTGGAATGATCATAGAATAATGATTATGATAATCTTACCTTGAAAGAAAGCTGGGAAGAACGTCCTGACATGTGTCTTACACTTGGAGCCCATAGCAGTGGCTAGCATCTCGCATATCTGCAACGCGCTTTGAGCTAGTTTCGAGTTGGAATCCAACAGCCTAGCTGATAGCGCAGC
Source organism: Epirrita christyi (assembly GCA_951392215.1). Taxonomy (NCBI): domain Eukaryota; kingdom Metazoa; phylum Arthropoda; class Insecta; order Lepidoptera; family Geometridae; genus Epirrita; species Epirrita christyi. The sequence continues at coordinate 6,042,913 of OX595848.1, read as the reverse complement.
GGGGAGCTCCCCCAGTGACGACTTGATGGGTGAAGAGTTGGTTATGATGGCTTTAACTTTGTCCAGGCCTTCGTTTCGGACCTGGAAATATACAAAGACAATATTTCACTACTATGGTTCTTTCTTCGTCCGTGATCAGCTTGTTGTACCATGTTGTGTCCAGCCTAAAAATACCCCTCCGTCTCCTACTGTGTATGTAGAAAAGCTTTACTAAGGGACTACACTAGGGGATGGGCAGCAGCATCCATCTGCATCAATTACCCGATTGGTTGGTTTGCTATGAAGAAATCGCTTTCAGCGATAAAGCCGGCCATTGTGCTGTTAATTTTAATACATCCTATTATGTGTTCCTTTTGAACAATAACGTTAGCTCGTAAAACGTTTTGGCTTAATTGTAAATTTTTGTGACCATCTGATTATAAATTAATAAACAAAGTGTTATCTAACCTATGTCACCCGAATAACTAATATCACTAATTGATGCCCTGAAACTGGACTCTCAAGGGCGCAGCCACTAAACAAAACTACCACCGCTTTCCAAGCAGAAACCCTGGGGCTTCAGCTGGCGGCAACGGACATATCATCATCAATAGAGTCCACAAGTACGGAGACCATTGAGGGACGAATAAGACTTATTTTCATAACAGATAGTGCAGCACTAACAAATGCGCTGAGGAGACCGGACACCAGGTCAAAATCGGTCGCAGAGTGTCACACTGCGCTTCAAAGACTGACAGATAGATATACTGTCACAATCAAATGGACAGATAGCCATGGCCCCTGTCTAGGAAATGACAGGGCCGACTCCCTAGCTAGGGAAGGAGCTAAACTTACCCCCACACAAGCTGACATCAGCCTATCAAAACCACCAACTGCGGAAATCAAAAACAGGCTGAGACTGCATTCGGAAACGGAGCACCAAAAGCTGTGGGAACGAAGGTCGGACTGTAAGCACTCAAAATCTATGCTCCCCGGACCTGACAAGAAAGTGACGAATACACTCCTCAAAATGAAACGTGAGGACCTGCGTATGGTAGTGGGTATCATAACAGGACACTGCGACCTAAACCATCACCTGTATAAGATTGGGGCCACTGACAGCGGGCTGTGCCGGGGCTGCTTGCAGGAAGAAGAGACGGTGGAGCACGTGATCCTGCATTGTGCGGCTACAAAAGAAACCAGGGCCAAGACGGGTTTGCAGGAGCTACTTGTATCCTGCTCTCCATCATCGACGCCTTCGGACACACTTCAACGGTGTTGCCACCAACCCAGAGTCCTGCTCCGTTACTTTAAGGAGCTGGGCTGGCTGGGGTAGGGTTAGCACAGGGGGACAATGCACAATACACCCCACAGCGGGACGTCAGTGCAGGTCTTAACACCCCCCCTTAGAATTACAATTAGAATTAGATCACTAATTGATTAATAAATCTAACTCTGAGAGCGATCTTCAGTTAGTTCCAGTTTGAAAATACCCAACGAAATACTTCTTTTGTGCACTCCAGATCACTCCCAAAATACGTACAACCTGTAGGTTTAGGATTTTGTATGGGACAATTGAGTGTTATCAATGAACATACCTTCCAGTTCTTATCATTAATTTCGGCGACGAGTGTTTCAGTGATCAGTGGTGTGATGTCGGTATGCGGGCGGTTGTCTTCGACCGGAGCGAGTTCGTCTTCCGTCGCGTCTTCATACACGTCGTCCAAGTCATCGCCTACTGATGCTTTGCTAGCAGACTGAAATTTAAGAAAATGTTCATGTAACTCGTTCGTGTACAATGCCCACGTCACACCTATGCAGGTACACGTAGGGTTACCAGATAGAAAGTTTAAAAGTCCGGAGAAATAGCCTGATTTCCATTGTAAAATCCTGAGATTTTCTCGAATTTTGCGAATCCTCTCACAAACGTAATTTAGTTTTTTAAAAGATAAAGTTTCCTTAAAATGGTGTCATCCTGAGATAAATAAAACTGATGATTATAATACGTTTCATAGATTTAAAAGTGTTGATTTTTAAATTACTCTCTACATAAAGAAGATTATGATTTGTTTTAATGAAAAAGATCTGAAAAATTTAGTCTATTTTATTGAAAATTTTTAAAATCCTGCCGCAATCCTAAGAAAATCCTAAAAAGACTGAGATCTCAGGACAAATCCTGAGATATGGTAACCCTAGGTACATGTTGGGAACGATATTGTCGAAGTTGTTGGCCACTATGTCTATTTGGGTCTGAAGCGTGGTCGCTAACTATTGGCCGTATAGACAAAACCAAAGTCGCACAGCGGCCTATGGAGAGAGCTTTGCTAGGGGTTTCACTACGTGAGAGAATCCGAAATCAGAAAATATGTAGAAGAACCAAGATCAAGACAAATTACAAAATAATTATTTCACAAAAGAACATGCAACTTTAGTTAGTGTAACACTCCTTCCTTCCTCAATGTGTCACTGTATATTTTAGCGGCAATGTATAGAGCTTTGTTGTAAAGAGCATAAGGAATAGATTACCTTGCTAACAGTGCCCAGTTGCCTGGTAGGTGTTGGAGGTGTGCTATTCGCATGTTTGTCCAACTCTAAACTGATCAGTTGTTTGGTGGCCGGTTTCTCGCTGTCAAAGTGGTTGATCAGCGAAGGGCCGACGTAGAGAGACACTATGCCAAGGAAGTTGGCTGTTGAAGTTCGCACATTCGGATTGGTAGCTGATAGAGACTTCTTCGAGTACGCGATTATAGACTTTATGTTCATGCTGTAAAGAAAAGTTATTGTTTGAGTAAGAAATTGTGTCTCCAGCCTAGGAATAGACCCCTCGTTCTCCTCCCGTGTATGTTGTAAAAGCCTTACTAATTGATTACACTAGAGGATGGGCAACAGCATCCACTTGAATACTTAACACCACACTGCAATCACCAATTCGACTGCAATACAATGGGAATTGTATTCAATCGGGGAGGCCTCGTCCAGCAGTGGCATAAATAGGCTGGTGATGAAGATGATTTGCCATAATCACCACGCTTGGCAGGCGGATTGGTGATTGCAGTATTGGTGTTGACTACTCAGCTGGGTGCTGTTGCCCATCCATGGTGTAATCCCTTCGTCCACTTTTACGATTTCCACGGGAGGAGACGGAGGTGTCTATTCTTAGTCCAGATACACCACGGCACAGGCTGAATAAATAGATTAAATGAAATACTTACTTGAAACCAAACTCCTTTATCGCATTACTCATCCAATTAAACATTTCAGATTGCACTTTAGGGTTCTTCTGCGAGTCCATAGCGTAGGCGAGTCCCTCGTTCAGCACGTGTTCCAGCCCGCACGCCTCCGCCAGCAAGGTCAGACACTCGGCTGTGATGGCCGCACAGGACGACTCACCCAGTTTGCTGACTATGTCTTGTATAACAAAGTCTGCTGCGATTCTGTAATGAGTCTAGGTTTAAAAATCTTGTATTTGATTTTTTCTTGGTTTCTGCTTTAGGTATGTTAGCCTTGAAACGGGACTCGTGATGGTGGATGAACCAGACATCATCATCATCAGCCTGTAGAAGTCCACTGATGGATATAGGTCTCCTAGAACGCCACGACGAACGGACTTGAGCCGCCTCCATCCACCGATGTTTATAAAGTCTTTAGTTCATCGAGAAGAGGGCCTTACTCTACTGCTTCGTCCGATTTGTGGTCGCCAAACGAGAACCTTTTTTCCCCAACGGTTGTCAGTTCTGCGAGCTATATGACATGCCCATTGCCATATCAACTTGCCTTCCAATACCACTAAGCCGTGCCGTAAATTGCTTGATTTCAATTCTCGACTGTAATGCACTATTTCCGTAAGGGTCTGTCTGACAGTCTCAACTCTTGTGGCAACAATCTCTCGCTAGGGTAAGGCCATGGAAAAGAAAACAAGGTATCGCTTTCCCGCGATGACAAAAGAGAAAGACGACATCTTATTATTCGGCCAGACATGACCCAGAATGCCCTACCTTAACGGGCGATTAAACGGTTGTCTAGTCCCCCTGACATTTTCATACATTATCTGTCACCTTGACCACCCGTCACGGTAGCCACCCGTTTGTTAGTGATCTTGGGTACGTAACTTACGTTGAAACGGGATAGTTCTCCGTGATATACTTGCAGGCTTCTAGTCTAGCCTTCATGACCTGCACATTAGTGTCCTTCAGCCCTGGTTTTTTGTTAACAACGCGGTACAGCAATTGTGAGCCCGCTTCTGTTGAGGTTAACCCGCGAATGGTGCAGTGAAAGCTTTGGACGGCTGAGAGACGATTCTTCCAGTTTCCGTCGCTAAGACCTGTAGCGAAAATGAGAAATGTTAGTTAATTATCATCATGGTGCAAACTTAAATTTAATTATTTAAGTGTTTTAGTATACTTTTGCTTTTGTAAAACTCTTCATTACCTCAACAACTCAACTACTATATTTACAAAACTGGGAAAATCAGTTATTGGGCCCATGTTACAAATGTTTTTGTCTAGATTATACTCATTTGACGACCTCATTGGCGCGGCGAGCGACAAGCCGGCAGAGTCTCAGTTGGCTTCTTTTCACCCATCGGTCGCACAATCGTAGGAACCTAGCTTCGAAGCTTTCTAAGGAAGCTAGAATTGCTTTCCTCAGCTAACACTTTCTTCCAGTAATTACACATTCCTGGTCAGGAATATTTACTACATTATAACATTAACACCCAACAGTCACATACATAGTCCTGATCCCACACATAGGTATCAGGAACTACGAGTACCAACCCCGAACAAATGACCCGGAACAAATATTTGCAAACCATCCAAACATATGTCCCGCAGCGAAAATTAAACATCTCAGCTCAGCCGGCTACTCGAAGCACCCACAAAGGGCATCTTTACATTGGGTTACAACATAACATAACAGTCCTGATTCTCTGTATCGTGGGTGAGTATCAGGAACAACGAGTACCATGATACCACAACACCCACACCCGAAACTAATATTTGCAGATAATACAAACATTTGTCCCGCAGCGGGAATCGAACCCGCACCTCTTGCATCTCAGCCTGCCAATCGCCCGCCGCGCCACGGAGCTCGCCAAACCTACATACCTGTGATAACTTCTGCAGTGAAAATTTCCTCGGCTCTGGCATCAACCTCCTCTTGAGACAACTCTTGTTCGCGAGGTGGACTTGTCTGACCTCTGGAAGGCGCTTTTTTAGGAGCTCCTGCTTTTCGCACTGCTGTAAATATATAAGTAATAGTAGATTGTTGCACCGAGCGGAAAGTGACTTGTTGGTGCAGCGAGTAATAACGAGGGCTCTAAAAACAAGAGTGCAAAAAGAAGTCTGTGCGAGGTTCGCAACCTGCTTTTCTTTCAACTACAAGAACCCATTTTTAAAACATCTGAATAATAAAAACTTTAGAATACTCAGTCGTAATCACTCGAATCGTACCAATTCGTTTCGTTCGCGGATAGCGGTCGGCTATTTTTCAATGTTTCTTTTCAGCCCGTACCTACTTTTTAATTTTATTTTATAACTAATAATTTATATGCCTCACAGTGGAAACACTAAGAGCTGATTATTGATTATGAGGCTTGTTTAACAATTAACATTATATAATTAATTATAATGCTAGTTTTACTACCTGCCCAGTTGAGAGACGCTAGTGAGACGACCGCAAATGTTAATATTGGCCAATAACATCCGAGGTAACTTGAAATCTTTGTGATTTGATTGGGTAATATTCGATATTTACTATCGTCTCGCTAGCGACTCGCTATCGTTACTAACGTTAGTCAGCCTGTGCTACCCATACTGGTAAATTGACACGTATTTGGTCAGTTTCGTAACTAGCCTGACGTAGGTTGCTGTACAGGGTGGTTATTCGCTATGACCCAAGAGATTCCTTGTCAATAACGTGTGACGTCACCCATGCTATTCAGCGATGATTCCACGCAGATATCGTAACGAGCCCGCGTTATGTCAAGTTTGGTCATAGCGAATAAGGGGGCTGGTTTGACATCTAAACTAACACAAGTCGTTTGACAGATTATGTAACTAACCTGACGCAGGTCGTTTGACAGGTTTCGGCTGAGACGACCCGGCGGTAGGCTTGGCGTCTCCCTTACCTGACGGGGGTGCCCCTTTGCCCTTTGCTTCTTTCTTAGGTGCTGCAACTTTTACTTTTATTTGAGCCTAAAAATAACAAGACATTATAACGTTTAACAAGCTTTTATTTCACTTGCTTTGTATGTGCCGTGGTGTGGCCAGACTAAGAGGAATAGACCTCTATCTCTTCCTATGGATGTCGTAAAACCCGACCAAGGCATTACAATAGAGGACGGGCAGCAGCATCCACCTGAGTACTCAACATAAATACTGCAATCACCAATCCGCCTGCCAAGCGTGGTGTTTATGGCTCCTGTATTTCATGGGGGAGTCTTTGTCCAGCAGTGGAAGTCTAAAGGCTGCTGATGAGATGACGAGTATGTGTGCGTAGGGAAGAGGAGAAGACCTCACGGTAGATGACATAGCCGCTGGTCTGACCAAAGCAAGGCTATGACAGGACTTTCCGAGATTACCTCCCTTAGACAAGCCGAAGACAGAGTGGCGTGGAAGAAGCTCATCAATACCTGCATTAAGGCCTTTCAAGATGTGCACAACCTCCAGCAATGAAGAGTGCGAAAAAAAGAGCATTGTGTAAGGGTCAAATATTGCAAACCGATTTTGAGTTACTTAAATAATGGATTCAAGCGTGACCAACATCTATTCTAAAAAATTTAACAGACAGAATTGTTACTATATAATCCCAACAGTCACAGACATAGTCCTGAGCCCACACTAGGATTCCCTGTGTTGTGGGTATCAGGAACTACTATTACAATGGTACCACTACACCCAGATCCGGAACAAATATTTGCAGATCATGCAAACATTTGTCCCTCAGCGGGAATCGAACTCTTGCATCTCAGCCGGCTCGCTGACTCTAGCGGCTACTCGCCCACTGCGCCACGGAGGTCATCAATTAATCAAATATTTATTTATTTATTTATTTTGGGAAAACTAACAGCACATAAAAACAGTAAAAAGAGAAATTTAGAATCAAAAGGCTATTAAGTCTTCACTTATAAATATATTTGTTTGTCTATTCAATATTGTTTGAGCTTCTTCTCGATGTCCAATTGAGATAAAATTTTGCATACATGTGAAGTTCTGATAATAATACAATTTTATGGTGACAGAGAGCTGATCTTATAATATACATTTTATTCCAGACCTATCCATATTGTGTTAGTACAGAAAAATAACTATCATGATGGAGATGGAAGGTGGACAACGGCACTCCTCTATGTAAACTCTGGATACGATGGATGCTGGTGTGTCATCGCAAAGGTTATATACAACCATATCCAATTCAACACTTGGTTGATTTTACCATGACAAATAATGCAAACTGCACAAATACGCCATGGTGAACTGCAGAATAACAGTTTTACTACATAGAAGCAACCTTTTCAATCTACAAACAAAAAAATAAAACTAACCCTTTTATTTGGAATCTTCAAAGAATATGACGATTTCAGTTGAATTATTTCCGCCTACAAGAGATTTTTAATCGAATTATTATTTTTTAAAGCATATACCAACCTATATACGTATGTACCTATACAATATATATACGGAAGAACCAAGATCACCAATAAAGCCTTAAGAATTTAGCAAATTGAAGTGGCAATGGGCAGGTCATATACCTCGCAGAACTGACAACCGTTGGGGGAAAAAGGTTCTTGCGACCGTGAACTGGATAACGCAGTAGAGGAAAGCCTCCCCCTCTCGATGGACTTGAGACATAATAAAGGTAGCAGGAAGTCGATGGATAGAGGCGGCTCAAGACGGTTCGTCGTGGCATTCTAGGGGGGAGGCCTATGTCCAGCAGTGGACTTCTACAGGCTGATGATGGTGATGACAAAATAATATACATATTTATTGATTCAGCTATGATAGAGAATGACAAAAAGTTGATTGAAAAGCTTACCTTATCAGCGAATTCTTTGATCTTCTGTTCTTTGAGGGGATCCAATTTGCCGATGTGAGGCGCTATGTTTTTCTCACCGACCAGTTTAGTGGCAGTGCCCAGCGCTTCGGCCGCTGCGTCTCGTACTGTTGGATCTGTGGACCAGAAACTAATTAAATGCTTGAAGCAAATTCGGATCTTTAGATCTAGATATTTGTCCGCTTTCCATGGGTACCTTAGCATTTTCAAAATTCGTTCAGGGCGTCTGATTGAAGCGACGCGTGACCCAAGAGCTGGTTCTTATATGTACGTATTGGTATTGCCATTCAGCGTCGCCATGTAGCCAGCGTCATAGGGACACTTCGTCCTGGTAGTGATTTTGATCAGTTGAGCTCGATCTTTAGATCGTTTACAACGGCCTTTAGATAACTCACTAATTAATTTGTATTTTTCAAATTTTGCATACAAACTTGTATTAGTTGAATAGTTCTTGGGTGGCCGAGCTTTGCACGTAAAAAGCGTTTTCTAAAACGTTTCTAGATCGATTGTTTGCCCCCAAAATCCCCCATTTAGTAAATTTTATCGAATCGAATCGAAATCGAAATTTATATTTCCTGATAGACACAATGGAAACACAAATAATAAAATATGGAAACTATAAACAGAACACCAGCTAATCTAAACGCCTCTATAATCCAAACGATCCCCCTACCCACCCCTACGCAAATGCAGTTTCTCAATCTCGCAGTACAGAGTTATATATTTTACAAGCTACACATATAGTTTTGTCATCCACCGCGCGCCGTTCCGCCATTTTGTTATTTCTACTACTATGATGTGGCGTCTAAAATTAGGGCTAAAAACTACTCGACAAAGCACTATACTGGAATTCTTTCAACAAGTGTGATTTGAAGAATTTTAATTTTGTAACATAAAATCATAAAAACCTATTTCCAAACACAAATTCCATCGTTTTATTTCGAAAATATTTTCTACGCTCCGTACATCCGAACAGGGAAAATTTTGGGTGTTCGGATTACCGAGGCCCTACTGTCATCATCATCACCAGCCTGTTTACGTCTACTGCTGGACGAGACCTCCCCAATTGAATAAAATGAGGGGATTTGCCACTTGGCAGGCGGGTTGTTAATCGCAGTTTGGTGGGGGGGTTTGGCCCTACTGTACATCAACTCAAAAGGTATATTTACCCGCGCTTTCTATTAGTTTCAGTAGGCCTCCAACATAAGCCTTAATGAGTTTCTTATTAAAGGCAGCAGGTTGTGTGATGCAAAGTGCCCGAGCGAGGAACAGTGAGCTCTCTGCTTTAATTGAAGGATTCTTGTTGTCAAACGCTGCCAGCATGTCCTCGCTTATCGCTTCCAAGTTCGTCTGCAGAGTACAAAACAAAAAACACTTTATAAACGCCACCCTACGGTCGCATGTTGCGCGTAAGTTGACATCAATTTAAATTATCAAAATGCGGCTGTTCTTATCAAGATGGTCACTGGCCTACTCTCGTTCCAGTGCTGGTAATTAATTTATAGTTCTAGGACACGCAGGCCTACTCACGATATTTTGGTATTTTTTTGGAGAAATGTGCATATTAAGGATTCTGTAACTCAGGAACACACAGGGAAAAGTAAAAAAAATAGATTTTTTTATTACTTCTAAAATAAATGGGTAAAGCTTTTATGGAAATGTCTACAATAATGGTAAGGAGCCTCAAGACAACTGCTAAGTATACTGAGGGAACCCTGGCGCCTAGCATCTCAACCAATCACAAATCTACTGTCCAGTTGGCCAATAGAAACAGATTTTGAGCCCTTCATCTTCTTCAACAGCCTCCATAGGATACAATTGCCATAATCAACTTGTGTGATTGCAGTATTGGTGTTGAGTACTCAGGTAGATGCTGCTGCCCATCCCCTGGTGTAATCCCTTAGTCGGCTTTTACGACATCCACGGAAGGAGATAAAGGGGTCTATTCTTAGACCGGACACACCACAACCGCATAATTGAGCAGCAATCATGAGCCGTTCTCAATGTGATCCGTGAAAAGTACTGTAAAGAAACATTTACTCACACTAGGATAGATAGCGTCGATAGTCTCTCTCAAAGCAACCACAACATTGGCCTTTTTCTCCTTAAATTTCTCGAGTATAGATTGAACGCACGCCGACGCATACGGTGAGAACTTGTTCCGGAGACCATTTGCTATCATGCCGAGGAGGCGAGTTGCTAGTGCTACTATTATTACGTTCGAGTCTTTCGTGATAATCTGGAAATAGAACAAAAATTATGTTATTTAATGCTGTACACAATCAGTCACACAGAATGTAGTCAAAGCAAGAGGGTAGCCATTATCATCGCTTTTGGCAGACGGATTGGTAATCGCAGTATTGGTAGTATTGGGAGTAGTCATGTAGATAATACTGCCTATTCCTATTGTAATCCCTGTCGCCTCTAACGACATCCAGGCCTATTCTTTGCCCGGACCACCACGTCGGTCAGAGTCCGAAGTCAGAGTTTTAACAAGTAATTGACAAACTTATGGTGTAACACGGATTTTTGTATGGAAAATAAGGTTCACAAAGTGTACGTTAGGTGGCTATACCTTACCGTACGTCCGTGTCAATCTCTTAAAAAAACTTCCGAGGATCTGCCCCCGTATTGCCTGTAAAACTGGTAATCGCCTTCGAATACAATTTTACGGTTCATTGCGCTTCCTGTTTCGAATATTTCTGCTCTTGGAAAAGAAGCTACTACACGCGGCGTAATGTACTGCGAAATTCTAATCAAAAGCGATTACCAGTTTAATAGGCAATAGGTGTCTAGGTACAGTCAGCCTAATACCCAAAAATTAAGCCTAATAACAAAAGAATATATACTTACCCTTGCCTTTCCCATAATCCTTGCCACAGCCTGTAGAAAATAATGCTCCTCTGTTTACCCCTAGTTTGAATTTTAACATACAAATGCAAATTTACCTTCTTCAAAGCTCGAACCATGTCCGCATAATCACCCGGTTCCAATTTAGGTGCGTTTTTTAGCAGATTTTCCAGAGCATCGAGCGCCTCTTTTCTTTCCTGCCATTTCTTGGCTTCAAGTTTGTCATAGAAGTCTTTGGGTAGTTTCGAGATAATCTCCACGGGATCAACAAGCTCATAGGGGTCCATGTCAGCAGAGTCACCACCTCCTGCGTCATCATCTTCATCTTCAGCGGCACCTGTAAATACAAACTGATGGGTAAAACTACTCCAAGAACAAAACACTTCCATGGTAAAGACAAATTGACTTCTCATTTGTCAAAGTCCACTCACTGCTTTATGATTTCTGATAGTTTATCTATACTAACCAGTGGACAGCCGAGCTTTTGTTCGGGAATTAGGAACAAACTTCTAAGACAACTTTAGACCCCAAAAACCCGGTCCACTGCTAGTCAAAGTCGTCTCCATACAATGCTATGGGGGGATTTGTCATAATCAACACGCTTGGCAGGCGGATTGGTGATCGCAGTATTGGTGTTGAGTACTCAGGTGGATGCTGCTGCCCATTCCCTGGCGTAATCCCTCAGTCAGCTTTGACGTCATCCATGGGAGGAAACAGAGGGGTCTATTCCCAGGCCTGACACACCACGACACCATGACCACTATAGGTGGTTGCTGGCCATTCAAACGGAACCAGTGTGGTGTAAGAATTCCCTGCATCTCACAAGAGGCTCGTGATTGATAACTCACCATCAACGGCTGAGGTGGTCGGTGCGTCTCTGATCTTGTTCTGCTGTGAGCGCAGATATCGCGTCGGTATCGCAGCGCCAGTACTACCGAATGCTTCTCTCAACTCCTGCTGTACAACGGCTTGGAGTGACGCGATGTGTGGTTCTATTGCCGCGCCAATCCATCTGCGAATAAGATTAATTATAAAAATGAAGATAAATTACCTCTTGCATACTATTTTGAACTTTATAGGATAATGGCCATATTTATTTTCAGTGGAAAACTACAAGAGTAGTTTTTCCGTCTCGTTTGCGCTGACCTTTACAGTAGGGACACGCACACAACTTCTTTTTGACAGGTTCAATAATATTAGGAACTAGCGACTCGTTGGCGACTTCGTTCGCGTGGACCACAATGAAAGATACAATTTTTTTTTTCTATAACAACAACCCTGTGGTCCTGCTACGAAATCAAGCATGTCAATCACTCAATCAGTGAGTGGCAATCGACCTTACACAGACACACAGACAGACACCAAAGTGATCCTATAAGGAAAAAACGTTTCCTGTTGAAGTACGGAACCCTAATTACAACAAATCTGAAGGGCTATAAATAAAAAGATTGTATCCTTTACCTACGCTACTTAGAACCAAGTTCACCAACATATCTCGTTGAAATGGCAATGGACTGGCCAAATAACTCAAAGAGCCGTCAACCAATATAGGTGCCGAATATAGGTTCTTGAGTGGTGATCACGAACCGAACGACGCAGTTTTGGATCGATGGATCGACAACATTTGGTCGCAGGAAGACGATGGATGGAGGTGGCTCCATAACCGTTCGTCGTGGCATATCGGGAGGCCTATCTGACGATAATGACACACACAAAACCAAAAAATCTGTAAGTGGTATAAATAATAAGTAAAAAGATTGTACCCTTCATTTTATAAAACGGGAAATTTTCACGCGTACTCGGCTCGTCTGGCGTGGTGGCGGGGGGAGCGCTTGTGGCTCCCCCCGCCACCACGCCAGACGAGCCGAGAGGAGCGAGCTCAGAGACGCAGTACGAGGAGGGGGGACGCAGAGAGAGTAGCGCGGATCGCACTCACCCTGATGAAGACCCGCGATTAGGGTCGAAACCGGTTGGGGCTTCCACCAACATATCGGTACGTGAAAATTTCCCGTTTTACAAAATGAATGAGATAATTCACGAAAGTTATTTTAGTAAGATTGTACCCTTTACCTATGCATCTCGACAACCAGCGCCTTCATCTCATCTCGCACCGTCTTATCCCTGTCTGCCAGAAGCACTGGTATCTTCTTCACCATGGGTTTGATAGCAATCACTTTGTTGCCGAACTGCTTCAGAGCCTGCTGGAGCGCAGCGACGCAAGCCGCTACTACCTTGGGATTCTTCTGCTCCATACCTTTGATAAGTTCTTCTGAGACCACATCATGTTTTTCTATTTCTACGTACATCAGTGTCACCTGAAAGTCATTTTACGGTTCAGAATTTTCTAAATAAAACTTATTTTGGGTTAATTATTTGATTCAAGCGTGACTTTGCGGAAATCCATTCTGCAATATAAAATAGACCAACAAATATATAGTAACAATTCTGCTCCTCTCCAACAAAAACTCTGAAAGAATTCGACACGTGTTTCGACACGTGACGACGTCACTTTCTGTTCGGCGTTCGGTGAGGCAACATGGCTGCGGAGTTTTTGCAGTAGTGTCTTTCTTGTTCTAGCATGCAGTGAGCCTACTGTTTCCTGAGTATGCTTCGTTGTGAGGCGAAACACGTGTCGAATTCTTTCAGAGTTTTCTTTGGAGAGGAGCGGAATTGTTACTACATATTTGTTTGTCTATTTTATATTATTTTGGGTTACATTTTGTACTAATAGAATGCCCGGGACTTCGTCCACTTGGGAGTTTTTTTCCATACAATACTTCAACACACCGCTGCACCCCCATATACACCTACGGCGAATTATGAAAATTCCTATCCCATTTGCTATCCTATTCTCAGGAGTCATGACTCGTGACAGCTAGTAGGGCCATGCATGGGGTAGCGTGCGTGTATCAATGACTCCTTATGACTCTTATGTAAAATGCTATAATGGTCCACTAGATATAACCAAAAGGGTACGATGGAACTATTAAGATCGAATACAAAAGAGCGCAAATTTAAAAATAAATAGAGGCTCAAAATATTATAAAACACTCCTTTTTCCCCGAAGGGGTAGGCAGATTATCAAAGGGCTTCTTTTCGCCGTGAGTTGCACAATCGCAGGAATATAAACGTGAAAAGTGGTGAGCTCATCGCCGCCATTGCTTTCCACGACCAACTCGGCTAACGCTTTCTTCCAGTAATAACACACTCCTAAATAAGCTAGCAGCCAGGACAATTGTTATACCAACGAAAATTGCCCAACTTTTGTTCATCAAGGATATATATAGGATATAAGATAAATCAAATCCTTTTGATTTGATTTGATTAATTGAATTGAATGAATTTTATTCATTGAAATCACAAGGATTATTTTGAATAGTCTTATAAACTAAAATTACTCCTGTTCCAACGTGGCCAAGCCTAGAAGACTCAGGCAACAAACACGGCTGGGCTTACATAAATGGTCCGTCTTACCACTAGGTGAGAAGCGCCTGTGTGGTGCCTCGGAACAAGGAGTTGCTGATACATAGTAAATGAGAACTTAAATAGGTGTTTGTTGCCCGATTCTTCTGGGCTTGGTTGGAACAGGATTAATTTTAGTTTATAAGACGATTCAAAATGATCACTATGATTTCAATGAATAAAATTCTTTTGATTTGATTTTACTCTTCATATCATTTTGCGGCTAACTTTAGCTGCGAGTAACTTTAAACTCCCCTTGCGCTTACCTCGACATTCAAAATGCCAATAACATTGCATGACTCACGGAATGGTTTGCTAGAAATGGAATCACGTGTCACGTGTCGTATGAAACGATAGACGGACAACCTAACACGTCGTTCTTGATAAAACGTAAACAAGATTAACGCTTAATGTAACTGGCCATACACTTGCCACTTTAACGCCTTCTGTCTTCTTTGACAGGTGTAGCGGCTAGTGATCCATTGACCGTGGATTCGAACCCCGATCATGTCACCAATTGATTATTCAACTCGTAAAATTTCGCCCATTAGCAGTGCCGTCAAGGGCGGTGCCACTGGTGCGGCGGCACAGGTCGCAGAAAAGATCTAGGCCATGGGTTGAAAACCTTTCTTCCAAGAAAAACTAAAGCACTAATCTTCTATCAGATTTTTTCGACGGTCGCCTTTATGTCTTACCTATCCTACGTATGTCGTCCGGATGTCCACATGTCCATATGTCCATGTTCGTATGTCCTACTGTAGTGCGACTATCCTGAATTCCTGACTTACTTACCTGGGTTCCAGCATTTTTCGAGTGCGCAATAATAGAAGCTCGCACCGGACGCACAAAAGGCTAGTTACGGCACTGGCCGTTAGACGACCACTGTTGAACGAACAGAATGCAACGGGAGGATTTCCCATAATCTACACGCTTGGCAGGCGGATTGGTGATCGCAATATTGGTGTTGAGTACTCAGGTGGATGCTGCCCATCTCCTAGTGTAATCCCTTTGTTGACTTTTACGATATCAACGGGAGGAGACGGAGGGGTCTACTCTTAGGCCAGACACACCAAGGCAATTTGCATTCACAAAAAAAAACCTATATAAATACTATTCGAATCCGAATAATAGCATAATATGGACGAAACATACTCGAATTACAAATGATTTTGGTATTGTGTTTGGATGGGCTATTCATTCTCCACTGGCCTCTTAAGAGTGCTACTTACTTGCAGTGCAAGATCCTTGGTCTTAGTCCGAGGCGCGGCGATGCATTTGGCGACGATACCCGACATCACCTCACCAGTCGTCTTGCCAGCAACATGGCAGTTCTCAACAAACACTAATGCTGCTTCCAAACCTACGACAAAAAAAACATGGAAATTAACATTTACCTAATATTACAATGAAGTAGGATGTTTTTAGGGTTCTCAAAATCGATAGCGCGTTCTAATCTACTTGTAGTGGAGTGGCATGAAGTCTTGAGTTAAGTAAACCACTAAACCCTACACTATGCGTGGTTCAAGAGGAGACGTATGTAGGCCTAGGTTTTATTTTTTATTTCATTTAACTCCTGCGATTGTACAAGCCACGGTGAAAAAGAAGTCCTTTAAGGCTCTGCCTACCCCTTCGGGGGATAAGGCGTGTGTTTATGTGTCAATCCACATTTGTCAACAGCTCATTTGTCAAAATCGGTTGTGGTTTTAGAGTTCTGAAGGTTTATCCATACAAACATAAGATGCTAAATTCATTAGACAACACCCTTCCTCACTGTGGCACTGAGGCGGTCTGAAGCGAGACAGCTTGCTATGCCACCACCTACATGATTTACTCAAGTAGACTTTTTACAGAAATCTTCAAACAATCACCAATCAAGATAACGAAGTCAATTTAAGACCTCAATCCTTAAATTGGTAAATGACTTTCACTTTCTAGAACCATAAATCCGAAGTTCAATAACCAACAACAAATCAAGACTGATAATTTGCCTACTTCTATAATTAGATCTTTTTCTAATCCTATTCTGTCTGCCCTGTTGACTATTCACACGTGAATTATAATTGTGTGAACATGTGAGTGGGAGAAGCCATGTGGACTCATCTTGGACAATTGGATTACAAGTGACTGGCCTAAAGTTTGAACTTTTAATAGGAAATTGGGTGTGATCCTTATCAGTTCATTGCTTAGGTTCATTGACATGTCAATAGTGATTATTTTAACATCTAGACCTGCGCACTATACATAAAAAAATAAAAACTGCATCTATATTGATCAACAGTAGAGGCATGGAGTAGATTAAGTAACGAGTTTCAAAACAGACATTATTTTCTCTATAGGTAATACCAGTGGTTCACCCCGCACTGAGACCTCGCGAATACACGCGATGTAGGAAACATACTATCTTTACCTTTCTACAACAACTTAAAAACATTCACGAGACACCTCAAGATGCCTACTATGTGTACTAATACTATCTACCCACCTACCAAATGTCATGATGTTAGTCTGCGGATAAACGTTTGAAAGTTTATCAGCAGACAAACATACATTCATACATAAATACAAGTGACAATTCACCTCAGATGACTCAAAAGAAATTGCTTCGCTCGTTCAATTATTTTCTTGCTTGGTGACTTGTAAGAAGAACATCCTGAGTCTAATATTGATTGGACATACTTCATTGTTCAGTATTAAAGACTATAAATCTGTTTATTTTTAGCACAAATATGGCACATAACGCTGTTGTGCTTCCTGTTTTATGCATCATTAATATCCTAAGAGCATTACAAATGGACGTTATGCTGTAAGTGATGGGTGTGGTTGGCACAGGAAAGAGGTGGCTCAAACTAAGAGAGGCCTATTCCCAGTGAGTATACTCAGACATTGGATGATTACGATGTGTTAAGAGTGGGTAAGGACATGAAAGTCTTTCCAGCATTGTGATAAACGAGGATAAATTAAAAAACAGAGGTAGGTATATAGAAAAACTTTTCACAAATAAAGTCATTTCTACTCTTGTAAAATTATCCTCACAAAAAATTTAAGTTAACCCTATAATATCTCAGGTTATTATCCAAGAAATTACCAAATCCACATAGAACAAATAAATTAATAGTAGCTTAGTTTAGGAGACCCGTAGAGAACCAAAAAACATAGCTCTCAGAATTAGCAAGTTGAAGTGGCAATGGGCAGGCCATATAGCTTGCAGAACTGACAACCACTGGGGATTAGGCACAGGTTTCCGAGAGGTGACCACGAAACGGACAATGCAGTGTAAGAAGGCCACCCTCTCCATAAACAGATGATTTTTATTAAAGATCACAGGAAGTTGGTTTATGGAGACAGCTAAACACCGTTCCAAATAGAAGACCTATATCCAGCAGTGGACTCCTACAAGCTGATGATGATGATAACTAGCTAAGCAGGGAAATAAAACATTACTAAGTTTAACGTTTTGATAACCAGTGTGGTCGAGTGGTGGATACAATTATTTAAGGTTGCATAAAATTTTTATTACAAACCTTTTTCCAGAGCAACAGCATTACCATCGGACACAAACTTCTTGATCAGTCCAAGGTACTTGTTCCACTCAAGTGACTTCTCATCATCAATCTGGTTGAAGAGTTTGATGGCCTCCTCGTAGCCGGCCACTCGGGCCTTCCACAGCTTGTGAACACATTTGTCTTCTGTCGGTAGTTTTTTATACTCATTCTCGTCCTCCATCGTGTGGCAGTCTCACAGTTTTGTTAATGGCTCCGCTCGCTGGGGACAGAATTATGTGGTTAAAGTGAGCTTATAGTTTCCTGATGTTCTGCTGTGTGGTCCTAAACTAACCTTACCCCAGCCAGCGCAACTCCTTGAAGTAATAGAGTGCAGGATATTAGATTGGTGTTGTAGAATTGAATATTTTAATTTTAATTGGGTTTTTCCAAAACTTCTCATAACTCATCCAAAATGGCCTTAGTTGATGTTTTATTGTTGAACAGATATTTTTTTTGGGGTTGTCTATTGTTTTATGTTTCATCACCGTGCATAGCATGCAATGGGGGATTTGCCATAATCACCATGCTTCGCAGGCGGATTGTTAACCGCAGATTTGGTGTTAAGTACTCAGGTGGATACTGCTGCCCATCCCATGGCATAATCCCTTAGTCGCCTTTTACAACATCCACAGAAGTTGGAGGAGTCCTATTCATAGGCCGAGACTACCATAGCTTCCAAATGAATGATGAATGCATTAGATTTTAATTATTCTTAATGCCTAGTGACCTAAAAAATCTATGCATTGTTTGTGTAGATTAATTCACTGATCATTTAGATCAGTGAATTAATCTACCCACATTTTTTTTGTTATTTCTTAATTTTTTATGGATTTTGCAGCCAAAGTACTGATTTTACTACTGTTTGTGTATTGTTTTATTTGTTTTTTTTTTCATTTCCTTGAGGCTATAGTTTATTCAATTGTACCTTTAGTTAGGTCATCATTTGATTAGTGAAACAAAGTGATCAGTCTATAACAACGTTTTAAGTTACTAGGTCATTGGATAGTCATCTCAACATTATAGAGCTTTATCTGTAAAGTGAGAGACACACTTGATTGCTTTATAAGGATTCCTGTTAGCCCTGAATGCAAATTGAAGATAAATTAAAACTACTCATTACTTGTGACCTTTTTTGTACATTCAGTTCATTGCAGGTCAAGGGAGCATTAAAATCAATTACAATTATTGATATAATGTAGTTCAATAAAGATACTCTACAGATATTACAACGATAATGAGTCATATTACACTGTTATTTTGATAAATTATTCACAAGTTTTAGTGGGTAAGTTTGATGAATATTAGATCAAATAACACCATGATAAAATTAATCTAATAGTGCCAACTTTCTTTACGTAGGCGTGTATTTTTAGCGCTGTAAGGATCACAATGCGCCACATTATTAGTTATAACACCAAATTGGTGAATCAACTAACAGCTGAGCTCAGACAAATGGCTACTTAGCTACCTACCTACCTCCTGCTAGGTAGCTGTGCACTATAGCGGAACAAATTAATTACTGATCGGTTCATTTATAGCCGTGCCCAATAGATGCAGAGATAACTGGATCGCATTTGCAACGAGTTCGATGTTCCGACAACGGTCACTTTCTCGCTTTACAAACAAATCAACTGAAATGTCACGAAACTTACCGTAATCTGCCCCTAATTACTAGTCCTCCTTCTGAGACTCGCAAAACAGAAACTCATGTATGTTAACTGCAGAACACTTTCATTATTCAGCAACAAGAATATTAAATAATGTAACCGACAAAACGCTTTTTCTTTCCTTAGTCGTTTTTTTGAGTTTGTGAAATGAAAATGGACGACGTACGGAGGAACGAACAAAGTTGCCATCTGTAAAAAATTAAAATCCTCACTCTCAAAGTGCTTGTCAGTTCCGAGTGTTATCTTCAAACGATAAGTTTTGTTGTTACTTTTTACTTTCAATCACAGAAACAGAGACCTATTTATCTCTAATCCCTCCATGGAAGTAATAGGTACTACGTACTAATACTTCCATGAATCCCTCTGAGACAAGCGCACATTTATCACAAAAAAGCTTCATTTAAAATCACACGGTGGTTTTAGAGTATTCATTCTTCCACATATGCAAGCATTGGAATCTTGGTTAAAAGTCAAATAGAAGAAAAGGCAGCACTGAATTTAAAAAACTTGGGAGCGTTTAGCCGTGATAAAAAGTATTTCACACCCACTCAGCGCTTACTAGGTACATGTTTGGCGTCACATGGATGGAATAATGTTCTCACCTACATCCATAGGGCACAGGAGCCCCAAGTACCAGTTGCTTCACTTTGACTTTGACTCGACCCTTATATCGTCAATTACCATCCCAAGCTCACCAGTACCATATAGGTATGTGTAGTATACATTTAATTATACACAATGCTAGTTATTATGCAAGTAGGTACCCTAGAACCACCGAGCCTGCATCAAGAGTTGAGACTATATCGGCTGGCTCAGTGTGTTCTATCAACTCTATTAGCAAGGAACGCTCGGAGAAACAGGAAGGGAGCTCCACCATGGTAAAATCCACACATCATCGAAACATGGGTATCTCGTATGGCTCGCTTTACAAGGTCAGCCCCGATTCTCATAAATAACATTTAATTCCCAATCCAATCCCATCTCAGACAATTATCACTTAATCTTCGCATGCATGACGATATCTTTCTTGCTCTAACGAATGCCTTCCTGAGCGACAGCAAGATTCATTCGTAAGTTGACTGAGAGGAACTGTTCTCCTTTATACGTGCAAATTGTGGAATGAGCTCCCTCGCAATGTTATTCAATTTTGGACGTGTTCTGAGTTTGAAATTAAATAATCCAACTTGTGTTTACCATTCTGGACCCAAGGCAACCCAGGAGGACACCCCTGCGGGGGTGCCACGAGAACTTGAATTCGGACCCGTGGCACCCACCAGGTCCACAAATATTTAGAACGGTGCACTAGTGGTATCACGGGTTCTATTTACTAGTTCTCATGAATCCACCAATCGAACAGTGATGGGACGATGAACGACAGTGACAAAATAATTTCAATAGGAAATATTTAATATTTAACGCAGTTACTCCAATGCGTGGCCTAATGTTATTTCTCTGTTCAGAAATTGCAATTGAATGTACACTATTAAATTGTCATAGTTGATGGCTAGGTACCTACTTGTTTCCGTTTTTTAGGTACTGCATTCAAATTGTGAATATTCTGCAACAAGTTTTTGACGACCTCAGCATCTCAGTCGGCTACTCGCCCGCTGCGCGCCCGCTGCGCCACAGGACAAGTAGCCGGCTGAGATGCGAGAGGTTGCAGGTTCGATTCCCGCTGCGGGACAAATGTTTGTATGATCTGCAAATATTTATTCCGGGTTTGGGTGTTATGGTACCATGGTACTCGTAGTTCCTGATACCCACGACACAACGAATCCTAGTGTGGGATCATGACTACGTATCACATACGTAGTACTGATGGTATTATGTTTTAATAAATATGTTATGTTATGTTTGGTAAACGCATCTCGGCAATCGTATTTTTTTTATCAATTTATTTAATTTGGAGTTGTAGCCTTCTAAAATGTTATTCTTCCTATGATGCTAAAAAACCCGTTGGCCAGACTAATCTGACCACGGATCCAAATCCAAGTTCCCGTGGCACTCCCAGGGGTGTCCTCCAGGGGTGCCTTTGGGTCCGGAATGGCGTTTACCACCATCAATGTACATCCGTGGTATTTTTCAATAGGCCTGAGTTGACTTTCCGCAATATTGATCGCGTGATGGGGTGCTTTAGATTTTTTTATAAATGGCAGCATTAGCTCCATTTGACATTCACTAAACGTCAATCGTCGTTCATTATGTTCATTTCAACTGACAGTTCTGCATTCATTCAAAGTTCAAACAAATATTTTCTTTATTTTCAATCAAATCAAATTGTGTTCGGAATTCAAGCGAGCGAGACGTGTGTCGCGCTAATTTTTGTGACTACTGTGCGTTCGCCGCATTTTTATGGGCCCAAATAAAATAACAATTGTCGTGCGTTAGCTTTTCTTTCACAGTTGTTATAGGTGCTAGTGAGTAAGGGAAGAAGCTATTAAAAAAGGTCGTTCTAATGAACTAAAAACTTGAATAAACAGCTGTGTTGTGTTTTGTTGTTTTAACTGGGCGTGAAAATATGTTCAAAAACCGAGAAAGGGAATTTTAAAAGCTGTTGGAGAATAGTATGCTTTATACTGTGAGTATTACCACTTCTGTTTGCTACAACACCCCAGTACAGTACATCTTATTGCCGTAACGAGTCATCAGCATCAGTGCTGTACGGACAGTTTGGCTTTGGTTGGTTGGATTGGATAGATGGATTAAGTATTTATTGTTTGCTATGCGGCATTTCAGCATAATTTTTACTGTCTTTTAATTTATCTTTTTGCTCTGTAGGTACATATTGATATAATTTCCCACCCATATATAAATCTAATGAGATTGTAGAGCGCTTTGTTGCCATAATAGATAAACTGCATTCTTTTTCAACTTCTAGCAAATATTTACGAGTACCCACCGGGTAGGTACTATGTTTATAATAATTATAATAAACTTTTGACGCTGCTATTAAGCAGTAACATTCCTAATGCTCAACTATAGCTTGCATATTTTAATACCTATACTTTACTTAACCTGTTCACCATTAATTGTGTTATTTATTGTGTTTAAGTAGTTAGGCAATCCTTTATAAGTTTTGATGAGCGTTTTTATTTACGTGTTATAAATTAATTTAGCCTTATTAAAGATAGCGATTTCTTCCAAGCAACCTTTGGCACATAAAAATGGCGACATAAACTAGCTAAACACTAATGGATGGCATAAAAAAAAATTGACGTAATTCATGATTAATATGCATATTAAGCCAGAGTCTAATGTCACTAGCAAAACGTTCCACAAGCGAATATACCTAGGTACCTGATAGAAGGTATTCAAATCTATACAAATACAAATGTTTATTTGTACGAAACACAGGTAACTAGTAGCTAGAACCTATAAGAGAAGGAATATGATATTTACTAAAGGAGAAACATATATATGCACAATCATTAGGAGTCTGACTGATGCACAATTTGCTATAAATATGTAGTTGAGTGGCATTACAGTATTAATATACAGTTCTTTTCCTGATCCTAAATTACAGTATCTAGTAGGTATCTGACCTATGCTAGATTTGGTCTTGTTGAAACAAGAGTATATTCACCTAGTCTATAAGACAATTTAAAAGATCCTTGTGATTTTAATTAATTAAATACTTACTAGGTAAGTACTAACTTTGACTTTGACCAGTTGAATGTTTTAAAAAAGCAACCAGTGCTCGAACTCCTGGGGTTGATTCTGGAGAAAAATCTCATGCAACAAATGACAACAAATCTCGAATGGTACTAAAGCATAATTTAAGGGTGCTAATTTAACTGAGCGACAACTAAATAGCGTTTTTAGCTTTTTTACAACCAACTAAGCAGTAAACATTTAACAATAAAAAAATATTTTTGAGCTGTAAAATATTAACAAAACGAGCCTTTGTTAATGAGCATGCTTATTATTCTTAGCTTCTAAATTTATAAGTTGTCAATGAACAGTGTGCTTAGTAATTCAAAACGGACAATACATTTTCTGGACTTATGTGAATGTAAATCTGCATACATTTACTCTAAGTGAGCATGACTAATTACTTGCCAAAATGAAAAATCTCCAAAGAAAAATGTTGAATGAAAAATCTCCGAACCGATGATGATCTAAAAAAAACCAGTGGCCAGAGATAAATTGATTTTAAAAAAAATACTTGAGGGGTCGGGGAAGGATGAACTGCCCGTGCAAACGTAATGCCAAAATCATTTGTAATTCAAGCATATTTCCACCATATTATGCTATTATTCGGATAGTATTTTTCTCGGATAGTTTTTGTTTCTAAATACTTACCTAAAACGAAATTTAAGCGAATTCCATTTTGTATATTTTTACTACTTTTACGACATGTTTTCATCTTATTTGTTAGTATTAAAAACAACGTACTTTCTAGTATTCTGTGTTTAGGAACATAGCAACAAGATATGAAAAAACATTAAGTTTGAATTCATAATTTTTGGTATTACGGAACACAACCTAATTTGATACAAATTCAGAACGGCTCGTACACCCATCGCGCATGCAGGGGGAGAGGCCCCGGTGCCAAACAGGGATAGCTGATTTTGACACTCGCTTCAAATTGAATTTGCTTGCGGCCTTCGCAGGCCCCTTAACTATCACACATACCTATTAGTAGTTAAAGTATGAAATTGTTGTTTTATATAATGCCGCTCATTTAGAATATTTAGGGATCACTTTATTATTTCCTATTTTGTAAGGACGTCGTACAAAATGAGACGTCATCACGAGAATCATCTGAATAGAGGCTGATTTGGCAGACCATGTATACCAGCTGATAAGATATACACCTACGTACCAACATACACAGTTTGTTATGAACATATGTTTGTTTTATTTATCTGCGGGAAATGAGGCCAGTTTTATGATACGTCTGAACTAGGACTCGTAAACGCGGAAAGACTACACAGTGCCTATCTACATTGTAGGTTTTTGCAAAGATAATATTATTCTAATCTTTTGCTTTTTATGAGTTGTTGTTTTTTGTGCTTCAATGTAATTATATAAACAGGTTCTTGTTGTACCGACTGTACTACATGACGTATCCTTTGGTTGGTATTCATTACATTAAAACAGTTTTAACACTTTTGGCAATCACTGTCCACAACTCTTGATTTTTCCGTTCAAAAGTGAACCATATTGAAGCAATATACGAAATGGGTTCGGTCTGGGTGTTGTCGTACCATGGTACTCGTAGTTCCTGATACCCTTGCGACAGGGAATCCTAGTGTGAAATCAGGACTATTATGTGACTGTTGGGTGTAATGTTATGTTAAGTTATTCAAATCAAATTTAAAGTTTATAGCCTCGTGAGGTCTGTGGATGAGACACTCTTTCTGGTTTTGCATAAATATTTTAAATATATTCTTACTTACACGGGGAATAAAAGTGATATTAAATACAAGATAAAGAGGAGTCTATTATTAGGCCAGACACCACTGCCCGATAATTAGTTGAAAGTGATATGGAATGGTATTAAAAACGTTTTCATTTTGTTTTTTTTTATAAATAAGCTCGAATTTAATCTCTTCATAGATAATACAAGCCAATTCCAACCTTATTGTAACATCGTAAGAGGTCATAACAGCAAAATTAGAAACAACAATGGAAGAGTTCCCTTAGTTTCTAATTAGCTCGATACTTCCATTATCGGTTAGTTAGCAAAAAGTTAATTGAATGTTGCTGAAAAAGTTAGAACGCGGAAATGAGGCTCTAAACATTTAATGTAATTCCGTCAATGAAGGAAAATGCCAGAAAATTTGTTATCTGAAACTACTAGCTTTATAATATGACTGTTGTGCTGCTGCTGTAGAAATTAGAACAAAATCCATTCAGTACCTAGGTACTTCAACTTCTAAGTATGTTCTATTTTTCAGGGCCTTAGTATTTCAAGTGTGGGGGGTTAACCCTTATGATCGAGTTACCTTAAACGCGAGATGCTAATGAGGGCATTTTACCTAAACATGTTTTAAATTGGGAAATTTTCACGTACCGATAAGTTACCGATAATGTTACTTACCGATATGTACATATCGGTATGTGAAAATTTCCCGTTACAAAATGAATGATACAATTCACGAAAGTTATTTTAGTAAAATTATGGGTTAACACTTTAAAACGAATAACTATATTATAACTTTTGAAACTATCATGGTTATTAACATAATTATCACTAGAAACGGGATATTTACCATGATTTTTGAGCATTAGTGATTCCCGATATTTCGGCACAGTTTCATGCGCCATGATCACGGGTAAAAAATCATGGTAAATATCCCGTTTCCAGTTATAATTAAACTATATTATATTTAATACAGTCACCCAGTTGTCAGAACTATCATAGTAGAAATAGGCCAGCAACCGGCATTATCAGGCATTTATAAACTTTAGGGTGTTATTATAAAAAATCCCCTTAGTCTGGGTTTAAACCAAGACTACCTAGTCTAGGCTTAAATATCGACCTAGGGTATATACGACTGTAATACAAAAGCAGATGGTTTGTTTTCCAGAAGCAACTTTCGAGCTAGATATGCCAAAAATTACATAAGCTTGGACTATCTCTGGTTTATCTAAAACCAGGCAGCCCCCTAGTTTAGCAATGGTCTTATAAATTGACAGTTGATTGCTTGTTAGAGGTAAGAATTTGGACATCTCAATTGTGATGTGACACAATCCGTCAGTTTGATACTTTGGAAGTTTGCGAAGTAGCGCGAGAATTGATTTCGGAAAACAAACCATCTGCTTTCGTATTTAAAGTCGCATATGCCTAATGTCGATATTTAATCCTAGACTAGTACGCCTGGACTAAATTCAGATTTAGTCCATGTTCTGTAATAAGGCCGATAATGAATAAATACTAAATACTGCTCTATTTCAGAACTATTGTTCTAACCCGGCATCGAACCCTCTAGTTACCGATGATGTTTTTAGATTATTTTTACACATTTGACTCGCAAACGTATAACGGATTATTTAGCCGCAAATACTAATGTGCTGAAATAGCTCTCTTTTGTAAACAAAGAAAGTGTAGGGAACCGACCACGGATTTATTTTAGGATGTTGAACTTGGGCCACAATGTACAAACTGTTAATCAGACTGTAGCTATACATATATTAACTATTTAATTTTTTAGCTGTGTATCAAAAAGAGAGCACTATTTAATCTAGAATTTAAAAATCGTATTTTTGTTGCGAGTTGTAATATTTTTACCCGACTGCGGCAACGCAAAGGAGGGTAATGTGTGTATCACTATGTATGTATGTAGGTACATGTATGTTTGTTCCTTTGTGGTGCTCTAGAGACCAAACGCGTGGGCCAATTTTGATGATTCTTAGGGCAATCGATTTGTCATAATCTTGTGAGTGTCACTAAATACCATGGAAGTAATAAGTACTACGTACAACAGTACTTATTACTTCCATGCTAAATACATGAAAGTAATCAAAATTCAATATGGCGGCAACCATATGGCAATTTGTGAAAAAATACAAGACGACAAGTACAAGTCGCAGTGGACTTCTACAGACTGATGTTTTTTTTATGTAATGGCTCGACAAACTGGCATACGGCCCGCCTGATGGTAAGTGGTTACCGTCGCCTATTGACATCTGCAACACCCGAGGCATTGCCAATGCGTTGCCTGCCTTGGAGGACCCTTTTCACATTTTTTTTGAAGCTGTTCATGTTGTATTTTAGCGGAAAAAACTCAGAAGGGAGCTCATTCCACAATTTGCACGTATGTGGGAGAAAAGATCTCGTAAAGCGAGCTGTATGAGATACCCACACATCGATGATGTGTGGATGAACTCCCAACCGATGTCGAGAGGTGCAATGATAGAACCTGGAAGCGGGTATAAGATCAAAATGATCATGATGAATGATGAATGATGATGATGATACTATTCATCTTTGTCTCAGGATGACGGGCGCAGTGCAATGCCACCAAGGTGCGTTCCAGGCGGACGTGGCCTGGTAATTCATTTGTTATACTGTCATCCGGCAGGCCGTCTGGTTGTTCCATCAATATAATCAAAAGAAATGATGAAAACTGCTGAAAGAACATTTGGCAAAAAAAAAATACCAATAAAAAAATTAAATCGTTACGATCGTTACGGCTACCTATAACAATAAAAATCTACTCGCAAAGACTTCAGTTTACCCGTGATCATGGCGCATGAAACTGTGCCGAAATATCGGGAATCAACAAAACTCAAAAATCATGGTAAATATCCCGTTTCTAGTGATAATTAAAAAAATAAAAGTTTGTGGAACTCTAATTGCACTTAGCTGTGATAAAAAAGATAATGGAGTCGTCGTAGCAATTTATAATCCAACGTGTACCTAGTCACGTAGGTAGGATCAAGAATCACCGCTGTCTTGAATATAAAGCTAAGACACAGCGGTGTTGGTTGGCACTGCAGTCGCAAATCGTCATATTGCTGCAATACCATATTTGTGAATCAGGAAACTCTTATCTCAAAGAGCAGCGAAATCTTCGCTTGATAGTAAGATAGAGACGATATACACCATTCCTAGTGATAATGTAGAAATCAATCTAGCTTCCATGCACGCATGCCTGGGAGAATTCGCTTTCAGCGAAAAGGCCGCCTATTGTACTGTACTAATTTTGTATAAGTTTTTTTTTGTTATAATTAATCGAACCCGCAACCAGCCGCGCCACAGAGGTCGTCAATGTCGACAATGGGTGGTCTTATCGCTTAGAAGCGATAAAACCGGCTTTCTGCCAGACAACCTTTATCTATTAGATTAGAAGAATGTCCGTTTATCTCTTGTAAAATCTTTTAATCTTGTCAAATTAATGTACGTAAATTTGACAAGATTATACGAAAGAAGTATTGTAATACTAAAACATTATTTCGATTTACAATACTTGTACATTTTTGTACTTACAAACAAACCTACATACATACCATTAATATATATTAAAATAAAACCTAAATATATACCAACGAACTATAGTGAAGTGAAGGGAAATATTACCATAAGACTAAGCGTTAGGCAATAGACATTATTTTATAGTGAAGTAGAGACAGTCTGCATTTTCCTTAGTCTACGTACGTCTCTCTTCGTCTCTAGTCTCTACCCAATGCGTAGACACCTATTGTTATGATAATTAATGGAACGTTGTTTCCTGCGTTGAATAATAATCGTACTTACTATACTGTGGCTTATTGCTATCTGTTGTTAATCTTATCAGAACGTAAACAAAAGAAAATGGCTTTATCATACCACATTGCCATAAATGTGTTAGCATAGCATTGAGTACGATCAAGTGACGCACTTTTGTTACTTTCGTTGAAATTGCTATTCAATTTTTGCGATGGTATCGGTCGTTGCTGGATGATGAACAAGATAATAATAATAATACAAGTACATAGTACATAGGCATGTAAGGCAGGGCATTCTATTGAAAAAGGTAGGTAATAGAATAACAAGTCAGGAAAATAAAAGGAGATGTCATAGAAATCAAATATTGTATACTCGGTTGCCAACTCCACATAGGTGAGCAGCGATCCTATTCCACTTTGAGCTGTGCTTTGAGCACATTCATATTTTCCGTATGTTTTCAAACCGGTAAAGTTGGAAGTAAACCTTGGTGTGCCACGCCTCTGTGCCTTTTCACTAAAAGCTACCCAGTAGAAACATTTCTGTAAAGTTATATTAATAGTTTTAAAACGGGTTTATATTAGGCTGATGCCACGTTTGGTACAACGACAACAAATTATAAATGGACTTGTCATAATGGTATGTTTCTGGTCTAAGAATAGACCCCTCCGTCTCCTCCCGTGGATGTCGTAAAACTTTAATCAACTCAAATCAAATCAATCATTTATTTGCAAGAATACTTATTTTTCAATGTCAGGTCTTATAACTATTTTAGCCTCTGTATTCAGCCTGCACGTAGGCGTGCAAAATTCTTTGTGAGTCATATTTTTTTTGTTGTGCAGTGGACGGTCTTATCGCTTTATAGCGATTTCTACCAGACAACCTTTGGATGAAATGGGCTGCATACAATTACATGCGGTATTGATAGTGCACTTACTTAAATATTGATACGTTAGTATGTAGCTACATACATACATACTAAGTAATAATACAAAATAAATACTTAAGTACTAGAATATACAATCATCATTACCAGCTTGTTAACGTCCACTGCTGGACGAAGCCTCCCCATTGAATACAATGGGGGGATATGCCATAATCACCATGGTTGGCAGGTAGATTGGTGATCGCAGGTTTATGTAAAGTACTCAGGTTGATGCTGCAGCCCATCCCCTGTTGTAATGCTTTTAATACATCCACGACGGATGTATATGCCGGTCCATAGGAGACGGTGGGGTCTATTCTAGGTCTGACACCACGGCTCACAATGTCATGTTTAGTCAATAAGAATTGAACTCGTGTGATGGTCACTAATGAGATTTAGCCATTTGTCGGACACATGTCGCACTGCTGTGGATTCCGTGTGATCTGATTTGATTAATGGCTCATGTGCACCGTCTGACTGCTGACTATAGGAATGGTAAAGTAAAGATAACTGGACGGTGAGGACATAGCAATCTCAGCTACGATTTTAATACTATAGAGTATTTTTCAGTACCCGCTCGCTATAAGATGTACTTACCAAAATCGTGTTTTTAGGGCTCCTTACCCAAAGGGTAAAACGGACCCTATTACTAAGGCTCGCTGACCGTCCGTCCGTCCGTCCGTTTGTCACTAGGCTGTATCTCATGAACCGTGATAGTAAGACAGTTGAAATTTTCACAGATGATGTATTTATGTTGCCGCTATAACAACAAATACTAAAAAACAGAATAAAATAAATATTTAAGGTGGGCTTCCCATACAACAAACGTAATACAACAACGTTTTATTGCCGTTTTTATTGATAATGATACGGAACCCTTCATGCGCGAGACCGACTCGCACAAGACCCGTTTTTTTAAAATTAACATATTGCTTTAGGTTTGGTGCAAATAAAGGAGATTTTTTTCCATCCGCTTTCAGTCATTTAATACCTACTGTAATAATGTTTTCGCGACCGACTCCAAAAGCTCTTGCGATCGACTTTTTGAGCACTCCTAGGCGCATGCCAGACAGAAGAGACGTAAGACGAGGACGGGGCGCAGACAAAAAATGTCTCTTCCGCGTCCTTTTAATACAAAATGTATAGAAGCGTCGCGACGTAAAACAAACAGAAAAGACACGGGGCGCAGGCGTAACGCTTTTACCTCTGCTCTGCTCGCGACGCGTCCTAGGCTTACGTCTCTTCTGTCTATCATGCGCCTAGGAGTGCTCAAAAAGTCGATCGCAAGAGCTTTTGGAGTCGGTCGCGAAAACATTATTACAGTAGGTATTAAATGACTGAAAGCGGATGGAAAAAATCTCCTTTATTTGTATATACACGGTTTTATTACGTTGTTAAAAGTAGATAATATATATCAAGAGTAGCGTGTGCTGTCTTATAAACTTTTGCTGATGTTTTTTACTTTTGACTACCTTACTAAGATTTGTATGTTCTCATTTACTATGTATCAGATTCTACCTGCTCCGAGGCACCACACAGACGCTTTCCATTAGTGGTAAGAAGCCGTGGTTGTTGCCTGTTTCTTTTAGGCTTGGTCGCGTCGGAACAGGAGTAATTTAAATTTTTATGACGATTTAAAATGATCCTTGTGATTTCAATGAATAAAATTATATTGATTTGATTCGAGTTCCGTCATTAAATCAAATAAAAAATCTAAAGGTTAGATAGAGATCAATCCTCGGCGATAAGTTTTTTTTTATTGTTTGTTCAATAAAGTATTTTCTATCTATCTAGCTAGATCTACACGTATAGATATATCCTTGGCCGTCTCGTTCGTATATTTAACCTAATTTATTTAGTTTGACACACATCTTCAACATCATAATTTTTTAATTAATTAAACAAGTCTTACATATCGGTTCCTTCCAAAGTAGGTTAATTTACTTCAAATAAAAGTAGTTATAATCACTCGAGAGTGATCCACCCACGCACACTTAGCAATGTTTTGATATCAATTCCAATATTTCTGATATTTCGGTCAAACTAAATATACTTCGGCCATTGAACTCAACGATACACAGCCTAGTGATTATTTATTATTCTGTGTGGATATCATTGACCTGTACAAGATTAAGTAAAAACTGGGCTTGAGCCAGTCCATTGCGACACTATTTGATAGATGCACTATCGAATATTATTTTTATGGCAACACAACAAGTGGGTATTGTAAATCATTGGCGGCCATTTTTATTCAAAGAATATTAAACATAATTATTATTATGTGGAAGAATACACTGGTTATGATTTTGTAAGTGCACCTGTTAGTAAGACGTAGGGGACCATTTAGTCCTGACCTTGTCAATTCGGTTAGTAAATAAAATAAATAATAATCCTCTATCCTTCCTCTATATATATATATAAATCAATTGCTGTTCGTTTGTCTGGCTAAAACTCGAGAACGGCTGGGCAGATTTACTTGATTTTGGTTTTGTTGTGTTCATAATTGTCACGGGAAGGTCTAAATGTACCGGGACCACCGGCAAAACCGGGACCACGCGAACGAAGTCGCGCGCGGGCCGCTAGTATATAATAATAATGAATAATAAATGACTGAAATAATAATAATAAATAAATGGTGATCGCAGTTTCAAAGTACTCGGGTAGATGCTGCTGCTCATCCGCTGGTGTAATCCTTTAGGCTTTTACTACATCTTCGGGAGGAGACCGAGGAGTCTATTCTTAGGCCCAACACACCACGGACCAAACAGCCGTGGTGCGTCCGACAGTCTCATGATGCTCTAAGGTTCAGCGTGGTGATTATGGCAATTCCTCCCATTGTTTTTCTATGGGGGAGGCTTCGTCCAGCAGTGGATGTCTTAAGGCTGATGATGATGATAACTCCGGTTGATGCTGATGCCCATCCCATAGTGTAAAAAAAAAAAACCAACCGTTCAATATACCTACCTCTTCTTCTTCATCAGCCGGGAGACATCCACTGCTGGATGAGGCCTCCCCCATAGCATGCATAGCGTACAACCCATAGCGTGCAATGGGGAATTTGCCATAATCACCTCGCTTGGCATGCGGATTAGACCAATCACACCAATCCGTTTTTTTATGCTACTTGGCAAGCAGACAAGCTTACGGCCCACCAGATGGAAAGCATTTACCGTAGCCTATGAACGCCTGTAACACCAGAGGCATCACGCGCTGCCGACCCTGAGACATAAAGATGAAAAGTCTCATGTGCCTGTAATTTCACCGGCACCCGTACCCTTCAAACCGAAACACAGCAATGCGAACACTACTGCTTGGCGGCAGAAATAGATACGTTGAATACGGTGGATATTGGTGATCGCAGATGGTTGCTGCTGCCCATCCCCTGGCGTAATCCCTTAGTCTCCTTTTACGACATCCACGGGAGGAGATTGAGGAGTCCTATTCTTAAGCCGAGACTATTAAGGCTCAATATAGGTACATACAGTTAATTGAACTAAACCGTGGTTTCAGACATTCGTTATTCATCACCACACCGTCATCGACAAGACCATAATTATTAACTTGCTCTTTTTGTGTCTCGTAAACAAAAAACAAAACTTGTTTATTTGACCCATATCCAGTTCCGGAAAGTTCACACAATTAAAAGTAAAATCCGTCTTGTTATGAGTCAGTCGACTTGTGAATATAAACGGTCGATTTATTACCCTCCATTCGACAGTTGTATTGCTTACAGTAGTGACATGTCTCTTTCCATTTAAAAACGATGTAAAGTTAGGTACTTAGTTTTCAAATAAACCTTGAAAGAGCTATAAATATATTTATATATCTACTACCTATTAGTTCATGAAGAAACTACATTCCTATGCTCCTTCCGTTTCCTACTAAAAGACGGAACTAGAGAAATGGCAATTTCCCTGATTTGACTATCTTACTGCGTCATACCACCGTGGCTGTGGTGTGTCTGGCCTTAGATACCCCTCCATCTCCTCCTGTGGATTTTGTAATAGCCGACTAAGGGATTACACCAGGGGATAGACAGCACCATCCACCAGAGTAAACAACATGTATACAGCGATCAGCAATCCGTCTGCCAAGCGTGGTGATTATGGCTATTCCTCTCATTGTATTTTATGAGGCCTCTTCCAACAGTGGACGAACGGCTGATGATTACGTACCTCCTAACATACATAAGATTTAGCTAACATTATATTAGAACATAACATTATTATTTTATTTTGTTAGTAGTAGAACTTCTTGTAAAAGAGTTCGTCCGGGGAAGTACTACCACCGTATTTATTTCTGCCGCCCGCAAGCGGTAGTGCTTGCATTGCTGTGTTTCGGTTTGAAGGGTACGGGTGCCGGTGAAATTACAGGCACATGAGACTTTTCATCTTTATGTCTCAGGGTCGGCAGCGCGCGTGTGAAGCCTTTGGTGTTGCAGACGTCCATAGTTTACGGTAACTGCTTTCCAGCAGGTGGGACGTAAGCTTGTTTTATTGCCAATTAGTATAAAAAAATATATGTAAATGCTTCTAAAATAATTTTGCACCTTGTATGGAATAAATAAATTTAATTGAATGTTTCGCTTTTGAGGAGATGGAGAGTTCTATTCTTAGGCTGGACAGGCCACGTATTTGATAGGGATTTAATAAAAATATAAATAAATGTCTTCGTGTGTGTTTGTAGATCAATCTTTTAACACCCCGGGTTAACCAATTTGTTCTGCTGTCTGTAGCTAGCTGTACCGCTCGCGACGTCGTCCGCGCGTTGATAGCTGCAGTTAGCCCTCAGAATAATGACTAAAGCAACAGACATCATCATCATCATCATCCAATATATTGTTGGTCCATAGAGAGAGGGGCCTTAAACCGCGTGGTCCGATTCGTAGTCTTCGAGAACCTTTATTCTCAGTAATTATTCTGAGAGTTAGCCGACCCCATTTCGAACAAAATGTTGTGATACCAGTTGATACCACACCAATTATTACCTAAGTTCATACTTGACTGGTGTTTGCTGACAAAAATAAATTAAATCTAGCAAACAGAGGAAGTGTTGCCACAGGAAAAAGGTTCAGTCGCGCATAGCATAAGATTAAGAAACCGCTTCTGTGTATACTTCCTGCGTACCTACTATAAATAAGTAATATGGCGGACCGGAAACACGGCGGCCTCGATACCGAGAACCTTTGTAACCTTTGTTGGAGTTGCCGTTATTTTTTGATACCAGAATTAACACTGTGTTACACTTCGATTGAATGGGCAGGTCATATCGAAGAACTGCTTCCCAATGAGGGGTTTTCACGGCCGTTTCATATCATGCTTTCGGCGTTGAAAATAGATGGCGCTGCTCTGTTACGTAAATGTCAAGTGTCAAAATAAAGTTAAATGTCAACATCAACAACGTAGATATATTTTCGTTTCGTGTTATTTATTTTTGCTTACTACTAAAAACATCACGAAATCACTAGCGCACACTCAAGAAGCAGACACAAACAGAATATCATGACTAATAGCCACAGACTAGTTAGATAATAGCTTAGTACGCGTACACCACAGGTAATACATTTGACAATCTTGGCATTTACAGTTGAGTCAGCGCCATCTATCGAACCAATTTGAACTACTTTATTTTTTTTAATCGAAGTTGAAAAGCCCTCTGTACAGTAGCAAATGGCAATGGGGAACGACAATAGGGATAATTTTGGCAGCCTTAGCGCCATTTTGTTAGTAGTAGAACTTCTTGTGAAAGACTTCGTCCGGGGAAGTACTACCACCGTACCTATTTCTGCCGCCAAGCAGTAGTGTTCGCATTGCTTTGTTTCGGTTTGAAGGGTACGGATGCCGGTGAAATTACAGGCACATGAGACTTTTCATCTTTATGTCTCAGGGTCGGCAGCGCGCGTGTGATGCCTTTGGTGTTACAGGCGTTCATAGGCTACGGTAACTGCTTTCCATCTGGTGAGCCGTAAGCTTGTCTGCTTGCCAAGTAGCATAAAAAAATAAAATCTAAATCATATTGTTCATAACTTCTTATATATTTTAATTAATTTAGAATACTTTTTAGTTTTGCTTTGTACACCGCAGTCTATTATAGCGTTGCTCATTTCGTTCCATCCAAAGGTTGCCTGGAAGAGATCGCTTTCAGCGATAAGGCCGCCCATTGTATTGCCTTTCTATAGTAATATTACTTGTTTATTGTTTCTGTGGTGATCAATAAAGTGTTAATCTATATATCTATCTAAATCTTATGAAACTTGAATAGGGGAAACTTCTTGACCTAAATATTAAATCTTTCAAGTTTCATACGATTTGGACTGCGCTAAGGTTGCCAAAATGATCCCCATTGTTGCGTTCCCCATTGCCATTAACTACTGTAATTAGAGGGCTGATAACCGTTGGGGAATAAAGGTTCTCGAGTGACCACAAACCGGATGACGCGGTAGAGGAAGGCCCCTCCACTCGTTGGACTATAGACTTTATAAACGTCGCAGGACGGATGGATGGATGCGGCTCAAGACCGTTCGTCGTGGCATTCTAAGGGGGAGGCCTATGTCCAGGAGTGGACTTCTACAGGCTGATGATAAAGATGATGACACTTCGATTCTCGTCAGCACTCGTCAATACTTAACACGTTCGCTGCTGAAAACATAACGTCTGTGTTTTTTGTTTTTGGGTTCCGTACCTCAAGGTTACAGAGCTAGCAAATGTTACCAAATGTAAATACTTTTAAAAGAAAAATTACAACTGAATTGAGAACCTCCTTTTTTTGAAGTCGGTTAAAAATTAAATGATTTATTGACTAAATAGCCATATTATACAATTGATGAATTCTTACTGGCAATATTATAATTGAATGGTATAATGTATCGAATCTACCTACCTATCTGACATTTTTATTTGTTTTTCTTCATATTTGACATTTAAACTGGCATTCTCTTGATAGGTATTTGTATTTTTGTAAGGTTTCATTTGACATTCTGTTATACGAACGTAGGTTTTTAATATATTATACATATATATATCTAATACTTTATCTTATGCTGAATTTATTATAATGTAATTTGATTTAATTCTATTTAAATGATTTGAAATGTACCATATTATTTGCATGGCAAAATTTAAAGCATGGCTCTATAATACTATTTGTCACATTGTACTATGTACCCATGTTTGTAAATGAATAAATGATTATGATTATGGAACCTTTATGCAGCCTTTCCCAAAGCCATAACGCCCCGTTGTGGGCGCTGTAGGCCTAAAGGGAAGTAAGAGGAAAAGTAAGGGAGTAAGGGAAAGTAAGAGACTCAGAAAAAAAATGGTCAGTGCGCTCAGGTCTCAAGTTAACTCTTGTGGCCCACAACTTTACACCACAACAAGACTTTTACCCACAAGTTGTGGGTAAAAGTCTCGTTAAGAATGAATGTTTAACTCTCCGCTAATATATCTCACAATAATTAATTTAATTTGAAGTAATAGTGGAAAAAATGGGGGCGCTAAAAAATAATTTATTCTCAAAGTGGGCAGTAGGCAAAATAAGTTTGACGTGATTGTAAAGTTATAACCTTGAGTTTAGAAAAAAAAATTTTTTTTCGTATTTGTAAAAAAATTTTTTTTTGTAAAAGGGGAGGATTGATGTGGTGACACAGTTAATTAAGTAGTACGCGTGCAAATCGCGTTTGGCGATTCAGCCTAAAACTAGTAAGTGCCATGCATTGGATGTGCAGTCAGTCACTTCGTCACCCTCGCCCGGTTTACCCATGTCCCTCTGACGGACTAAAACGTGTAACTTAAATACCCCAATTAAAGTATATTACTGTGAAGGTCATAGAGAGTTTTTCCTTATCCACCCCGTACGCATCACTTACGGATACCAGTAACGAACAATATAAGTTAATGGTGGTAGTCACTCAATAACCTTCATAAAGGTACAAGCAGTGACACAGCCACCAAAGTTTGCTTTATAGGATCACTCAAGTGTCTGTCTGTCTGTCTTAGCTTTTATTTTCTCCGAATCTACTGGACTGATGCTGTGGTACACAATATTATATTGTGTCAAATGCATCATTTAACATAATCAAATGAAAGACCTTGTTATGAGAAATACAAATATATTTTTTATATAATTTTTAAATGCTTAGTTTAAAAGATATTAAAGAAAATATGTGAAGTTCCAACCAATTGAAAACCAAAAGAATTTCTTAGTACAAAAATATGTTTTATTAATTATCCCACTTGTGTTGCGGTTGTTCATGTATTTCTGAGAGCTGATTCTAAGTATTTTGCACACAATTGACATGGACGTCTGGTGTAGTGTAGTTTTTTTTTTTTACTATAAGTACGTCCGTGTCATTTGCTTGTCAAAACATAGAATCAGCTCTCTCTGTAGGGAGAAAGCTTCGGCGGAACTTGAAATTGTAACGCTTCTTGTTTCTTATCCAGGAACTTTTATTCCTCTGTTTTTTATTTAGTGTAATTTTTATGCACTCCATCTGCGCGTGCTGGGGTTTTTTTTCACTAACGGATTATGTATTTTTAGTTAGACCGCGTGTGGGGGTTTAGGCGTGTTGGGGACATTGAAAATATAACAAATTATTGCCAGATGGTCACAAGCACAACATATGGCCTTGTTTACCCGTACTGACTGGCGATTGCTTTTTTTTTACAAGCTTTTATTTAATTTGACCAGAGAGCGTATTACGAGTTTTTCATTGCAACAATCGATTTGAGAGTCGTGAATTGAAAATTCGTAAACAGTTCGTCGTCGTTCGTTCTTCTGAAATTTCAAGGGTACATGCCTTATGTGGTCATTATGTGAAGCGTATTCTGATAGCAATTTCTGAAATTCACCCTCTAAGGGGGTACAGCGAGATGTTGGAGTTTGTATGGAAAAACATTCACGCGGACGATGTACAGAGGGCCTATTACTAGTTTTGCATTGCAACAATCACTATGCGAGTCGTGAGTATTCATCGTGACTTACATAGTAACTATTCATCATTCTGTGCCGCGCAGTCGATAGAAACAGCACAGATTTATAAACAGTTACTACGCAAGTCACGTTGAATACTCACGACTTGCAAAGTGATTGTTGCAATGCAAAACTCGTAATAGTCTCTCTGGTGTTCCACTAAGTACCTATATTATAAAATCAGCCATAATCACCACGCTTGGCAGGTGGTTTGTTAATCGCAGTTTGCTGTTAAGTACTCAGGCGGACGCTGTTGCCTATCCCCTGGTGTAATCCGTTAGTAAGGCTCTTACCACATCCACGGGAGGGGTAGGTGGTCTATTATTAGGCCGGACACACCACGGCACCTACCTACTCCATGGTAAATACAGTCGTGGGAGTTCTGTCTGAATGTTTCAACAACGGATGTCTTTTGACACATATCCTTGGGAATATTTTGATTTCATCATTGTTTTACTTCCCTGTGTCATGATGGCCCATGGAGTCATGTTGTGCGCGTGACTTCTCTGACGATATTCAAATGATCTCACTATTTCAGTAGTAGAACAAATGATACAAACTTGTATCTCTAGTGTAAAAAAACAACAGAACACTTGTATCTCATATAAAAAAATAACAGAAAACTTGTATATCTCTAGTATAAAAAAAGAATAGTAGGTAAACATAAACAACCACGAAAATGGTGGGAGCACGCCCATGTTTTTTCTTAATTAGAATTCAAAAAGTCGAGTAAATGTACTTGTATGTTTTTTAGTTGTACTAGAGATACAAAGGTGTGTCATTTGTACTACCAGTTGTACTTCTTAGTAGTACAACTGACACGAAGGCATTCTTAGACCGAGCACACCACGGCAAAGAACAATGAAACTATGCCTTATGAAAGGCTTCAAATATATATTGATATAAAACCGGGCCAAGATTCATATATTGTGAAAACTCTCAACAATTACAAGATGCATCTAACTCATGGTTTGAAGCGTCCTCCATAAAATACACCAACTGTTTATTAAGACACCATACGAACCAAAAGGCCATGGCGACATAGAGTGATGCAATTGAAGTAGGCAATAAGCTGATCGTCCACCGCCAACTAAACTAGGTGGGTGTTATTACAAAACATGCCCTTAGTCTGGGTTTAAACCAGGACTACCAGTCTAGGCTTAAATATCGACCTATGGTATATATGACTGTAATACAAAAGCAGATGGTTTGTTTTCCAGAAGCAACTTCCGAGCATAGTCCGCGCTTATGCCAAAAATGACATAAGCGTGGACTATCTCTGGTTTTTCTAAAATCAGGCAGCCCCCTAGTTTAGCAATGGTCTATAAATTGACAGTTGATTGTTAGAGGTAAGAATTTCGACATATCAATTGTGATGTGACACGATCCGTCAGTTTGATACTTTGGAAATTTGTTTAGTAGCGCGAGAATTGATTTAGGAAATCAAACCATCAGCTTTCGTATTAAAGTCGTATATGCCTAATGTCGATATTTAAGCCTAGACTAGTACGCCTGGAATAAATTCAGATTTAGTCCATGTTCTGTACTAAGGTTGAGATAGTTTGCTTAGCTCGCATAGTTGAGCCAGTTTTTCATACATGTGCGTCCACCGCAAACTATGCCAGCTAAGCTACGTTAAGTTTAGCATAATTTAGTTAGCTGAGTTTAGTTTTCACTTAGTTTAGTTGGCGGTGGACGATCGGCTTTACTATACCTTAGTCGATTAGATTTATGCTTCAATCAATTTAGCTCTTAGTTGGTTGTGATAAGAATTATACTCGTGTTATTATTGCCCTGCTCTAGATTACCCACAGTACTTTGCTGAGTGCGAGGCCGGATATAGGGTTTGTTTTTTTTGTGAGCTTCATAATTGAAAACCACTTCAATGTCTGCGAGTTAAATATTACTGGGTAATTCTTCTTCACCGTTCTTCTTCAAATAAATATGTAAAATAAATGTACTCACAGTTATACTCTGATTTTTAATCTTAGACAATTTTTGTAAACAATGAAATGTCACTGTGTGTATAAGTGTCATGTATGTGTATCATATGTGTTTATACACATGATACACATACATGACACTTAAACAGACAGTGACATATCTTGACATTTCGTAGTTTACAAAAATTGTCTAAGATTAAAAATCAGAGTATAGGTACCTATTAAATAATAACTTTTACATTAATAATATTAGTAGGATAAGCACAGTTAAATGGGCGGCAATACGGCATGAATGTACCGTGGTATAATTACATATTAGGTAGGTTAGGTACAGGTACTTAATGTTTACCATTCCTAGTGCAAAAACAGTATGATTCACCGAATTAAAAAATCGGCGTAATCGTTATAAAAGAATGAGGTAACAGAACCTTTTACGTCGGTGATTGGGTAATTAAAAATTGTACAAATGCTATTAGTTAGAGCGTCCATACTGTTTTTTGTGACGTCACACACGCAGTGAGCCTCTTGAGGGCTTAGTCTAGAAATGTAACAAGCAACTATACGGGCGTGTGGTGTATACTACACGGTTTTTTGGTACTTATATTACCGTTACGTCCGATATATTACATTTAGCGAATATAAGTTTTGTATGGACTTTGAGGTTGTCAAAGTCCGCTAGGGGCGCTTTTCGGTATTGCTATAAAAAAAACCGTGTCCGCAACGCACCACGTGTGGTGTGTGTACAAAAACCTGTATAGTAGCTTGTTAAATATGCAGACTTCTCAGACCTCTGGAATAAAATGAAGACGTCATTACCAAAATCCATTCAGCTGTTTTGGTCCTAGGGGCCTTCTTACGAGAGAGCCCTATCTTGCTCTTCAATAATTACCTACTCCTATAGTAGGAGTACAGTACAGTCCTACAGTAGGGTTTGTGGTTTTCAAATGTAGGAGTCCTACTTTTATGAACGCATATCTCCGGCTTTTATGAACTGATTTGGAAAATTCTTTTTTTATTTGTATAGATATACTTCCAGATTTTGTCCCATTTTTTTCAGAATCCAGTTCTGATGATGGAATCCATAAGGAATTGAAGGAACTCCTCAAATATTGTAGGCATACATATGGCGATTTTGATATTTTCAGCAACAAACCAAGCATTTGCATTTAAAAAGTATAATAATCCTTTCACCACTATGGTTCTTTCATCATTTTTTTTCATCCAAATATTTTGTCAAATACTATGGCGGAAGTTGGTTTTTTAAATGAAAAGTTATTTAAATGAAAAGTTATAAAAACATGACTTCTTTTGGCAGTCTGTTTAAAATTAAAACGTTGTCATTGTCCGTAAAGACCTCGCCTTTCATTTCGTACGATCTACCGTGAAAAGACCTCCCAGAGGGTCGTTTAACAATGAGACCTCTCTCCGCATCTCCCGATAAGTCGATAGCTACAAAAATAATGTAAACCAATAGAATTGACTGAGGTATTGTGCGAGTATGCAAACAAGGGTACACCGCACAATACAAGTAAGACAAACGTATCTGGTTAGTTTTGAAATAACTGGAACACAACACAGATGGTTTTCTACAAAATTGAATGGTTCTGTAATGCCCCGCGGTCACAGATTCTAGAAGTTGTCTTCTAGAAGGTAGCGTTACTGTAACGTACTCCCCTTGGATAGTCCAGTGATGTGGAACCGCGGAGAGTAGGTACTGGGTTCTTGGTGTCGGAGTAGGGTAGGTCCGTCTGGATCGAATGAGGTAAACGCGCCGACACGGACGACGAGGAAAGCGGGGCGCGGTGATGAGGTGCTTACGACTGGCCGGATACGTGGCTTTACCCGCCAAACCCGTTGAAACTATTTTTTCAGAGATTACCTACATCCTAAAGATGAGTTATTCCCG
Organism: Epirrita christyi; assembly: GCA_951392215.1. NCBI lineage: Eukaryota > Metazoa > Arthropoda > Insecta > Lepidoptera > Geometridae > Epirrita > Epirrita christyi. The sequence continues at coordinate 6,000,466 of OX595848.1, read as the reverse complement.
CTCGTTTCCACGTCTCGTCCCCTATACAATGAGGGGAGTTGCCATAATCACCACGTTTGGCAGGCGGATTGGTGATCGCAGTTTGGATGTTAAGTACTCAGGTGGATGTTGCTGCCCAGCTCCTGATGTAATCCCTTAGTAAAGCTTTTACTACATCCACGGGAGGAGGAGGGTTCTATTCTAAGGCCGGACACACCATGGCACAAATTCCCCAACTGGACAAACGTTGGCGAGTTTTTGTTTGGTTAGATGAGGAACGACTCAAATAAATATTATAAAAACTGATAAAATAATAAAATTATTGAGGGTGCTAATTTTTATATTCTTATAACTTATGTATCTCTTTTGACAATAGCTTTGATCTGAGTAGGTAATAGTTATCTTACGTGTGGGAACGTGAACACAGTGACTGGTAAGCATAAGTTAATTCGGTAACATTATCATCAGCAGCCTTTAGACGTCCAATGCTGGACTAGGCGTCCCCCATAGTATAAAATGGGGGAATTTGCCATAATCACCACGTCACCAATCTTGGCAGGTGAATTAATTGGTGATCGCAGTATTCGGTTTGAGTACCTACTAAGGTCTACTCAGTCTGAGGCCGTAGTCGGAGTTAGGTAAGCAATTGAAACAGACGTATTGTGTAGTGTAACACGGATTTTTGTATGAAAACTATGATTCACAAAGTATACGGTGTACGGCTCATCAGTGCCTCCATACAAAATCCGTGTTACGCTACCTCTTACGTTTGTGTTAACAGCCCCTCATAATCATTTTTGACGTGTCAACGTCTTATAAATCGATGGAGCCGGCTGCACGCACGAAAAAACATGACTAATGCGTCGTTACCTCGTCATGCGTCACCTCGCAAAACGCATGCGCTATGCGCATGCGCATGCGCCATATATGCTATATATATATATATATATATCGCATGCGCTATGCGCATATATATATATATATATATATATATATATATATGCGCATGCGCTAACGCCGCATGCGCGCGAGCGCGGAACGAGCGACAAAGAAGCACAATAACGACGTTGACACGTTGAACTATCGTCAGTAAACCGACTTTACAGACAACCGTTTTTTTAAACCTATTTTAAAAGCTTTTATTTAACTTGCAATGTATGTATGTTTGTCCGGGTGGAATCTTGCAAATGAATTTTAAATCAGTTATCTTTAGCCGAATGAGCTGAATTTTGTTCATACCTGTCAAGTTCAGATGACAATACAATATTATGGTGACGGCGAGCTGATGTGGTTTATGATGGAGACGGAAGGTGGACAACGGAACTCCTCGAAGATTAATAGTAGCCTGGCAGTATTTGGGCTCATGTTGATCCGCTAACGGTTCCGATTACTAAAAAATACTTATTAGCTTGAATAAACAAAAACTTTTTTTTGTCTGATGTAAAATGACATACGCCAATTCGAAACAAAAGTTATTTTAGCTATGAAAGGTTAAAAAACTGATTATGAATTGAGTGAGTGAGTGAGTTAGACTCACGGCTCTGGTGTAATCCACATGGATCCACAGAGGGTTCTTTTCTTAGGCCCAAAGGTAAGAAATAAACTTAAATTAAATTACCAAGGCTAAAAGCATTATAAAAAATAGACATAGTAGCAGAGTTAAATAATAACTTACTCATATTAGGGGAAAGCAGTGAAGGTTTTGATCATGCCAAGGTCATTAGCACCGTGGTATTAACTTCCGCATTCGTGTTGTATAATAGACTTAATAGCTGAATGCTATTTGATTTTCAAGGGTGTCAATTCAGAAGGTACGTACAAGGCCTTAGCCTTTTAGCAAAGAAATTAATTCATTCAGTTTCTTTCTAAGAAAGGTAACAATTTAGTCTGTAAATTGATTCAACTGTTTGTTCAGCATAGTGTGTTAGTGTTTGTTACTGATCTACCTACTAAAATCTGTATCTTTGCTTCATCTGTATTCATAAAAAATGGACAAGTTCGAGCAAGATTCGCGCTCTGAGGGTTCCAATCCGTTAATTATTTCAAAATCGGTAAAAGCCCTTTTCGTGTTTCATCCACTCCTGTCTACAAACTTCACCATCCCAATTAAAGAATAAAAAGCCGAAATTTCAAAATTTTAGACTATTCCTTTATGTGTCACAATTTTACAAAGGCTCCTAACATTTTCAGAATTGTGAGGTTTTTGCGATTTCCATACAAAAATAAGACATTTATTGCTATATATATCTTTTTAATGGATTGAGTTACAGAAGCTTGATTTTCGTACGATGCTATAAGCACTGGAGTGCGATTTTTTAATGTCGTCTAGTGATTAAACGTCATTAAAATTGCCGTTTTTTCCACTAATTCCAAATTTCTATACATCTGAAACTCATTGATAACTAAAATTCTTATTCCTATGATATTAATATAAGTGGCTCCTCCAATAAATCTCCTGAAAAACGGTGATTTGTGACCTCTTTGATGACATTTAGTCACTCGGTGACTTTCAAAAATCGCACCCGACGTATTACGAGTTTTGCATTGCAAAAACCGGAATGCGAAACGTGAGCATTCAACGTGACTTACGTAGTAACTATTTACTAATCTGTACTGTTTCTACCGACTGCGCGGCACAGAATAATGAATAGTTACTACGTAGGTCACGTTGAATGCTCACGTTTCGCATTCCGGTTTTTGCAATGCAAAACTCGTAATAGGCCCCACAGGTCTTTAAATTTGGAACTAATTTCAAGTTGATAGCTCTAGCCGTTCCTGTGAAGGGTCTTGACAGACAGGCAGACAGACAGACAACAAAGTGATCCTATGAGGGTCCCGTTTTTCCTGTTGTGATATGGAACCCTAATAATTAACGTATGTTTCTTTGTATGACCCGTATGCATTTCTAACCCACTATCGGCATAGGGGTAGGCATGGTTTACGAATGCACGATGATACTTTGGTGAGCTGTTGTCCGCACGCCGGAGAAGATTTTCCGAAAAAATCCTGGACCACGCGAAACAAATAACGAGGCCCGGCTAGCTAAATCATTAAAAAAAAATACTCAGCTAAAATTTAGATATACTTAGTGTTTTCCAAAATTGTAGTTAATATTAAAAACAACAACAACATTTACAGCAAATCGTTTCTTCATGTTGATGACCGTGCGTGTTGTCTACACTTCAGTATTACTACATCTTTCTTGTCTTGGCAGTAGACTAGTCACACGGAAAACAATGCTTGCAGAATTAGTTTTTCGCAAAGAATATTATTATTCTCAGGAATATTGTTTTAAGATAAACAAATATGTGCTTGAATTAAGTCTCAGCTCAACAAACATGATATTCTTCACGAAAAATAATATTATTCTTAGTATACGTTATTTACTAGAAACAAAACAATATTTTTCATTTAAGTTGTTTTGAGCTTTGTCTGAAAAAAAAAATAGCTGCCTTAAATTAAGATCAGATTATATGTTTCAAAGTCAAGTCAAAGTCAAAAAGAACTTTATCATTGAAATCACAAGGATCATTTTGAATCGTCTTATATAAAATTAAATTACTCCTGTTCCAACGCGACCAAGCCTAGAAGAATCAGGCAACAAACTCGGCTTGGCTTACATAAATGGTCCGTCTTACCACTAGGTGAGAAGCGCCTGTGTGGTGCCTCGGAGCAAGGAGTTGCTGATACATAGTAAATGAGAACTTAAAAACCTTAGGAAGGTAGTCAAAAGTAAATAAACATCAGCAAAAATATGCAAGACAGCACACGCTACGCTTGTTATACTTATAAATAATAATCTAATACAAACATGTAAATAGGTAAGTACAGATATTACAAATTTCCATTTTAGCAGTCGAGGGGCAGAGCGACATCAGGCCACGCGGCTTTATCTTTAATTTAAATGTTCTCCAAAATTGTAGCTAAATAAAACAAAAACAACAACAACATTTATAGCAAATCGTTGCTTCATGTTGATGACAGTGCGTGTTGTCTACACTTCAGTACATCTTTCTCTTCGTCTTGGCAGTTGGCAGGAGATATCCAATATACATTGCAAGCTGTAGCTATTCAGTGAGATAAATCTATCCTGCATTTTAGGCTTCTCTTTCTCTCGCTTGGCACTTTGCCCGTGAGACTACAACGATAAATTACGTTAATCTATGCGGCACACCTACGCTACGAGTATAATTATGCAGACCTCTTATTTACTACATAGTCTTATGTTTGCTAAACTTACTTATAAATAAGTAAGGCGTTATAAGTACGTTTATAAGTAAGACGGTTACTCTAGCTACTAAAAGTTATTTTTTAGACCTCATTGCACTGTTTCTGTTTAACATTATCCAAAAGTAAGGGATGGCAATATCTTTAATATACTTTCTTAATAATAATATTTTTTTTTTCATCACGTGAACGTGATTTATTCGAAAAAACGGGCCCAGGTTCGATTCCCGCTGCGGGACAAATGTTTTTTTGATTTGCAAATATTCGTTCCGGGTCTGGGTATTCTACCATTGTACTCGTAGTTCCTTGATAACCACGACACAGGGATAGTGTGGGATCAGCTGGGTTACCATCATGCTCTTATAGCGATTCAGTACAAAATATCGGTTCCGTGATGTCAGCAGCTATATAGCTATTTAAAAGGTACTGTAGCAGAAGGTCTATAGGCTTCTGCGATTCAAGTTATTTAATAATGACAGATGTCAACGTCGAACCGATATTTTGTACTTAATGAATAGTTTTTGAACTGAATCGCTATAAGAGCTCATGGTAACCCCCCAGGACTATGTATCATATGTATGTGACTATTGGGGTGTTATATTATGTTATCTTGCACGCCTGTTATAGTTTACAGTCTCATATTATTTCACTTGTATCGTTCTGTGATGTAAGAATTAGAATGACACAACCAATCGTGTCTTGTAGTCACGAAGGTTGCACTCGATAGTAATTGGTTACATCACATTGTTTTTAACTCATTTCATAGACTTGGAAGTGTCCAGTGTGCCTATTACTTAAGCGATAAGTCCGCCCATTGTAGGTACTTACCTCTGATTTGAAACATTGTATATATATTTTTTTTATTGGTGTGCAATAAATTTATGATCTATCTATCTATTACTCAATTTTCTTGAAGGTCTTCAGGCATTTTACTGAGAAAACCCATAGAAAATCTAATGCTATTTAAACTTCTCTATAATAGCCTGGTAGTCTCGGCCTAAGAATATGACTCTTTCAACTCCTGTGGATGTCGTAAAAGGCGACTAAGGAATTACGCCAGGGGTTGGCCAGCAGCATTTACCAGCTGCAATCACAAATCCGCTTGCCACGCGTGGTGATTATGGCAAATACCTCCATTGCACATTATACATGCTATGGGGGAGGTGTCATACAGCAGTGAATGACTAACGGCTGATGAATAAGAAGAAATAACCCAAGAGTGTATAATTATTCACTGGAGAATAATTTTGATTAATTTTTATTTTCATCAAAAAATTATTGAAGTAGGTAGGTACCTAAACCTAATAAGTCCTTTGTTAAAAAATATGTTTTTCTATTTATTTATTTTTTTATTAATCATCGTGGAGTTCCGTTGTTCACCTTCGTCTCCATCATCAGATCAGCTCGCCGTCACCATAATAATTTGTATTGGCATCTAAACTTGACATCATCATCATCATTTCAGCCCGTCTGCACCCACTGTTGGGTATAGGCCTCCTCTTTAAAACGCCACTCTTTTCGGTCCATCGCGAGTCTCGTCCATTGGTTGCCGGCTACTTCAACGATGTCATTCGACCATCGGGCGGGTGGTTTGCCTCTTGGCCGTCGTGCATCTCTTGGCCACCATTCTGTGATCGCCTTCGTCCATCTTCCATCGTCCCTTCTAACCAAGTGTCCCGCCCATCTCCACTTCAGTCTTGCGATCCTCATGCCCACGTCCACAACCTTCGTACGACGCCGGATTTCAGATTAAACTTGACACGTATGAAAAATTTCAGCACAATCAGTTGGATGGAACTGGTTCAAGATTCAGTTCCAAGATTACATTTCAAGTTAAATAAAAGCTTTTAAAATAGACTTGACCGTCGAATTAACACAGTTTCATGTGCGTAATAATAAAAGAGCCTGATATTTAAATTGGGATGTGTCAATTAACTACAACGATCTTATAATACACATTAAAGATCGTTGATTAACTACGTCGACCTTTAGTTCTCATTTCACATAACCAATGCGTAACTTTGTTATAATGATTAAAAGATTGATTTTGATAAATCTAAAGATTAGAGTGAAATCAAATTTTGTTTTTAGGGTTAATTTTGTCCGGAACCATTATAGGGTAATTCTGTATGTCACAGACTATTTTCTCCGAATTGACTGAAATAAAAAAGTTGAAATTTAGTTCATTCTATAATATGAAGGTATTGTTAGGTGGCCCAATCACGGATGTACCTATAGAGTAAATAAGCGAATTCTAATTTCGGGGATTAGTTATTGGGGGCAAAGAATGTTTAAAAACACTTGTGTCTAATATCATAAAAGAACTCGAATGTAAAAGAAGCCAAGTTCGGTAGAAAGCGAAAACGCTTCTGTTGGCTAGGCCAATAAAAAAATTATATACCTACATTTCTCATCAAAATAATCGAATCATTACAGATTTTCTTTCTGGCGACAAATAACCATATACGAGGATTATTTCTTTAAAAAAAGCCATTATTATGTTTGATGGCATGTTCGTAACCTTGTACTACTGTTATATATAAAAAAACTGTTTATAACAATACTTTTCTTATAACCTATTAAACACATAAACTTGGGAAATGTTTCGATTTTTTTGATGAGAATTGAAAAAGAATATATATATATATTATATATTCTTTTTCAGTTCCAAATTCAAATAGGTTTGTAGGTAAGTAACGCATTCAACTTACTTTTGGCTTCTAGTCACAGATTACTTTATGACCTCGCGTGACTAATTATTTAATTTCGTTAACAAAAACTAAAGTTATGCTAAATAATTTAGCATAACTAATCAGTTGTTTCTTGTACCAACTTTATAGTTGCTACCGTAATGTAGTAGGTAAGTAGTATTTTCGATTCGATACGGAACCTAATCTATTCAAAACAGTAGATGTATTATGCATGTTTCCTAACGCCAACCTTCGGAGCCCCAATACCTTAGCTGATCATTTTGTTGGACTTTAGGACAAAGGAGGCACTGAAATAGTCTTTAGTTATTAAAACAACTCTTAAGCTAATTAGATACGGTGCAAAATTGCTCTGCAGACTGCTATATTAACAAGTTTATGAGAAAACATCGCCGCTACAAAGAAACTTGTTTTTATAGTTGCATGGCTATTTACATACAATCAGCGATGTACTTAAGAGAAGGTTGCCAGTAGGGCGCTCACGCTTTTTTGTACGCGAACGAAGTTTGCTTCTATTTTGGCTATTATTTCATCTGAAATTTTTTACACAACTACCCAACTGTATCAACACAAATACCCGTGGTGCGTCAGTTTTTTTAATTGATGATTTGGTAACCATATAATTTTATAAGAAACAAACGCACCACGGGTCTAGATATTAAATGCATCACACACGCAGCAGACGCGGTAATATTTTATATGCGTATAAAAACTTATCGTCTGAAGGTACCACACACGTTGCAGATACGATAATACATATACGAAAATAATATAAAATTCACGAGGAAACCTTCACACTGATATGTATTAAAAATTTTATACACAGATATAATCTGTTCATCTTTTGATATAATATGTCGGTGCCTACAGATGCTTGACGGTAAAATATAAGTGATCTGCTACGTGTGTGTTGCTCCTTGAGTTTTATATAGGGAGCGACGCGCGAGTCTTTCTGCGAGATTTCAAATATTACAAAAGTTTCAAATTATGTCAAAATATCCTTATAGGTATTTCAAAAATATCTTAAATTTGAATATTTTGTGGTTTACAAAAAGAGCTATATATATGGACAGATACGCGCTCAGATACAGATATCTTACCGCATCTGCTACGTGTGTGACACACTTTAGTGTACTGATCATGTGTACGAAGTTTCATGGAGATTGAAGAAATACTTAATAGCCAAATTAGAAGTAAACTTCGTTCGCGTGAAAAAAAGCGTACCTAAGCGCCTTTTTGCTAGCTGCCGGTGGCCTCCTCTTAAATTCTTTGTGTGACTCGTAGAACCACTCTCACTCACCATTCGCCATTTCATACATCACATTGTGACAGGCTTTTGCACTCTCTTGAACCTTATGATATCACAGTATCGATAGGACGGACGGCACATTGAAACACAGGAAAGCAATAATTTATCATTATTTGAAACTATTATTTAATAACTGGGAAACTGCACTAAAACCACAAATGTAAGTATACAGTTATGAAAATATCTACCAAATACTAGTTGGCACATGAATACATTTTGAGATCTCGAAAACGGCTCTAACGATTTTGATGAAATTTGCTGTATAAGAGATTTGGGGGCGAAAAATCGATATAGCTTAGTGTCATCTCTGGGAAAACGCGTTATTTTCGAGTTTTCCGAGCACAGGTAATAATTAATAAATTGAGTTTATGGTTTATGAGTTCACGAAATGAATCAGGTGTATCCGACAAGGATCCGATCAAGATAAACCAACCATTAAATTTGATTCTTTGGTCAACTCAGCCCACACCTCACTTAGCCCGCTTCCAATGCTGGAATTTGACCATCTTAATATTGTTTACTAGCATTTCCTCGCGGCTCCGCCCGCGGAGTACCTCTATTGGCTTCGCTCGCGTGGAACCTCTTTTATAAATTATAGCCTTTATGTTATTCTGATGTATATATAAGCTATTCAAATGGTAAAGTTTTATCAAAATCCGATCAGTAATTTTGCGTGAAAGAGTAACAAACATCTATCCATCCTCACAACCTTTCACATTTATAATCTCAGGATTTTTCAATGGAAATCAGGCTTTTTCTCCGGACTTTTAAATTTTCTATCTGGTAACCCTACCCCTGGCTGATTATCAGATTCAATTAACACCATTGATTGTTGAGTTGTGTTATAAATAAGGTTGACTGATGATCTGTATAAATTATACAATTAACACATATGTCATGATGCTCAGATATCCCTGTCGATCATGACGAAAGGTTTGAACTAATGCCAGATTTAGCTTGTACTACTAGACACTGTTCTCTTTCAATAGGATTTTTTTTATACATACATCACCCTTTTGTACACACGAAACACAAAATGGACAAAGTACATAATATAATGTTCCACACGCAATTACAATGGGGACATAACGGGAAAACAGATAGGTACGTTAGTTATAGCTCAGGACAATAGTGTAGAATGACACAAGTCAAAGGAAGGAGATAACGGCTGTTAAAACACTGGCGTACGTAGCTTAGCTTATGTACTGAATCATGCATTGTTGTCATTTTAACCCGGAACTGAAGCATCTGAGTACACTCAGAGTACACTACACTACGTTAAAGGTACACTTCTCATCAAAAAAATCGAAACACTTCTCATGTTTATGTGTTTAATGGATTATTAGAAAAATATTGTAATAAACGGAAAAAACTAAAATGTCATATAACAGTAGGTAGTACAGGATAACGAACTGCCAGCAAATAATAATGATTGCTTTTCCTAAAGAAATAATCCTCTTATTTGGATTTGTCGCCAGAAAGAAAATCTTGGTAGTGTTTCGATTTTTTTGATAAGAAGTGTATTTCTAAAACCTGAGTCAATATTTCTTAACATGTAGGTTAGGTACTCGTGTAGGTATATATTGTATATGACTTTGGACTCTATAGCTAGTATAGCTAAAGCATATAGTTTTATAGTGGAGCGTTTTGTAAGTGGCACGAAACTCAAATGTTATCGTGTTTTTTGCTCATCACAACTCATCAACACTTCTTTGCGAAAACTGATTTTTCGAATACAAGGAGACATAATATAGTTTCTCATAAATATCATTAATTTAACTACTTATGATTTTTACAGTGTTTTTTTTTGGTTCAGTGGCATTCATAGTTAAACTAATGATATTTATGAGAAACTATCAATTAAAACATGTGTGGTATGTCTCCTTGTTTACGAAAAATCCGTTTTCTTTCTTTCTTTCTTTCAATTAGTTATGATGTGCTGTGTTGAGCAAAAAACATGATAACATTATGGGTGTTATTATAAAAAATGCCCTTAGTCTGGGTTTAAACCAGGACTACCAGTCTAGGCTTAAATATCGACCTAGGGTATATACGACTGTAATACAAAAGCAGTTGGTTTCTTTTCCAGAAGCAACTTTCGAGCAAGATATGGCAAAAATGACATAAGCTTGGACTATCTCTGGTTTATCTAAAACCAGGCAGCCCCCTAGTTTAGCAATAGTCTATAAATTGACAGTTGATTACTTGTTACAGGAAAGAATTTGGACATCTCAATTGTGATGTGACACAATCCGTCACTTTGATACTTTGGAAATTTGCGAAGTAGCGCGAGAATTGATTTCGGAAAACAAACCATCTGCTTTCGTATTTAAAGTCGCATATGCCTAATGTCGATATTTAATCCTAGACTGGTACGCCTGGACTAAATTCAGATTTAGTCCATGTTCTGTAATAAGGCCGTATATCATTATATCGCCACTTACGAAAAGCATTGTCTCTATAGTTAGAAGCTCCTGTAGGGCATCGTCTACTGCGTCTTACAAGCCTCGCATCACACAACCTGCTCTTGTTATATTTGATTGGTCTCCAATCAACTGAGTAATAAGTCAGTTGATGAAAAAGAAACAGCTTCAAAACGATAAACCGGCTTACCTACAAAGTTTTACGAGCAATAAGCAACACTGGTGGCCAGTATCGCAAACGCGGAAACAATATTTTACCTGTGTTCGTCTAGTTGTTTGTGCCAACTCACCTACATTATCCTTCACTAGATGTAGGTATCAGGGAACTACGAGAATATAGCCACATAATATCTAGAGATTATGTACTTAAATTTAAATCTTTGTACTTAATAGCTAAATTTCCTAATTAATTTACATACATACATACACACGCCTTTTTCCCAGAAATAGGCAAAACCCCAAAGGGCCTCATTTCACCATGTGTTATAGGCGTGACAAGTGGTGAGCTCATCGCCACCATTGCTTTCCACGACCAACTAAGCTAACGCTTTCTTCCAGTAATAATACACTCCTAAATAAGCCAGCTTCCAGGACAAATCTTATACCAACAAGTCTGGGTATTTAGTCAAATGCCTATCAATTCTCAGGTTAACTTAAACGAATCAGATTGAAACCAAATACAAATCAGAGTGATAACAAATACACGTGGTCTTACTCATATCTAGCCATTGTGCTATTTGAAAGCGTGTAACCAGTAGCTGCACCTAAGTTCAGCAGTGGATCAGCTCAGCATCAGCTCATGAGACCGCCCCGGCCGGCGTTTCAGGAGCGCCGTTCAATTAAACCAAGGCAGACGGAGCCCACTTGCATTTATATGGTTCACAAAAACCACATTCGTCACTTTGGCCAAAATTGCATTCATCACTTTCACATGCTTATTGCATGGATTTAAAATAGATGTACTATCTGCTCCCGTGGATGTTGTAAAAGGTGACTAAGGGATTAACAAGGGAATAGGCAGCAGCTCCACCGGAGTACTCAACATGAATACTGCGATTACCAATCAGTCTGCCAAACGTGGTGATTATGGCCATTGTATTTCATGGGGGAGGCCTCGTCCAGCAGTGGACGTCTAAAGGCTGCTGATGATGATGTATCATCAGTGTCAATTTTATCGTGTCATCAGCCGTGGAGGCGTATGATGAAACAGCATCCTTGAATGTGTTCTATTTCATTATTTCCTATGTGATGTATATCCATCACCACGCAAACTGTATACAATGGAACGATTATTCTACTATACTTTAGTAAATTGTTCTTCTCTCATTTACTAATAATTATTAAAACAATTTCCTATTATACATTACGCAATGTTCTTATACATAAGGCTATAGTGTTAATACGTACATATACAGGGTGTTTGTTTTTAAATGGGACAGTATGGGGAACCATTTGCTCACTTTGTATGAAAACGATTTTGGCATAGTTGTTTTTTGGTCAAGCGTGAGTTCTCCATAAAAATTAGTTGTTTTGATCAAATTTTTTTTTAATGAGTTGAGGTGTTCTGAAACGTGCCCGTACCTGGAAACAGCAAGAGGGAGGCCATTTTGAAAATTTATTGCGATAGTTTTATGAACGTAGGTACCAGATTGCTTACAAATTGTATGAGAAAACATTTTATTAAATTTGACTAACTTCTACTGCTCAGATTTTTTTCTTCCCATACTATGAAACAATCCTTATATGAAACTGAGCCGATACCCATTAAAAAAAATATTGATCAAAACAACTCATTTTTATGGAGAACTCACGCTTGACCAAAAAAATAACTGTGCCAAAATCGTTTTCATACAAAATGAGCAAATGGTTCCAAAGACAGTTTTCCCGTATCTCGTATGGATTCGGATATCCCCATACTGTCCCATTTAAAAAAAACACCCTGTATACCTACATATTTATATAAAAACACGAACGAGCGTAGCCAGGTTTTAGAAAATAAAACAACAAAAATGTACACGAAATTACATTAATATTCATGTGAAAAAAAAACACATTCACCACACTGGTGTTTCTTCAAAAAGCCTTTTTCACCGAAGGGGTATCTTTGACATAGAATACATAATAACCATTTGAGGCTGTTCCTATAGGAACAGCCTCAAATGGTTATTATGTATTCTATGTCAAAGGGCTTCTTTTCACCGTGGGTTGCACAATATAGACGTGACAAGTGGTAAGCTCATTGTCGCCACTGCTTTCCACGACCAACTCTGCAAGTGATAAGTAGTGGTGGTGGCTTGACGACCTCCATGGCATGGCGGGCGAATAGCTGGCTGAGACGCAAGAGGTGCGGCTTCGATTCCCGCTGCGGGACAAATGTTTGCATGATCTGCAAATATTTGTTCTTGGTCTGGGTATTGTGGTACCACTTGTACCGCACTACCACTAGTTCGTAGTTCGTGATACCCACGACACAGGGAATCCTAGTGTGGGATCTGAGAGCTGATTCTAAGGTTTTAGCATACAATTGACACGGACGTATGGTGTAGTGTAACATGGATTTTTGTATGGAAAATGAGATTCACAGAGTTGTACGCTAGGGGCGCTCATCGGTGTCGCCATACAAAATCCTTGTTACACTACACCAGCGGTTCTCAATCTTTTTTAGTGACGGAACCCTTTTGGAAAGCGAAATAGTTGATGGAACCCTACAATAAAACAATAGTTTTTAAAAGTGTATTCTTCATTAATAAGCAGAAAAAAAGTACCATGTAACAGTTAATATTACTTACTTACATAATAAGTATAAATAAAAGATATGGAAAAAGAAAAAAAATCTCACTAATGGGAGGTAAGAAACAGTTTTTTATTTTTCATCAATTGATTGATATGGTTTGATAGAGGACAGTAGAAGTTTCACATCAGGTTCGGCGTCCAGTCTATTGCGGAACCTCTACAGGGGTATCGCGGAACCTTATAGGGTTCCGCGGAACACACTTAGAGTATGGCTGCACTACACCATACTTCCGTGTCAAAAGTGTGCTAAAAACTAAGGGCCTTATTCATAACCATTTTTTAAACCTAATTTAGTTAAAATACGTCAAAACAAGACAAAACATAATATTTTAACTAAAATAGGTTTTAAAATGATTATGAATAAGGGGGTTAGAATCAGGCCCCCAGGTTAGGTTAGGGCTATGTATGTGACTATCGGGTGTTATGTTAGCTAAAAATAATCTCGGATATCCTGTGATGAATTCTTTTCGAGATAAGGAGTAACTGTGATTACTGTGGAACCCAATATGTACAATAGCACTATGCGTGGTTCAAGAGGATACGCAATGACCGGTTTAATGGTCATTTTATTTACATTCTCAGGTTCAAAGTATCAAGTGATTGTTGTTTCTTGATCGCACCAGTAAAGGTTGCATGCAGTTAATCTTTGAGCAATTAGTTTGTTCAACTACTTATTAATATCTTTTTTTATCTGTTTATCTTGTCTTCTTGATCCACCCGTTGGTCCTGTTGGTATAACATGTTCTCTTCCGAGAACAGCCGCTCAATTAAAGTAGCAAATGGCAATGGGTAACGCAACAATGGTGGTCATTTTGGCAGTCTTAGCGCAATCTAAATCTTATGGAACTTGTTCATTGAAAAATCACATGTTTTATAATCTATGATGGAATCTTAGTTGGTCACACTTTTGTGGTAGTTTTAAAAAAGGTTGTAGCGGGCAACCCCCTCTCTCTTATGCCCCGGTCAGCGATGTAGTCGGACGGTTATCATTTTTCATAAGTTTTAAATAAGTCAACTTGTATTCAGTAATAAACAGTTTTATTCAATATTCAGTGTGTTTTAAAATACCAGCGGTCATCCAGTGTAAATCAAATCATTCATACCTTCAATTTCACACATCAAGCCACCAGCGTCGGAACAGCACCTAGACTGAACTCAAGGGTCTAGCTTCCCCTAACCCCAGACTTCGAACACCTGGGGGTTTTGCGCACAAAACTTGAATAGAGAAAACTTCTTGATCTAAATGTTCCCCCTTTCAAGTTTCAAAAGATTTGGACAGCGCTAAGGCTGCCAAAATGAACTCCATTGTTGCGTTCTCCATTGCCATTTACTACTGTATTTTGGGGGCTAACCTACTTATCTGTCTTGGTCCTTATTCTTCTGTTTGATGATATACCTTCTTCCGTTCGTAAGGTCCATCTCTTCATCAGCCGGTACACGTCCAATGCTGGACAAGGCTTCCTAGAGTAAAGGGATTTGCCATAATCACCACGCTTGGCAGGCGGATTGGTGATCGCAGTATTGGTGTGGAATACTCAGATGCTGCTGGCGATACCCTGACTTAGTCAGCTTTTACGATATCTACGGGATGAGAAAGAGGGGTCTAATGTAGGCCGGACATACCATTGTCTCGGTGTATTGGTCCATAGTTCTAGTTATTTCATAGTTCAACAATTCTCAGAGTGTAATTATTGTATTAGTCAATCTTATTCTTGTTTATCTGATCTGGTTTGTTTGCATGCCATTAAGCTCATTAATGTTAGTTTTTTCAATTATGCTGTAGTTAAACAGCATATAATTATGATGTCTCAACAATTCCTCATTCACATATTACGGCTATAATTTAAACGCGCTTGAGTCATTGAATTTCAGGAGCAGTCAATCTCATCAGCCATGATTTTTATTCCACTTAGAGCACCGATCTAAAATATGAATCGTTGCTCAAAGTGGAATAGGATCGGTGCTCTTCAAATCGGTGCTCTTAGTGGAACGCTTCAATATGCACCAATTATGACTTCTCGCTGTTGTGATTAATTGGATCCTTCTCTATGGAATTCTTAATGCACAACGGCATATTTTAAGGGTTTCGTACCATAAAAGGTACCAACGGAACCTTTATAGGATCATTCTAGTATCTGTCTGCCTGTCTACCTGTCACAGGCTTTTTTCTCCGAATCTACTGTACTCAAAAAGTTGAAATTTGGTAATTAAACAGAATTAGGTACCTAATTATAAAGGCGTGTGAAACAATTTACTAATGAATCAATCTCGACTCTCACTTGACCGGTAATATCTTTGAAGGGTCTAGAGCTCCTCCTATTTATTTAAACCACCAATGGCTTCCGTAGCCGTGAGCAAAACGTATTTAGAAATCAAATAAGTTCTGGATGTTTCCTGTGACCTAGCCCGGGAGTTTGATCCCTGACCCGGCATTTGTTTGTTACTAAACAAGCCACCCACGCGCTCACCGAGGTTATCGGCATCGCTGTGGTACCCGAAATACTACTTACTATAAGTGACACTTTAGAAATCACAACTCAAACACGACCACCTATTGCGATTGTGTGACTTCACAACGTTGTGCTGACGAAAACTGAAGAGTAAATCCCAACTCGACCGAATGAAACTCACTCAAAAGAGTACAATACGAGATAGGATTTCTTTGACGTGAATACGTCATGAAATTTGCTTTCATAGTGAGAGGCAATTCAGAAAACTGATGATAACAAAATCGGGGATAAAGTTTCTTGTTGCATCTATCATCTACATCCAAAATTTAATTACACCACTCGATAGCTTAAGAATCAAAGAATTCGTTACGTTGAGTGAGGACTGTTACGAATTGGGCGCATGCCGAGGGGAAGTGCCGCTATTATGAGGTGTCGTTTCGCTGCGTTACATAATTTCGTATGCACGTAAAACAGCCGTGTCCACGATATGTTTTTCTTGCAAATATAGAACCACCTATAACTAATGGTTTTAAATTCCAATTAACTTTGGGGTAATATTTTACGATCTGACTTTCTCACCTTTCAGTTGTGGGGCAACTAAAAGCCACTGGAGAACTTAGTGTTATTTTGACATTTTGAACTGTGACCAACGAAACAGCTGCTTCTCTCGTGTCCTTGCTTTGTAAAGTTCACGTTACCTATCAGCTCAGCTAGAGTGCGTCAAATCTAAAACTGAGGAATCCCTAATTTTTAAGCCTATGTTACTCAGTGATATAATAAATACAGCATTCTACTAAAAAAAAAATGTATTGAATGATTTTTTTAAATCGGTCCAGTAGATATAGAGTTTATGCAATAAGTACAAACTTAAATACAAGAATAAAAATCTATTCTAATAACATAAGTGTAGATTTAAAATGATCCTTAAGTTTTCAATGAATAAAACATGATTGACTTTGACAAGAAGATTATTGAAACTACCTGAGTGAAGTTATTCGGTTGAATTTCGTCTTCACCGAGGTTACACGAAGTAAACACTATAGTATGCCTAACGTCTCGTATAATTTTATTGTAGTCTGAGGCAACTTCGCAGTTCACTGACAAGCAATGGGCACTAAAATGCTAATTTATTTAATTTAAGTATACAGCTGTCCTGAAATTACTATTTTCGTCACCTCTTTGCCCTCAGGTAGGTAGGTATCAAATGACGCATGAACGCTTCTTTCATGTTTACGAAATCGTGTCGTGTTTAACTTTCTTGGGTATCTACGAAATTCGTAAGGTTTTCTGCGAAATTTTAATGCAATATTTTTTTTTCGATTTAGACTTTAAGGCGCTACCCTGACCGAATGACCTTGAGGATTTCGCCTCTACAATAAATTTATTTTAGTGACACCTATGTTGTCCGTTCTAATAATACTGCCATCTAGCCGTCTGTCCGAGAACCGGCGGCTGACTGGTCCGCTCCTTGCGCACAGCCAGATTCGCACGGATTCATGAAATATAATTCATAAAAAATAAAGAGAACCCATTTTTTTTTAAATTAATTGTGTAATAATTCTACTATTAAATGAACTATCCAATAGTGTAAACCAAAAAATTCAGTAACGTGAACTTTAAGAGAAGATGTACAAAATCATGATTTATTTCAATTTTTTCATGGGTTTATTGTCGAGTACTTACGGCGTTAAATCATTAAACCAATCGTGGAACTTGATGACAAAATGTCAAATATTATGTGGTGACTTTTAATTTTTTTTCTACTTGCTTTATTTAACGAGTAGAGAGGCTTGAAAAAACAGCTTGACGCCGTGTTTGGTCGGGGTACTGCCTTAATGAACACTTGTTTGTCCTATAAATTCATGTATCACAGTCTAATCTCACTTTTTTGGCCCGTGGTGTATCCGGCCTAAGAAAAGACGCCTCTGTCTCCTCTCGTGGATGTCGTAAAAGCCAGACTAAATAATTACACCAGGAGGGGGGGGCAGCAGCATCCACCTGACGACCTCTGTGGCGCGGCGGCTGAGATGCGAGAGGTTGCGGGTTGGATTCCCGCTGCGGGACAAATGTTTGCATGATCTGCAAATATTTGATCTGGGTCTGGGTGTCGTGGTACCATGATACTCATAGTTCCTGATACCCACGACACAGGGAATTCTAGTGTAGGATTAGGACTATGTACGTGACTGTTGGATGCTATGTTATGAGTACACCAATACTATAACCAATCCACCTGCAAAGTGATTATGGCTAATCCCCCCATTGGGGAGGACTCATCAAAAAGTGAACATCTAATGGCTACACTTTTTGCTCTGGGAAAAAACAATCTATCACAGATTCAAAGCCTAGACATCAAACTCATCACACAAAAGTAAACAATTTTTTCACGCGGAACAGCTTCCATAAAAAAGTGTTCAATTAAGAGTGGCCGAGCCGCTCCATTTCGCTGCGTGATTGGATGCTACAAAAACTGCCCATCGGGAAGTCGTCTCGTTCTGTATGAATGATGGAGAAAACTCCTCATGGCTCACGAAAATTCAGCATTAGTATTTTGTGAGTATTTTTTAACCCCCGACGTAATAAGAGGGATGGTGTAAGTTTAAGACGCTACAGGTTCAACAAAAAAATTTGTATGAACTAAAGAAAGCGCGCTCACGCTCTGCACACACAAAACTAAGGTATCATGATACCTTAGTTTTGTGTATAAAATAATGATGTAAAAATTCCCTTTAAAGTTTTGTTAGATTTCGTTGATGAATTCATTAACCTAATTTATAACTTATAAGTTACCAAATGTTCCAAAAATTAAAACGTGTGAGAAGTTAGTCTAAAATCAGATTTCAATTTTGAAGACTTTAAAAAGGAGGTATCTTTGTTTATTTTTTTTATCGAGTGTAAAACAACACCTTCAAACACCGCCACCGCATTCAACTAGAATAGTACCAGCAGTCAATCAACTTTCGAAGCTCACACCATATTGACCGTTCAGCAAACACTGATCGATCCATGGTAACCATGGAGCCACGTCAATGTCAAATGCCCCATTAAGGTCCAAGTTCATAGCAGCCTTCGCCATGTAGTTACTGAAGTTCATGGCTTGGTCGATAGCAGTCACGCGATTCCCCCTGGGGACACCCCTATGCCGTAGTGCCGTGCCGTGATCTACATCGATGATTTAAATTTGAGTTTGATCATTACTGTTATCATCATCAGCCTATATCAGTCCACTGCTGGACATAGGTTGACCCCTCCATCTCCTCCCGTAAATAACGTAAAAGCCGACTAAAGGATTGCACCTGAGGAATGGCAATAGCATTCACCAGAGGCCCAATTCTCTTAACTATTTTAAAACTAGACTGAAAGTTAACCGAATCGAGAATGAATTGTGATTTAACAGAAAGTTGGTATTCTGCTCCCACATAAATAACAATTTAGTGTACTTTTAAATTCACGGTGACTACCATTAGAGTAGGATAGTTCTATATATACAATTCGAAAGAGTAAAGAGAGACTCCATCAACTTAAGCTAAAATTATCGAAAAATAAATTAATCGTTCAAGTTTCGGTCACATTTCAATATAATCACATTACAATGTTGTATTTTAAGTTAGTTATACCATTTCTGGCATTTAAGACATCGACACAAGATCGAAACATGATCCAAACATGATGAACTCTATTTTAACTATTTTTTAATTAAAGAATTGGGCCTCTGAGCAAACAAACACAAATTATGTCTACAAATACTGCGATCTCCAATCCGCCTGCCAATCATGGTGATTATGGCAATTCCCCTATTGTATTTTATGGGGAAGGCCTCGTCCAGCAATGGATGCCTAAAGGCTGATGATGATGATGCAGGCAGGCAGCTATCGATAACGTAACCCTCCCTATCCTTATTTCAACCCCATATTTGGAAGCCTTGAAGAGAGCAGCACAGTCATGGTCGCTATCCGTCCGACCTTGCACTACGGAAAGGCTGACAAAATGCCGAAGTTTCCGTGTTTGCTTTCGTTTACCAATTCGGCATATTCATAGCGTATATTTGATGAATCTGAATTCTTTTAATATTACTGTTATGTCGTATTTCTAGTAAAACTTGTCTGGGGATTTGGAATGAGAGAAAATGTTTGGGACATTTAAATTTATTGTTTCGGTGTTTGGGCAGCACAAGTCGCTATTTATATAAATTTGTTCGTGAAGTGAGTCTTCTGTACTGTCTTTATTCTGTGGTTTGGGGCACATTATAACACCCATTAGTCACATAGGTACATAGAACTGATCCCACACTAGGATTCACTGTGTCGTGGGTATCAGGAACTACGAGTACCATGGTACCACAACCAGACCCTGAACAAATATTTGCAGATCATGCAAACATTTGTCCCGCAGCGGGAATCGAACCGGCACCTCTGGTGTCTCAGCCGGCTACACGCCCGCGGAGGTCGTCATTGTAGTAAGCCAGCAAATCTCCCAAATCAATATAGTCTTTGTGATGGCTTGTGCAAGCTGTGGGAATAAGATGACATAATAACATCAAACTGGGTCACGTACCCTCATTATTTAAAAACAAAAATGAAATCTACCAGCCTGTTCGCATATAATACTAGGATTTGTTCGCGGCTCCGCCCGCGTGGAACCGGCATTATAAATTATAGCCTATATGCTATTCTGATGTATGTAAGCTATAATGCTGTAAAATTTAATCAAAATCGGTTCAGTAGTTTTTGCGTGAAAGAGTAACAAACATCCATCCATCATAACGGGAGTAAAAAGACTAAAGTCCCGAAAACTGGAACATTGCATTCAGACCGTGATTCTGAAAATATTTAAGCTGAAAAAACACGAAAAAAAAATGCTTACTTTTTGGCCGCTTTTTCGTGTTTTCTTTATAAATATCCATAAAATATCTTTATAGTTAGTAGGATAGGATAGGTGGATATAATTTTCCTACAGATGTTCTTTGTTACCACTGACCTATTTGATAATGTGCTACTTTCATTATTTTCAAAACGTATAGGTACTAAGAATAATAGCAATAACGAAACTAGTTTTACCGTTTTATGGCAGAATTTATTATCAATAAAGAATGGTGATAAAGTTCATTCACTTGTTTGGTGTCGTTCACCTAGACACAAACCAGGCAAATCTCGTATGACACAGTTTTTTTGCGGATAAGTTATCAATATGAAAGTTTAGGTTTTGAGTCTTCTCCAACCGGTAGACATCCACTGCTGGTTGAGGCCTCCCCCATAGCATGCATAACGTGCAATACTCATACTCATTTATTTACCGTAGGAGCTTTACAGCACACTTGGTTATGCCAAATTTACACAGTAGGAACAATAAATAATAAACGAAACAAATACAGAAATATAACCTACTCAGAGCCATCCAAAAACAGACAAGCATAGGGATACACAAGATAACATAATAACACAAACACAAAAAACTAAAAATACAAGTTGTTATTTAAAGCTGCTGTAAATGGGCGTTGTCAACAAATTACAATCAAAAAATCTTGTCAAACAACAAATGGGGGGATCTGCCATAATCACCTCACTTGGCAGGCGGATTGGTGATCGCAGTTGTACTCAGCTGGATACTGCTGCACGTCCCCTGGCGTAACCCCTTAGTCGCCTTTTACGATATCTACAGGAGGAGCTGGTGGAACTAATACCTCCCCATAATAACTATTGTTGTGTTTTTTTTTTTTTTTTATGCTACTTGGCAAGCAGACAAGCTTACGGTCCACCAGATGGAAAGCAGTTACCGTAGCCTATGAACGCCTGTAACACCAGAGGCATCACACGCGCGCTGCCGACCCTGAGACGAAAAGATGAAAAGTCTCATGTGCTTGTAATTTCACCGGCACCCGTACCCTAACATTAACATTGTGTTAACATTATTGTTATCATTTGACGTCAAAATTATTCTGAATTATCTCATGATTCATCTTGAAGAAACCCTCATTAAAAGTGTTTCATAACGATTTTATCTTATGACTTTCGTGTTATCCTTTTTTGTTTTTTTGCTTCTGGACTTATTCAAACGTCTGTATTTTTTTTTATGTTTGTTACCTTATTTCTCCGGCGTTTATGAACCGATTTGGAAAATTATTTTTTTATTTGAATAGATATACTTCCAGATTGGTCCCTTTTTTCAGAATCCAGTTCTGATGATGGGATCCATGAGGAATTGAGGGAACTCCTCAAATATTGTAGGCATGCATATGGCGATTTTGATATTTTCAGCAACAAACCAAGCATTTGCATTCAAAAAGTATCATAATCCTTTCACCACTATGGTTCTTTCATCATTTATTTTCATCCAAATATTTATTCGAATACAATGGCGGAAGTCGGTTTTTTAAATGAAAAGTTATTCATGATAATTATGAATACACTGATGGTATTGTAATGACAGTTTTAAAACATTGTTATAACTATCGACCATTCGTCAGGTATCATATCAGTAACTCATTCAATGGTGTTCTATTGTTCCAGGTACCCGCAGTTGACGAGGTTCTTGCCAGTTATGGGGCAGCAGTCGACATCAATACGACTGCAAACAAAAAAATGCAAACATCAAAAATATCATGACCTTTGTACAAATTAGGAAAAAGACCTGCTCCATTCAAACTAAGGAATAAACTGCTTAGCACGAAAGAGTTCCCCAAGGAAGCTAGTGCTGTGCAAAGTCTTACTTCTAGAACGATAAACGTTATCGCGTTCACATAAATGCGTTTTAACCGATAACGGCGATAACGTTTTTGATTTTTCATTCGGCTGTACGCGGCGATTCTACCGAGACGTAAATCGTGCGGTACGAATATTATCGTTGTTCGCCGATGTTTAAAAACATTAAATGCTGTAACCGATCGTTTATATACAGTTAATAGTTACGCGTCGTGTGTTTAAAGTGTAATTTCAATTCTCACGTGTGATTGTTGAATTTTGTTATATAAAAATGCGTACTGAAGAGTTGTGGTCTGGTTTGGCTACGCTAGGATTGGTGACCAGTCTAGTGGGGTGCCATACAGCAGGCAGCGAGCTGGAGTCTGTCCGATACGGGCCGACGTCGGATGACAGAATAATTAGTGACACATACACCGTGGCTAACATTAACATCACGTATCAAGATGAACATGGAGAGGAATACACGGAGACTTCAGAGGTACGTTACTTATAAATTCACGCAAACCTAACTCTAATACAAAGTAACTTAAGTGACCGACCGTTTATCGTCAAAACCACAACACAGTTCGGTCATTAACTAAACGGAATAATAAACAATTAGAGGCCCAATTCTCTAAAATCGTACGTAGTAACTATTACTTAATCTTCGCATGCATACGCGAAGATTAAATAATAGTTACTACGTAATAATAGTTACAGATGCGACCGACACGAGATTATATTGTAATTTAATTTAATTCGATTTTTAAATTAGTTAATTGGGCCTCAGTTAGGCCTTTTGAGGATGGTGGCATCAAGTCATCAATAAATATAAAATTTCAAATTATTAAAAAAAAAAAAAAAAACGCTGACCTCCTTCTGGCTATCGAGTAGCAGGCTGAGACGCAAGAGGTGTTGGTTTGATTTCTACTGCGAGACAAATGGTTGCAGGATCTGCAAATATTTGTTCCGGGTCTGGGTGTACCATGGTTAATCGAAAGTTTACTGAGATGACGTTATTTTGTGAATTGAATGCCAAATAATTTCGAAAATTGGGCCCCTCTGGGTGTTCTAAATGTTGGGCTGGTATTATACTAGTGGTTCGCCCCGAACTGAGACCTCGCGATAACACCTTTATCAGCCCGACTACTTAAATAAGTAATTTCCATATTTTCTATTATTATTTTTGAAAATTTTCACCTCGATGTCTACCAGTACAGTACAGGATCTATCAGTAACTACTCTAATTTCCTACACATCATCGAAATAAACTTTGAATAGGATTAAGCAACGGGGCGTAATTATACTACATACCTGTTAGTACCTATATCAATTACATGACGAATTAATTGATAACGTCCTTTTGATGAAAACATAGAACTCCAACGTCATTCAAATTCTTAGAAATGGGAGGTCAACAATGGATATTATATTGGTTTTTGTTTTATGGAGTACATGTTTCTAAATTCTTCAATTTCAGACTTTTCCCTGTAGTTGTGACACAAAAGCCACAAGCATACCAAATTTCAGCATTGTGGGATTGCTGGAAGTACCCTAGAATTTTGGGTTTTTACGTTTTTTATTTTCCCTAATATCTCGAAAACTACTAAGGCTAAATAATTATTAAAAACAGTTTTGAAATGTCCAACCAACCCGCTTTCATTAGACACCCCACTTGATCTGACTGTCTCACTTTTATTTTTTTTACCCCTTCTTGGACCCCAATATCTCAGCAACCCCCTGATCGATATAGCTCATAACCTTACCTACAAATTGTACCAATACTATCTACCCCCATACCAAATTTCATGAAGATCGGATTAACGGTTTAGAAGTTTTCATCGGACAAACATACATACATACATACATACATACACACATACATACAAACGCCGATTCTTCCAACTTGACTCAGAGAACTCGCTTCGCTCGTTCAAAAATCCTTGTTATTATCGTGTGATAACAAATAGTAATTAACTGATAGGTATGACTACCAAAAATTGTACAATAACATTTGTATGCAAAATAATCCAAGTTTCAATAACAGGTTTTAATCAGTTTATGCATATATTGAAAGATATTGCAAAGATGTATTTAATCTCTGTGACTTAGGCAATCTTATCTTTTAAAATTTGAATCACGATTTATCAATTTTTATCGAACTATACTTTTTCCTTTAATTAAGGTTAAGAAGTATATTTTGATAAATTTATTACGTACAAGGTAGCGCGGAAGGGTTCGTACTTGTCTGTTCTCAACTTGGCTAGTACACTGCCGAGTGTCTATATTTACCAAGTAACTCCACTCTATGAAGAAGGCATGTCCCCAGCTGATATGATGATGGACTGATTAAATGTACACTTCATAATTTACAAAGTACGTAACAAAAGTATAAATCTCTGCCAAAGTTAAGAAATGCCTAAAATATTGCCATCCTTTACCATTAGATAAAAACAAACAAGTACACTAGGACTAATTTTAAGCGATCACCATCATCAGCCTGTAGAAGTCTACTGCTGAACATAGGTCTCCCCCAAAAGAATGCCACGATGAACGGTCTTTAGTCTATCGAGTGGAAGGCCTTCCTCTATTACTGCATCGTCCGGTTTGCGGTCGCCCGAGATCCTTTATTCCCCAACTAATATCAGTTCTGCGAGCTACCCATTGCCAATTCAACTTAATCTGCTAATCCTGAGAGCTATGTCGGTGATCTTGGTTCTTTTATATACGTACGTATATTATATTTTTCTGGTGTTGCAAGCGTCCATTTTCAATTGAATTTCGTCAAAATTTTGCCAGTGTCAAGTTAGTATATTATTTTGATTAAATTAGGTCAAGTTGTGATTGTAGTCTCATTCAAGTCATGTTCTAGTAAAACGGTGGCAGTTTTACTAAAATGTTTGTGAATTTCCACCCATTTGAGAAGACACGATATACGATATATTTAAAAAAAATGTAAAATTATACTATTTAAATTCACTACCATGTGCTCTTTAAATGAGGTACACGAATTACACGATATTACTAAAAAAACACTAGAAATTGAAATAAAATAAAAATTATATAGTCTGTTCAGAAAGAGAGCCGTCGTGGCCGAATTGTGAACTACATAACTATTACAACCAAAATTAGGAGCTGGTTTCTTTCTGTCGGCATTTTGGATCATAAACTAAAGAAATAGTTTCAGTTGTAATAGTATCAAAATGGTACAGACGCGCTGTCGAACCCGCTAAACAAAAACGGTAATAAAAGCACACATGCGCCCTCAAATCCCACGACGAGTCTCTTTCTGAACAAAGTCTACCAAGATAGTCACCGGACCAACTAGTACTTTAAAAGTTGCTTAAAAATTTAACGGATCTATTAGTGACGTAGCTACTCGAAACCTTGACTTATCAGCAAGACGTGTTACTTATGCCTAATTTTTTGGTCGTTTGTCTTCTACCAATTTTTCACGGTTTTAAATACATAATAAGTAGTAAGTACCTGTACATACTTATTTAGATTTGGATGTCACCTTGCATAAATGTGAGTCCTTCTTGTTTCAACTCAATGACGTTTAACCCATTGAGTGACGACGGCTTCATTACAACTTTAATAGTAAATATGGCTTGCAACCGTTGTCTGTTCCGCTTACTCCTATTGCTATTTAGTATAAAACATCGGTTCCGTGATGTCCGCAACTATATTTAAAGGCACAGACGCAGAAGGTCTATATACTTCTGCGATTAAAGTTATTGAACGATGGGAGATGTCAACGACGAACCGATATTTTCCAAAATATCGGTTCCGTGATGTCCGCAACTATATTTAAAGGCACAATCGCAAAAGGTCTATAGACTTCTGCGATTAAAGTTATTGAACGATGGGGGATGTCAACGACGAACCGATATTTTGTACTGAATAGTTTAATATCTGAATGGATATAAGAGCTCATGGAAACCCCCCTGGTATCTTAACAAGCACCCATAGATTCAGAATAGAACCAACAAAGAGAAAACAATACTTATTGTAGTGATTGATACATTTTGGGCGTCAATAGAGCAACAAAAAGGCATTCAATGTCTAATTTTAGTATGGAAATCGCAAAAATGAAATACCTCTTCAGTAAACTCACAATTCTGTTTAGAATACTGAATTTTTAAATAAAATGTTGAAGTTTGTGTTCGTTGTATTGTGTATTGACTTTTAATTTAAAAAACCGACTACAACCATTGTATTTTGAATTTTCCAAATCGGTTCATATACGCCGGAGATAATGAGGTAACAACCATTAAAAAAAATACAACTGAATTGAGAACCTCCTCCTTTTTGTGAAGTCGGTTAAAAAGTGGCTGAAACTCAAACAGGTATCTGACGATTTCGAAATAATTTACAGTATGGTAACCCTGAGGGCGCGACACATGTTCGCACTTGTCTAGTTTTATTTTAATATTCTTTTGTTTCTGTATCGAAGCATAAGCGTTCCACTAAGAGCACCGATCCTATTTCACTTTGAGCAACGATTCATATTTTCAATCGGTGCTCTTAGTGAAATAGCTGTAGAACATATTAAAAATCATTCCACGTATAGCACCTACGTTAGAGTAGCTGCTAGTGATGGGGTATTTTATCCAAGTCAGGCCGTGTAATGATCATTAACTAATTATCAAGTAGGTACGTATTGAAGTATGAACACTGGTCAGAGGTCTGCGCCGGCCGGCAGCCTATTATCGCTCGCTGCTTCAATGTGTATTGTTTTCGTAATATAAACATATAATGCGCCACACAGTGTGTAAACAACACCCCGCTACGCGATTCTCCAGTCTATTGTATGATAATAAAGATTATGTTGGCGTGAAATTATAACGTGATGAGTAACAAGGTGGTTGATCTACGAATGTACGGAAGTAGGTACAATTACATATCGGTCGGCATCGCTGACATGACTCAAGCTTCAAGCTAATTGAGACATAGGTTAGACTAATTAATAAAGAAACAAGACTTTTTAAATTAAATTATTCGGTGAACTCTTATCAGCGTATTTTTTTTTTAAACGGTTCTGCTTTGATTCTTGACTCTTCTTTCATCCTCAGCCTTAGCTGAGATTAGACCTCAGGAAACATAGATGTTACTCTTTTTTGCTGATAATTTAAGCTTAAAGATAAATCTATCAAAAATGTGAGAAGAAAAATTCTTTAATCTATTTATATCTTTAAAGTCTGGTTCTCAGCAAACAACATGCTTTTAAATTGTTTACAAGACCAACTACAACAACAATACACAACTACAACAACAACAACAACAACAATACTATCTGCTAGGTAAGTATATAATTTTTTTAAGCACTAAAATTAATAATTAATATGCCACTCCTAAGCATGAAAAATATTTTTGATAACCTAAAGATGTCATTCAAACAATAGCGTTTCTTATAATTCTTGGGTTTTTGGTTAGATACTAAATTGACGGGCAATCCATCTTGGCATTCTGCTCAAAAAGCTTTGTTCAGTTCAGCCTTACTTGTTCAGCATATACCATAAAAAAAAACAAGGAACTAGGAGGGATAAAAGTGCTTGTGACGTCTATTTTGCATATTTCCACTCTTTAATGATTTATGGCATTTTGTTCTGGGTGACTGCCGCAGATGCCAACAGAGTATTTATATTGCAAAAATGAGCAATACCTACGTTATGTTTATTTTAAGAATGGGCTACATTGATCCTTGTCGAGAAATTTAGAGAATTAAGCATTATGACAATGGCTGGGGAAATTTATATTACAGAGTGTTCTTCATGTAAGAAAAACTATGAATAAGATAACTAGGAATATAGATGTACACAATTTTAATATTAGACATAGAAATCGCCTTGTCTTACCCAAAACTGTTAAACAAGGTATTCATAATATGTTATTATTGCACTTAAATCAAATTATAGAATAAAATACCGGACAATATGTCAGATAAACTCTTATTTAAATTATTTATGAAAGGACATTTAATTAGCAAACGTTTATAAGTTGGACGAAGCTGATAAAATTGTTTACATGTGATGAAAATGTACTAACTGAAATATTTAATGGTTCATTTAATATAAAATTGACGATGCTTTAGCAGATAATTTAAATAGTTTGTTTTTTGTTTATGCTAATTATTTAATTTGACATGTTTGTTTTTATTTCCTTTATTGTTTGCAAGTGTTATTAGGGTTTTTTTTAAATTTTTCAATCATATGTTTAAACAAATTTAAAAAGCCTTACCTACCTACTTTGATAAATTTATTCGTCCAAGCACATGTCATTTGTCAAATGATACGTATATGAACTACGATGATATCTATCCCTTGATTCGGTATTGGCTTAGGAGGTAACAAACCGTACGGTACACGTGGTGTGTCCGGCCTAACAAAAGACCCCTCCTTCTCTCGTGGATGTAGTAAAAGCCTTACTAAAAGATTTGACCAGGGGATGGGCAGCAGCATCTGCCTGAGTACTTAACACCAATCTGCGGTCACCAATCCGCCAGCCAAGCGTGGTGATTATGGCCCCCATTGTATTCAATCAGAGGCCCAATTCTCTAATTTAAAAACTTTCCAGTCACAATATAATCTAGTGCAAGCATGTCAAACATGCGGCCCTTTACAACTTTAACTGCGGCCCGATTCAATTTTAAGAACAACGTATATTTTTCTGTAATTTTACTATGTATTAAGTAATGATTAAATAAACGATTAGCGTCCTACCCCCCTATTTCCTAACTGAAAGTCACTCACTAATGTCTTACAAGTAAAAATATGACCACGAATTGATCAAAATTGTCAATTGTTAGTCATTTGTCAAACGTTAGTGACCGAGTGATGATTATCATGATTTCAAAAATTAAGTTAGTAATAGTTACTAACTTAATTACTATTACTAACTTAAAAAATTAAGTAAGTAATAGTTACTATACGTGACAGTGCGACTGACACGAGACTTTATTGTGATTGGAATGTTTTTAAATTAGAGAATTGGGCTTCAGACCTCCTTCAGCAGTCGACGTAATCATGCTAGTGGTAATGATGTGAAGGTAACTATCAGTCAGCTTACAAAATTTGGTGATAAACAGAAATTCGTTATATTTGAGACCGCATAATAAATTATATATTTTGTGCGAAGACGGAAGCGGAAACTATGATTTAACATAATCCTATTTGTATTGCGATTGCGGGCGGTCAGACCAGACGCACGTATCTGCCGAATGACCAATAAACAACTAAGTAGGTAAGTAGAATTCAACTGGTTTAAGTAGTACTCGAGGCACGCACTGCGTTACCTTGGAACCTCATAACCTGAGGAGAAATATGGATTTAAAATAATGCCTTTTTGGTTGTTTGTTTAAGTCTTTTGACGACCTATGTGGCGTGGCGGGCGAGTAGAGAGAGAGAGAGAGAGAGAGAGAGAGAGAGATTAAGGGAAGGATGTGTAAAAAACAAATATTCACAAAAATATATTAGGTATTTCCCAAAAAAACTAATCGAGCAAAAATAATATGCATTTGAATTCAAAATTCAAATGGACAAGTGCGAGCGAGCCTCTTGCCCTGAGGGTTCCGATCCAAAAATTATTTCGAAATCGTCAAAGCCCTTTTCGATATCCCATTTTAGGGGTAATACGAAGAAATTTCTCAATGTTTTAGAGACACCTGAGGCCCAATTCTCTAATTAAAAAATTCCTGTCACAATATAATCTCGTGTCAGTCGCACTGCCACGTAGTAACTATTACTTAATCTTCGCATGCGAAGTACAGATAGTAGATCAGTAGTGATTTTAAAATTAGAGAATTGGGCCTCTGTGTGATCTATAATGTCAAAGTCAAAGTCAAAAGAACTTTATTCATTGAAATCACAAGGATCATTTTGAATCTTCTTATAAACTAAAATTACTCCTGTAATGGTTCCACAAAAACCCTAGAAAACAGTCTTAAATAAAAAACTTAGTACGTACTATACAACCATGTTGGTCACAGATTCTGTATTAGATTAGCAATGCGACCTAATAGTCCTAATACAGAAGCTGATTGCTGATTGATTGATTGCGTGTCGTTTTCCTTTATCGGAAAGCGGTCATGTCCTCTAGCACCAACAAGCTTGCAATATGGACGTCTCAAGTATAAAACTTACTTAAAAGTCACATTCTAAACTTTTTTATTTATCCATATGGTCATTAGTGTTCCAATAACGATAGCATGTCTACACGTTTTTAGGGTTCCGTACCATAAACAGTAATAACTTTTCATTTAAAAAACCGACTTCCGCCATTGTGTTCGATTAAATATTTGGATGAAAAAAAAAATATGAAAGAACCATAGTGGTGAAAGGATTATGATACTTTCTGAATGCAAATGCTTGGTTTGTTGCTGAAAATATCAAAATCGCCATATGTATGCCTACAATATTTGAGGAGTTCCCTCAATTTCTCATGGATTCCATCATCAGAACTGGGTTTTGAAAAAAATGGGACCAATCTGGAAGTACTTATATCTATTCCAATATCCGGGACCCTTAGTGATCTACTTCTTTAAAATCTTACTTTGACGTTCTCACGACGTGGGCTAATGACGTCTTACAGGCCATCATTATCATCATCATCATCATCATCAGTCTGTTTACGTCCACTGCTGGACGAGATCTCCCCCATTTAACACAATGGGGGGATTTGCCAGGCATTAATCTTCTCCAAATGATCCTCTACCCTGGAAATTAACATAAGGTGGTTATTTTTACACCTGAGACACTGAGGCTTCTTTGTATCGCCTGTTTTGTTGGCTTGTGTCATATACACTGGCGTGCAATGAAATAGGGTCACTTAGAAAAACCACTATACCTCCCAAACTATGCAAGATATCGAATTTAATAAAAAATCATACAATAACTTTAATATAATTGAAAATCAATCTGTTGCTTATGGCGAAGATGCTTCTGAACTCAGTCTCGAAACTCGTCAGCAAAATGACGAAAAACAGGGGTAACTAGACGTATTTTCAATTTAAAACAATACTTTTGTAAATAATTGTATTTCACATATCTTGCATAGTTACTACTAGTCATGTAGTTAGATACTGTTTTGTTTGTTGTAGTTGTTGTAGTTGTTGTTTAGTTTGTAATCATGCCTATGTAGTTTTGCATAGTTGTTAGTCTCATATATCTGCCGTCGTCTGTCTTTCCTGAAAACTATAATTTGGGTCTTTTCAAGGCAAGAGTGAATAGGTGCCTTCTAGACCTTCGTGCTCCATCGTCGGTTGCATCATCACTTACCAACAGGTGAGATCGCGGTCAAACGAGGGTCTATAATTGTAAAAAAAAATAGTTTAAGAGATATCTTGGCTCTTGCAAGTGACCCCTTTTCATTGCACGCCAGTTTATATTAAATTTTAAGTCAGCCGCAACGTGTGTCGTATTGAATAAACATTACTTGGACAAGAATACAAGGTCTGTTGACGATGATCGTGACGTGTAAAGTGTTCTATTGCGGCCGTGGACAAAGGAGATGCTTTTCAAGTATTTTATTTGTCTAAAATACATTGCAAAGTAGCGTGAAATATGAGTAAACAGACCTTTTGATGAGCCGTCTCGAGATCATCGCTCTTGAATCCAATACAAATGTCATCAAAACATCCTCTGCTGTCATAAATTCAAATTTCAGTTTAGATAACAATATAATTACAAACAATTGGCGTGCAATGAAATAGGGTCACTTAGAAAAACGGGATGTTGTTTTTGTGGCCCAAGGTTTGAAGACCATTGACTTCTGCGTCCCACTTTGCATTGTGGCCCACAAATTTGGGCCTTAAAGTTAGTAGCAAAAACAAGTCGCAATACTTCCCAAAGTCATAATCATCATCATTTCAGCCCGTCTGCACCCACTGTTGGGTATAGGCCTCCTCTTTAAAACGCTATTCTATTCGGTCCATCGCGAGTCTCCTCCATTGGTTGCCGGAAAAAGCTCCAGAATTTATTTGAATTTTTTGAAGAATTTATTTTTGAAAACAGTAAGTTTTATTAAATGTTTAAATACTGGGGGCTTCGTACGGGCTTTGATCTTCGAGCAATACGGACTTCCTGCCGCGGGCCGGAAGGGAGTAGTCTTAGCGATATTACCATTCAAATAGTTCTGTCTTTTTTTGCGGGGGGAAATGAGCACACAAGCGCAATTCCGCATATACACATCGAAATACAACACTGTAATGACGACACTCACACTAGCAAACCTTGCACACCTCAGAATAAGAACAAAGCCTACTTTGGCTTGTAGTTTGACAGAGGGGAACGCTGCGAATGGCTACTCCCTTACGTGTTGCTCGAAGGTTTTGATAGTTTTCGAAACTATGTTTATGAAGCATTAGCATTAGCATTCTAGGGGGGGTGGCCCTGACAAATCCAGCAGTAGACTTCTTCACGTTGATGAGGATGATGATGATAAATTGCTTGTTGAGGAGCATAAACATCTCAAAGTGTATTCATAAATAAAATAATAATATGATTTCTGTGGTTGTATCATATCTGAGTAGTCCATTCATGTTATTTTGAAATGCGCGCAGGATTGGAAACAAAACCATCCATCAATATCTGCCATCGCGCAGAATTCTAATAAAACAGTCTTTTGACTCAGAGTATATCAATGTGTCGAAATAGCTGTGGATATCATTTTTACGTATATTTAACCGACTTCCCAAAAAAAGGAGGAGGTTATCAATACAGTTTTTTTTTTTTTTTTTATGTTTGTTACCGCATATCTCCGGCGTTTATGAACCGATTTGGAAACATCTTTTTTTATTTGAATAGGTATACTTCCAGATTGGTCCCATTTTTTTCAGAATCCAGTTCTGATGATGGAATCCATGAGGAATTGAGGGAACTCCCCAATTCCTCATGGATTCCATCATCAGAACTGGATCCTGAAAAAAATGAAGAATTTACAAATCGGTTCATAAACGCCGGAGATATGCGGTAACAAACATAAAAAAAAAAATACAACCGAATTGAGAACCTCCTCCTTTTTTGGGAAGTCGGTTAAAAACACGACTACATCAAACCTCGAAAAAATTTAGAAAATGAGTTTTTTTATTTTATGATATGGTAACCATATTTTTTTTTTAAATATCTATCTATGTAATGTATTGTATTAAGTATATCAGTTATCTAGTACCCATAACACAAGCTCTGCTTAGCTTGGGGCTAGATAATGTTGTGTGAAATGTCCAGCATTTATTATTATTTATTTAAGTATTTATTATTTATTTTATAAGAAACTAACGCACCACGGTTCTAGATATTAGTTTACTGATCACGTGTACAAAGTTTCATGGAGTTTGAAGAAAAAATAGCCAAATAGAAGCAAACTTCGTGCTAGATCCCGGTGGCCTCCTCTTAATTGGTTCGTGTACAAATCCAGTTTTTGTGCAGGTAACTAATTTCTTTGTTTAGTAAAAGCAAAAAGTATATCACGGGCTAAACCTTACCTTATCAATCATAATATTTTCAAGTTCAAAGTGTTTATTTACAAAACAAGCCAATGGTGTATACATTACGTAAATGGTGGCAAACGTGAACTATGCTATTCTCAGACTTGCTAATTATATTCAAATCGTTCAAATTATCTTTGTGAAATTGCTTGTCCATTTGAGCTCCATCTTACATCAGAGGCCCAATTCTGTAAATTATTTTAAAACTACACTGAAAGTTAACCGAATCGAGACTGAATTATGAATTGACAGAAAGTTGGTATTCTGCTCCCTTATAAATAACAATTTAGTCTACTTTCAATTCACGGTGACTACCGCTAGAGTAGGATAGTTATATATATATATAATTGGAAAGAGTAAAGAGAGACTCCATCTACTTAAGCTAAAATTATCGAAATAACGTTGAATCGTTCAAGTTTCAGTCACATTTCGATATAATCACATTACAGTGTTGCATTTAAAAGTTAGAGAATACCATTTCTGACAATTAAGACATCGACAAAAGATCGAAACATGATCCGAACTCTATTTTAACTATTTTTAAGTAAGAGAATTGGGCCTCTGATGGGCATAATTCGTTGTCGTTGCGCTTTGAGTGTAAATTTAGGACGTGGACGTGGTCTCACCCGTTTAACGTAATGGGGGGATTTGCCATAGTCTTCACGCTTGGCAGGCGGATTGGTGATCGCAGTATTGGTGTTGATTCCTCTTGTTGCTGCTGTCCATCTCCTGATGTAATCCCTTAGTCAGCTTTTACGACATCCACGGGAGGAAACGGAGGGGTATTTTCTTAGGCCGGCTAGACACACAAATATATCGAAATGTATCCGAAACTTCGCAATGAAATAAAAATAATAAAAATAATGAAATTCAACATCGTTATCAAAAAACCCGATATTATAATTTTGGCTCGAATTTTAGATTATAGATGCTTACTCTCTTTACCAATATAACACTATCCATCTCTTATCTACAGTCGTTATGAATCAACGATCTCTAATACTCACATAGATATCGGGTCGGCGCAATAAAAACGTCTCGGTGATTATAAGCTCACTTGAAAAGTGAGTTTGTATTTGATTTAGTTCGCTTCAAACAAAGCCAATGTAAACCCGTGTCACAATGCCGCAATGTATATTTAAAAGTTGCAAAAATAATCCCCGAAAAAACAATTTAACGGCCGGAGTGTCTTACTTTCGTTAAGTACATGTAGAATAAGTTGTATTTTAAGCTTTAAACTAACAAATAGTATGAAATTTTGATCAAAATTACCGATTTTAAACCACCGCTACAAATGTTTGGCCAACGTTGACGCAAAATTGTCTGTAACAGAACAGTAGATGCATGGAGTAGATTTGTATTGTAATAATTTGTTTTTACCAGAACTTTAAAAATTTTTAATACTACTTTTGTGTCTGTTTGTTGAACTCTCATCAGATACTTGGCTTTCTTTTTTTTTATTTTAGCTTTCCGAGCAATCCATTTACGCTACTGTTATTTAACCAAATCTTTGGTTAACAACCCCTTTACATCTATACCAACTGATAATGAGTCCTCTCGCTTTGTTAAAATTTATGAACCAGAATCACTTATAGAACACATTATCGTAAAAAAACAGTACTTTTTCAAATTCTTTTATCATATTATAGGTATATTTCCCAAATATCAAATAAATGCCCAACCTACGGCAGGCGCCTGTACGCCCGCCCTCAAGCGCTTTACGGTTTTTGTTGGAAAACTTTGATGGTCGATATCTTTTTTTATTATGAAACGAGACAAACGTAACAGAACATATATTTTTTATATTTGAGCTTTTTATAACTAGGGCTTCATTATCAGCCTGTAGGTACGCAGAATGGAAATTTTTTAATGTTGAGCTGTTTTAAACATTTTGGGTTTTGATCAAATTATTGCACTAAACTGTACTTGTATTATAAAGATTGTAAACATGAATATAAAGATGTGGAATTTAGTG
The DNA here is from genome assembly GCA_951392215.1 of Epirrita christyi. NCBI lineage: Eukaryota > Metazoa > Arthropoda > Insecta > Lepidoptera > Geometridae > Epirrita > Epirrita christyi. Next base: position 5,964,443 of record OX595848.1, on the reverse strand, counting down.
ATATTTTTATTTGTGACATCCAGCGATAGACATCTTGGCCAAAAACATAAACATACACATAAATATACACACAACAGAACGTTAATAAAATAATAAGTATATATACTATCAATATCAAACATACATGCCCAAAACATAAATAATTTTAACTTAACTTTAACGTGCATATTATAAATTATTTAAGTGATCAACGCGACTCCATACCTTCTGTAGTTAAATTTGAAGAAGCAAACAGAAGCGAAACCATGGAAACGGATGGATGTAGCTCGCAAGGTAATAACGGGAAAAAGAACTTTATTTGTAGCTCTTTAAGGTTGATTTCACACTAGTTGTTTAACCTATGTCTTTTGATTTGACAAGTGACAGGAGTAATATAATTGATTTGCTCGTTTTTTGTGACGAATGATCGTAAGTGTAAGATAATATTTTGAAGATTTGCTACTTTATTGCTAGGTGTCATGGTTGTAATTAGGTTGAACTTAGAACTGTTTTAAAACTTTCATCTTTGTTCGTTAGTAAACAAATGTAGCTGTATAAGTATGTATCCATGCGGACAGTTTTTAGCTTTCATTTTGTACGTGACCCTGGATCTATTGTGAATTATAAGATCGTTGTTATGAATCGAAGTAAGATTAAATAATTATTATGAGCAGAATATCAATTTTCAGTCAATTAACAATCCAGTCTCGATTCGATCATTTTTCAGTGGAGAATTGCCTTCAGAGGTCTTGCATAAAGTAGCAGTAGGTAAAGATATTATCTACTGTGTATGTATGTACACTTCCTTCAAAAAATTATACCTTGATTTTGTGATGAATTTAACCCTAAATGCCATAAGCCTGCAGCCAGGACAAATCTTATACCAACGAAAAAAAAACAGTCGCATTACGTAGTATTGATCCCACACTAAGATTTCCTATTTCGTCGGTATCAGGAACAAATATTTGCAGATCATACAAACATTTGTCCGGCATTGGGAATTGAACCTGCACCCTCTTGCATCTGAACCGGCTATTCGCGCACAGAGGTCGTAAAATTTTTGATCTTTTATTATGAGAATTGGGTTTCAGCTTTTGTATACGCGACAAGATGATTGGACACACTCCGTAGTGTGACTCAATATTATTATCACATATTATTTAAATACCTGCTGTTCGCTTGGTTAGCGAGTAGGTATTATCAATATCAGTGAAGCAGTAGAAGCTGACTTCTGGCACGTCCAGAAAGTAAAACATCTACTGTTATAACACTATTACACATTATTATTTTACTCTTTGTTGTTTTGAAAACGAAACTGTACGTACACGCTGATTTCATACAAGAGCAGGGTTTTGGTTAGGTTAGGTTGAGTAGTTTCAAAGAACAAATAAGTAAAAAAAAAGAAAGCCATTTATTCACTTACACTAATCTTAGTTACAAAGGTACAATTATAATATAATTTAGTAAGTGTACGAGAAAAGGACGAGGGCTCAGCCACGCTGTTTTTCAGCCTCACCTCTAGTTTATTTTTATTTTATATAAGTACACCTACCTATAGGGTAAATTTGGCATAAGGCATTGTTTTTAAATTTGAATTCAAGATTTCTTATTATAGCTTTTCTGTTTCGAACGACTAGTTTGAGTAAAGTTTAAACTAATCGCGCGCTCGATAGAAATGGCACAGATTAATGGCTAGTAGGTACTACTTAATACACGGACAATCTAATGGTCATCGATGTCACGATGGTTGGTGCAAAACTCAGAATAATACTTTAGTTATTATTCTGAGGTGCGACACTCGGATTTCCGTCTCTGACGAAAATTGCCTATAGGTGCATTACTTTCGGCATTGTTCACACTTAAAAACCCCTTTAGCATTTTTATTCTAATATTAACCCCTTCTTTTCTAGTCTGGCAAATATGGCGAAGGCTTCATCGGCTCCTCACGAGGGATGGCTGTCCACGTACGGGCTAAGGATCCTGAAGGTGCACACGACCACACGGGCTGTATGTGGCCATTGTGGTCAGTAGCCACCAACGAAACACTTCCGAAGGAACCCTGGGTGGCAGTCATACGGAGAGGCAACTGCAACTTCGAGATCAAGGTAAATGACCGCTAGCGTCTCGATACCATGCTCGTGCTTACGAGTAGGTATAGGTATAGAGACGCTATAGCAAGACGATAGTCAATATAAAATTTATGACATCGCGGTGGCTTGAAATCTTAATAATTTGATTGGTTAATATTTCACTTCGAAAATCGTCTCGCCTAGCGTCTCGATACTGTCAGAGGCCGATTCTGAGTTTTGACAAGCAATTGACACGGACGTATGGTGTAGCGTAACACGGATTTTTGTATGGAAAATGAGGTTCACAGAGTGTACGCTAGGGGAGCTCATCGGTGTTGACGAAATCCTTGTTACACTACACCATACGTCCGTGTCAATTGTGTGCTAAAAACTTAGAGAATCAGCTCTCAAATATAAGTAGCGGCACGTAAGTCTAGCGCTGAACGATACGTGGAGGGGATAGTTGCGCATGTTTACTGTCGCGCACGCAATACAATTACTATACGATAGATAGAGATAGAGATCCCCTCAAGATAGCTTACTTTTGACTTCTGCGCAATAACGGCCAGCGCTTCGTCAGAGTTTCGTGCCGCTACTTGTACTTGTGCTTACCACACATAATTCACTAGTTCCTCATCGGTTCCTAAAGAGGAATAGTAAACCACGTCCGAGGGTCTTGCAAAAGGTCAATTAACATTTAGGCATGAGTAGTATTTTCCAGACCCGTAACAAATATTTGCAGATCATATAAACATTTGTCCCTCAGCGGGAATCGAACCTGCAACCTTTTGCATCTCAGCTGGCTACTTGCCCGTCGCGCCACAGAGGTCGTTAAACGTGAATCTTACCGCGATATATGTACAATTTGTACATGAACTAAGGAAACACTGGCCGGAGTTTGGTTATTGGTGTTTACAAAGTACAGTTAAATTAGGTGATTTTTTGCACAAGTGTGGAACTAATTAGATGTAGTCATGGAAACTTTTCGAATTGTTTTGTATGGCTTAAAAATCACCTCTAATAATATGCATCAGTAATTTCACCCTCCGGAAGAGGGTGAAATAGGGTGAAAACCTTATAATATCCGTAACTTAATGGGGGAAATAGAAGTAGTCGGTGCAATTTGGCATAGACTTTGAACCGTTATTGATCTACATTTGCACCAAGTATTTTTTAAATCCGGCATACGGAACAAACCAAAAAAAAACATTTATAAAAAAATATTTTTGTGGTTATAATAGCTCCGGGAAAAGTAAGGTAGTCGGTGCAAATTGATAGACTTATCAGAAAAATGTTCGAAATACATTACCAGGTTTGCACCTTGGTGCGTCTCACGGAAGGCGCTTTTCCATATTTTATTGTCGCTCTACTTCGGGGAAAATTAATGTAGTTCTGGCAATTGACTTAAACTTATTCATTTAATTAGTACTACATCCGCCGGAAGTTTTATACTGGTATTAATTTACGGAAGATGCATTTGTTCAACACTGTGTTCCCTTCATGCACGTGGTTTTTATTAAAATCATAATGCACTAAAACAGTCTCTATATACGTAATTTAACTTGCATCAAGTAATTACTTTCTATTTTGAAATTTACGGCCTTAATAAGTTTGTACCTAATATTTAAAAGCCTTCCGTAAGCGCCAGAAACGGTGCAAACCTAGGATAAGCTTATTTTCGTGTCACCTAACGTTTCCATAAGAATCCACGACTACACGACTTAGGTCCACACTTTTTGCTAATTTGCCTGTACTAGTAGACATATCATATCTATGGGGATTTTGGAACGAACTCCAAACAGTCTTTTGTCCAAACTTTGTCTTCTTTAGCAGCGGAGGATACACAAAGAGGGGCATAGTTAGTATCATCATCATCGTCATCATCAGCCGTTATCCTCCATTGTTGGACGAGACCTGCCATTGAAAACAATGCGGGGATTTGTCATAATCATCACTCTTGGCAAGCGGATTGGTGATCGCAGTATGGATGTTGAGTACTCAGGTGGATGCTGCTGCCTATACACTGGTGAAATCACGTAGTCGTCTTTTACAACATTCACGGAAGGAGACGGAGGAGTCTTTTCTTAGTCCAGACACCACGGCACATACTTAGTAATATCTGACCTATGGCGCGTAATTTTGCTTTCAAAGGTTAATTGCAACAAGACTGCTTAAATTAGGTAAGATATTAACGTAATTTCAAATGACGACCTCTGTGGCGCGGCGGGTGAAGGTTCAGGAGGTTGCCGGGATTCGATGGGTTCGATTCCCGGCTCGGAACAAATATTTGTACGATCTGCAGATATTTGTTCAGGGTGTTCTGGATGTATAATAAAAAATATCTATCTATGTAATGTATTGTATTAAGTATATCAGTTATCTAGTACCCATAACACAAGCTCTGCTTAGCTTGGGGCTAGATAATGTTGTGTGAAATGGCCAGCATTTATTTATTATTATTTATTTAAATAGAAACAACATTAAAATCGATTGAAATCAATAGCAACAGAATTACGTAATCGCCCTCCTGATATAAAACTTCCATTCAATGTACCTTATTATCATTTTGTCATTTGCCAGGTGATAGTGGGATTATTAGCTTCATTCTCTTTGATATCGACGATTTATTGAGAGACACCATGTTATATTAAAATAATGAACAATATTGACAACTAACTGTTATCTGTATTTTTTCGGTGTAATTAGTTCGATAAGTTTGTTGACGAGTCGAGTTTGATACACGTTTATTGCCTATTTGACCTATTACTTGTAGGTAATTACACTAACGTGATCGCCACTCGCGAACGTATTCCCAACGGTTGCCAGTTCTGAGAGTACCCTAGTAATATATATGTCAATGTCTGCGAGCTATAATAATAGTAATTTGACGACCTCTGTGGCGCGGCGGGCGAGTAGCAGGCTGAGATGCAAGAGGTTGCGGGTTTGATTCCCGCTGCGGGATAAATGTTTGTATGATCTGCATATATTTGTTCCGGGTCTGCGTGTTATGGTACCATAATACTCGTAGTTCTTGATACCAACGACACCAAGATCCTAGTGTCAGATCAAGACTGTTTATGTGACTTTTTCCTAAGTATATTTATTATTATAATTTTTTTTTGTGGGTTTATGTTATGAATAATGGCGTAACGCTTCAACTTACCAATTCCGAGAGCTATGTTGGTGAAATTTTTCACCAAATTTTCAAATTTCTATTTCAAATATTTAAGTAGTAGTGAATAGCATTTGCTCGCGGCTCCGGCCGCATGGAACCTCTATTAGCTCCACCCGCGTAGAACCTCTATAGGTAATACGATAAAGTTTCATCAAAATCCGTTCAGTAGTTTTAAGAGTAACAAACATCCATCCATCCTCACAAACTTTTAAATATGTATAATATTAGTGGGATTAATCCACGGCTCAAACCATTTTATCATGATGTTTCAGGTGCAGAACGCCTGGAAGTCCAACGCGTCGGCTGTCCTCATCTACAACGACAGAGACACAACCATGCTTGAGAAGATGAAACTCTCCACTGACAATGGACGTAAGTAATTATCTTAATCAATCAAATTAATTTTATTCATTGAAATCACAAGGATCAATCGTCTTATAAATTAAAATTCCTCCACCCACCAACTTCCTGGTTCCGTGCGTCCGATTTGTGGTTGCCACTCGAGAACCTTTATTCCCCAACGGTTGTCTGTTCTGCGAGCTATATGACCTACCCATTGCTACTCCAATTTGCTAATTATGAGGGCTATATCGGTGATCTTGGTTCTTCTACGGATTAAGAATAATGAAACCCTTCAATTTAAAACTCCTGCTCATACCTCAAAGTTCTACAGTGGTTCTTTCACACTGCAGGCTGCTAAACTTTGGAATGCGTTACCTGTTTCAATCTGACATGCTAAATATTTCCCTATTTTCAAAAGCATGGTCACTCAACATTATCTGTCATCGCTCTGTACGTCATCTTGACATTCTTTTATTATCACCAATGCCATTAATTATATATTAATGTAAGTATATTATATCAATATTGTTATGTAGGTAGGTATATAATTGTGTGTATTATATTATACTGGGATATATATTTATTATTTTGTTCAATTTGTTTTATTATAAGTAACTACTTGTCATTGTTATTATTACTAAGATGTACGCCACCGTCCTTATTTGTTAAATAGTTTCTGTCAGCCAAAGGTTGTCTCGAAGAGATCGCTCTTAAGCGATAAGACCGCCCATTGTACCTCTGATTTGAAACTTTGTATCTTTTTTTTGTTTATGGTGTAAGTACAATAAAGTTATAATCTATCTATCTTACTATAATCTCGATTCATCTAACAATTTTGTATTGTTAAGAAGGTACCGCTTCGCATACTATCTGGCTGTACAATACAATAAATAAGAAACCCTGTGGAGTGCAGTGACATTTGTTTTTGTTCTTTGTACTCATTAACATGCAAAAGCCGTCTCATTAAATTGCGAGCCCAGTTAAACAACAACCCACCCAAAAGGGTCTTTATGGCGCCAAGATTTAAGCTATTCCACCAAAAGGGTTTTATATTTTCACTTGATATAAAGAAGACGGCTGCGAATAACTTTAACTCATGTATACACGGAAGGAGTTATTTGCAATGTTCATGAATGTTGCCGATAGGCTACTAATTATTGAACCAAGGCAAATATGCAGACATTTGCTTGCACAATTGTTTTATCAACTAACCTTCACGCTATGACTCTTCTTCTTCATCATCAGATCAGGTCACGGTCACAGTTACACTGGTTCGAGGGATGACGAGCATCCAATCCGTGCAACTCCGTTGTGTAGCATTGTTTTTGCATGTGTAACTTCAATATGTATTAGTTTAGAAAATTCATAAATAAGCGGTTGTTTGGAAGAAATCGCCGATAAGACCGCCGATTGTAGGACTTTAACTGTAGGTTTATTACATTCGTCCTCAATAAAGTTATTATTATTATTACGGTTCCGATCACTAATTTGATAAAAGCTTGTTCTGAAAAACATTTTTCAACAAAGAACCTTGTTCAATCTTTTTTTGACGAAAAGAAAAATATAACAAAATTATTACCAGTGAATAGCATGTACATTCTAGGGTTATTATCTTCTTCTTCATCAGCCGGTAGACATTCACTGCTAGATGAGGCCTTGCAGGGCGATTCTAAAACGTCGGAAACGTTTCCGATCGGATTCGCTAGTTTTTCATTTCGATGTGGTAAGTAACTAAAACAATTTTCTAACAATTTTCTCTGGTAAAACATAGTAATATAAAAAAGTTTTACTAGAGAAAATTGTTTTAGTTACTTACCACATCGAAATGAAAAACTAACGAATCCGATCGAAAACTTTTCCGACGTTTTAGTATCGCTCTGCTCATATAGTATAGCATAGCGTGCAATGGGAGGATTTGCCATAATCACCACGCTTAGCAGGAGAATTGGTGATCACAGTTCGGTACCAAACACACAGGTAGACGCTGCTGCTCATTCCCTGGTGTAGGTAATCCCTTAGTATAAGGCTTTTAATACATCCACAGGAGGAGACGGCAATTCCATTCCATTCTTAGGCCGGACACACCGTCTATTACCAACCGACCATCGACTCCAGTAACAGTGTTGACAGTATACTCACGTTTGAAGGTTTCGATTTCGTTCTGAATTGCTACACCAATGATTTCCTTAAGACGAAGTGTTCGTCTGAGTAATTTCCTTTCATTATTGTAGAGTTCACTGACCTGTTTAACTGAATTACCTAACGATAGCATCACTAACCAACGTCTTTTATACTTGACTAGAGTTTGTCCGTGGTTTCGCCCACATAGAACCTAAGAGTAAGTACATACTACTGATTATCTAAGCACTAAAACCTTTCGCACGACAACAAAATCCGCCTAGATTCTGTCGTCCGTATTTTTACAATCAATTGACAAGTACACGGTGTCGTGTAACACGGAATTTAGTATGAAAATTGAGGTTCACAAAGAGTCCGCTAGGGGCGCTCATCGTTGTCTCCATACAAAATTCGTGTAACACAACACGATACGTCCGTGTCAATTGTTTGTTTAAAACTGATTGTGCCAGGGGGGGGGGGTTGGGGGTTCAAACCTCCCCAGAAATGTTCAAAATGTTAGCCGGCAGTTTTGTTTCACATGGATATTCGTGTAAGTACATTTTTGTAGTTTAATTTTCTTGAAACCCCCCCGAAACTAAAACCTAGCTACGCCCGTGGCTGCTATCCTCTGACTGAACATCACTATGAATATGTATTATGTTTTAATATATGGTAAATATTCAATATTTTGTACATAATCATTTCAGATCAGAATATTTTCTCGTTTCATACTTTTTAGATCGTGATTTTTCAGTAGTCGGGTTTTAATTTTTGAACTTACTTTTATTCCCTTTTTGGGGGAAATACCCCTTCAACAAAAAATCGCCGACGATAACAAAAAAAGCTATGATTTTGTAGAACCTGTACATCAAGTTTCGTTCATAGAAATAAATACCTACATCCGGATAAATGAAAGTAAATTTTGCCAGATATTGCAAAGACTTCGGTGGCTCGATCAATAAATCCCCTACACAGAAAAAGGTTGCCGTTTATAAATACAGACAGAGAAGCTTGAAGGTGATCCAGCCATACAGGAACTCCAACTTTACGAATGATATTTTTGTAAGTTGATCGTGCCTAGAATCCACTATGGACGTTGTATAAGTAGTTGGATATTGTTTTCGAGCCGTTGGCTTGTAGAAGGCCGCCCGGTCAGTTCTCCTACGCGTTATCGCGCGCGGCATGGCAATGATTTCATAGCCCTTAGGTACTTAATATACACTCAGGTACATTACACACACTACACTATATTATGTACGTACAGTGTAAAAAACAACATAATACATATTTATTATTAAATGTTATTTTTAAATGTTTTACCTTTAGTTTTGCGTTATTACTACCTGTCTGTCATTTGAGATATAATATACTAATCTATACTGAGTTAAATCACGTTTATAAATAACACGGATAGTGTTTAGATAACTAGTGGTCTGCCCCGAACTGAGACCTCGCGATGTATTTGAAGTAAACTAAATTTTTTTTTTGATTTTTACCCATACCGCGAATACTATAAAGTTGAAAAGTACAAACAAAGTCGGTAAATAAGCCGGTGTTTTTCTGCATAAAATAGGAACATAATTTAGTTAGGGATATTGTCTTTATGGCACAAGGTTTGAGGACCATTGACTCTGCGTTCCATTTTGCATTATTTTTGTCTGTGTGGCCTAAAAATTTGGGCCTTCTAAGTTAGTAGCAAAAACAAGTAGTTTTGGTTGTAAGAACATTTATGTGCATTATAAGTACAGTCAGAGCAAAAAGTTATTGCATTAAATAACTGTATGATCCGATCACCAACGTTTAAAATGTTTTTTTTTATTTATTTGCCTTCTTTCTTTGTAATATATGTAACGAATCAAGTATGTCCGTATTTTCTTCTAACCGTAAGTAATTCAATATTTTGCAACAGATTAACGTGTAGTGGGCGTTAGCCATGCACATATTAATATGTGCGTGTAAAATGCGTATGTAACAAAGTTATAACGCATAACCACGCACTGACTCATTCTTCGGCCCATCTTTACGCATGGATCCAATGAAACCGATTACAGCAGCAAATGGGAATGAGGAACGCAAAAATGGAGATCATTTTAGCAGTCTTAGCGCTGTCTAAATCTTTTGAAACTTTAAAGGAAAAATATTTGGTCAGTTTCCCCTATTAATTTTTCATAAAATTTAAATAGCGCTAAGGCTGCAAAAAAAATGATCCCCATGTTGCGCTCCCCATTGCCATTTAGCAAGTACATAAAGTTATACTGTTTATAACCTACTTAAAAAAAGGTGGAGGTTCTCAAAACGGTTGTATTTTTTTTGTTTGCTACCTCATAACTTCGTTATTTATAAACAGATTTGGAAATGTATTTTTAAATTTGATAGGATTCCTCCAGATTGGTCCCATTTTTATCAAAATCCAGTTCTGATAATGGAATCCATAAGGAATTGAGGAAGCTCCTCAAATATTCTAGGCATATAGCGATTCTGGTATTTTCAGCAACAAGTTATTGCTTTGTATACCTTTAGCAAATAAAAACACGCAGATAACCGAACGCAATGGCGGAATTCGTTTTTTTTAATGAAATGTTCTGAGCTTCGAATAATTCCTCTAATGTACACTTTCCTCGTAGATACACTTTTGGAAAAAAGCTCGCTCTTGTTCCTGTAAAATGTACTTTTTAAGACCTCATCATTGGGTACAGTTGTGCACAAAATAATTAAAATAGTATATTATTATTAATTTTTCCTCGAAGATACACTTTTGATGAATAACATTAACACTAGTTACTACTAACACTAATCAATAACAGAATGCAAATAGTCGGCAGTCGCAAACAATAAGGATAAAAAATAATTACTTATTAGGTACTTTTAAGTCATTTACTGTTACAAATTGATTTCAGAGGCCCAATTCTCTAAATTATTTTATAACTACACTGAAAGTTAACCGAATCGAGACTAAATTGTGAATTGACAGAAAGTTGGTATTCTGCTCCCTCATAAATAACAATTTAGTCTACTTTCAATTCACGGTGACTACCATTAGAGTAGGATGGTTATAGATATAATTGGAAAGAGTAAAGAGAGACTCCATCTACTTATGCTAAAATTATCGAGAAAACTTTGAATCGTTCCAGTTTCGGTCACATTTCGATATAATCACATTACAGTGTTGTATTTTATGCTAAGAGAATACCATTTCTGACATTTAAGACATCGACACAAGATCGAAACATGATCCGAACTCTATTTTAACTATTTTTTAGTTAGAGAATTGGGCCTCTGGTTTGATGGGTGTTTAATTTATATATTCTAAGGTGTTTAAATAAATTTAATTTAATTCATCATCATCTTCACCAGCCTGTTGACGTTCACTTGGCAGGCGGATTAATAAGGCTTTTATACTCCATGGAGTAAGAGGAGTCCATTCTTAGGCCGGACACACCACGGCACAATTTAAATTAAAATTACAAATTAATTTTTTGGATTACGCTGAGTGTTCAGGATAACGAGAAAAATAAAAAAATAATCCAACTCCTCCCCCCCCCCCCCCCCCCTCTTTCCCCGCAGTATCCAATTAGCCACTCATCGTCACATACTACGCATCACAGCTATACATAATTCTAATTCTATTTATTGCATTTCTATTTTTGTTCTGTTCTCTGTCACGTGTTTGGTCACATTATAGTATTACCTTGACAGTGAAACCTGAAGCTCCTGATCGCGTTAGCGACGAAGTGTGACGTTTGTCATAACTCCTTACTGTAAATAAAACGAACAAATACCTTCCTAATGCCCAATTTCGCCAATCACGGTTATCATTTCAACCCTAGGTTATCTAAGCGTTCATATACACGAGCGGCACGATGTCAACGGTAGAGGCAACTGCACCCGTCGGCGGCAGCCGTTGACAGCCGCTGCAACAACTGCAAGCGTCGCTAAAAGGTCGACGGCTGTCGCCTATTATATTTAATATTGCGCAGTAACTTTGTACTGCGCCATTGTTGAGTTAGACTTCATATACACGAGCGGCACGATGTCAACTGCACCCGTCGGCGGCAGCCGTTGACGCATCGGCGGCAACCGTCGACACATCGGCGGCAGCCGTCGACCTATAGCGACGCTTGCAGTTGTTGCAGCGGCTGTCAACGGCTACCGCCGACGGGTTGCCTCTGCCGTTGTCATCGTGCCGCTGGTGTATATGAAGCCTAACTCAACAATGGCGCAGTACAAAATTACTGCGCAGTATTAACTCTGAATTATGCTAAGCCTGGTTGGTGCGATTGGGGATAGTAGGGATTAGGAATTGTTTGTCATACCCACATATTATGGAAGACTTGTGGAACGCCTGTGACTTCGGCCGCGTAGAGTTTTTTACTAAACTTCACGTTTGTTTCCAAAAGGTCAGACTTTCAAATGGCCAGATATTTAGATATTCAGATTTTCAAATGGTCAGACTCAACACCCTGCTGCAGACTCTGCACCCCCTTAGGGGGGGAAATTTCGGAAATTTCATTCTTAGTGCACCCCAAGACCACACAATGAAAGTATCCTCCAAATTTCAGGTCTCTAGGACTTACGGCATAGAATACGTAATAACCACAGGCTTACAGTTTAGCCTATGCCACTGTGTACCTACTAGTACATACAGTATTATGTTTATATTTACATATAGTATTAAGTTTTCTTAAGATTCTAAAAATAAAATAAAAAATAAAATAAAATAAAAATAAAATAAATGTTATCGATGGTTGTGCGTTGATAGTAGTCGGAGTCACGCGAATATTTTATAGACTTCATTGATATTTAGCATAAATATTAATATTGCATAACAATAGATTTTTATTCGCGACGTAGTGGTACCGGTCATGACGGGAACCAATAGATATAACAAGTTTACCCACTTGAATAGTCCCGTTCGATAAAATGAGTATTCCTAGCAGCCTGCGTTTACTTCTACTGCTGGGCGAGGTCTCCTCCATTGAATAAAATGGGGGAGGATTTGCCTTAATCACCACGCTTGGCAGGCGGATTGGTGATCGCAGTTTGGTAGTTACGTACTCAGGTGGATGCTGCAGCCCTTCCCCTGGTGGATGGAGGCTAAGATGAAGACAAAGCGGCACATAAGGTCTATTCACGAAATATAAACTCAAAAGTTGCATAATTACCCAATATGAGATAATTAATTTCAAGTTATTTATTGGCCTAAATAAGTGTAATTAATGGTCTATTAGATTTAATTATTTGGTCTTATAGGATAGTGAGCACTTAGATGACTTATTTGACTACTATGTTCTTTGCAGGCATCGAAAATTTACCGAGGGCATTAAATAAAAAAAAACAAACCAACAACATGGTTTGGCTAAGTGCTGTACAACTTACTTACTAAAGAACTTATAGAGGCTTTCTGGGTGGTTATTCGCTATGACCTAAGAGATTCCTTGTCAATAACGTGTGACGTCACCCATACGATTCAGCGATGATTCCACGCAGATATCGTAACGAGCCCGCGTTATGTTACCTTTGGTCATAGCGAATAAGGGCCCTGATCTCAGTCTCGAAATGTCAGCAAAAATGACGGAAAACAGTGGTAATTAGCCGCATTTTCAATTTTAAATGATTCCCAACCACTTCTGTTTCAATTGAATAAGTTACTTACTAATATTTGGAACACTATACAATTTGGAAAAAAAATATCATAGCTAGATACCATTCAAACAAGCTTATTACAGAATCTTTGGCTCTTATCATGATCCTATCCTGACTGAGCACACGTTGCTGATAACATGATCCCGGTATGAGATAAGAATGATCTAACATGATCTGACGATATCACAGATTGCCACCCGTGACTTTGTACGATTTGATGGGCACGTTTTTTAAATATAAATGCAATAAAATATAATCTATTTATCTGTCTGATATTATTTTTAGATAACATTTTATTGCACACCACATAAAAATTAACCATAATATTAGTATAACAGAACATAACACCCAACAGTCACATACGTAGTATGGAATTACAATGGGCGGTCTTATCGCTGAGAGTGATCTCTTCCAGACAACCTTGGGATAGCCTGGAATTGATGAGAACGATAAAGGACAGAGGTGAAAACTCAATAAACGCACAGTGTTCATTATTATCAACAGCAGCCTTTGTAGGCTTTTGCGACATCCACGGGAGGCGATGGAGGGGTCTAATCCTAGGCCGGACACACCACGGCATCATCATTATCATCAGCCGGCTTTAGACGTCCACTGCTGGATAAGGCCTCCCCCATAGAATGCAATGGGGGATTTGCCACAAACACCACGCTTGGCAGGCGGACTGGTGATCGCAGTATTGGTGATGAGTTCTCAGGTTGATGCTGCTACCCATCTCCTGGTGTAATCCCTTAGTCGGCTTTTGCGACATCCACGGGAGGCGATGGAGGGGTCTATTCCTAGGCCGGACACACCACGGCATACTGTGTATTTCATAATATATGAATGTATACTTCATTTAAATACACATAAAATAAATATCTGAACATATTAATAGAACTAACTCAACGGCTATAAAGTTTTTCGAATATCAGGGTTGGTTTAACCAAATGTTTTTCGAATAGCAGGGTTGGTTTAACCAAATGTTTTTCGAATATCAGGGTTGGTTTAACCAAATGTTTTTCGAATAGCAGGGTTGGTTTAACCAAATATTTTTCTTGTTGCAGGAAACATAAGCGCTGTGTTCACATACAAGTGGAAAGGCGATGAAATCACGCGACTGATCGACAACGGGACCAAAGTCATGATTGGCATCATCAAAGGGCGGACCTTTGCGCACGTCACTAATAATATTAACAAGTAAGTAGGTACCTACGCGTAGCAGTGTATTTATGCTCAGTTCCCTGTATTGTAATTTTTTATATTATGTAACCTTCAGATGTTACATACGTTACGTGGTGTGTTTGCCCTACGAATAGACCCCTCCGTCATCTCCTGTGGATGTAGAAAAAGTCTTACTAAAGAATTACACCAGGGGATGGGCAGCAGCATCCACCTGAGTACTTAACACCAAACTGCATTCACCAATACGCTTGCCAAGCGTGGTGATTATGGCAAATACCCCTATTTTATTCAATGGGGGAGGCCTCGTCTAGCTGTGGACGTAAACAGGCTCGTGATGATTATATTCCTGTAGTGTACATTGTGGTATTATGCGAAAATGCATTTCAAAATATGACAGAACTCTGAAGATTGACCTGTGAAACGTTCTTCTTTGGAGGTGGTTAGACCTAACCGGAAACCCCCGGTATCTAAAGCCGCGTGGCCTGATGTCGCTCTGCCCCTCGCCTGCTAGAATGGAAATTTGCAATATCTGTACTTACCTTTTTACATGTTTCTATTAGAATGTTATTTATAAGTATAGCAAGCGTAGCGTGTGCTGTCTTACATACTAGTTTTTGCTGATGTTTATTTACTTTTGACTACCTTCCTGAGGTTTTTAAGTTCTCATTTACTATGTATCAGCAACTCCTTGCTCCGAGGCACCACACAGGCGCTTCTCACCTAGTGGTAAGACAGACCATTTATGTAAGCTAAGCCGAGTTTGTTGCCTGATTCTTCTAGGCTTGGTCGCGTTGGAACAGGAGTAATTTTTGTTTTATAAAAGACGATTCATAATGATCCTTGTGATTTCAATGAATAAAATTCTTTTAATTTGGTTTGATTTGATCCAAAGGAATACAGTAAAAAAGTAAGAGTTATTAAAGAACCTGGAAAAAAACCTTAAGAAATCCATATTTTTTTTCTAAAATCTGGTTTCGAATTTCTTGGTTATTGTAGGTAAATGGATCTACATACTGTAAATTAGCGAAAGCATGTTGCCATTTTGTAATTTTTAATTTAGCGCCCTCTTGAATTGCGATGTCTGCAAAGGGCGAATAAGTAATATATTATGCTCACATCATAAGACCAAATTGTTTAACTTATTTAGGCAAAGAAACATCTTGAATCAGATCTTTTTTGTAGCCTTTGTAAACCAGAGGTTGGCGATGACCATATACCATTTCGTTTCCTTATCATTTCCCAACTGTTTATGCTTGGTTATTTCAGGACATCAGTTCTCTTCGTGTCGATATCGTTCATCGTGCTGATGGTTATATCGCTCGCGTGGCTGGTCTTCTACTACATACAGCGCTTCAGATACATACACGCCAAGGACAGATTGTCTGTGAGTATACGTTATATTCTGTCATTGTGTAACCGGTCTAAGAATACACCCCTCTATTTCCCCCGTGGATACCATCAAATTCGACTAAGGGAATATACCGGGGATAGGTGTGGAACACTCTGTATCTTCAACGTGTATGTTCTTGCAGAACTAACAACCGTTGGGGAGTAAAGGTTTTGTTAGTAGTAGAACTTCTTGTGAAAGAGTTCGTCCGGGGAAGTACTACCACCGTACCTATTTCTGCCGCCAAGCAGTAGTGTTCGCATTGCTGTGTTTCGGTTTGAAGGGTTACGGGTGCCGGTGAAATTACAGGCACATGAGACTTGATGTCTCAGGGTCGGCAGCGCGCGTATGATGCCTCTGGTGTTACAGGCGTTCATAGGCTACGGTAACTGCTTTCCATCTGGTGGGCCGTAAGCTTTTCTGCTTGCCAAGTAGCATAAAAAAAAAAAGAAAAAGATTTTCGAGTAGCAACCACGAACCGGACGACGCTGTGGAAGAAGCCCTCCTCTCGATGGACCAACTACATTTTTGTCGGTGGATGGATGGCTCAACACCAGCCCTCCCAGTAGTAAATGGCAATGGAGAACCAACAATGGGGATCATTTTGGTAGCCTTAACGCTGTCCAAATCTTTTGAAACTTGAAAGGAAGAATATTTGGGTCAAGAAGTTTCCCCTATTCAAGTTTCATAAGATTTAGATAGCGCTAAGGCTGCCAAAATGATATCCATTGTTGCGTTCCCATTGCCATTTGTTACTATAATTAGGGGGCAGCAGTGGTTATCCCCGGATTTCTGAGACTTCAATTTAATTGTATTTTTTTGTTTTTCAGAAAAGACTATGTTGCGCTGCTAAGAAGGCGCTCTCTAAAATACCTGTTAAGAGTTTAAAGACTGAAGATAGAGTAAGTATATCTTCATATTATCTTAATTCTCTAACGACAAATTCTAGCTCGGCCAAAAATTTGCAGGCATGCAGATAACTATACATGCTGCATGCTGACTCAGGTAGATGCTGCTGCCTATACCCTGGAGTAATCCCCCCTTTTTACAACATCCTCGGGAGGATGACGGAGATGGAGAGGTCTTTTCTTGGTTTATTTATTACGTACGTTAAAACGTACGTGCCGTGGTGTGTCCGGCCTAAGAATAGACCCCTTCGTCGCCTCCCGTGGATGTAGTAAAAGCCTTACTAAGGGATTGCACCAGAGGATGGGCAGCAGCATCTACCTGAGTACTCAACACTAATACTGCGACCACCAATTCGCCTGCCAAGTGTGGTGATTATGGCATATCCCCGCATTGTGTTCAATGGGGTAGGCTTCGTCCAACAGTGAACGTAAACAGGCTGGTGATGATGATGATGATGACATATACGTTATATAATAGGTTACAATTTAATTATCAACTCCTAAAGTTCCAATAGCTGGAAGTTTTATTACAAATGTTTATATGTCAAACCTTGTGAACATAACTTAACACCCCAACAGTCACATACGTAGTTATGATCCCACACTAGGTTTCCTTGTTCGTGGGTATCAGGAACTACGAGTACCATCGTACCATAACACCCAGATCCGGAAAAAATATTTGCAGATCATACAAACGAATTGTCAAATTCAAGCATTGTTTTAATACAATTTTGATGCAGTTTCCGCGAACACAAATATTGATGCTATCACCAATCCGGCTGCCAAGCGTGATGAATTTGGCAATATCCCCAATGTGTTATATCGAGGAGGCCACGCCCAAATGGGGGGACGTCATGATGTTTTTGTAATGAATTTGTCAATTTCTGGATTATTTGCGAGCACTGATCTCAATAGTAGTATTTTGAACGCGAAGTGCAAAAAATAGTGTAGGGAGAACAATTACTAATAATAGTTGTAACCGAACAGATTTTTTTTTAAAAATAAGCTAAAATATGTTGTCTAATACAGATAGTATTTGCAGGAAGTCCAAGGAGACGGCGAATGCTGTGCCATTTGCATAGAGCCTTACAAAGTGTCGGAGACGCTCAGATCTCTTCCTTGTAGGTAAGTGGTGACTCAGACCAGTGGCTTTAATCCATGGTTACACTGACGACTTTGATAAACTTGCTTCCGGATTTACCTTGGTATAAAAGAAACACGTTTGAAGCGAAAGTCATTATTGTTGTAAAGGTAGAAATCCTATTTCCTGATAAGTATGATTAAGAATAGACCCTCCTTCTCCTCCTGTGGATGTATTAAAGGCCTTACTAAGGGATTACACCAGGGTATGGACAGCAGCACCTATCAGGAGTAACACAGGAGTAATTTAATTTTATATAAGACGATTCAAAATGATCCTTGTGATTTCAATGAATAAAGTTCTTTTTGACTTTGACTTTGACTTATCTGAGTACTTATCAGCACTCCGCTTGCCAAGTATGGTGATTATGGGAAAATCCCCTCGTATCAAATGGGGGAGGCCTCGTCCAAAAGTGGACGTAAACAGGCTGGTGATGATAATGATGATGATAATTTATGGGTAGAAACGAAAAGCACTCAAATTCGATAGTTTGGATGTTTACTTCGAGCTGCTTGTTACTCAATCACGCCGGTTGAACTGATTCCGATTACATTCTGTACTCACATGGATATATAGATGGCGGGAAAAAACGGGAATTTCCAATAGTTGTTCTAAACCAACTTCAACTCTAAAGTTAAAAGTCTAAGGCTGCGTTTCCACCAAAGATGAGCGGTGCGAGGATGTGTAGCGAGGCTTTGGAACGGTGTGAGTGTTTCCACTCCACCAGAGATGTGCGAGGTTGATGAGCGGTGCGAAGATGTGTAGCGGGCTCTTTTCAGACTGACTGCCAGTAGTTTCTCGCTCGCAACACATTCCTCGCAACACATTACTCGCAACACATTCCTGCAACACATTCCTCGCAACACATTCCTCGCACGCTCCTCACTTGTTTTGTACGTATAAAAACCTCGCTCGCTAAGCCGTTTCCACCAGAGCTGCGCTGTGCGAGGTCAGGTAAATGAAGTGATTCTATTGGTTCTTAAAAAACACATCCCTCGCTACGCATCCTCGCTCATCTCTGGTGGAAACGCAGCCTTAGTCCTGAAATTTGGAGGGTACATTTATTTTGTGGTCTGGGGTACGTATACAAAGAAAGGAATTTCTGCAATTTACCCCCTTAGGGGGTGTCCTTCCCTGTCATAAAATTTTAGGTCACGATTTTATATATATTGATATATCTGCGTGTTTTTGTAAATATAGACAATATAACTATTTCTGTTTCAGACACGATTTTCACAAGAACTGCATAGATCCTTGGCTACTGGAGCATCGCACGTGCCCCATGTGTAAGATGGACATACTCAAATATTACGGCTTTGTGGTAAGTATCTACTTTCTAGTCTATCTAGCTTTACCCGACTGCACCATGAAAATGTGGGTCATGTGTTTATCATTTACTAAGTAGGTAGTCGAATCATTTACGTGACCCTCTGGGTTACCATGAGCTCTTATAGCCATTCAGTTCAAAAACTATTTCCGTGTATTTTGCGTGATGTCCGCAGCAATATTTAAAGGCACAGTCGCAGAAGGTCTATGACTTTGCGATTAAAGTAATTCAACGATGGGAATTGTCAACGACGAACGGATATTTTGTACTGAATAGTTTTTGAACTGAATGGCTATAAGAGCTCATGATACCCCCTTGCACTGTATTGCTTTATCATATAGACAAAGGTTACATCAGGTGGGCTATTTGCCAATAACATAAAATATACATAATAATATACATCACATAGACGAATTTAAATGAAAATATAGTGGAGAGCAATGTTAGAAGAACCAGTGTGATGAAAGTTTCTGAAGATTCAGTGTCTTGCTTAACAATTAAAGCTGGTGAATAAAACTATACATAAAACCGGCCAAGTGCGAGCCGGACTCGCGCACGAATGGTTCCGTACCATTATCTATAAAAACTCCAAAAAATCACGTTCGTTGTATGGGAGCCCTCTTAAATATTGATTTTATTATATTTTTTTGTATTTGTTGTTATAGCGGCAACAGAAATACATCATCATGAAAAATTCAACTGTCTAACTATCACGGTTCATGAGATACACCCTGGTGACGGACGGACGGACGGACAGCGGAGCCTTAGTAATAGGGTCCGTTTTACCCTTTGGGAATGGAACCCTAAAAAAGAACTCGCACCTCTTGCGTCTTAGCCGGGTACTCACCCGCCGCGCTACACAGGTCGTCTAAAAATGATGATGATAATTAGTTAAAACTAAATGATTGTATCAACAGTTCACGGGCAGTCAGGAGAGCATTCTGCAGCTGGAGGTGGAAGATGCCAGGAGTCGCGCGCTCAGTCCTAGCAGGAACCGGCATCCACTTACTTTAGTAAGCTACAAATTAGTAGTTTTGTTAGTAGTAGAACTTCTTGTGAAAGAGTTCGCCCGGGGAAGTACTACCACCGTACCTATTTCTGCCGCCAAGCAATATGCTCGCATTGCTGTTTCGGTTTGAAGGGTACGGGTGCCTGTGAAATTACAGGCACATGAGACTTTTCATCTTTATGTCTCAGGGCCGTCAGCGCGCGTGTGATGCCTCTGGTGTTGCAGGCGTCCATAGGCTACGGTAACTGCTTTCCATCTGGTGGGCCGTAAGACTTGTTTGCTTGCCAAGTAGTATTTTAATTTTAATGTGGTGTGCAATAAAGTGTTTTTCTATTCTTTCTATTCTATTCTATTCTATAAAAAAAAAAATTTGAACGAGCGAAGCGAGTTCTCTGAGTCAAGTTGAAAGAATCGGCGTTTGTATGTATGTATGTTTGTCCGATGAAAACTTCCCAACCGTTAATCCGATCTTCATGAAATTTGGTATGGGGGTAGATAGTATTGGTACAATTTGTAGCTATATCGGTTATGGGGTTGCCGAGATATTGGGGTCCAAGAGGGGGTAAAAAAAATAAAAGTGAGACAGTCAGATCAAGTGGGGTGTCTAATGAAAGCGCTTTGGTTGGAAATTTCAAAACTGTTTTTAATAAGTATTTAGCCTTAGTATTTTTCGAGATATTAGGAAATATAAAAAAAGTAAAAATCAAAAATTCTAGGGTACTTCCAGCAATCCCACAATGCTGAAATTTGGTATGCTTGTGGCTTTTGTGTCACAACTACAGGGAAAAGTCTGAAATTGAAGAATTTAGAAACTTGTACCATAAAAAAACCGTAACCAATATAATATCAATTGTTGACCCCCCATTCCTAGGAATTTGAATGACATTGGAGTTCTATGAGTTTTGTCAAAAGGACGTTATCAATTAATTCGTCAAGTACTTTATATACTAACAGGTATGTAGTATTTACGTCCCATTGCTTAGTCCTATTCAAAGGTTATTTCGATGATGTGTAGGAAATTACCTCGAGGTTAAATTTCTCAGTATATGTTTTTAGAAATTGGTTAGAAGGGTAAAGAAAGTAAAATATGCAAAAAATATACTTCAAGTTCTCTGGTAATGCTGATATTTATTATTTTAGTATATTTTTTTTCTACAGAGAGAAGTCGAACATTGAGGACTTTTTCTTTGTAATGTCCATTTTTAGCGTAGAAAACGTAAATCTTTAAAAATTAGGTAGCAAAACTACAACAAGATGGCTCTGATTATTTAAAAAATAAATTTATTTTTGCTTTTCAAAATCTCTCTCATGTTAGAGAAATAATATGTATAATATGTAGTTTTAGATTTCTGATGGATCATCCATACAAACATACTACATTGCCATTAAATACAAACTCCTGTAGTCGGGCTGATAAAAGTGTCATCGCGAGGTCTCAGTTCGGGGCGAACCACTAGTAAACCTCAGTAGTACGTAACGGCCGATTCAACTGCAGAAAATTGTCAGCTCAAAGCGTCTGAAGCAAACGGTTCAATCAAAGTGGGCAGGTCAGGTACCGAATAAACAATTTAGTCTGGCCTCTGAAAATAGGGTAGATAAGATCTGCCGTGGTGTGTCCGGCCTAGAGTAGATCCCTCCTTCTCTCGTGGATGTCGTAAAAGTCGACTGCGTGATTAAACCAAGGTATCGGCAGCAGCATCGACCTGAGATCAATCTGCCTGCCAAGCGTGGTGGTCACGGCAAATACGATTCCCCTCATTCTATGAGGGACTCGTCCAACAGTGGATGTCTAAAAGCTGATGGTGATGATGATGATGATGTTTTCCAGTTGACAAGTGACAACTCTTACTCTGAAGCGGGCAGCGCGCGCAGCAGCCGCGCCTCCTCGCCGGATGAGCTGGCGCCTTCTTTGCCGCGTGACAACCCGTGCTCGCACGAAACCAGGTAAATTACCAACTTACCGCATCTACATTGGCGTAATTCCTCTAAGGGACCGTCAAACCAGTGAGCCTGTTTCAAGTCTGAAAGGGGGGAAGGGGGTTTAGAAAAAATCTCGAAATATCACAAGGGTGGAGAGGGGGTTGTTGTAAGATATCACGTGTATTTTTTCGTCAAACGCGCGATTTCTAAACCGAAAAGCTTTAATTTCAGAATAAAATAAAATTATACTTTATACCTGTATTTAAAATAATATTCAAAAAAAATTTAAGTTGCTCACACTAATTAATAAATAATTTAAAAAATACACGTGATTTTGGGTGGTGGGGGGCAGGTAGTCTTAAACCTCACCACTTATCACCAGGGTGGGGGGTAAAAATGCTAAAAAAAAAACATCACGTGATTAATGGACGGCCCCAAGTTCCTTTTGAGGTACGGAAATACAATTTATCACAGTGAACTGCAAACTGAAAAGAAATGCAGAACCCTGTATCTGTATACTGAAAAAAAATAGTGCAAAAAGTTTATTAGCAGAGCGTGGTTTCGATCCACGGACCTCTGGGTTATGGGCCCAGCACGCTTCCACTGCGCCACTCTGCTCTGTGTCATGTTGGCTGAAATTAGTGAATTATTGCTACAGCGCGATGGGACGTGTAAATTGATGACGTAATTATGAAGATTCCATTCATTTAAAAAACCGACTTCCGCCATTGTATTGGACTAAATATTTGGATGAATTTTTTTTTATGAAAGATGGTTCTTTCATAATTTTTTTTATTCAAGTATATGTATTCAAATAAAAAAATAATTTTCCAAATCGGTTCATAAACGCCGGAGATATGAAGTAACAAACATAAAAAAAAATAAAAAAAACAACCGAACTGAGAACCTCCTCCTTTTTTGGGAAGTCGGTTAAAAATAAATAACCAAGGTGGGAATCGAACTTGCTCCTTTTTGTATAGTTAGAGGTAATTTTAAAGCTGATATCGGTAGTTTCTACATTTCACTATTATTTTTTGAAAGGAACCCGTCTTCGTACTCAGAAAACCAGAGATATTAATTAGTTTTTTTTTAAATCGGCATTTTTTTCCATTCATTACTTTTCTGTTTCTCATTTATCTCACTTACCAACTAACTCATCAGCAGTTTAATAATTGTCCTTATCCGAATTCAAATAGAGTTGAAAATAGTAATGCAAGAGGTAATTTGCTCCAGCAACTATACCTGAGTATTATTTATCACTGAAAAGCTTATGTTTTCACCCTCCATACATATCTTTGTAGTTCCTGATACGGATATATTATTTTTAACAGTTATTACTCATTCAGATCGTGCTCCGGCTCCCCCTCCACCCCGCGAGCCGAGGACAGACAGGACAGCGTTTCCATCAGCTCCGCCAGCACCCACGAGTGAACGTGTATGCCGCCGCAAAGTGCCAAAACAGTTCTCACCGCTCCAAGATCGGACCTTATCTACTGGGCATCTTCGTTGCTTCGTCTTGAAAGTGCCACTGTGTTCAGCTTGTATTATGCCGGTAGTGACAGAGAGGCCCGTTAATACCAGACCAGCAGCCAGGTGATCAGCCACGAGGTCTTTTCCCCTCCATCTTCCCTACAAGCATCCAGGCGTACTTGCCAAGTGCCAAAACATAGCTCTTACCGATGCAAGATTGGACTTTATGTACTGAGCATATGGTTTAGAATTGCATGGCTAAGAATTGGAATTCTTTGAAAAGCTATTTTATGATGTACAATCACACAAAATATATAGGTACAGAATGCCAGCTCTGTACAAAAAGCGATAACAGGCACACATGACGCGTATCCGACCGAGTTCTACCGAGATCGTCTATGTGTGCGCCTGCTACCGCTTAACTATATATTTTGTGCCTGAACTCCTGGAGCTATTGACTAAACTACATGCATATTTGAACTGTATTGTATGTACATAAAGTGAACTATGGCTTGCTTGTTTGTAACAGTGCGGAGTACGGCCTTTTTGAGCGAAATCAAGTTTAATAACAAACTTGGAAGACTTGAACTAAGTGTAAAGTGAGACAGTGTATGTGTTCATAAAAATAAGCGAAAAATACTCAAAAAAAAAAAAACCAGTGATATACGGTGTACGGTGGGTAAGTGATATTGTATCGTAAGGACTAAGTGAAGTAGCTCATGGTTAAATCAACACATCTCTACCTAGTCAACGTTAACGAAATAACGCTACGTAAACATTTAAAAGATAATAAAAAAGGTGATACATCTATACAATCTTTCTCCACATTGCTCGGAGATATCGTCATTAATTCAAAAAAACATACGGCAATTAGCTCTTTCTTGTACGGAAAGAAAAAACAATCCACCAATCGCTTACACGCCATAAATAAAAATTGCTGGCGTGCTCAGAATGCCAAGAATGGAAATTGCTGGCGTGCCAGGAACACAATGGAAATTGTTTGAAAAAACAGTTATCATTATAAATTTTTGTATGGAGTAAGTATCACTTATTCATAAACCCTTTTATTGCTTAAACTAATTCAACACCAGTATCACCCTATAGAAGGCCACTGCTGGACATAGGCCTCCCCCAAAGAATGCCACGATGAACGGTCTTGAGCCGCCTCCATCCACCGAACTCCTGCTACATTTAAAATGTCTTTGGTCCATCAAGAGGGGAGCCTTCCTCCACTGCGTCAAAATTCATTATTGTACTTAATTGTTTGATTGGTTCATGATCTCATAAGTTGGACCCAATCTTATTGCTGTTATCTTAAATAACTAATTTTTTAAGTTATGGTGGCCCATTTAATAATTTAGTGTGGCGGATCTCAATATTATTGGCTTTTTTAAAATTGGCACCTTAACTTAAAATTTTATATGAATTCTGAAAATCAATTTAAAAGGTGCCAATTGAAAGTGCTGTACTTATTTTGATTTGATCACTTTTAAGATGGGATAGGGTATCCGTCCAATATGATAATAACTATTTACAAAACAATCTTTTGTATAGTTGCGTATAGTACGCTGCAATTAAGTTGAGCCCAGCGCTCGTACTATGTCACTGCGCAGCAGAGGATTTTGTATTAGAAATTGCTACTGCGCAGGTCACGTGGCACGCGCCAGGGCTCAACTTGATTGCCTTCTAAACACATTTTAGAACTTTGTTGCAGTCATTTTTATAACATCTTTATTTAATAGAGGTCAAAATCTTACTGCGACAAAGTAGTTTCCCTAATCATAGAACGATATTCCTGTATCCAGATGGTTGACAAGTGAAAAGGGACTTTGTGTCTTAGGTAATAAGAGTATACGTATAATCATTGTATCGACTGTCTAATAACCACCTCTATGTTACAAGATAATAAAACTGTAATGGTTAGGGGCCATGTCGCAAATATTTTGTGAAATCAGGCTAGATGTGTAATTTCGATATCTTATGGACTATTGCGCGAAACGGTGCAGATTTGAAGTAGAACTTATCGATAGTACCTAAATAGTTACTAGTTTTGTAAAGAAAATTTTAATATTAATCTAGTCTGAAATTGTGTCGCTTTTTAAATCAATTTAGAATACGTTTATGCGCTGATTTTCGTGTAGAAAATGGTTTTTGTTCAATTTATGCACTACTTTTTCTTTTTATTTTGTATAAAAATTTGTGTTTAAAAGCGACTATTCAAACTAAATAGTATTTAAGTTACAATGAAATTAAGTTACATTTATATTGTGTTAAGGTATTTTAAGTGAGCATTTAAGTTATTAACACAGTACTTAAGTACTTAAATCCATCGGATTTTATATTACAAGGAGACTGGTATGTAATTTTTTAAAATAAATGTGAAAAAAATGTTTTACATTCCCTTGCAATATTTTTCTTTACACCTTGTGCGAAACGTAAGTGAATAAAAAACCAATACAGTATTTAAATTGGAGTTTCAATAACATCACCGATCCACTCTCCCGGTCGCAGTAGTTCGTTTGTTAGTCCGGTTAGTACAACTTTTCAGTGGCAATAGTCCGGTCGGTAAAGCGACCGCGCGTGTCACCATCGCAGTTTGGTGTTCAGTACTCAGGTAGATGCCGCTGCCCGTCCTCTAGTGTAATTTCTTAGTAAGGCTTTTACTACATCCATGGGAGGGGCAGGAGGGGTCTATTAACGTATACATTTGACCTCAAATGATCGATTAGCAGTGATTACGTCATCAGGTTCACCAAGAACGTGTCTTGGTGTACGGAGGGACTAAGGTAAACATCTGACATCCACATGTCTAGGGTTAGTTCTCTCTGAGGTATGGCAAAGTTCTGAATTAGCTACGCTATACAATGTGCGAACATAGAAGTATCCACTTCAATAAAGTTCACATAGTCCGATGGATCCAACTATGCGGTCGAACCACGTGGCCAGGCGCGTGGTGGCGCGAGCAATGACTAATGACCGTGGAGCCATCTACTACGTGCGTAGTTGCCAACCTACTACCTAATCTACTCGCAGACGAAGTCGCGGTCAGTTATGTAGTTAAATATAAAATAAATGTATTGTAATTGCGTGTCTTTTCAAATGACCATCAACATTTTAGAAAACTGCCACTGCCTTAGTAACGACTAACTTAACTTAGACTAACGACTTGACCTCATTCTACTTGACACTGGTAAAATTGAGGACATTTTCCTCGAGGTCCTTCCTCTAAAAAGAAGAAACAGATACATCTAAATAAATCTAAAACAGAAACACGATTGATGAAACTTTTCTCGATAGATTTATTTTTTGAAATCGGTTCTCGTAATACCCGTTTTAATCCATCCTTCTAATCTAAAAAATATTGACGGTTTATTTTTATTTTTATCATTTTGTCGCTTACGCCCATATAGTACAGGCAAATTAGCAAAAAGTTTGGACCTAAGTCGTGTAGTCGTCGATTCTTATGGAAACGTTAGATGACACGAAAAGAAGCTTGCCCTAGGTTTGCACCGTAAGCACCGTCTGGCGCTTACGGAACCCTTTTAAATATTAGGTACAAACTTAAAAAGGCCGTAAATTTTAAAATAGGAAAAAATTACTTGATGCTAGTTAAATTAAGTATTGAGAGACTGTCTTAGTGCATTATGATTTTAATAAAAAACACGTGCTTGTAGGGAACACAGTGTTTTTAGTTTTTTTTAGTTTGTGGCTTCGGGAAAATTGATGTACTCGGCGCAAACTTACACAAGGCTTCTATGTGTATTATATACACTGTATTCGTTTTGCACGCTACACCGAATTACGGATCATGTCTTTTTCATATATTTATAAATTGTGCTTCGGTGAAAATTGATGTAGTCGTGCAAATTTTACTATGATATCTATTCAATGTTTACTCCATTGGCACCTAAAAAAAACACAATTTTCGTACCGGAAGTATTAAATGAAGTCATTATCATGTAGAATGAATAATTAATCTTAATAAAATCAACAGCGCGCAGACGACGACAGGGACGGGACTGGACCTTGGTGTCGTGATAAAGGAAACACCTCGAGTGCTAGACAACAACTGATTTATTAAAGTACCCACAAGTGGATCTACAACATCTTTCCCTTAAAAAGATTACCTAATGTTTACTATAATCTAAAGTGCTTATAAACAAACTTAAGCATAATTAATCTAATTTGAAAACAAAGTATAGGTAGGTTTAGGTACCAAGTTAGAAAACACAGGCAACAGGTGCCGACAGGTAATCCTACCCCTCACAGAATTATTATTCTTAATTACCCCATTATGTAACTATATAAAAAAGTGCTAAGTACTAAAATACACAACTTAACTTACCAACTAGAAAAACAATAACAGTACCTACATTGAAAATACCTGCTGATTGCATATGTATTTATGAACGTAAACTGCCTACCTACTTATAACTACTTATTTAGCCATAAGTTGATCAAGTAACTTTTTAGCTTTGCGGGTGAGCGGTGGGGATACAGGTCTTTCAGAATAATTACCACCCTTCACCAAATTGGTGTCGTTTGAATCGATATTATCTTCTTTCAAACCTACATCCTCGTGCGCATCACTGAACTCCTGTCCATCATTATCACAACTTGTTGTTGATGAATTAATATCAGGTTCACATTTGATAAGATGACGACGGTTTCGTCGATACTTACCACCTGTATTAGTTTGCACAATGTAGGACCGAGGAGTATTAGCATGGCTTACAACTTTTCCTCTACTTCTAGACTTTCCATCTATGCAAATGACAGAGTCACCATCATGAAGATTTGACAACGTTTTACAATGCTGATCATAATACATCTTTGCATTGTTTTGTTTGGTGATCATTGTCTGATATTCTGATGGATCGATAGGTTTTGGTTTTAATATATTAGGATGTACAGGTAATTGACAACGTAACCTTCGACCCATTAATAGATGTGCTGGAGAACTCAAACCGTCCCTGGGTGTATTTCTGTAGTTAAGAAGTGCTAAATTAAAATCACCTTTGCTTTGGATTGACTTCATCAACAACTTCTTTACAGTTTGCACAGCGCGTTCACTTTTACCATTGGACTGAGCAAAGTTCGGTGAGGATGTCACGTGATCAAATCCCCATACTTTGGCAAAAATTTTAAATTCCCGACTTGAGTACTGCGTTCCATTATCGCTAATCAGTACACCTGGAATGCCATGCCGCGAAAACACTTGCTTCATGTTCTGTATTACTGCGCTAGATGTTAGGTTACTCAATTTACAGACTTCTACGAAGTTAGAATAGTAATCTACCATAATAAGATAATATTGCTTTTTAAATTCAAATATATCTGACCCTATTTTATTCCAAGGCAGCTCAGGAATTTCAATCGGTAGCATGGGTTCTTTGGAGGGTGCGTTTGAGTGCTCCTGACACGTGTGACATCTCTTGACATACAATTCTATGTCACGTGACATACTCGGCCAAAACATCACCTGTCTCGCGCGCCGCTTACACCGATCGATACCTAAATGACCCTCGTGAATGATCCTTAGCATATCTTGTCTTAAATTAATCGGTACCAACACCAAATTCTCTTTAAAAATTACTTCATCAACTACAAATAATTCATCTTTTATAGACCAATAAAATTTTGCTTCATTAGATACATTGTATTTATGGTCTGGCCATCCTGAATTTATATAACTCAATATAATATGCAGTTCTGGATCGCGCTTGGTTTCCTTTTTTATCAAGGTTAACTTGTCATTCGATATCGGTATATTTTCTACAACCATCTTCACCTGGTAAACAACATTATTATGTACCTCCTCACTATACAACTCGGGAAGGGCCGCTCGAGACAACATATCGGCAATATACATAAATTTACCGGGCACGTACGTAACAATTAGATCGTAGCCCTGAACTCTCATAAGCATACGTTGCAAGTGTGCCGGGACAGACATCAACGGTTTTTTAAAAATGCTTTCTAAAGGTTTGTGGTCCGATTCCACAACAACACCTTTTTGCCCATAAACATACTGGTGAAAACGCTCACAAGCAAACACGATCGCTAACATCTCTTTTTCCACCTGCGCGTACCGTCTCTGCGCGTCGGTGAGTGTGCGCGAAGCGTACTCGACGGGGCGGCCGCCCTGCAGCAGCACGGCACCCAGCGCGTCGCGCGACGCGTCCACCGACAGGACCACGGGACGCGCTGGGTCGTACAGTGCCAGCACACCCGCACCTGTCACTGCTTCCTTTAAACGCTCAAACGCCGCGCTCTCGCTCTCTTCCCAACGCCATTCACTACCTTTTCTCAGCAAGCTTGTCAAAGGAATAGCTATTTCGGAGTAATGTGGTATAAATTTAGATAGATAATTGACCGCACCTAAAAATCTCTCTAACTCTTTTCTGTCCTTCGGTGAATGCAA
The DNA here is from genome assembly GCA_951392215.1 of Epirrita christyi. Taxonomy (NCBI): domain Eukaryota; kingdom Metazoa; phylum Arthropoda; class Insecta; order Lepidoptera; family Geometridae; genus Epirrita; species Epirrita christyi. The sequence continues at coordinate 5,934,349 of OX595848.1, read as the reverse complement.
CTCTTTAATCGCTTTTATTTTATCATAATCCGGTCTCATGCCTTTCGCATCAAACACGTGCCCTAGGTACATCACTTCCTGGACGCCAATTTTACACTTTTCTTTATTGAACTTTAAATTGATCTCCCTAGATCTCTCTAACAGTGCTTTTAATCGCCTATCGTGAATCTGCCTGGTTTCACCCCACACAACTACGTCATCAATATAATTCTCTACCCCCTCCAGGCCTTCCAGGAGCTGACGTAGCTTTCCATGGAATACTTCTGATGCACAGTTTATTCCAAATGGAAGGCGCTTAAATTGGTATCTCCCAAAAGGTGTGCTGAATGTACATAAATCAGCACTCTCTTCATCTAATTCAACTGTCCAAAACCCCGAGCTGGCGTCCAGAACTGAAAAGAATCGTGCCCCATGTAAGCGTGACGCCAGTTCAGATACTGTAGGAAGCTGAAAGTGTGCGCGCTGGACCGCGCGGTTCAGTTCGCGCGGGTCTAAGCATACACGAATACCATTATTCTTTTTGGCCACCAACACCAGTGGGTGTACCCACTGTGTAGGATGAGTGACCTTTCTGATTACACCCAACTGTTCCATTTTTCCTAGCTCTTCCTCTAAGCGGTCGCGTAACCCGTGAGGAATTTTCCTCGATGCACATATGACAGGTGGAACGGATCGGTCAATTACTATCTGATACTTCCCCGGTAAACATCCTAACCCCTTGAATACATCTTCGTAACTTGACATTTCAACTGACCTTATGCGTTTCACTAGGCCTAAAAACTCGCATGATTTCTGTCCCAGCACACTACTGCATTCCATGTCCGCTATCGCAAATTTTAACCGGTATATGACATTTTTATAGGACCACGGTAAAATGCAAATTCCTTTAATTGGTATTACATCATGCGTGTATGACAGCAATGGTATTTTCTTTTTAACAATAAGGGCTTCGTCAAACCCTATTTCACAGAATCTGCGATAAGACATTATGTTGTAATCGGCTCCCGTATCCAGCTTAAAGTTTTCCGTTCCATTCGCACACGAAAGTTCCTGAAACCAGTCCTCCGATCCACATCTCATATTCTCGACCCCGATGGTCGAGATATAAAACGCATCATCTTCCGATTCCTTATCATAATCACTATCATCACATTCAACTTCGTACACTCGATCTACTCTGTTACGACCACTGTAACTATTAGGATGATTTGACTTACAATTGCGCGCAAAATGTCCTCGATTACCACAAGCGAAACAGCTGACGCGCCGCGCTGGACACTCGTCCCCGCCGTTGCAGCGCGTGGAGCTGCAGCCCGCACACGGAGAACGCGGCGGCGCGGGCGGCGCCTGCGCCCAGTAGGAGGATGCGCGGCCCGCGCTGCCGCCGCCACTGCCACCACCGCAGCCGCGCCCGCGCCCTGCGGATCCAGCAGGCGCGCGCGTCAACCAGTTGCGCGACCCCCGGCCACGTCCTCTGAAGGCAACACTGTCGACGTGCGCGGCGCCTCCTAGGCCGCTCGAGCTACACATTTGTAGCTCACTTTCCCGTGACGCTTCCACCGCCTGGCAGATTTTCATTGCCTTATCAAGATTAAGCTCATCACTTCTCAGTAGACGATCCCTGACCGTAGCCTGACGAATGCCACACACAATTCGATCCTTGATCAGATCGTCTTCCAATGTTGAAAATTCACACTTTTTACTCAGGAGACGCAGTGCCGTGACGTATTGTTGAATAGATTCACCGTCCTCTTGATTGCGTGTAAAAAACTTGTATCGCATGAGTGTCACATTGGACTTTGTACCGAAGTAATCATCGAACTTTTTGAACAGCACATTTACATCGTCACGCTCGTCTTCTTTCACGAAAGTAAATGTTTGATACACATCGAATCCATCCGGGCCGATAAGATTCACTAATAAACTAGCTTGAACACTCGAGGGCTCCGACTGTACTCCTGAAGCCTTTACAAACAGAAGGAATTGTTGCTTCCATTTTTTCCAAGCATCGGCCCGGCCTACTGGCCCTCCGGCGCCGTCCATATTTAATTCTGATGGCGGTCGCGCGTGTTCCATTGTAAATCACCGAAATACGCGTGATCTCACTTTCACAATAATTTCTGATATCTCTCGACACTGCTACAACACTTTTCTCGCCAATTCAATATACTTAGGTCACTTTAAACCACAAATATTTATAAAACCGCTGCCACCATGTCGTGATAAAGGAAACACCTCGAGTGCTAGACAACAACTGATTTATTAAAGTACCCACAAGTGGATCTACAACACTTGGTACTGGACGTAACGGTAATATACCGCGCGACGTGCCTATTATTCATTGATCTGTGGCGCAGTGAACTGCGAGTTGTCTATTTGGGCCTTAGATTTGGGCGATGCTACACGAGCGTTGTCGCTGCGTTGCGATGACTGAGCGGTGACGCTCCGTAGTTCTACATACAAATTTGAACTACATGCCTTGCGTTGCGTCGTGACGACGCCGCGCCGACCCAACGCACCGGCAACGCCCGTGTGGCAGCGCCCTATCATGCTGTCAATCATTGCAGTTTAGGCAAGCGCGAGGTGGCTTATTTCTATGCCTGGCGTGAAAACATTGACATGTCGACTTATCATTTATGTTTTTTATATCAGTTTTCGACTCCCAGCGCACCTTGTCGTGCTACGGGAATTTGATATCTCAAGAAATTCAACTAAGTTTAGGAGAAAACCAGGTGTGCAAAAATGGATATAGTCTTAGCAGAAAAACATTTGAACATATCGACATGTCGTTATCCCAAAATCTGTTTTCTTTTTTTTCTTACATATCGACTCATTTTGTTGTAAGTATTACTTTTACCTCTTCATCGTAATAACAATTACCAGATCACCATTAACTTAATAAATAGAGTTATCCAACTATTGCTGCATCAATTTGCAATTTATAAACTTTATATCTTGCTATGACAACTCAATATCACCATTACCCAATCACTATAATTTAGCACATCGATTTATCTAACTATTGCCTGCATCAATTTGCATCGAAAGGGAGCCATTCTATTTTGTCGTTCGGTTTGTAGTATTCACTCGAGAACCTTTATCCCTCAACGGTTATCAGTTTTGCGAGCTATATGGCAAATTATTACGTAAAATTTCATCAAGTATCACACAGGAGATGTGTGAGGAAGCTTATAGCGGCGTGCTATAAAAAAACAAGAATAGGGTCGCTTAATTTTCCTATCTTCGCTCAGCTTAGCGGCGGTTGGTGGGCAAAAAGCTCAGCGAAACGAAGTCTTTTGCATACATTTTCAACATATGAAAGTTATATGAAGTTTCTTAACAAGTTTTACAAGATTTAGGTGGGTTTTAGGGGGGATAAACAATAGTTAGATTTTAATTTACAAGACTGTATTAAAACAATTTGATTAATATTATGCCTTTTATTCAAGTACGAATTTGGAATTAATCCAAACTAAAGTACATTATTCCATAAAAAATACTATAGATAACTGTAACTGAATAACTCATTGGTAACTAACTTGACAAGTTTTACAAAACTTGAAAAATGCATCTTCCGTAAATAAATACCAGTATAAAACTTCCGGCGAATGTAGTACTAATTAAATGAATAAGTTTAAGTCAATTTCCAGAACTACATTAATTTTCCCCGAAGTAGAGCGACAATAAAATATGGAAAAGTGCCTTCCGTGAGACGCACCAAGGTGCAAACCTGGTAATGTATTTCGAACATTTTTCTGATAATTCTATCAATTTGCACCGACTACCATAATTTTCCCGGAGCCGCAATAACCAAAAAAAATTTTTTTGTAAATGATTTTTTTTTGTATGTTCCGTATGTCGGATTTTAAAAATACTTGGTGCAAATGTAGATCATAACGGTTCAAAGTCTATGCTAAATTGCACCAACTACTTCTATTCCCCCCATTAAGTTACGGATATTATAAGGTTTTCACCCTATTTCACCCTGTTCCGGAGGGTGAAATTACTGATGCTTATTATTAGATATGATTTTAAAGCCATACAAAACAATTAGAAAAGTTTTCATGACTACATCTAATTAGTTCCACACTTTTGCAAAAAACACCGAATTTGACTGTACTACATAGATTTAATGCTTACGCCAGTTACTTCTGAGCGGCACAAAGCTATAGGTACGTACCCAGGAATTTTTATTAGTACTAAATCCATGGTACGTACCTTATTCTCTTCACGGCGTGAAGTGAGCAATCGCGCGCGCGAAGTAATCACACACAGTAGTGAGTTATTACCTTACTCCTTATTCTAAGGTAATTACTTTCTTGCAGTGCTGCTTCCTGCCCCGCCCCTCGATATTCGAAACATTTTAACATATCGTCTTAAAACTTAGTTTAAAAATATAGGTAGGTACATCCTTATCCTTGGAGAAATTTCTCAGGGTAGGTACATCAATGGTTTGACGGCTGTAGGTACATGGATTTAGTGGTACGTAGTATAAAAATTCATTGCGGCTGTAAGACAGGGAACGTCGGCGTCATCCTTCGTTGTGAGAACAATGTGAGAACATCCTTGTACGGTCCAAGTACCGTGCAGTATTGCAATGTCTGTATTTCCCATGGGCGACGCGAGTCAGACCACATCGTAATCACGGCTCATCAACATCTTTCCTTCGTTTTATATTTTATGTAATCAATCAATAAATCGTGGGAGTCAAATAATTATCTCTTTCAATTGATGTACCATACATCAAATGGTCCTTCGAGCCGGATCACTCGCTAGAAAATGAGACGAGGTAAGATAGTCAATGTCATCCGTATCTTCACTTTATGCATACAAAGCATCCTGATTAGGAAGTAGACGACGACGGCCACTTGAGGCAAGTCCACATCCAACCGATGTGCTTGGCATAAGGGTGTTGAAACCTTAGAGAACTCTCTAAGGTTAAAACGATGATAATTATTTCAGTCATCAAACCTCGGACAAAATGGTCCGAGGCCCGAGCATCTAACTTTTTGGAACAAAGTTTGAAGAACAAACAAAGCACTGTCGGTCGCACAATGCCAAGCACAATGCTATATATACTATATATATATTAGGTAAGCAAAGTTTTAGTAAAACTGCCACCGCCTTACTCTCAGACCTCGGACGAATGATTCTTCGTCCGATCCTCAGAATCTTAGATTAAGGACTGAAGCACCTAAGCTCAGAACTCTCAGAATAATGAAATGACTAAAGCTAAATACTTTTACAGATAGGTGGGACTCTCCGTTTCTGGGGCACTGGATAAGCCTGCATACAACACTTTTAAAGGGGCGCTGCCCTGGGAGCTGAGGGTCGCTCGTATTTGTTTTTGTATGTCTGTGTGTGTGTGTGATTGTTATGACCTGTGTAATTATTTGACTTTTTATATCTTGACATTTGCTTTGAATTTTTATTATGATATTGTAGTGTAATGTTATTATTGATTAGCATTATTATTGAATTTGAATGTATTTTAAAATTATGGGCTTATAAGGCTTGAATGAAATAAACGAAT